>CM055126.1:142661413-143861413 GCA_029206835.1 Rana muscosa | reverse complement strand
TTGATGGCCAGACATAAATCCAATACGTTTTGGGGAGAATAGTGTAAGTTGCAGCAGGTAAACCTCTGCGGAAAGAGGGTGTGAAACTTGATTTTGTAGCCCATGATTACCACTTCCCAAACCCATTTGTCCTAAATAAATGCTGGAATCTGCCCCCTGGCTTTGAACTAAACAGGTAGGGGGAGAACTGTATGCTGAAGTTAGCTTCTCTGCTAGACGGAGGCAGACGGTTTAAAGGATTTAGTAACAGTGTCGAAATTTCCTTGTGAAATGCTCAGAACTATGGTTCTGGAATAGAGTAAATTAGGATGAAGACCAATATTTCCACATGTATACAAACTGTTGTGGATAGTCCACCCTGGTTCAGGGAGTGGAGAAGTTCCACATCCAAAACAATCTCCAAATCCAGGTATGGGACATCTATGGCTGACACAAAGAAAATAAACAGTGTAGCCAGCCCCCTGTAACACCTGTCCCAATGTCACACGTGCTGCCAGTAACACCGCCATATTCCATATCAGCATCCTGATCACCACCATATCCCATACCAGTGTCCTGATCACCTGCATACTAAATAACAGCATCCTCATCAACGCTATATCTCATATCAGCGTCCTGAACACCGCCATACCTCATATCAGCATCCTGATCACCACCATACTAGTGTCCTGATCATAGCCATATCAGCATCCAGATCACCGCCTAACCAGTACCAGTGTCAACAGAGCCAATGTCCCCAACTGTGTCCGCAGTCCTGGTGCTCCAGGTAATAGGTAGTTAGGAAATTAGATGCATAGATCCCAGGATTTTGAGCCTCACCCAGGTGGCTAGGCTGTGAAGAAGTTTCCACATAATTGGGAGAAATAGCAGAATGTGTTTTGAGTTATAAATCTAAGCATGCCTATCCTGTGTATTAGAAATATCTCATTAATTGACAGCTTTGTGTAAAAAAAAAATATATACAGTGGAGAAAACAAGTATTTGATACACTGCCGATTTTTCAGGTTTTCCTACTTACAAAGCATATAGAGGTCTGTAATTTTTATCATAGGTACTCTTCAACTGTGAGAGACGGAATCTAAAACAAAAATCCAGAAAATCACATTGTATGATTTTTAAGTAATTAATTAGCATTTTATTGCATGACATAAGTATTTGATACATCAGAAAAGCAGAACTTAATATTTGGTACAGAAACCTTTGTTTGCAATTACAGAGGTCATACATTTCCTGTAGTTCTTGACCAGGTTTGCACACACTGCAGCAGGGATTTTGGCCCACTCCTCCATACAGAGCTTCTCCAGATCCTTAAGGTTTCGGGGCTGTCGCTGGGCAATACAGACTTTCAGCTCCCTCCAAAGATTTTCTATTGGGTTCAGGTCTGGAGACTGGCTAGGCCACTCCAGGGCCTTGAGATGCTTCTTACGGAGCCACTCCTTAGTTGCCCTGGCTGTGTGTTTCGGGTCATTGTCATGCTGGAAGACCCAGCCACAACCCATCTTCAATGCTCTTACTGAGGGAAGGAGGTTGTTGGCCAAGATCTCACGATACATGGCCCCATCCATCCTCCCCTAAATACGTTGCAGCCGTCCCGTCCCTTTTGCAGAAAAGCATCCCCAAAAATTATGTTTCCACCTCCATGCTTCACGGTTGGGATGGTGTTCTTGGGGTTGTACTCATCCTTCTTCTTCCTCCAAACACGGCGAGTGGAGTTTAGACCAAAAAGCTCTATTTTTGTCTCATCAGACCACATGACCTTCTCCCATTCCTCCCCTGAATCATCCAGATGGTCATTGGCAAACTTCAGATGGGCCTGGACATGCGCTGGCTTGAGCAGGGGGATCTTGTGTGCACTGCAGGATTTTAATCCATGACGGTGTAGTGTGTTACTAATGGTTTTCTTTGAGACTGTGGTCCCAGCTCTCTTCAGGTCATTGACCAGGTCCTGCCGTGTAGTTCTGGGCTGATCCCTCACCTTCCTCATGATCATTGATGCCCCAGGAGGATAGATCTTGCATGGAGCCCCAGACTGAGGGAGATTGACCGTCATATTGAATTTCTTCCATTTTCTAATAATTGCACCAACAGTTGTTGCCGTCTCACCAAGCTACTTGCCTATTGTCCTGTAGCCCATCCCAGCCTTGTGCAGGTCTACAATTTTATCCCTGATGTCCTTACACAGCTCTCTGGTCTTGGCCATTCTGGAGAGGTTGGAGACTGTTTGATTGAGTGTGTGGACAGGTGTCTTTATTAAGGTAATGAGTTCAAACATGTGCAGTTAATACAGGAGTGGAGAACAGGAGGGCTTTTTAAATAAAAAATAACAGGTCTGTGAGAGCCGGAATTCTTACTGGTTTGTAGGTGATCAAATACTTATGTCATGCAATAAAATGCTAATTAATTATTTAAAAATCATACAATATGATTTTCTAGGTTTTTGTTTTAGATTCAGTCTCTCACAGTTGAAGAGTACCTATGATAAAAATTACAGACCTATACATGCTTTGTAAGTAGGAAAACCTGCAAAATCGGCAGTGTATCAAATACTTGTTCTCCCAACTGTATATATTTTATTTTCACATTTTCAAAAACTTGTGTCAAAAATGACATTTTCATGGATCATTATGCCTCTTAGAAAATACCTTGGGGTATTTTTTCCCAAAATGTGGTCATTTTGTGGGTGTTTCTACAGTCCTTGTACTCCAGGGCCTCCAAACATGTGAAAATGGAAAATTGGATGTGTAATTTATGCCCCTTAAAAGCCTGAAGGTGCTTCTTGGAGCCTCTGTGGGGCCCGTCTGTGAAAAATTCTCACATGCGGTATCTAAATACTCAGGAGGAGCAGCAACGTGTTTTGGGGTGTAGTGCACTTATAAAATTGACAACTTTCTGTAAAAAAATATATTTTAATTTCCTTTCAGCATTTCCAAAAACTTGAGGCAAAAAATTACATGTTCAAAAGATTAAAGTGTTACTAAACCCACAACAGTAAAATCAGTCTGTATATGCAGCATAGCATGTTTGTTATATTCACTATGGAATTTAAGGGGTAATCCTCTGCATTGTGTAAAAAGGCTGTTTTATTCTGTATGCATAGATCCTCCCCCTCCTGCACTGTCTATCTGGGGAAGGCCAGCTAACACAGGCAGAGTAGCTGACCTGCACATGCTCAGTTGTGTCTTTTATGCTGGAGATAACTTTTTCTTTTTCTCAGCGATAGCCAGGTCACATGACATTGACATCACACATGTGGGCGTGTGTACAGGCTGCAGTGAAAATCTCCTCCTTCCTGAATTTCAGCACCTGTGCAGTTTATCATGTAACCGTGGTATACAGATCATCCAAAAAGGTATATAGTGACAGTATTTTATTGTAAAAAGAAGATTTATAAGCTGTGGGCACTGTGGGGGGAGGATGAACTATTTTCATATTACTGGGTTTAGTAACACTTTAACCATGCCTTTTAAAAATACCTTAGGGTGTTTACTCTTCAAAATGCAGTCATTTTGTGGGTGCTTCTACTGTCCTGGTGCTCCAGGACCTCCATAAATGCGATAGGTAGTCAGGAAATTAGATGTGTAATTTATGCCCCTCGAAAACCGGGCATTAAAATTGTGATAAAAAATTGCCAAAACATGTGGCAAAAAATGAAAAAACTCACCATGCCTCTTACTAAATGCCTTAAAATGTCTACTTTCCAAAACGGGGTAATTTGCGGGGTATTTGTACTGTCCTGGTTTTTTAGGACCTCAAGAAATGAAGCAGTCAGTACATCAGGACTGATCAATTTTCAAATATATATACCATAGTTTGTAGAATCTATAACTTTCACACCGATTAAAAATATTCACTGATTTGGCTTATTTTTACCAAAGACAGGTAGTAGAATTCATGTTGGCCTAAATTTATAAAGAAAGATTATCTATTTGCAAAATTTGATAACAGAAACTAAGAAAAACTATTTTCTTCCCCCAAATTCTCTACCTTTTTTTGTTTATATAGCAAAAAAAATAAAAAAAACAAGTGGTGATTAAATACCACCAAAAGAAAGTTCTGTCTCAAAAAGTTGAAAAAAAAAAGTAATTGGGTACAGTGTTGCATGCCTGAGTAATTCCCATTCAAATTGTCACAGTGCTGAAAGCTGAAAATTGGCCTGGACTGGAAGAGGGTGGATATGTCCGGATTTGAGGTGGTTAAATATGAAAAGCTTAAAAGGGAACTGAAATTGGAGCATGCTCAGTATATGAGAAATACTGGTCTACACAATCTCAGACTTCAATGGGGACACAGGAAAGATGAGAAGGACAGATGGAAGGCAGGATCAACCTGGTATATTTCATTCTACACAAAACAAATGCTTTAGTGGCTTTGTGAGAATGTACACTCTGTTATATAACATGCAATGAGAGTTTTTGATAACCTGGGTTTAACTACTTGACACCCTGTCCAATTCTGACATTTCTCACATATTTGTAAAAATCTGCATGGCAACAAGCTACGGTACATTATGTTATCCATAAGCGATGCTTTAAAAGCCTTTTTCGGTTACCAGTTTAGAAATACACAGGAGGTCTGGCCCTAGAATTATTGTTCTTGCTGTAACGTTCACAGAGCCCCCACGGGGGGTTGGGGGCACTTTCGGTTTTTATATTTTATTTTTATATTTTTAATTTTTTTACACTTTCATTTTATTTATTTTTGATCAGCTTTATTGCCATCACAAGGGAAGAACAGAAGGGCCGTGACTGGTCCTCTTTATGGAGATATCTGATGTCTTTGAGGATCCATATCTCTCCTATGGCATCCAAAGTAGTCAATTAAACTGAGATTGGTTTGATCGGCTGTTGTACAAGCCGATAATGGCTTGTAAACAAACAAACCAAAACCAGCCGCTGGTCACATCGGTACTGGGCTCCGCTGTCTGTAAAAGTGATCCAGCGGCTGTATAGCCACTTGGATCACTATTACATAAAAGAGAATTGGCTCAAAAAAAAAAGAAACGGTATTGGAATCATGGTTGTAGTCTCAACCATGGTTCTGGTATATCCACCTCAATACGAGGCCTAATATACAGTACAGTGAAGGAAAAAAGTATTTGATCCCCTGCTGATTTTGTTAGTTTGCCCACTGACAAAGAAACAATCAAGCTATCATTTAAATGGTAGGTTTATTTTAACAGTGAGAGACAGAACAACAACAAAAAAAATCCAGAAAACTGCATTTAAAATTAGTTATAAATTGATTTGCATTTTAATGAGTGAAATAAGTATTTGACCCCTTCGAAAAACATGACTTAGTACTTGGTGGCAAAATCCTTGTTGGCAATCACAGAGGTCAGACTTTTCATGTAGTTGGCCACCAGGTTTGCACACATCTCAGGAGGGATTTTGTCCCACTCCTCTTTGCAGAGCCTCTCCAAATCATTAAGGTTTCGAGGCTGAATTTTGGTAACTCGAACCTTCAGCTCCCTCCAAATATTTTCTATGGAAGTAAGGTCTGGAAACTGGCTAGACATCTCCAGAACATTAATGTGCTTCTTCTTGAGCCACTCATTTGTTGCCTTGGCCGTGTTTTTCGATCAATGGCATGCTGGAATGTCGCATCCGCGACTCATTTTCAATGCTCTGGCTGAGGGAAGTAGGTTCTCACCCAAGATTTGATGGTACATGGTCCGTCCATCGTCCCTTTGATGTGGTGAAGTTGTCCTTCCCCTTAGCATAAAAACACCTCAAAGCATAATGTTTCCACCTCCATGTTTGACTGTGGGGATGGTGGTTTTGGAGTCCTAGGCAGTATTCCTCCTACTCCAAACACGGCAAGTTGAGTTGATGTCAAAGAGCTTGATTTTGGTCTCATCTGACTACAACACTTTCACCTTCTGAATCATTCAGATGTTCATTAGCAAACATCAGCCAGGCCTGTACGTGTGCTTTCTTAAAAAGAGGGACCTTGTGGGCACTGCAGGATTTTAGTCCTTCACAGTGTAGTGTGATACCAATTGTTTTCTTGGTGACTTTGATCCCAGCTGCCTTAAGATCATTGACATGGTTCTCCAGCAGTTCTCCAGTAGTTCTGGGCTGATTCCTCACCGTTCTCATGATCACTGAAACTCATTGAAAAGAGGTGTGATCTTGCCTGGAGTCCCAGACCAAGGAAGATTGACAGTTATTTTGTGTTTCTTCCATTTGCAAATAATCGCACCAACCGTTGTCACCCTCTCACCAAGCTGCTTGGTGATGGTCTTGTAGCCCATTCCAGCCTTGTGTAGGTCTACAATCTTGTCCCTATTAGGAGCACTCCCTTTAAGGCCGGGTTCACACTTGTGCGACACGACAGAGGAAAGGAAAAACGTACCGCTCAAAAGCTTGAGAATTCACCAAATGGCTGCTTCCGCCCGGTCACTCACACAGGTGCTGGCTCTGCACTGATGCATGGGAGAAAAAGAAACCCTGGACTGCCGCACTCTGTATAGACAGTTATTTATTCCAAAATTTCAAGTAAAAAATCCAAATTCAAAATAAATCCATAGATCCAAAACAACAAATGCAGATAGTGTGCATGCAGGGAAGGGTGGCTAACGCGTTTCACGTCACGAATTGACGCTTACTCATGCGACACGACAGCCGTCCTTCTTTGGATCCGACTTTGCCCTGCGACATGAAGCCGACATATGTCCGACTTTCAATAAACGGGGATCCGACTTGGATCCCTGCCAATACCAGGCAGTGTGTTTGGTATGAATCCTGAGCGGGAACTCCAGGCCAAATTTTAAATAAAAAAACGGCATGGGTTCCCCCTCCAGGGGCATACCAGGCCCTTGGGTCTGGTATGGATTTTAAGGGGAACCCCTACACCGAAAAAAACGCGTGGGGGTCCCCCCAAAATCCAAACCAGACCCTTATCCGAGCACGCAACCTGGCAGGCCGCAGGGGAAAAGGGGGGACGAGAGAGTGGCCCCCCTCCCTCCTGAACCGTACCAGGCCGCATGCCCTCAACATGGGGGGTTTGGTGCTCTGGGGCAGGGGGGCGACCTGCGGCCCCCCCACCCCAAAGCACCCTGCCCCCATGTTGATGAGGACAGGGCCTCTTCCAGACAACCCTGGCCATTGGTTGTCGGGGTCTGCGGGCGGGGGGCTTATCGGAATCCGGGAGCCCCCCTTTAATAAGGTGGCCCCCAGATCCCGGCCCCCCACCCTATGTGAATGAGTATGGGGTACATCGCACCCCTACCCATTCACCTGGTAGAAAAAAATAGCAATAAAAAAAACACACACAGGTTGTTAAAGTAATTTATTGCACAGCTCGGGGGGTCTCTTCCGTCTTCGGGGGGTCTCCGGTGTCGTCTCCGCGCTCTCTGGTTCTTCCTTCCTTCTGCCGGGCCTCCGCTATCTTCTTCCAGCTCTTTTGCTAGCGGGGCCCGGTCTTCTCCGTCGCCTTCTTCCCTCGCTCTCCGGTTCTTTCTTTCTTCCTTGAGGGCATGCGGCCTGGTACAGTTCAGGACGGAGGGGGGGCTGCTCTCTCGTCCCCCCTCTTCCCCTGCGGCCTGCCAGGTTGCGTGCTTGGATAAGGGTCTGGTTTGGATTTTGGGGGGCCCCACGCCGTTTTTTTGGTGTAGGGGTGCCCCTTAAAATCCAGACCAGACACAAGGGCCTGGTATGCTCCTGGAGGGGGAACCCATGCCGGTTTTTTATTTCAAATTTGGCCTGGAGTTCCCCCTCAAGAGCAGCACAGCACAAGTCGCATCATGCAAGACTGCGGCCCGACTTTGATCCGACTTCAATGATAGTCAATGGGCTGAAGTCGGATCAAAGTCGGACCAAAGGAGTACAGGGAGCATTCTCAAAGTCAGACCGATATGTGTCGGACCAGTTAAGACGGCTCCCATAGGGGAACATTGATTTTCATACGTCATGCGACATGAGCTCCCAATGTCAGAGCGTTTGTCGCCCCAGTGTGAACCCGGCCTAAGAGAGGGCACCTAATCTCAGCTCGTTACCTGTATAGAAGACACCTGGGAGCCAGAAATCTTGCTAATTGATAGGGGATCAAATACTGTATATACTCCGACCCGAATATAAGTCAAGGCACCTAATTTTACCACAAAAAAATGGAAAAACGTATTGACTCGAGTATAAGCCTAGGGTGTCCATCTGCATGCCTCACTGTGCCTCACTTTGCCTCACTGTGTCCATGTGCCTGCCTCACTGTGCCTCACTGTGTCCATGTGCATGCCTCACTGTGTCCATGCCTCACTGTGCTCATGCCTCACTGTGCCCATGCCTCACTGTGCCCATGCCTCACTGTGCCCAATCTCCCTACCTGATCTCCTGCTCTGTGTGACTAGACTGATGTTTAACATGGGAGTCTATTGAAGGGGTGCCCGGCTTTGAAAAATCGGTGCTTCCCGGCCGTAGGTCCCCTGAACAACAAACTTTGCACACTTGTAGATGAAGAGTTGGGGCTATATGTGTGCCAAGTTTGGCGTCCAGGGGACCTAGGGCCAGCCGGTACCGGGTCGCCAAATTCACCAGAGAAATTACCGTTTGACATGGGAGTCTATGGAAGGGTTGCCCGGCTTTGAAAAATCGGTGCTCCCCGGCCGTACGTTCTCCGGATAATCAACTTTGCACGCTTTTAGAGGAAGAGTGGGGCTACATGTGTGCCAAGTTTGGGGTCCAGGGGACCTACGGCTGGCTGGGATCTGGCGCACAAAGGTGTAGATGGACACAGACTTGAGTATAAGCCGAGGGGGGCATTTTCAGCACAAAAAAATGTGCTGAAAAACTTGGCTTATACTCGAGTATATACGGTACTTATTTCACTCATTAAAATGAAAATCAATTTATAACTTTTTTTAAATGCATTTTTCTGGATATTTTTCTTGTTATTCTGTCTCTCGCTGTTAAAATAAACCTACCATTACAAAATCAGCAATTTGACAGTGCCCACTGTATTCGGACAGCTGCCGGTGCAAAAGAAGCTCCTGCTCCTTTTTGGGCGATAAGCTTTGTGTGATGCAGTTGGCCGTTATTGCAGTGCAATTTATCACACGACAATCGTGGCAAAACCTTTAGCTGACATTAAAAATGAATGGCACCCAAACAGGCTTAGTGCATTTTGCCACTCTTGTAGTACGATCCTGCCCGAGATCCCAATACTCCAGATGTGAATGGGGCCTAAGCCTTCATGAAGTCTCTGTTGCTGCAGCCAAAGCCCTGGCAGCTGTGTTCTTGGTAATAGAAAATTAAATTGGGCCCCAAAGGAAGATTTAGACCCCCACTGTAACAGTGGTAGCAGGTATGCAAACCAAATAGACCAGCAGCAAGTGATTCAAGATGCCAGTATCACCGAAATTGAAATGTCTGTTTTTGTGTGGATTTAGTATTACAAAAAAGTAGCTGTTTAATTCTAAAAGAAACACTTTGAATTCAGAATAAGTCCTACGTTGGTGCACACTGCATGCTGTACCTGCTTAGAAACCACAACCACTGGTAAAGTGACTCATTTGTTTGACTTATAGCAGCGCACCGGTCATCAAGGGTTAATGCGAGAGCTTTTTGGACTTACAATGTGCAGTTTATTTTTAGATTTTTATTCAGGGAGCTATGAAAATACGTGCTGCTGTTTTTTCCTGCGCTAGACTGATATGTAAGAAGCAGCGCCCATGCACACAGCTCGGAATACAGTGCTGCTCTGTACTGCTCACACACACACTCTGACTGCTGATGACCTGAGCTGCCAGATTAACAGCATTTCAATGTAGAACTTTATAGGTCTAAGGTTTAGCACCCTGAAATGACAAATTAATTCAAATCAAACCAGATGCAGCCATAAAGATTTTCTGCAACACACTATAACTTTATACAGTATGAAACGTTACCTATACTACCCAGGAGCACAGGGAGGATGACAAAATGGGCGAGGAGTACAAAATGGAAGCCAGATATCACTTGTAGTAAATGTCAGAAGTGCAGAACACATAATCACACATCTCTACTACAAACAAACTGAAAATTCTAATGAATGGGTTATTTGTCAAATTATACCAGGATTTTGCTAATGTAATTAGTGGAAGCTATAGGTCTAACATTTGCTGCAAAAGATCTCTTTCACGGTCATTTAAAAGCATGAAAGGGGTTCACAAACATCTCAAAGATAAAAGTTCACCTAGCATGAGAAAAGCACTATGTTAAACTGCTATGGGTATTTATAAAACAGCTCTGATAGAGGATGTATCACCTTCACACGTCTTGTGCGCAATCACATTTCACAACAGACAAGGCACCCTTAAACTTAGGTTAGTGTTTGTGAAATGCTAACTTTTACATTGACTGCAGTTGCATATACAAGCATGAAGCTTCATAGAGCCAGTGTTAAGGAATATAGGATCATTTCAGCACCTTTGGTATTATATGAATAAAAATTAAAAGATATAAAAAAATAAAACATATGTTTTATACATAAATACTGAAAATCTATCTATCGCTATATATATATATATATATATATATATACACACACACACATACACACAGTATATGTGTATATATATATATATATATATATATATATATATATATATATATATATATATATATATATATATGTGTGTATATATATATATATATATATATATATATACACACTGCTCAAAAAAATTAAAGAAACACTTTGAAAACCCATCAGATCTCAACGGGCAAAATTCTCATGCTGGATATCTATACTGATATGGACTGGGAAATATGTTAGGAATGAAAGGATGGCACATCCTTTGATGGAAATGAAAATTATCCACCTACAGATGGCTGAATTCAAAGACACCCCGAAAATCAAAGTGAAAAAATTATGCAGCAAGCTAGTCCATTTTGCTGAAATTTCATTGCAACAACTCAAAATGGTCCTCAGTAGTTTGTATGGCCCCCAAGTGCTTGTATGCATGCCTGACAACATCATGGCATGCTCATAATGAGATGACAGATGGTGTCCTGGGGTATTTCCTCCCAGATCTGGACCAGAGCATCACTGAGCTCCTGAATGGCACCGGATGGACCGAAAGATAATGTCCTAGAGGTATTCTTTTGGATTTAGGTCAGGTGAGCGTGGGGGCCATTTAATGGTATCAATTTCTTCATCCTCCAGGAACTGGCTGCATGCTCTCACCACATTGGCCTGGCATTGTCGTGCACCAGGAGGAACCCAGGACCCACTGCACCAGCGTAGGGTCTGACAATGGGTCCAAGGATTTCATCCCGATACCTAATGGGTCAGGGTGCCATTGTGTAGCCTGTAGAGGTCTGTGTGTCCCTCCATGTATATGCCACCCCAGACCATCACTGACCCACCACCAAACCGGTCATGCTGAACGATGTTACAGGCAGCATAAAGTTCTCCACGGCTTCTCCAGACCCTTTCACGTCTGTCACATACAGTATGCTCAGGGTGAACCTGCTCTCATCTCTGAAAAGCATGGGGCATCAGTGGCGGACCTGCCAATTCTGGTGTTCAATAGAAAATGCCAATCGAGCTCCACAGTGTCCGGCAGTGAGCACAGAGCACACTAGAGGACGTTGGGCCCTCAGGCCACCCCCATGAAGTCTGTTTCTGATTGTTTGGTCAGAGACATGCACACCAGTGGCCTGCTGGAGGTAATTTTGTAGGGCTCTGACAGTGCTCATCCTGTTCCTTCTTGTGCAAAGGAGCAGATACCAGTCCTGCTGATGGGTTGAGGACCTTCTACGGCTCTGTCCAGCTCTCCTAGAGTAACTGCCTGTCTCCTGGAATCTCCTCCATGCTCTTGAGACTGTGCTGGGAGACACAGCAAACCTTCTTGCAATGACACGTATTCATGTGCCATCCTGGAGGAGTTGGACTGCCTATGCAACCTTTATAGGGTCCAAGTATTGCCTCGTGCTACCAGTAGTGACACTGACCCTAGCCAGGTGCAAAACTAGTGAAAATCAGTCAGAACAGATGAGTAGGGAAAAAAAATGTCAGACACCTCCACCTGAAAAAACATTTCTGTTTTGGAGGTCGTCTCATAGTTGCCCATCTAGTGCACCTGTTGTTAATTTCAATTAACAGCAAAGCAGCTGAAACTGATTAACAACCCCCTCTGTATACACCCCTCCCCCTCTGCTACTTAACTGACCAGATCAATATCCCAGGAGTTCTGATTCAAAAGTGTTCCTTTAATTATTTTGAGCAGTGTATATATATATATATATATATCAGTGGCTGCTTTAGCAGGAATATCTTAAAGTGTTTGTTAACCCCCCTAAAAAGTATACAGATTCTGGTTCCCTAAAGCAGATTACATAGCAGAGTGCTTGTGCTGTGTAATCTGCCCCCCTCTAAACTGTAAAAAAAAACCTCCCTGAACCTGGCACTTCCTGTATCCCTTCTCTATACTGACCACGAAAATCAGGGATGTTCAGCCCTGACCACCGTGGTCAGAGTACGTCCCTCTGTCATACGCTGCTGTCCCCTCTGCTCTACTCTCTCCCCCTCACCCCCTCCTTCTTGCCTGTCATCTCCCTCTCTGTGTCTGTCCCCACTGCTATTTAAAAAACAAACAAACACACAATTGTCACTGCCAGCCCCTCTATTAGAGGCTGGCATAGCACACTATGCAAGTTGTTTTGAAAAACAAGCGTTCTAAATACTAAATCTAAACTGTCTTCAGGCCAGTCATGTGACTCGCAGCCACATTACAGCTACGAGACAGAGATTCTGCGGAGGAGACAAGTGGCCACGTGATCTCCCCGGCTGACGTCAGAGGGAGATCACTACTCCTCCTGCAGAAGACATCCATCGGAGCTGTAAAGCGCCCGCAAGTCATGTGACCGACCTGAAGACAGCTCTAAATAGGTATATAGACTGCCATACCTCCCAACTGGCACGGATTGTGCGGCTTTTACCCGCAGAGGCACCTCCTTCCCGCACTCCCGCGAGACTATCATGTTTCCCGCACAGCAGGAAACATGAACAGAAGAAGAGGAGAGCAGCAGCAGCAGGTAAGAGCCCCCCCCGATCGGCGGCCCCCGCCCCCCCCCAACAATTTTTTTTTTTTGCACATGTCCTTTTTTTTTTTTTCGGCGGCAACCATCACCACTAACCCCCCCCCCCCCGCTCGCTGAACAACTCTGTTTGGCAGGGGAGAGGGGGGACATCGGAATGTTGGGAGGTATGGACTGCTTGTTTTTTAAAACAACTTACATAGTGTGCTATGCCAGCCTCCAATAGAGGGGCTGGCATATAGTTATAAAAACGGCTTAACAAACCCTTTAACTTGATCACCTAAAAAGAAAATCAAGGACATGATCAAAGGGGTTCAGTTGTACAATAAAACATCATTATAATTCTGAAGTGCCTCTCTGGTCTGCAATTGTACTGACTAGCCTATTGTTATGGTTAAGGAGATATACTGTCTATTTTACAGCCAATTCTGGCAAATGCTAGGTAAGGGGTGTCCAACCTTTTGACTTTCCTGGGCCACATTGGAAGGAGAGGAATTGTCTTGGGCCAAACATAAAATACACTAACAATAGGGATAGCTGATGAGCAGAAATAGTCAGGCAGATCACAAGTTAACGATCACTATTATAGATAATGTACCTGTCTAAGTAATAAAACGTCATATTTTTTTTTTGTAACTGTACTTTTTATTTGCAAAAGTAAAATAGGGAAACATAAAACTAGTGTGATATTTCACACTGTTTTTGATAAACAAATGCATCAATATTTGGTTTGATGGATATAGTAGCAATTCTCAATAGATTCTTAAAGTGGTTGTAAACCCACTTTTTCAAAAGAAAAAAAAATAACACCTGCAATACAAAGGCATAATGAGCTAGTATGTATAGCATACTAGCTCATTATGTAATACTCACCTCAGATCGAAGCCCCCGCCAGCCATCCTCGTACACCGCTCCGGCGGCCGACATCTCTCCCAGGGGTTACTTCCGGGTATCGCGGCTACGGCGCTGTGATTGGCCGGAGCCGCGATGGAGTCAATCTTTCTTTGGAAAGATAAAACTTATAAAAGTCCAGTAAAGAGACAGTGTTATATTTTTCTTCAGTCGCATGTGTTCGCTAATTGTAAACACATTTTTACAATAAAAAAAAAAAAAAAATCAACTGTCTTAACTAAGTTTATAATTTTGTGTTGGGCCACATTAATAAATGTCTTGGGCTGCAGGTTGGAAAAATCACTGTTGATAATTGTTTCAAATCTCTGATCGCAAACTGTAACAAACACATCAGTATCTATCACTAGTTTCGCTGGTGATTCTTTTTTTTTTAATTACTACGACTGGCCTTTTGTAAAGGGAGGTCTTTATTTTGCTCTCATAAAATAATTTAACCTGTGACACCCCCTAAATAAATTGTCACCGTGTATGTTTTGTCTCCAAATGAATACATGTACAGTATGTGATGTTAGGATGAAATATTCTAAAATGTTAAAGCAGAGCTCCACCCAAAAGGGGAAGTTCTGCTTTAAGCATTCCTATCCCGCTCCTATGCCACATTTTGACATTATGTTTTTTTTTTGGGGGGGCGGGGGCAGGTACCTGTTCCCACTTCCGCTCGAGCTGCCTAGGTGACTTGAGCGGAAGTTCTCTTCTCCCCCTCCCTCCCTTCAATCTTCTGGGATATGTCACAGGTCCCAGAAGATTGCCTGACCATTGAGGAGGCGCAACGCAACTCGCACATGCGCAATCGGCTTTGAAGCTGCAAGCTGTCACAGCCGGGTGCCCACACTTTTAATTCCGGCACCGAGGAGAAGAGAGGGAGAGAACCGAGGGTTCGGGTGGCCGCATCGCTGGATTCTGGGACAGGTGAGTGTGTGTTTAATAAAAGTCAGCAGCTACACTTTTTGTAGCTGCTTATTTTTAATAAACACAAAAACGACTGGAACTCCACTTTAAAAACTAGCCTACATATAAAAGCAATATTAAGAAAAGCAATTTAACAAAAAATACAAAAACATTTTATAAGCATTTGGCTTATGAAAAATAAGAAGAACTATTTGATATTTAGTTATTATATAAATTCTGTATTATAATAATAATAATAATAATAATAATAATAATAAAACTGTGCAAGCTTATTTATGAAAGATTTATTTTTCCACCCTTACTTAGCTTACTTTACTTTTTGGGTCCCCGACACTTTAGTTGGAGTGTTATAGGGTCAGAGGTCATCTGTAATCTGCAGGTTGCTGCCCTTCAAATGCTTGACCTCGCAAGCTGCAAGCACAGTGTGTGAGATTAGACAGTTGACAAGCCAGCTCCGGTCAGACTTCAGCTAACCTCTGACACTGTTTCAGTATTTCTGTCCTGACTGGTCCTCTTTGAGAAAAGTTTTGAGTATGTTTCAAATATTTAGGGTTTCTACAATTATTATTTTGATAGATACTATTAACCTGTTTCAAATAATTTTTATATTTTTTCCTTCAGTGTTTTATACTACCCATAAATTATTTCCTGTATTTGCAGTGCTTTTATGCAGTATACATTGGAAATAGTTCACATATAGCAATGTTACACTTTGAAATACGCAATAAATACAGATTTATTAATACAATATCTATAATTCAATATTTATATACTCTATAATTCAATATTTAATCTGACCATCAGCTAATTAAACATACCTTTATGGAATCAAGCAATACATACAGAACACATACCGTATACGGAAGGTGAACAGTCATAAATGTATAGATAATCAAACAAAGAAAAAGAGGCCATAGAAAAATAAATCATTCTAGTAAAACAACATATCTGAGAACTGCTGTGACTACCAAGTTCAGTCCCAAACTATCCCTACATAACAATTATTCACCCTTGCTACAGTTTTACTGAGTGTATAATAAACCCAACGGCAACACTCTTCAGGTTTATCTTCAGAATTACCTTATGTTGTGTAGCACATGCACTTCATCAGGCATGCTGGACTCCAATTGTACACAGTAGCAAATTAAGTAGAATGCTTCCTCACAGCAATATATTATCTCTTGTAAAGGAAGGCATTCCGTGTAGAGAAATGCTCAAAGCTTTGGAGTTTACCATACTAATTATGTAAAATAGAAAGTATTTTATTAGGTATAGTGAAAAAGACAAAAAAATTTACAGATGGTTTTAACCATTTTGGCTGGATTTTAATACATCAAAATTTTAGTATGAATAGCATAGTATATTTTTTTGATGAATAAAGATTTAGAGAGTAGCCAGTAAATGGAGAACCAGTTATCCACTTCAATCACAATGTTTCATTGCCCACCAACTACTGAAATAAGATATCAGCCAACAGCCACATAGTCAGTGGATTGTTTTTAAAAAACCAACAGACTCATAGACTTAGGCTACTTTTAGCGCCGCTATACCATATTTTTTGCTGCGATTTGCGGGCGCTAGCGGGGGGATTTTAACCCCCGCTAGCGGCCGAAAATGGGTTAAAACGCCCGCAATAACGCCTCTTTGCGACGTTTTGCGGGCGTTTTGGAGGCGCTCCCCCATTGATTTCAATGGGCAGGGGCGCTATAGGAGCGGTATTTTTACCGTTCCTATCGCGCCTCAAAGATGCGGCTTGCAGGAGTTTTTTGACCCTCCTGCAAGCGCAACGCTCCAGTGTGAAAGCCCTCGGGCTTTCACACTGGATACAATTGAGCGGCTTTTTTGGGGCGCATTGCAGGCGCTATTTTTAGCGCAATAGCGCCTGCAAATCGCCTCAGTGTGAAAGGGGCCTTACTGTACATTGTGACTAGAAGAAATAAAGTAAAACTATTGTATAGCATTGCAAAGCCTTCACTTTTAATGATAAAATATGTATGCTCCATGTGCATATACGAGGGTCTTCAAAAAGTTTCCGCACTTTTACATACATACATATATATATATATATATATATATGTATATATATAACTTAGTTTGAAAAAGTGTGGAAACTTTTTGAAGAACCCTTGTATAATCACAAACTACACCTTCAATAAATCAGTATATGTTGATCACATTATTTGCAGAAATTGGATTTTACATATTAAGATTAAAAATTCTTGAAAAGTCAGTGCATTCCCTCTAAATAGGCAACTGACTCATAAAGCCCCAGTCTCACATGCCCGCACTACATCATAAACATAGGCAATACAACTGTTGTAAGTAAATAGAGCAGAACGGGCCATTCTAGCTACCGTGTTCAGCTTTCTCTTTAAAGTCCAGGCAAGAAGCAATGACGTTTTTTTTTCAAGGTTGACTACAAACTGAGGATGAATTTTTGCTGTGTTTTTGACAGGGGTTGATAAGTGATTCAAACTGAGGCTTAAAGTTAAGAGCAAAATATAAACTGACACTTAGTCAGAAGGACTATATATTTCAAAGCAGTCCAAACCGTGGTATTGGCATGGTAGATTTATTTAGGGAAGCCAATTAGGCTATTTACAGAAGCTTATTTTCTGCTCGGCTATGTGGAATTGCTCCTTTAACGACTTGCTGCAGACTGATTCAGTAATTCTGCCTCCTTTTGACGACATTCAGCCTCATTTAAGCTGCCTTGCTACTGGAATTATGGAATTTGGCAGGGTCTACAGGAAGACAAGTGAATGTTTATATTGCCTTAGAAAGGGAAATCAGTTAGCTGTGAGTTGGCAACCTTTGACTACAAAATTCTAAGGTTGCTTTGTACCTGCGAGAGCATCTGTGACCCTATTTTGCAGCTCAGGAGAGTGACGGGGCCCTCTGAGCAGTGGAATAGGGATGTCAATCTGCAGACGGGAATCTGAGACATTTCAGGATTGGTGTAGGGATGGTGTTTTAACCCTGTCACTGACAAGAAAAAGCCTAAACTCACAGCATCTAGTTTTATTTTATTTTTTTAATAGAAACAAGTGTGATAATTATGCTTTATATAAAAGACCAATAATACTTTGAAGAGCAAGTAGTGATCCATGTACCTATTTAACATTTACTTGCAAATTGAGGAAACAGAAACCCCAAAAAGTAACAGGATCAGTAACTTTTAGTGCAGAGAGAATAGTTCTGTTATATTTTGGCGCAATATATACAGAGCCCAATGGGTTATCTTGAACAGAGAGGTTTAAGCCTGGTACACACTAGGGGGGTTGAATGAAAAAAAAAACGATTGGCTCCGGTCGAAGCTGCTGCACTCACTATGCAAAGTAAGTACAGCGATCGCACCACTGAGCTGTTGTGTTCTGACAAGAGGATGGCCTCCCCTGCCAGAACACTCCGATCAGTGCTCTTTGCCATTGGCTGAGAGCACTGATCGGGAGTCGGTCGGTTGCTGGTTTTCTAGCATGCTTGTCCAACAGAAGCCGGCCAAACTTCTGTCAAACGAGCCGACATACACACAGGCCAAATATCGGCTGATTTCTTTTTTAACCGGCAAATGTCTCCTGACATTTGGCCCGTGTGTACCCGGCTTTAATGTCCAAGCATTATTTGTATTTACCCACAAACCACCTTCTCATCCTCTACAGCAGTGATGGCAAACCTTGGCACCCCAGATGTTTTGGAACTACATTTCCCATGATGCTCATGAACTCTGCAGTGTAGTTGAGCATCATGGAAAATGTATTTCCAAAACATCTGGGGTGCTAAGGTTCGCCATCACTGCTCTACAGCATGTCCAAGATTTTTTTTTTTTTTATTGTACCTTGTTCATTCTTGCTATTCACACAGTCATACCCCCAAAAATACATCTCCCAAGAGCCCTTTCAACACACACACACACACACACGGGTTGATTTACTAAAACTGCAAAATCTGGTGCAGCTGTGCATGGTGGCCAATCGGCTTCTAACTTCAGCTTGTTCAATTAAGCTTTGACAAAAAAACCTGGAAGCTGATTGGTTTCTATGCAGAGCTGCACCAGATTTTGCACTTTCCAGTTTTAGTAAATCAATCCCACAGTGTGTGAGCAGTCTCTTGGGAATAACATTGATTTTCTGGTAAAGATTACTCTGTATGCTTGTAAAAATATATCAGAGTTTCTAGTACAGATACAGTACATCAATACACAAGGCCTAATATATACAGTAAAAGTTCATTTAACTCTATCCAGTTCTCAGTTTAAACTGCATAAAATATAGTAATTTGGGCAGGTCAGCTCCACTGTTGGTAGAGCTCATAAGCTGGGTATAGGAACGGCTGCACACAAAATATTGTTCTGTAATTATATTCATCTTCATTTTTGCCGGACCACTGCCCGATGTTATTTGTTGTTCTGTAGGCCTGGTGACAGCAACTGTTATTACTATTCAGCTTACTAAGTAAATTGATAAAGTGTATGTCAAGCCAAAACTTTTATTTCAGTATAAGATAGAGAAGAGAAGTTTTAGAGAGATTTATTTTCACTTCCTGTCTTACTAATCATGTTTTACAAGACAAGAAATGAGGGGAACACTCCAACAGTAACACGGACAGGGATAAACATGCTTTTTTGGTATAAGAGAAGGCTAGACCCCTTTTTTTATGTCCCTATTGCATATTCTTTTCCTCACTTTTCCACTGTGTGGTGGAACTAATGTCATCAGGACAGGAAGTGGTCCCAGATTGCAGTTAAAAACAGACAGGAAGGGGGAGATTTTCTAAAAGTTGTGCACACTAAATCTGATGAAGCTGTGCATAGCAACCAATCAGCTTCTAACTTCAGCTTGTTCAATTAAGCTTTGACAATAAAACTTAAATTCTGATTGGTTACTATGCACAGCTGCACCAGATTCTGTGTGCACCACTTCTAGTAAATCTCCCCTGAATTGCTTGTTCTCCACTCTATCTAAGACAAAAAATAATAAAAAAATGGAGTTAGGTACCTGGTAACTCTTTTTCTAGGAGTCTTTCTAAGAGTCTTCCAGGGCAGCATCTGAGAGATGCTGCCCTGGAGATTACTTGAGAGAAGATTTTAAATTGACAAACACTTTAAGATAAACAGGCATTATTGTACTCAAGATATATTAAATGTCATCCTTACCATACAAGACCAAATAATCACACAGTGCTGCATCTTACCTGACCACGAGCAGCATCCCGCTCTTGTATGACAGCTCCCATTTCTTCAGCTGTGATTTGTTCTCGTCTTTCTCGACTCTTCCTAATACGCTCAAGAATGAGTTCCCCATTCTGATGAATAGCTGTGCCTTCTTCTGCGTCTCCCAATCTTCCAAGAAGCTCCTGAAGAGTCTGAAGAAAATGTTGGAGACAGGTGTTAAGCCGACAGGTGCCAATAAAACCTATTGAGACAGAAATAAAAATGTCTGCAAATTTTTGGACCTCACGGACCACTAAACTCACTATTTTGAATCCCGCGGATCACTAACACGAAGTTTACATGTCTTATACACACAATGCTCTCTGCTGCCCTTCCCCTGGATCACACTGCTGCCTTATACACACAATGCTCCTGCCCTCCTCCAACCCCCCCTCGTACTCTGCTTCACACTGCTGCGTTACACAGACACATCATTGGATCTCACCCCCTTATCCAGCCATGTATCCAGCCATGTGCTTGAGCTTCGTGTTCCCTTTCACAGTCTGTGATCAGTGTTGCCACTGGAAGTCCCCTCCTTCTTCACCTCCCGATGTTTGTGCTACTCCCTGCGCCTCCCTCTGAGTTCACAGGAGACGGAACTACTGTGGAGGCTTCAGGTATGCATTGAGAACAACACTGGCAACAACATTGGGCAGTATACATCTACCTCAATGGTAATTTGCAATAGAATCCCTGGGGACCATCAAAATTTTCTCATAGACCAAAAGTGGCCCAGGGACCTAAAGACGAAAAGACCTAATGAATATTATGCATTTAATTAATTATCCCCATGCTCAAGGCCACATTTATATTTCCGGCCCCACTAGCCCACTTTTAAGGTTCAGCAAACCTGGCAGGATTGCACTGGCAGGTAGGGCAGTAATCTGGAATCTTTATTTATTCAGAAGAAGAATATGTTCCTGGTAGTCAGCTAAATGATGTGTGGGAGGCTGTGTGTCGCCTCTGACAACCCTGTCACCCTAGGCACAACTGATGCTAACTATGCTGTAATTTGGCCCTGTCGGTGTTAAAGTACCTTAAAAAGATTCCTGTATGACAGCCTAAACAAATCCTAAATTCAGTTACCATGTGACATAGACACAGTTACCATGTGTCATAGAATAAACAAAAAAAATACCTTTCCTGAGTCAAATCATCTTATGTTTGCATCTCACATGCTCTCCCTCCCGGAAACTGCAGCTCAAAGTGGAAGGATTTACTCAGCTGAGGCAGTTCTGTCAGTTTAGAAAGTAGTGGGCAGCATTAGATGTGGCAAGGTGCTCATTGACAAGCAACGGGATAGTGAATCAACAGTGACTATGCTGAAAGCCACCCCCCCTGCAACATTTTTTCATCACACTCTAGTAGTGTAAGCAGACAGCCTACATGAGAGTGGCAACTCTACTCTCAATTCAGGAGCAGGGCAGCATCGTTGCCACCCCATCAGATGAAGCTGCGTTTCGGTGGACTTTACTGGCAGGGTTTGTGGGACTTTGTATCATGTTGTTGTTATGCCCTCCTCATCAGAACAGAAAAAATGTATGTACAATGTAAGATCTGATTCATCTCCATATACCATTTTGTTATTCACACCTACTGTTTTTCCTTGTAAATGTAAATCAGTCACAAATCTGAGCAATTCAAACTCAAGATATATAATAATAATAATAATAAAAAAAAAAAAAAAAAAAAAACACAACACAAAAGCCAAATTTGAGATGTGTGCAAGGCAGCCAAGTTTTCCATAAAATTTCAGCTACCTACATCTGTTGACTGGTCTGCCATTTTGTTTTTACTTTAGGTAGCCATTTGCCTTTAATTTTTTAATCATAGCCTCAATTTAAATGACCCAGATGTTTGACAAGTTGGCTTTAGTAGCACAAAACCGCAACTGGTTTTCACTGAGGTTATTGCTTTAGAGTGAACTCAGGAAGTTAAAGGCTAGCTGAACATGTGAGCATAAATACTGCTACCCTCCACCCCTTCCCCTCTCCTGTAGCTTCTCCTTCTTTTTCTACATACAAGGGAACTGCTACAAAAAATGTCAATCTCTCCAATGTCAGCACTTTGGTGAACGTGCCTTCCAACAATGGGCAGGTTATGCAGCAAAAAGTCTATTTTAGTGTGACCCACTCTATGACAAAATATACCTAAGCCTTCAGTAGGTGCACTTACGAACAAAATAAGCAATTTATACCTCCCATTTTGATTCAGAATAAAAAAATTGCTGCTATTGATTGGGAAATCTTATTGAAAATATAAAATGGGTATTCATGACATTGACTACTAGGCAGTAGGGAGTTATGGTTTATGTGGAATTAGGCCCCATGCACACGGGACGTTGTTAAACTTGCGTTCAGAGGCAGTTGGACACTTTTTTCAACTGCCCCTGAACCCATTCAATCTTATCCTATGTGACCATGTACACTGCTTCGTTTATTGCCGTTTATATGCAGTTGCGTTTAACCTAGTTTTTCTGAAAGCAAAAAAATGGGTTCAGACGCAAAAATTTCCACGTTTCAGAGGCAGACGCAAAACGCAGCTAAACGCGGTACCGGCAATTTGCCGCGATTTAGTTTATAAGCGTTTTTAAAGGTGACCTTTTTTTTACATTAGAAATCTCAAAAATTATGGCACATGGCAAGTGGACAATCCACAACTTGTGGCAGGTGACATGGCAAGTAGACAATCCACAACTTGTGGCAGGTGACGTGGCAGGTGGACAATTCACAACTTGCGGCAAGTGGACAATCCACAACTTGTGGCCATGTGACGTGGCCAGGTGACATGGCAAGTGGACAATCCACAACTTGTGGCAGGTGACGTGGCAGGTGACGTTGCCAGGTGACGTAGCAAGTGGACAATCCACAACTTGTGGCAGGTGATGTGGCCAGGTGATGTGGCAAGTGGACAATCCACAACTTGTGGCAGGTGACGTGGCCAGGTGACATGGCCAGGTGACAAGGCAAGTGGACAATCCACAACTTGTGGCAGGTGACGTGGCCAGGTGACGTGGCAAGTGGACAATTTACAACTTGTGGCAGGTGACGTGGCCAGGTGAATTGCAGCTGGTGACGTGGCAAGTGGACAATTCACAACTTGTGGCAGGTGACGTGGCCAGGTGGACAATCCATAACTTGTGGCAGGTGACGTGGCAAGTGGACAATCCACAGCTTGTGGCAGGTGATGTGGCATGTGACACGCTAAATACAAGTACACTGCTGCTCTCTCAGCTGCTGCTACTCATTCTGGTCTCACAAAATGGCTGAAATGGTTAAATAATACAGTTTTTTTGAGCTTAGGGAGGGTCTTATGATATTTCTTAACTAAACGCTTATAGACGCAAACGCGGTAAAACAACGCTAAAATCGTGGCAAAATGGGCTTTTCTAAACGCCGGTTTCAGCCTTTAAAAACAAGCGTTCAGCAGAGTTTGCACCGGCGTCTGGTGTGCATGGGGCCTTACACAGAGCTGCAAATATGTACAATCGATCTTGTCCCTGCTGGCAATCAGCTGTGACTGCTGCACTGGAATTAACACTGAAGTGTTTGCCCTCTTGTAAATAATCAATGCTCTTATTATTATTATTATTATAACACATATACTGTAGAGTGCAGTGTATATTATATACAGTGTATATTATACTGTTCCATTAAAATATGACAATGGAATATTCATCTAAGTCTAGGTTTAAAGAATATGTTACCCCAACATTTCTGTTTCAATAACGGTTATTCAAGTTTACAAAAAATAATCAGGCATCAGTTCCGCCCATGCAGGGACTAGCTTTGACATTTGTAACAAAGTGGCAAAAGAAGGCAAAAATGAGACAGTGGAAGATAACAGAGAGTTAACATAGCAGCAGTAATTGGTCATAACTTATAAGCCATAAAAGTCAAAAAGCCCTGGAGAGGCTCCCCACAGCAGTGAGACACCCCTCGGGCCTACAAATACCCATGTGGTGGCGCAATATGCAGCCTATGTAAACACAAAACAATAAGGGGAAAAAGGGAACATGAGAGGCAATAGACAAGAGGGTGGCACTGTGAGAAAATGAATAGTACACCTGTAAAGCAAGGGGTGAAAGAGGAGACAAAAGGAAGAGGGATAAGACCAGGAGGCCAGAGGCCAAGAGGGAAGGGAAAACAAGGGTTTGGGAACATTGAGGCTGCCCATCAGAGTATACCCAAGCTGGCTTGAGGGAGGGTAGGGAAGGCATATGTCAGCTAACGGTTCCCAGATCTTAAGAAACCTAGCATGGGAGTTGTTGTGGATGCTGGGAATCTGTTTGTTGAGCATCAATGAGGTCATATGGTCTCTCACCCCCTGGAATATGAACTGTTTTTTGCCTCAAGCACATAAACATATCCATATGTGCCATATATCCATATGTGCCAAACCAAAATTCATTTTACCAGGCTCTCCCCTTAGTGGAGTCCAAAAATTATAACTATTCCATCAAAATGAGCATTTTACTGTTGGCGGATCTGATGTAAGGCTTTTGTCACTGGGAGACCAGAACAAGTGGAGTCCCTATTACACCTGACAAGCCAGACCTACTCTACACATGATACAGAAGAGGATTCTTACCATATCACCTTCTTCAGGGTTAACATCTTCCACCCTAGAAAAAAGAGAAAAGAGGATGAGAATCTGAAAAGACAAAGCCACGAGAGGACAAAAAATGTGAAGTACTAAGTGGTCAACGACTTACTCCTCAATTCAGAAGCAAAATGAATTCTCTTCCCAAATCTTTGGGAGTTGAAGTAATTTTGCTGCGAGTGTCTTCAGGGGACGCCCTGCACACCCAGCGCATTATGGCGCCAGCTGTTCTGCTGTATCTTTCAATAATGCCGAGCTCATCTCTTCTCGGCTGCAGCCTGTTAACTTATTAATGTTTACCGCAATATATGGCTACAGGGATCAGTTCTTCATATGTGCTGAGATGGTTTAGGAAATCAGGCTCTTCACATGTTTTTATTGATCGTTTCTCTTTTAATTAGGGGTTTTGCTTCCTTACTTTTTATTCCTGCAATGAAGAAATGTGAGTAAATGATATATATATATAAAGCGTGATGCTGATCCCAGGGCATATTACAGTGCTCAGTTCCATGTGCAATCACACGCTTGATCAAATTCTCTACAAATTGTAAAGCATACGTTTCTGACATATATTGATAACACATCTGCTGTAAGCTTTTCATTCTCTCTGGGAAATTCAGTTACCTTTCTTTCCCCGCCATTCTCCACTTTGCCGTATCATGAAAAATAGCAGTGCACCTCTGGTATGAGAGTGTGCCTAGGCACCATGTCTGCAGCCTCATAGCTGTATATTTTCAACGTGCATTCTAAGGCATTGCTGCCCCTGACTACTACTCTGGTCAGATTTGGAGCCAGATGGGGTGATTTCATTGCTGTACTGCTCACAGATCTCTTTGCTTTATGCCGCGTACACACGACTGTTTTTAATGTCATTGAAAAAAACAAAGTTTTTCTCGACGTGATTCTTCTCAAGCCTGCCTTGCCTACACACGATCATGAAAAAAAATGCTCGAGCAAAGTGCGGTGACGTACGAAATGTACGATGGCACTATAAAGGGGAAGTTCCATTCGGATTGCGCCACCCTTTGGACTGCTTTTGCTGATCCTTGTGTTAGTAAAGTTTGGTGAGAGATGATTCGCGCTTTTCAGCCTTGTGCTCTTCAGTCCGTTACAGCGTGACGAATGTGCTATCTCCAATACGAAAGCTAGTTTTACCAGAACGA
Source organism: Rana muscosa (assembly GCA_029206835.1). Taxonomy (NCBI): domain Eukaryota; kingdom Metazoa; phylum Chordata; class Amphibia; order Anura; family Ranidae; genus Rana; species Rana muscosa. Next base: position 143,835,602 of record CM055126.1, on the reverse strand, counting down.
GCGCTCCTGTCTCATCACTTGCTTCTGAGCATGCGCGTTTTTTTCATGTCGTTAAAGCCTCCACACGGCCGTTTTTCATGATGAGAAAAACGACGATGAGAAAAATTGTAGTATGTTCCAAATTTTTAATGCCTACAGGCTAAACTACTCTTTCACACTTTGCTTGCCTTTTTTGTGCAGCGTCCAGAGTTCAGTTGCTCTTTAAAAGTATATTTAAAACCAAAACTTTTTTATTTAGTTTTTGATGTAATATGGAAGAGTTAGAATACCTGTCAAGAGGTTTCTTTCAGCTTTTGGCTGTGACTTCTGGGCAGGAAGTGAAGATGAAGAAAAATAGGATTTTTTACTCACCGTAAAATCCTTTTCTCTGAGTCCATGGACCGACACAGCTTCTCTATTGACAAAGTGGGTATTATCCGTTAATTAGAAGTGACTAGGCAGAAAAACTTGTAAAAAGTGTTGCATCACACCTTCTACAGTACCGCCCAGGGGGCGGACCCTCTGGGTATAACCTCTCAGTCTGCATCTCGCAGATCAGTTCGTCAAAAAGCAGTACAAACTTAAAAGGAGGGGTGGGTGCTGTGTCGGTCCATGGACTTCTCTATTGACAAAGTGGGACATCCCAAAGCAGTGTCAGAGAAAAAAACGAGGGGTGGTAACAGCATAAAAACAAACTTCACCCCAAAACACAAAACAGCACTCCTCCAACGGAGGAGTTGCAACTCTAAACAGCCGCTTGCAAAACCTTGCGGCCGAAAGAGGCATCTGAAGATGCACCTACATCAACTTTGTAGAATTTTGTGAAAGTGTGAGCGGATGACCAAGTCGCCGCTTTACATATTTGGGAAACAGACGCTTGATGTCGGAAAGCCCAAGAGGCACCTATTGCCCTGGTCAAATGCGCTGTGACAGGAAAGGGGGGCGCCTGACCCTTTAAGGCGTAAGCCTGGATTACTATCTGTCGGATCCACCTAGAGATGGTGGCCGATGAGACTGCTTGGCCCTTCTTGGGACTAGCCACAGAAACAAACAGTGAGTCTGACTCCCGGAACAGGGAAGTAGCAGATAGGTATACTCTGAAAGCTCGGACAACGTCCAAGGAATGCAACGCCGACTCCTTAGGATTCGACGGCTGAGGAAACAAGGATGGAAGTACAATGTCTTTGTTGAGATGAAAAGCCGAAACGACTTTCGGAAGAAAGGAAGGCTGCGGCCGCAGCACCACCTTATCCTTGTGGAAAATCAAATAGGGAGCCTTGCAGGACAAGGCTGCCAGCTCAGAGACTCGTCTAACTGACGTAACAGCCACCAAAAAGACCACTTTCTGAGAAAGTGTCAACAGGGGAATATCTCTAATCTTCTCAAACGGTGCCTTCTGAAGCACCGAGAGGACCAGGTTCAAGTCCCACGGAGGTAACGGGGGACGGACCGGAGGGGCCACATGTCGAACCTCTTGCACAAATGTACTCACGAGAGAGTGAGTCGCCAGGGGTCGCTGAAAAAAGACAGCCAGGGCAGATATCTGTCCCTTAATCGTACTTAGGGCAAGCCTTTGGTCCACCCCATGCTGTAAAAACAGCAGGATTCTGGAAACCAAATAGGTACACGGATGCCATTTCATTTCCTCACACATGGAGATGTAGGCCTTCCAAGCGCGGTGATAAACCTTCCTAGAGGACGGTTTTCGAGCACTTCTCATAGTAGAGATTACTGAGTCTGACAGGCCCCGGTCTCTCAGTACCTGGTTCTCAACAGCCATGCCGTTAAAGCCAATGACTGTAAAGCAGGATGGAATATGGGACCTTGCGATAGCAGGTCCTTCCGTAGTGGTAGGCGCCAGGGGACATCTGCTACCAGACGTACTAGATCGGCGTACCAAGGACGCTGAGGCCAATCTGGAGCGATTAGGATCATTGGAATTCCCTCTGCCTCCACTCTGCGGAGCAGAAGAGGAAGAAGCCTTAAGGGAGGGAAGGCATAGATTAGCCGATACTGACCCCACGATGCTACCAACGCGTCCGTTGCGTCTGCCCATGGGTCTCTTGACCGGGCCACAAATCTCAATACCTTCCGATTGAGTCGGGAAGCCAGAAGATCTACGTCTGGTGTAGGGCCGAAACAACTAATCGATTAATCAACAACTAATCGATTATGAAATTAATCGATTACAATTTTCATAATCGATTAATCGGCCAGTAACATAATGAGGTTAAAAATAAACTAAAATTAGCCCTTTATAGTACAAAAAGAGCAAATTGCTACTGTAAATATTACTTTCACTGTCCCACAGTAAAAAAATGAACCCCTTACAGTAGCGATTATTTGCTCTTTTTGTACCAATTTTCGTTTTTTTTAACCCCATCTTACTAAACATCTCAGGCCTGGGTCACTCCTGTGTGTTTTTTGGTGCTTTTTGCAGAAACACACTACAGTTCATTTACATGGTTTCCTATGGGACACGTTCACATCCATGATTTTTTCAGCTGCTGCGTATTTGGAAAGGGCAAGGACTTTTTTTAATGCAAAACGGTGCTATTTTAGTTTTTTGGTTTAATATACTTCAATGGAGAAGCTGCAGAAAAGCATGTAATGTGTTTTTGCGGCAATTTGTGTTTTGTAATCTGCCCAGCAACAAATTGGCCCAAAAAAAATAAAAAAAATAAAAAAATTACCTTTTTTTTTTACGGTTATTAACCGATTAGTCGATTAATCGAAACAATAATCGGCCAACTAATCGATTATGAAAATAATCTATAGTTGCAGCCCTAGTCTGGTGTGCCCCATCTTTGGCAGAGGAGTTGGAACACCTCCGGGTGTAAGGACCATTCTCCCTGGTCCAGCATCTGGCGGCTCAGGTAGTCCGCCTGCCAGTTTTCCACACCCGGAATGTACACGGCCGATAGTGCCGGTACGCTCTTCTCTGCCCACTTCAGGATGCGAGCAACCTCCGATGCTGCAGCTGAGCTTCTTGTTCCTCCTTGATGATTGACATATGCCACCGCTGTGGCGTTGTCTGACTGGATCCTGACTGGACGCCCTTGCAGCCTCTGAGACAATTTGAAGAGGCACAGCTTGATCGCCCGGATCTCCAGGACATTGATCGGCAGGAGGGCTTCCTCTGGGGTCCAGCGACCTTGCGCCGACTGGACACCCCAGACTACCCCCCAACCTGTAAGGCTGGCGTCCGTCGTGATCACTATCCAGTAAACCGGAAGAAATGACTTCCCGGCCATTAGAGCCGGTGCCGTCAGCCACCATACCAGGGATCTCCTGACTAGGTGGCTCACTCGGATTTGATAATCCAGAGATGATGGACATCTGTTCCATCTGGACAGAACTTCCTTCTGTAACACTCGAGTGTGGTATTGAGCATATGGGACCGCCTCGAAGGAGGCTACCATGAGGCCCAACACTCGCATGCAAAAACGGAGTGACGACCACTTCCTGGAAGTCAGCTGCCATACTGCAGCCTTGAGGGTCTGCAACTTCTCCACAGGGAGGAATACCTTTGCCTCTGAGGAATTCAGAATCAACCCCAGGTACACTAGGCGTTGAGTGGGCACCAATACTGACTTTTGCGTGTTTAGTATCCAACCACAGTCTCGAAGAGTCTGACAGGTAATGGACACGCTTACCTCTAATTCTGAGCTTGAAGGGGCCTTCAGCAGAAGGTCGTCCAAGTAACCTGTGATAGCGATACCCCGCTGTCTTAGAAGTGCCAGAATCGGAGCGAGCACCTTGGTGAAAGTCCTGGGTGCTGAGGCAAGGCCAAACGGGAGGGCCACAAACTGGTAGTGGTTCTTCCCGATAGCAAATCGCAGAAACCTCTGGTGTCTGGAGTATATGGGGACATGCAGGTATGCGTCCTTGATGTCCAAGGAGGCCAGAAAGTCCCCCGGATGGAGAGCCGTGACTACAGATCGAACCGACTCCATCCGAAATCTTTGTACTTTCACAAAGCAATTGAGGGCTCTGAGATCCAAGATTGGCCGAACCCCCTCCTTCTTCGGCACAATGAACAGATTTGAGTAAAAACCCTGATCCCGTTCCTGTTCTGGAACTGGAATAACTACCCCGCGTTCCAGTAGACCCTGGACCGCCCCATACAGGGCCTCCCGACGGGTCGGTAGTAGCTGGAGATTGGAGGTGATGAATCTGTCCGGTGGACAAGAGAGAAATTCTATCTTGTAGCCTGAGGAGATTACTTCGCAAACCCACCTGTCGGAGACTAGAGCAGTCCACTGAGTCGCGAATTTGCGAAGACGTCCCCCCACCCGAGAGCTGGGTGGGGGCGGACCTTCATGTGGACGCAGATTTGTCCGCAGGCTTGTTGGGTCTGCGGGACCAAGGACGCTTTTGTCCTTGGGCAGGCGCTTTATCGGCCTGGGGTCTTTTACCTGTCGCCTTAAGGGAGCGAAAAAAACGCTTGCGTGCAGTAAAGGAGGGCCCTTGCCCTTGGCGTGGCCCCTTACCCTTGCTAGTTTGGGGAAGCAAAGTGCTTTTACCTCCTGTGGCATCCTTGATGATGTCATCCAGAGAAGCCCCAAAAAGTCTGTCGCCCTTAAAAGGCAGATCCAACAGGGCTTTCTTGGAAGTCTGGTCCGCAGACCAGCCCTTTAGCCAGATCAGGCGGCGTATTGCTACTGCATAAACCGAAGCTCTTGACAGCAGGGGAATAGTATCCATGTCTGACTCGCAGACAAACTTAAGGCCCTGGACCAACTGGTCGGCCAAAGTTATCTCATTAGGAGGAGCATCTCGCTCCTTTAACCCCTGGAGTAGCAATTTTGCCCATTCAATAAGTGTCTGAGACACTAGGGCCCCCGCCAATGCCGGGCTTACTGCCGAGCCTACCACTGAGTATAGGTAGCGAGCGAGTGCTTCAGCCTTCTTATCCACAGGGTCCTTGAAAACAGGAGCCCCTTCTACTGGAATAGTGGTGGCTCTATTAAGTCTGGACACCGAAGGGTCCACTATAGGGGGAGAGGTCCATATTTTCAGAAAACTCTCCTCAAAGGGGTACCGTACTGCAAACCTCTTTGGGGCTGTAAAGACCCTCAGTGGGTTCTCCCATTCCTTGTATAAGAGTTTGTCAAAATAAGACACACAAGGGAACACCTTAGCAGTGCGGGCAGGTTTACGAAAACCAAAGGGGACTGGAGCATCTGCTACTTCTGCAGTATTTTCCAACTTTAGCGTATCCCGCACTGCAGTAATAAGGTCAGATACCAAAGCCGTCTCGCGTACTGACCTGGACTTGGAGTCCTCCTCACTGTCCGATCGGTCACGGTCTGCAGTCTCTGATGCATCAGAATCTGGGCCATGAGCCGTAGCTGGACCTGGTTCTGTATCAGAAATATCCCCAGAAGATTGCAGGGGACGGGGGCGTTTATTACCCCCTGTATTCCCGTGTGCTGCTTCCACCCTGGCAGCAAATGCCTCTAGGATTGCTGACATAGCGTCCATAGACACCTCAGGGACACCAGCTGCTAAATCTGGTGTTTCAGGGGAGAAGACATCTGGCTCAGATGCCATGCTGACCACACGCTGACACCCACAGGGCTCCAGGCAAGATATCAATAGGCCACCCTCCTGTGCTGCAGAGAGGCTGGGTCACCCAGAGGACTCACCACCCTGGATAGGTACTGCTATGCTGCCGTGTGCTGCGCCTGTGATGCTGTCCCCCTGCTGCTGTGTCAGTCTGCTTCTTTTATCAGCACTTCCTGTGTGAATTTTCACGCCAGTGTAATGCACCCTAGGGGCCGGAGGCTCTCGCAAAATAGCTGCCAAAAACGTCTGTATGGAAGATAATGTGGGCTCCAAGAAAATGGCCGCGGAGCCGAAGATAGAGGTCAAGCAGCCGTAGCCCACAAAAAGATGGCCGCCGAATGGCAATCTATACATACAGGGTGGACAAACATGGCCGCCGATCACCTGATAGGGGCCAGTGGGTGTGGCCGAACCACAGGAAGATGGCCGCCGGGCAGTCACAAGAGGCCAAACTTGGCATGGACCACCTCAAAATGGCTGCCGACAGCATGGAGGAGGAAGCACACACGCACACACACACACACACACACAGGTACGCAGAAATTACATTTCTTTTAAATGTTAGTTACAGCCAGCCCCGCTCCAGTGGGACACCTTAGGTGACCCCCAGCACCCAGCAACCTTTAGCTAGAAGCCCAGGGAGGAGGGAAAGAGGGAAGAAAGGGGCCACAACCACTTACTTGATCTCTCCAGGAATGTCCAGCTAAATCACCCAGCCGAGGCAGGGGAGTTTTACTTACCTATCCTGCATGTATTATGCTGGAAGACATTCCAAACAGATCATCGTCCGCGCACGGAAGGTGACTGTTGGCCAGGCATGCTGTGATTGGACCCAAAAAGGGACGATCATATGTATGCCCTGGAGCGTGACGCTCACCGGACAGGCTGCTGCGACTCAGCCGTAAGGTCAGCCGAAGCTGAGCGGTCCGATGCAAGCCTTGGAGCGTAAGCTCACCGGCCAGGCTGCTGCGACTCGGCCGTAAGGTCCGCCGAAGCTGAGCGGTCCGATGCAGGCCCTGGAGTGTAGGCTCACCGGCCACCCATGGAGCGACGGGCATGTCGTGGAAAACCCAGCGCATAGCTAGGGTCGGCACACGCTCGATGGCCGAAACTGGGGAGACTACAAGGATCGAGGATCCAGCCTGTCACCCAGTCGGCAGTTGATCGAAGATCGCAGGAAACAACAAATGAAAAAAAATATATATATATATTTTTTTTTTCCCCCGGACCAATGGGTCCGAAGGGAGACATGTCCTACTCCTTGCTAGACAGAAAAAAACTGATCTGCGAGATGCAGACTGAGAGGTTATACCCAGAGGGTCCGCCCCCTGGGCGGTACTGTAGAAGGTGTGATGCAACACTTTTTACAAGTTTTTCTGCCTAGTCACTCCTAATTAACGGATAATACCCACTTTGTCAATAGAGAAGCAGTGTCGGTCCATGGACGAAAGAGTAAATCTCTTCCATGGGACATCGACAGCAAAAAAATAAACCTGACAGGGGTTTAACCACATCAATACCGGGCCTATTATGGCACTTCTCTCCTACATGTACAAATAATCATTCTTTTGCTAGAAAATTACTCAGAACCCCCAAACATTATATATGTTTTTTTAGCAGACACCCTAGGGGATAAAATGACGGTCATTGCAACTTTTTTTCTTGCACGGTATTTGCGCAATAATTTTTCAAACGCCTTTTTTGGGAAAAAAATGGTTTCATGAATTAAAAAATAACAAAACAGTAAAGTTAGCCCAAATTGGGGAAAATATGAAAGATGATGTTACGCTGAGTAAATAGATACCTAACATGTCACGCTTTAAAATTGCGCACACTCATGAAATGGCGCCAAACTTCGGTACTTAAAAATCTCCATAGGCGACGCTTTAATTTTTTTTACAGGTTACCAGGTTAGAGTTACAGAGGAGGTCTAGTGCTAGAATTGTTGAACGCGCTCTAACGCATGCGGCGATACCTCACATATGTGGTTTGAACGGCGTTTACATATGTGGGCGGGACTTACGTGTGCGTTCGCTTCTGATCGCAAGCTACAGGGGACAGGGGCGTTTTAAATTTTTTATTTTTTTTTACTTATTTTATTTTACACTTATTTTACTTTTTTTTTTTTTTTTTTATCACTTTTATTACTATTACAAGGAATGTAAACATCCCTTGTAATAGGAATGTGTGTGACAGGTCCTCTTTATTGAGAGATGCGGGGTCAATAAGACCCCACATCTCTCCTCCAGGCTGGAAAGCATGAGATCGTGAAAAAAATGTCACTGATCTCATACTTACTAGCCGCAATGGCGGATTTGTTTACATCTGAGGACCCGGGCGTGATGTCATCACATCGCGCCCTGGCCTCCGACGATCATAGAGATGACTGGTGACCATCTGGTCACCAGTCATCTCTATGCTCGTCACGTGACCCACCACCAGCGCTGGACGATTCTCTCCGGGTCCCGATGGCACGGGAGAGCCCGGAGAAGAACCGGAAGGCGGCGGGAGGGGGGGATGTCCCCTCCCGCCGCCTATAAGAACGATCAAATGGTGGAACCGCCGCTATGATCATTCTTATGGTGCGCAGAATCGCCGGCTGAAGAGAAGGATATCTGAATGATGCCTCTAGCTGCAGGTATCATTCAGATATCCCCCCACAAAGCCGAGGACGTCATATGACGCCCACCCAGGATGGGAGATCCCATCTGTGGACGTCATATGATGATGGGCGGTAGGGAAGTGGTTAAACCATTCTCTGCTCTATTCAAAATTAAAACAAAAAAAAGCCCAAAAAAATTGGCTTTACATATACTTCAAATACTAGGCGCCAGACAAGTTAAGTAAAACTGTCCAGGCTTATCCCTCTTTGATTTTTTTTCCCTTTTTTGCTCTCCTTTCCTCCTTATAGTTACATAGTAGGTAAGGTTGAATAAAGACAATAGTCCACCCAGTTCAACCTGTGTAGGTGTACCTGTGTCAGTGTCGATAATCATTTCCCATATCCCTGTATATTGTGTTCATTAAGATGCACGTCCAAGAGTCTTTTAAAACTATCTATACTTCCTGCTGACACCACCAATTGTGGAAGAGAGTTCCACATCCTTATCACCCAGACAGTGAAAAAAACCCTACGCAATTAAAGGTTAAACCGCTTCTCCTCCAATCTCATTGTGTGGACCCATGTCTTCTTACACTCCCTGAGACTGAAAAGTTTTCTTTCTACACTGGGATCACTATTGAGGTATTTGTATTGGCTACAAAAGTGTAATAAGTGAAGACATTTTATTGTGATTAGTTGCAATGACAATAAAGAAATTATCTTATATCTTTTTCCCCTAACACTTGGTGTTACACAATCTGTATGATTTTATCAACCGCTCTACTTTTAATCAATAAAAAGCAATCATAGAGCTGCAGTCAAAAACTTTGCCTATCAGGTGACTCTATCTATTTCATTGTTTTATGCCACAAAGGCTATATTACCGTACTGGAAAATACCTGAGACCCATTTATCATTCTGGAAAGGTTTGATTAACAAGGTCTTGTCCCTATATAGAGCTACTAATTAGAGCAGGGGCTGCCCAAAAAAAAAAAAATTGAAAAAGTTTAGCATAGTTGGCTGTCTGCTACATCTACACTCAGTTAAAGTGATATTAAAGTCTTCGTTTTTTTTTTTTTTTAAAAATAACAAACATGTTATACTTACCTGCTCTGTGTAGTGGTTTAGCACAGAGCAGCCCAGATCCTCCTCTTCTCAGGTCCCTCTGATTCTGGCTCCTCCTTCCTGCTGAGTGCCCCCACAGCAAAAAGCTTGCTATGGGGGCACCCGAGCCAAGCCACAGCTCCTGAAAATGGACCGCCTGTCTGTTTTCATCTGATCCTATCTGATCCGCCAGACAGATGGAAAATATATTCTCCTTCTGTCTGAATTTCATGGGCAGGATCGGATCAGATATCGGCGGACGTCAGCGGACATGTCACCGCTGACATCCGCCGCTCCACAGGAGGTGCATGGAGCGTCCGATCACGTCCACCTGAAAAACTGACAGGCGGACCTGATCAGAAAGCCAGTGTAAAAGGGGCAGTATTGTTTTTGGTTATAATGTGCATGTTGTATTACATGACAGGCCCCTTTCACACAGGCTTTCCGATCAGGTCCGCCTGTCAATTTTTCGGGCGGACTTGATCGAACACTACATGCACCTCTATGGAGCGGTGGATGTCAGCGGTGACATGTCCGCTGACATCCACCAATAATCCGATCCATGAAATCCAGATGGATGTAGACAGGCGGTCTGCTTTCACCCGATCTCCCCATAGAGGAGAACAGGACTCTGACAGTGAGCGGAGACGGACCTGTCATCCGTCTGCTCAGCAGGGATCAGCGGATCGATCCCCCGCTGAGCAAAGCGGAAAGCCCGTGTGAAAGAGCCCTTAAGACAATAAAAATTATTTTCCAAAAATTTTGCCTAGGCTCAAATTATTCAATCAGAAAGCTGAAGTCTCCACTACTTTAGTGATCAGACTTCAACTTTGTAACTTTGCAGGAAGACACAAGGTGAGAGACTCGCAGGAGGGGCTGATCTGCATCAGACATTATTAAACACAGCCTAGAACTGCACAAGGTTGTTGGTTTAAATCCAAGCCACGGCACTACCTGCATGTAGCTTGCATGTTCTCCCTGTGCCTGCGTAGGTTTCCTCCCACACTCAAAAGATATGCCGGTAAGTTAACTGGACCTTGTCTAAACTGGCCCTAGTATGTGTATGTATGAATGTGAGTTAGGGACCTTAGACTTTAAGCTTCTTCCGGGCCGGGACTGAAGTGAATGTACAACACATATGTTAAATCGCTACGTAAATTGTTGGCGATATATAAATATCTGTAATATAAAATATGTAATAATTATCAGATGTTACACTAAGGGCCCATTCACATTAGCCCGCAGCTCAAAAAGCAGTATTTTGGGGAGCAGTGTGATGCATGTTTTATCGCACTGCACAGCTGCTTTTTTTTTACTGAACTTTATAATAAAGTGTGCAAAGTGACACTTAATTCATGTTACCGCACAGCTGCGTGCTGTGCTTACTGTGCAGTAATATAACACAGCTTCAGAATGCAGTGAAACATTGTGATGGTGTGCACGAGACACATAGAAAACTGATTTCCTAGTGGTTCACACTCTGGTGGTCAGCAGATTTTTGCTTTATGTGTCAGGGAAATCTGAACAAGAATCAATGGAACACCTCTTGTTCTCTTTGGCTGTGCAGTATCGACATAGATGTAGTACAGTTTTGAGTTCAGTCAGGAATAGTCGAGGGATTTGGCATCCCTTTGTCTTGGTGTTTACCCCCTCTCTCCTCACCACTCCCTGGCAGCATCTGTCACTTGCTCTCTATAAGAAAATTTCTCCAGCAGAACTTCAACATCTGTTTTGAACACCCATCTCCTGAGGAAGCACATCTGTGCAACACGTCAAGAGAATGTAGCCTCTCCACAATCTACAACTGCAATACTTTATGAGCTACGCAATCAGATGGACTGGTATACATCTGATGGTGGGTATTAGTAGTTCAACCTCATAAGCTAAAGGCATTCTATATGTTTATATATACAGATACTGTAGATAGGGTATGCACTTGCAGACCACGCACCCCCTTTTACTGCAGCAGGGTGGCCCCGCAGCGCTGGATCACGTACATGTACGTGATCCAGCATTTCCAAGTGTAGGTACACGCATGCGTACCCGCCGCCCCGTCTGTACTGCCTTGTGCCACAGCACAAGTCGGTTAGCAGGTCCCGGCCAAAGACTTATGACCGGGACCTGCTGATCAGCTTAGCCAATCACAGTACAGAGCCCTGTAGAGAGAAAGCACAGCCACATCTATTAGTAAAACCAGCACACATTACGCATTTTTAGGCACACAGTTAACCCTTTGATTGCCCCTAGATGTTAAGCCCTTCCCGGCCAGTGTCATCAGTACAGTGACAGTGTATAGCATTATCACTGATCATTGTATTAGTGTTACTGGTGATGTCAGTGTCAGTTACTCAGTTCCTACCCAGTGTCAGTTAGTGTCAGTTTTCCCACCATACTATCACAGTCCCACTCTGATCACCACCATTTGTAGTAAAAAAATACAAATCCAGTATATCTCATAGTTTCTAGACGCTATAACTTTCACACAAACCAATCGATATACACTTATCAGGATTCTTTTTTTTTTTTTTACCAAAGACATGTAGCAGAATACATTTTGGCCTAAATTTATGGAATTTTTTTATTTTTTTTTTAAATGTTATGGATACGTTTTATAGCAGAAAGTTACAATTATTGTTTATTTATATATTTATTTTCTTTCATCTTTTTTCATTTATATAATAAAAATAAAAAAAATCTAGTGGTGATCAAATACCATCAAAAGAAAGCTCTATTTGTGTGAAAAAAATGATATACATTTCATTTGGGTACAGTGTTGCATGACCGTGCAATTGTCCGCTAAAGTTCCTCAGTGTTGAATAGAAAAATATGCCCTGGTCATGAAGGGGGTAAAACCTTTCAGAGCTTAATTGGTTATACTACAATAAGGGGTTGTGTTCATATTTTCTGCTGTGTGTTGTTTTTAATCTTTTTGGATATAATACTTTTAAAGACTATCAACCAGATCTATGCTGTTCTGATTGGTAATAAAAAATTTTGATTTTATAAATGTCTGTGTGTAATTTCTTGGAGGAGCAGGCACCTAAAAAGTCCCTTTATCCTTCCTGGCTGCCAGTCGAGACCGCCACTTTTCCTGGCAAATGGTGTCCTCCTAAATATAAAAATATCAGTTTTGGTTGAGTTAAACCTTTCAATCATTTTGGCAATATCTACAGTGTATGTCATGGTAAAATAAAAAATAAAAAACGACACTTAAGGCCTATTCACACTGGTCTGTTTTTATGCAGCAGTATACATGAATTTTACTGCAAGAAAGATATTCCAAGTAAAAAAATCTCATACTTTCCGTTGTTGCTAGTTCACATATATGCACTTTAGTAGTGTGTTATTAAAGGGAAACTAAAAGGGCCTATTCACACCTACCATGGGCACCGCATCAAGCATAGGTGTGAATGGGCCCTGAAAAGGCGTACAATTGTCCATTTGTGGCATTGCAACCCATACGTAGGTCAAATTTATAAAAAAAATAAAAAAAACTCCAGCCAAAAAGCAGACTATTATATAAGTAAATACTCTGGTTATTGCTATGCATTTGGATTAAGCCATTCTGATGAGGATGCCCCTATGTCCTAAGGAACATGCTTAACAATGAGCAATTATGGCTGAAGTGAAGGTAGTGAGGCATCAGAACTTGGTGCCCTCCATCATTCTATTTGTTTGTATGGGAGCCTCTTCATCTCCTGAATGTCAATCTTTCAAGGCCACTATCTAATGTGTTTATCCAGCATTGTCAGTACTTGTACATCTGTGTATTTTTCTGGGACGCGTCTGCTTGCTGACAATGTTTTCACATGCTTTTAGACCTACATGTAGGTACAAGGGGCTGGCCATCTCCAGTCATTTGTCAATTCCAGTGAAAAAAATGGGAATACAAATCTAAACATTCATCTGGACTGTATGCTGGATGCCGTTCATTTGATCATTTTGTAACTAGATTCCATGGATGGTCATGTTTGTGGTAGTCTGTTTATTAAATCTTAAAGCTGGTTCACACTAGGAATCGCACTGGAACATGTTGCACATTCCTCTGTGATTCACATGCGGTACAGTGCAGTCGGATTTACCAAATCAGTTTGAATGGGCTTGAACGGCACTGCACCGCACCAAAAGTAGTGCATGTGCTACTTTTGGAAACTCGCTGCAGCTCGATCGCATGGTACTTCTGCACCATGCGATACAGTGCAGGCAAACGCACTGCATTTGCGACCTGCATTTATTACCTTAATATTGACACCTGTCGCAGACAGCAACTGCATTGCATTGTAAAGGCAAATACCGTATATACTCGAGTATAAGCCGACCCGAATATAAGCCGAGGCACCTAATTTTACCACAAAAAACTGGGAAAACGTATTGACTTGAGTATAAGCCTAGGGTGTCCATCTGCATGCCTCACTGTGCCCATGTGCATGCCTCACTGTGCCTCACTGTGGCCAAGCCTCACTGTGTCTACGCCTCACTGTGCCCACGCCTCACTGTGCCCATGCCTCACTGTGCCCATGCCTCACTACCTGATCTCCGGCGCTGTGTGACTAGACTGACGTTTAACACGGGAGTCTATGGAAAGGGGGCCCGGCTTTGAAAAAATTGTTGCTCCCCGGCTGTAGGACCCCTGGACAACAAACTTTGCACACTTGTAGATGAAGAGTGCGGCTACATGTGTGCCATGTTTGGGGTCCAGGAGACCTAGGGCCGGCCGGTACCGGGTCCCCAAAATCACCGGAGAAATTACCGTTTAACATGGGAGTCTATGGAAGGGGTGCCCGGCTTTGAAAAATCAGTGCTACCCAGCTGTAGGTCCCCCGGACAACAAACTTAGCACACTTGTAGAGGAAGAGTAGGGCTACATGTGTGCCAAGGAGACCTACGGCTGGCCAGGATCAGGCGCACAAAGTTGAAGATGGACACAGACTTGAGTATAAGCCGAGGGGGGCATTTTCAGCACAAAAAAATGTGCTAAAAAGCTTGGCTTATACTCGAGTATATACGGTATGTCTTTTGTTGGTTTTATAAAAAGTCAAAAGAATAAACAAAATAGCAGTACAGAGAGGTGACATTGTCTAGAGAAGAGGATAACAACAGGATGAGACCATCCCCTCACCAGACATGAAAACAATTCAACTCAATACAAAAATCTCAGCCACGGGGTCATAAATTATGGGATGAACAACAAGAGATATGTGAGGGGTGTTTATGCATAACATTATCTTCCAATAATCACATTTTATTGGTCAGAGGAGGTCTCTAGAACACCAAGAAGCGGGAAAAAAAGGGAAGAGGGTAGGGATGAAAAGGAAGAATATATACGTGGAGCGGGTGGCTATGTCACAAGAGTAAGTAAAGTAGAGGGGAAAAAAATAGACGTGTGGAACTTGAAAGGCACTTGATAAAACCATTATTAGGGGGATCTTTAAATAGTGAGGAACGCATGAATGGAAATATTGATTGTAGCCTGTAAACTGTTTAAAGTTGACCAACTATCACTAGGGGTGGAAAAATAATCTCCATCCAATCTGCAGTGCATTTTAAACACTGTGCAGGAAACACGCACACAGAAATGTGGGTTTTCTGCACCATGTTCTGATGTGAACGGGGCTTAAAAGTGGATAGAAGGTATTTTATAATGTGCACACAAACTGAGTTTATTTTTATAACCACCCTTAACGTGGTTATAAAGGCAAAAGGATTTTTATCTTAATGCATTCTATGCATTAAGATAAAAAAAAAAAACGTCTGTGTGCAGCAGCTCCCCCTCAGCCCTATAATACTTACCTGAGCCCCATCTCGATCCAGCGATTTTGCACAAGAGACTTAGCTGTCTGGGACTCTCCCTCCTGATTGGCTGAGATAATCAAAGTCAGTGAGCCAATGAGAAAATAGAGGGGGCAGGGCGGGGTCGAGCCACAGCTCCGTGTCCGAATGGACACAGAGTAGCGGCTCAGCATAGGTGCCCCCCATAGAAATCTGCTTGCTGTGGGGGCACTCGGCAAGAGGGAGGGACAGGAGCACTGAAGAGGGACACGAGAAGAGGAGGATCTGCTCTGTGCAAAACCACTACACAGAGCAGGTAAGTATAACATGTTTGTTATTTTTAAATAAAATTAAGTGAGACTTTAGAATCACTTTTAAGTATAACTATGTGGCACAGGGACATACCATCACTGGATAAGGAGGATTGGGAGGATTGTCTCGAATATGGGCCTAAACTGGTAATTTCTTCCAATGATAAGCTCATTACGGTGAAATTCCTACATAGAATTTATTACACGCCCCAGAAACTCCATCGGATTTTTCGGGACAGAGACCCCATCTGTTCCAGATATAAAACACATGTAGGTACATTTTTCCATATGTTCTGGGAGTGTCCAATTATATCAGTGGTCTCCAAACTGCGGCCCGAGGGCCGGATGCGGCCCTTTGCTTGCCTTTATCTGGCCCTTGGGGCAGTATCCCTCCCACTGATACGAGACACTATTCTGACATCTGACACTGAGGGTGGAGCACAATTTCTCCCACTGACACCACTAATAGGGCACTATTCCTCCCTATGATACCAATGATGGGGCACTATTTCCCCCCCTAATACCATATGTTTAGTCCCACCGATGCTAGAAAATTTTTCACCCCCCGCTGGCCAAAGTCCAGCCCTCCAAGAGTCTGAAGGACAATAAACCGGCCCTTTGTTTAGAATGTTTGGAGACCCCTGAATTATATCATCCTATTGGTCAGCGGTGTTCAATAAAATGAATCTTAGGTTGCAACTGTTCCTTCCGGTATTTTGCCGGAATTAGCCCTGTTAGGGGTTCATGAGGATGCCCAGCGCTCTCAACATTCAAAACTATTAATTTCCTATCTCCTATTCTATGCAAATCAAGGGAGATTCTCCTAAAATGGATCTCGCCATCTCCACGGCCCTCTCTTTCTCGGAAGATGTAGCAATGCCTATGTATAGGATCACATACATGAATAGAGGTTGCCAATGGAAATACGACAAAGTATGGGCCCCTTGGACCTCTAGCTGAGCTTCCATCTGGTACATTCTTTCACTTTATTCTATTTTGTTTTTTCTTAAAACAGATTTTATTGAGTTTGAAGTCAAGGTATACAGTAGAGCACTTAATTGCGGGCACAGCCGCCAAACAATGTAGCGGGCGCAGCCGCCAATTATGGCGAATATGGTGATCAAATGCGACAACGCCTGAGTATGTACTGCTACTACTTAATAGTTAAATGTAACGGGTAACAGGAAGCATTAACAGATGTCTAAATACAACTCTGAGAAGGTAGCTGAGAAATCAAATGAAGGTTAATCACCATGTAAAAAAGTGTGGTCTATTTTGTTTTTATCTGACTGTAATGTCCTTCCGTTTTATAGTAATGGCCTTGAGCCAACAGTATTTTATGAGTCGATATGTATGCTGCTTGTACTGTTCCTCTCCATCTATCTATATGCATTTGTTCAAAGCATTCTGTTCTGTTTTATGTCAATTTGTATACTGTGATTACCCTGTATGACAACAATCAAGCACCTTTGATTGTTAAAAAAAAGTATAACTATAGGAAAAACTTTTTTTTAGTTTTGGATAGCGAGAAGCGGCATTGGGACACCTACCAGGTCCCTTTTGCTGTCTGTGTCACCATTAGGGCGATTCCCCATCTCTATTTTTTTTTTGGTGACAACAATCACTGAGAATGAAAACAAAATAATTTTGAGTTGTCACCAGAAAAGGAATAGAGGGGCAAGGTTCCAATGGAGGCCCTGATGACAATGAGGAATTCCCTCAGTTTGGAGGGATTTTCTATCACCAATGGGGCAAAATTGACAGGGGTTATAACCCTTCATTACTCTATAAAATAGGATTTTTTACTCACCGTAAAATCCTTTTCTCTGAGTCCATGGACCGACACAGCTTCTCTATTGACAAAGTGGGTATTATCCGTTAATCAGGAGTGACTAGGCAGAAAAACTTGTAAAAAGTGTTGCATCACACCTTCTACAGTACCGCCCAGGGGGCGGACCCTCTGGGTATACCCTCTCAGTCTGCATCTTTGCAGATCAGTTCGTCAAAAAGCAGTACAAACTTAAAAGGAGGGGTGGGTGCTGTGTCGGTCCATGGACTCAGAGAAAAGGATTTTACAGTGAGTAAAAAATCCTATTTACTCTTTCGTCCATGGACCGACACAGCTTCTCTATTGACAAAGTGGGACGTCCCAAAGCAGTGTCAGAGAAAAAACGAGGGGTGGTAACAGCATAAAAATAAACTTCACCCCAAACACAAAACAGCACTCCTCCAACGGAGGAGTTGCAACTCTAAACAGCCGCTTGCAAAACCTTGCGGCCAAAAGAGGCATCCGAAGATGCACCTACATCAATTTTGTAGAATTTTGTGAAAGTGTGTGCGGACGACCAAATCGCCGCTTTACATAATTGGGAAACAGACGCTTGATGTCGGAAAGCCCAAGAGGCACCTATTGCCCTGGTCGAATGCGCCGTGACAGGAAAGGGGGGCGCCTGACCCTTTAAGGCGTAAGCCTGGATTACTATCTGTCGGATCCACCTAGAGATGGTGGCCGATGAGACTGCTTGGCCCTTCTTGGGACCAGCCACCGAAACAAACAGTGAGTCTGAC
The DNA here is from genome assembly GCA_029206835.1 of Rana muscosa. Classification (NCBI taxonomy): domain Eukaryota; kingdom Metazoa; phylum Chordata; class Amphibia; order Anura; family Ranidae; genus Rana; species Rana muscosa. Next base: position 143,817,698 of record CM055126.1, on the reverse strand, counting down.
TTCCGGAACAGGGAAGTAGCAGATAGGTATACTCTCAAAGCTCGGACAACGTCCAAGGAATGCAACGCCGACTCCTTAGGATTCGACGGCTGAGGACACAAGGATGGAAGTACAATGTCTTCGTTGAGATAAAAAGCAGAAACGACTTTCGGAAGAAAGGAAGGCTGCGGCCGCAGCACCACCTTATCCTTGTGGAAAATCAAATAGGGAGCCTTGCAGGACAAGGCTGCCAGCTCAGAGACTCGTCTAACTGAGTAACAGCCACCAAAAAGACCACTTTCTGAGAAAGTGTCAACAGGGGAATATCTCTAATATTCTCAAACGGTGCCTTCTGAAGCACTGAGGGGACCAGGTTCAAGTCCCACGGAGGTAACGGGGGACGGACCGGAGGGGCCACATGTCAGACCCCCTGCACAAATGTACTCACGAGAGAGTGAGTCGCCAGGGGTCGCTAAAAAAAAGACAGCCAGGGCAGATATCTGTCCCTTAAATCGTACTTAGGGCAAGCCCTTGGTCCACCCCATGCTGTAAAAACAGCAGGATTCTGGAAACCAAATAGGTACGCGGATGCCATTTCATTTCCTCACACATGGAGATGTAGGCCCTCCAAGTGCGGTGATAGACCTTCCTAGAGGACGGTTTTCGAGCACTTCTCATAGTAGAGATTACTGAGTCTGACAGGCCCCGGTCTCTCAGTACCTGGTTCTCAACAGCCATGCCGTTAAAGCCAATGACTGTAAAGCAGGATGGAATATGGGACCTTGCGATAGCAGGTCCTTTCGTAGTGGTAGGCACCAGGGGACGTCTGCTACCAGACGTACTAGATCGGCGTACCAAGGACGCTGAGGCCAATCTGGAGCGATTAGGTTTATTGGAATTCCCTCTGCCTCCACTCTGCGGAGCAGAAGAGGAAGAAGCCTTAAGGGAGGGAAGGCATAGATTAGCCGATACTGACCCCACGATGCTACCAACGCGTCCGTTGCGTCTGCCCATGGGTCTCTTGACCGGGCCACAAATCTCAATACCTTCCGATTGAGTCGGGAAGCCAGAAGATCTACGTCTGGTGTGCCCCATCTTTGGCAGAGGAGTTGGAACACCTCCGGGTGTAAGGACCCTTCTCCCTGGTCCAGCATCTGGCGGCTCAGGTAGTCCGCCTGCCAGTTTTCCACACCCGGAATGTACACGGCCGACAGTGCCGGTACGCTCCGCTCGCATCCTGAAGTGGGCAGAGAGATCTCCGATGTTGCAGCTGAGCTTCTTGTTCCTCCTTGATGATTGACATATGCCACTGCTGTGGCGTTGTCTAACTGGATCCTGACTGGACGCCCTTGCAGCCTCTGAGACCATTTGAAGAGGCACAGCCTGATCGCCCGGATTACCAGGACATTGATCGGCAGGAGGGCTTCCTCTGGGGTCCAGCGACCTTGCGCCGACTGAACACCCCAGACTCCCCCCCAACCTGTAAGGCTGGCGTCCGTCGTGATCACTATCCAGTAAACCGGAAGAAATGACTTCCCGGCCATTAGAGCTGGTGCTGTCAGCCACCATACCAGGGATCTCCTGACTATGTGGCTCACTCGGATTTGATAATCCAGAGATGATGGACATCTGTTCCATCTGGACAGAACTTCCTTCTGTAACACTCGAGTGTGGTATTGAGCATATGGAACCGCCTCGAAGGAGGCTACCCTGAGGCCCAACACTCGCATGCAAAAAACGGAGTGACGACCAATTCCTGGAAGTCAGCTGCCGTACTGCAGCCCGGAGGGTCTGCAACTTCTCCACAGGGAGGAATACCTTTGCCTCTGAAGAATCCAGAATCAACCCCAGGTACCCTAGGCGTTGAGTGGGCACCAATACTGACTTTTGCGTGTTTAGTATCCAACCACAGTCTCGAAGAGTCTGACAGGTAATGGACACGCTTACCTCTAATTCTGAGCTTGAAGGGGCCTTCAGCAGAAGGTCGTATAAGCAGCCTGTGATAGCGATACCCCGCTGTCTTAGAAGTGCCAGAATCGGAGCGAGCACCTTGGTGAACGTCCTGGGTGCTGAGGCAAGGCCCAACGGGAGGGCCACAAACTGGTAGTGGTCCTTCCTGATAGCAAATCGCAGAAACCTCTGGTGTCTGGAGTATATGGGGACATGCAGGTATGCGTCCTTGATGTCCAAGGAGGCCAGAAAGTCCCCCGGATGGAGAGCCGTGACTACAGATCGAACCGACTCCATCCGAAAACTTTGTACCTTCACAAAGCAATTGAGGGCTCTGAGATCCAAGCTTGGACGAACCCCCTCCTTCTTCGGCACAATGAACAGATTTGAGTAAAAACCCCGTTCCAGTTCTGGAACTGGAATAACTACCCCGTGTTCCAGTAGACCCTGGACCGCCCCATACAGGGCCTCCCGACGGGTCGGTAGTAGCTGGAGATTGGAGGTGTTGAATCTGTCCGGTGGACAAGAGAGAAACTCTATCTTGTAGCCTGAGGAGATTACTTCGCAAACCCACCTGTCGGAGATTAGTGCTGTCCACTAGACTTGTGCACAACGGAAAAATTTGTTCCGTTTCGGTTCGTTTCTTTCCGGTCCTGTTGATTGGTAATCATTCGTAATTTTGCTAGACGGGATTTTTCGTGTTCGGACTCATTCGTATTTTTGCAAGCGACATTTTTCGTTGAATTTTTTGTTGCTTTATAATTCGTACTTTCGGTAGAGTACGTTGTTTTTCGTTGATTCTGGACACAACTCCTACTTTCGTAACTTTTTTTGGGTTCGTTGATTCGTAATTTTCCGTGTCTCTCTCACAACGACGCTGCCTATTATGCCTAATGTGCTTCGAATGGATTTGTACTTTTCTAAATACATAGCGGTTATTTGTAACGATTCGAAATCTCGTATTTTACTTTCGTTTTTTACATGCGGCTATAGGCTCCGCCCCTGTACACCATTTTGAGAGGGTTCAGCACGGTGAGGGAGAAGCAGAGAGCAGAGCAGAGTGAGTGTTATTGTGCTTCGAATGGATTCGAAATCTCGTATTTTACTTTCGTTTTTTCATGCGGCTATAGCCTCCGCCCCCTGTACACCATTTTGAGAGGGAGTTCAGCATGGTGAGGGAGAAGCAGAGAGCAGAGTGAGTGTTATTGTGCTTCGAATGGATTCGTACATTCGTAACTTTTTTCATAACGAATTATGCCGAAGACCTTCGGGCATTCGCTATTTTGCGGTATAATTTATTTCGGATTCGGTTTTATTCGTAATTGCTCTGTTCGGAAATTCGAATGCTTCCGAATGTCCGAAAGTTGCTAAATTCGGACGAATTTCGATTTGTTACGAAACGAATTGCACAAGCCTACTGTCCACTGAGTCGCGAATTTGCGAAGACGTCTCCCCACCCGAGAGCTGGGTGGGGGTGGACCTTCATGCGGACGCAAATTTGTCCGCAGGCTTATTGGGTATGCGGGACCAGGGACGCTTTTGTCCTTGGGCAGGCGCTTTATCGGCCTGGGGTCTTTTCCCTGTCGCCCTAGGGGGACGAAAAAACCACTTGTGTGCAGTAAAGGAGGGCCCTTGCCCTTGGCGTGGCCCCTTATCCTTGCTAATTTGGGGAAGCAAAGTGCTTTTACTTCCTGTGGCATCCTTGATGATGTCATCCAGAGAAGCCCCAAAAAGTCTGTCGCCCTTAAAAGGCAGATCCAACAGGGCTTTCTTGGAAGTCTGGTCCGCAGACCAGCCTTTTAGCCAGATCAGGCGGCGTATTGCTACTGCATAAACCAAAGTTTTAGACAGCAGGGGAATAGTATTCATGTCTGACTCGCAGACAAACCTAAGGCCCTGGACCAACAGGTCGGCCAATGTTATCACATCAGGAGGAGCATCTCGCTCCTTAACCCCTGGAGTAGCAATCTTGCCCATTCAGTAAGTGTGCGAGACACTAGGGCCCCCGCCAATGCCGGGCGTACTGCCGAGCCTACCACTGAGTATAGGTAGCAAGCGAGTGCTTCAGCCTTCTTATCCACAGGGTCCTTGAAAACAGGAGCCCCTTCTACAGGAATTGTGGTGGCTCTATTAAGTCTGGACACCGGAGGGTCCACTATAGGGGGGAGAGGTCCATTTCTTCAGAAAACTCTCCTCAAAAGGGGTACCGTACCGCAAACCTCTTTGGGGCTGTAAAGACCCTCAGTGGGTTCTCCCATTCCTTGTATAAGAGTTTATCAAAAGACACACAAGGGAACACCTTAGCAGTGCGGGCAGGTCTATGAAACCCAAGTGGACCGGAGTCTCTGCTGCTTCTGCAGTATTTTCCAATTTTAGCATATCCCGCACTGCAGTAATAAGGTCAGATACCAAAGCCGTCTCGCGTACTGACCTGGACTTTGAGTCATTCTCACTGTCCGGTCACGGTCTGCAGTCTCTGATGCGTCAGAATCTGGGCCCGAGCCGTAGCTGGACCTGGTTCTGCACCAGAATTATCCCCAGAAGCTTGCAGGGGATGGGGCGTTTACTACCCCCTGTATTCCCGTGTTCTGCTTCCACCCTGGCAGCAAACGCCTCTAGGATTGCAGTCATAGCGTTCATAGACACCTCAGGGGCACCAGCTGCTAAATCTGGTGTTTCAGGGGAGAAGACATCTGGCTCAGATGCCATGCTGACCACACGCTGACACTCACAGGGCTCCAGGCAAGATATCAATACGCCACCCTCCTGTGCTGCAGAGAGGCCGGGTCACCCAGAGGACTCATCACCCTGGATAGGTACTGCTATGCTGCGCCTGTGATGCTGTCCCCCTGCTGCTGTGTCAGTCTGCTTCTTTTATCAGCACTTCCTGTGTGAATTTTCGCGCCAGTGTAATGCACCCTAGAGGCCGGAGGCTCTCGAAAAATGGTTGCCAAAAACGTCTGTATGGAAGATAATGTGGGCTCTAAGAAAATGGCCGCCGACAGAAGATAGAGGTCAAGCAGCCATAGCCCACAAAAAGTTGGCCGCCGAACGGCAATATCTGCATACAGGGTGGACAAACATGGCCGCCGATCAGCTGATAGGGGCCAGTGGGTGTGGCCGAACCACAGGAAGATGGCCGCCGGGCAGTCACAAGAGGCCAAACTTAGCATGGACCACCTCAAAATGGCCGCCGACAGCATGGAGGAGGAAGGACACAAACACAGGTAAGAAAAAATGACATTTCTTTTAAATGTTAGTTACAGCCAGCCCCGCTCTAGTGGGACCCCCTAGGTGACCCCCAGCACCCAGCAACCTTTAGCTAGAAGCCCAGGGAGGAGGGAAAGGCAGGGAGAGAGGGAAGAAAGGGGCCACAACCACTTACTTGATCTCTCCAGGAATGTCCAGCTAAATCACCCAGCCGAGGCAGGGGAGTTTTACTTACCTATCCTGCATGTATTCTGCTGGAAGACATTCCAAACAGATCATCGTCCGCGCACGGAAGGTGACTGTTGGCCAGGCATGCTGTGATTGGACCCAGAAGGGACGATCATATGTATGCCCTGGAGCATGACGCTCACCGGACAGGCTGCTGCGACTCGGCCTTAAGGTCAGCCGAAGCTGAGCGGTCGGATGCAAGCCTTGGAGCGTAAGCTCACCGGCCAGGCTGCTGCGACTCGGCCGTAAGGTCAGCCGAAGCTGAGCGGTCCGATGCAGGCCCTGGAGCGTAAGCTCACCGGCCACCCGTGGAGCGACGGGCATGTCGTGGAAAACCCAGCGCGTAGCTAGGGTCGGCACACGCTCGATGGCCGAAACTGGGGAGACTACAAGGATCGAGGATCCAGCCTGTCACCCTGTCGGCAGTTGATCGAAGATCGCAGGAAACAACAAATGTAGCAAAAAAAATAAAAATATATATATATATCTTTTTTCCCCGGACCAATGGGCCCGAAGGGAGCCATGTCCTACTCCTTGCTAGACAGAAAAAAAACTGATCTGCGAAGATGCAGACTGAGAGGGTATACCCAGAGGGTCCGCCCCCTGGGCGGTACTGTAGAAGGTGTGATGCAACACTTTTTACAAGTTTTTCTGCCTAGTCACTCCTGATTAATGGATAATACCCACTTTGTCAATAGAGAAGCTGTGTCGGTCCATGGACGAAAGAGTAAAAATGTTTTGCATTTAGTTCTCTTTTAACTGTCCCTTTGTCAATGCCTTCAGATGCCTCTACAGATAGCTGTGTTTTGACTTATAGCATTACTGCAAATGAGGAGCCACACAATGCCAACAAACGCTACAAAATAATCTGATGACGCACCTGATAGGAAGGAAGTGTTAGGACCACAGCACACAGACCCCTGTCTATAACAGGGAGTGGGGGTGTTCTGTAGTTTGAAAAGATAACCTACGCAGGGTTGAAAAGACTCAGTGCAGTAGAGGCACTATGTTGTCAGTTCACTGGATTTCTGGCAGGATCAACTGGTCCTTTTTTGCACTTATCAAAGAGATACAAATTCAATTGTGCAGTCAGTTAAAAATGTCCTTTTTTCCCCACAAATAGAGCTTTCTTTTGGGTGGTATTTGATCACCTCTGTGGTTTTTATTTTTTGCGCTATAAACAAAAAAAGGCCGAGAATTTTTGAAAAAAAAAACATTTTTTGCTTTCCGATATACAACATATCCAATAAAATTAGGCCAGTATGTATTCTGCTACATATTTTTGGTAAAGAAAAATCTCAATAAGCGTATATTGACAGGTTTTCACAAAAGTTATAGCGTCTACAAACTGTGGGATAGATTTAGGGACTTTTTATTTTTTACTAATGGCGGGCAAACAGCAATTTTCAGCAGGACTTTGGCGGACAAATTGGACACTAATGCCGTGTACAGACGATCGGACATACCGACAACAAAACCATTGACTTTTTTTTCAACGGATGTTGGCTCAAACTTGTCTTGCATACACACGGTCACACAAATGTTGCTCGGACACTACGACGAGCCGAGAAAAATTAAGTACAATGATTCCGAGCATTCGTCGAATTGATTCCGAGCATGCGTAGAATTGGATACACACGGTCGGAATTGGATACACACGATCGGAATTTCGGAAAACAACTTTTGTTGTCGGAAAATTTGAGAACCAGCTCTCAAACATTTGTTGTCGGAAATTCCGGAGCCTACACACGGTCGGAATATCCGACAACAAGCTCCCATCGAACATTTGTTGTCGGAAATTCCGATCGTGTGTACGCGGCATAAGTGACACTTTTTGGGGACCAGTGACACCAATACAGTGATCAGTGCTAAAAAAAATGCACTGTCACTGTATAAATGACACTGGTAAGGAAGGGGTTAACATTAGGGGCGATCAAAGGGTTAAATGTGTTCCCTATGTGTGCTTTCTAACTGTAGGGGGAGTGCTTTGACTAAAGGAAAACAGAGATCCATGTTTCTGCTGAGGATTTAATACTACTTTAACCACTTGCCGAACGCCGGACACAAACATATACGTCAACAGAATGGCACGGACAGGCAAATAGGCGCACAGGTACGTCCTTTTAAATTTGCCGCCATGTGGTTGCCTGTGACGCTGGCGATCTGCCCGCGAGCTCCGTGATCGTGCCTGCAGGACCCGTGGACTCGATGTCCGCCGGTGTCCTGCGATTGTGTCACGGAGCTGAAGAACGGGGAGATGTCAGTGTAAACACATCTCCCCGTTCTTCCTAGTGACAGGTCACTGATCGTCTGCTCCCTCTCATTGTAGCCACACCCCCTAACAGTTAGAACACATCCCTAGGACACACTTAACCCCTTCCTAGCCCCCTAGTGGTTAACCCTTTCACTGCCAGTCACAATTACACAGTAATCAGTGCATTTTTATAGCACCGATCGCTGTATAAATGTGACTGGTCCCAAAATAGCGCCAAAAGTCTCTGATGTGTCCGCCATAATGTCGCAGTCATGATAAAAATCGCTGATCGCTGACATTACTAGTAAAAAAATATATATATATATTAATAAAAATGCCATAAAACTATCCCCTTTTTTGTAGACGCTATAACTTTTGGGCAAACCAATCAATAAACGCTTATTGCGATTTTTTTTACCAAAAATATGTAGAAGAATACATATCGGCCCAAACTGAGGAAAAGATTTGTTTTTTAAAATATTTTTGGGGGATATTTATTATAGTAAAAAGTAAAAAATATTGCTTTTTTTTTCAAAATTGTCGCTCTATTTCTGTTTATAGCGCAAAAAATAAAAACCGCAGAGGTGATCAAATACCACCAAAAGAAATCTCTATTTGTGGGAAAAAAAGGATGTAAATTTTGTTTGGGAGCCACGTCGCGCAATTGTCAGTTAAAGCAACGCAGTGCCGAATCGCAAAAAGTGCTCTGGTCTTTGGCCAGCCAAATGGTCCGGGCTGAAGTGGTTAACAGACCAAAAGGAAACAGAATAAAATAAGTTAATTGTTAGGGTTTAACACTGTACAAGATAAGCTAAAATGTTTTAAAGCTATAGTAAGAACACAAGCAGGAGTGTATGTTGGCACAATGGTAAATTAATTCCACTTACTCAATAACCATTTTATATTGCTTTCAAGTAACAAAGCAAAAAACTTTTGATGCAAACATCACAAACCTAAATATTTCAGTGCAGCCCTCTGCTGTCCAGCTGTAGCTATACACCAGCCACAACTTTTCCACAAAGTAATAGTTTACATAATGTTTGGATCACGTAATGTAAGCCTAAGTTGATGTGTGGGGTCTCCAGCTGCCTGGGCATCTAGTGTGTTGCTGTATGTAGGAAGATGGGACAACCTCCAGGTAAACCCACTCTTAATTTATTTAATGTTCTAACATGAACATCGGACTTTACTGGCATGAAGGGGAACACACACAATGATCTATAAAAACCATACAATATTTTATTACAAAGCTATAAAATAACATTCAAGACCCAAAAAGGGTCAGTAAAAGGAAAATGTACTAATGCACAGCTAAATGACCGACTGCGGCTTATTTACCACGCTTTGTACTATATAATGTAGTTATGCAATGGCTAGCTGCCTAAATAAAGGCTGTTATGTGGAAATAAGTCCTCATGAGTCTACGCATTTCCCGTTTCTGCTTCGTCAGGATGCATGAGAAAATAGCAGTGGCAACTGAACATGAAAAGAAAAAGAAATATAATGTACAGCATCAAAATTACATATTCATTTTCATTCTACAGCTGGATCAAGTTCTTATGGTTAACACCTTGCATGCGTGTGTGTGGTAAGTATACATGTGCGTGCATGTTAAATTTGATGCTGTACATTATATTTATTGTTTTTCTTCTTCTTTACTTGTTTAGTTAATACTGCTATTTTCTCATGTGTCCTGAAGAAGCAGAAATGAGAAACACGTAGACGCATGAGGACTTATTTCCACATAATAGCCTTTATTTAGGCAGCTAGCTATTGTACGACTACATTATATAGTACAAAGCGTGGTAAATATGTCCCAGATGGTCGTTTAGCTGTGCATTAGTACATTTTGTTTTGAATGTATTTTATAGCTTTGTAATAAAAGTATTGTATGTTTTTATATATGATACCAGTAAAGTCTGATGTTCATGTTTGAAGATTTGTAAGATATATATTTGGATGTGGCACCCGAGTGGTATTTAACTTTTTTTTTTTAATGCTATACATACATTTCCCAGGTTGGGAACTTATTTTAAATGGGCCACACATTGAGAGGCCTTTTTTCTGCTGAATAGATTGTTTGGTAGGCAATGTTCGGGTTGTAAGATGATGGGTGAACTCAAGATTAAACAAAGACGGGACTTACTGTCGGAGAACCAACTGGAGTTGCTGCACACGGAGAAGTGCCTCGTCTCGTTCTTCATTTGCCAGTCTAAGTCTAGCCATAATAGCCTCATCCCGCTCACGCTGAGCACGATATACTTCTTCCACAAGGGCTAGGAAGGAACAGAAGGCAATGAACTGTACAAATTTTCTGCAGATGACATAAACACAGCTAAAAGTACAATAGGATACATGAATTAAGCAATGCAAGCCCTGCTAACAAAATTCAGACATCTCAGCTGCAACATTCAACTGGTAGAGGAGTGTGGGGCTCTGACAGGTTAATCTAAGCACAGTGAGCGGAGAGGGACCTGTCATCCGCCTGCTCAGCAGGGATCAGCGGATTGATCCCCCGCTAAGCAAAGCGGAGTCTGTCGGGCAGACCGCCTGTGTGAAAGAGCCCTTACCATGCTGGTTCTGCACGGTGTCTCTGTCTAGAGGCGCCCATTTTGGTAGCGGATAAGGCTTTGTTTACTCTTTTCAAGAGCTAGCAATAAAGATGACTGGTAAGGATAATGATCAGTAAACAGGAGTAAACAGGAGAGGTGGAAAAAGCACAGATCCACAGAAAGGATAACACAAAAGCAGGTAGATCCCCGTATTTCAGCTTTCTCTCTAGTAAGAACAGAAAGCAACCACATCTCAAGAGACTAGGCCCCTTTCACACTGAGCGCGGGAGGTGCGCTGGCGGTATAGCGGCGCTATTTTTAGCGCTGCTATACCGTAGTTTTTGCCGCGATATTCGCCCGCTAGTGGTGAGGTTTTAACCCCCGCTAGCGGCCGAGAAAGGGTTAAACCCCCCCCCGCAATGCGCTGCTGAAGCAGCACATTGTGGGCGGTATGGCCGCGCCGTCCCATTGATTTCAATGGGCAGCAGCGGTAAAGGAGCTGTAAACACACCGCTCCTTCACCGCTCTAAAGATGCGGCTAACAGGACTTTTGGAGCGGTCCTGCTAGCGCACCTCTCCAGCCTTCGGCTTTCACATTGAAGACTGCAGGGCAGGATTATTTCAGGCGTTTTTCAGGCGCTATTTTTAGCGCCAAAACGCCTGAAAAACGCCCCCAGTGTGAAAGGGGCCTTAAGCTGGTCATAACGGGCAACGGCCGAACAAAAAAAAATTAACAGATTCCTTCATCCACACAAACAAGTTAAATGGAGGAATCCCTCCTGCCAGAACATTGTATTCTGACAGCTGCACCCGCTACTATCAGAATTAACTGATCAGTGGCTGCAGCTGCTGATCAGGAAAAGTTTTTCGACATTCTCGTTTGTCAGAAATTGATCAAACGATCATCTTCTGTTTTGCAGGGCCAGCCACACACTGATTGAAATTTGGCTAGTCCCCACTGAACCTGCCAAGTTTCGATCCGTCTATGGCCAGCTTGACACTCCATGGCAGCAATGGCTTTGATTAACACTGCAAATATACAGCTTTCAGACTGTAGGCACATGAGTGAGTTCAAGAATAAAGCAAGTCTTCCAGGGAAATTCTTAGGCACAATTAACATTTCCATATGTTGCCCAAAAAAACAGCAAATTTTAACTTTTTTTAATACAGGTCACTTTAAGGTGTCTGCATATTTTGCTCAGACTTATATTCCGTCATCTAGGGAACAGGACATCTCAGCAGAGTCCTTGGCAAATAGACCAGCTTGCAACTACATCTAATACAAACAGTTTGATCATTAAACCCTAAATATTTTCAAAAATAGATTTTTTTTTATTTGGATAGAGTTTAGAATGGATAGATCTTCTTTTCCAATATTATTTTTTGGTCTGACACCCTGAAGGGGAAATTTCCCTTCACCCCATGCCTGCTGTGACAGCCAGTCCTCAGCTGTGAGCTGAACTTCCTTGGACCTTTCTCTGGAGTGCATTTTCCATATGTTCCTATGGATAACCTACTGGGGGCTGGTAACACCGCCACTAAATAAACAAACATTTTGGTTAGCATTGTGCCTTAATAACACACTGCACACAAACTATCATGACGCCAAGACAATCAAGATAATTAGAATGATGCAAATAGAAGTGCATCATCCGAGATTTCTTTTCCTTTCTTTGACTTGCAGTAGATTTCAATATTTGCACAGTGAAGGTTCAGAGCAGTTACATTACATTCACAAATATTATCACCCGCTGTGTAAGCCATAGAGGAAAATCCTCCCTCCGTTGATGTGGAAGAGAAGATGTTTACCGTTTTATTTGGATACTTCCATTTTTAAACAAGCTTATCAAATATCTGGTAATTCTTAGTCAAATGAGACACTCCACTGAACATTTATTTATTTTTTTGGCAAATACTACGACTTTGTTTAGGGACCTAATTGTTATATGATGTAAGTAAAAAGCAAATGTTGTAAGTGGGGTAGGGACACAGAAAGAAGGGAAAGTGTAAACTAGCTGCACGTGTACTTACCCAGCTGCTGTCCTGTGTATACAAGCTATCTGGCTTTTGTTTCCTTTTTCTTTACTTATTACTACTGCACTTAAAGCAGAGCTCCAGGATTAAAAAAAAGAATAATCCAGTTATGCATTATGTCAAAAACTATTAAAGACCAAATGAACCTTTCCTCAGTTTTTAGGGAATGCAGTCAAAATAGCTTAAAAGTAAAGACTGTCCATTTTTAAATTTATTTTTATGTGTTATGCCTTGTACACATGACTAGTTTTCCTGACGAGAAAACTGACATTTTTTATATTGGTCGTGAAAACCGGTCGTGTGAATGCTCCCTAGCAGTTTTATCTACAAAAAAACTGCCCATAAAAAATTAAAACCAGCTCGTTTATCTCGTTGTGTTTCCCGTCAGTCTTTTTCTCGTCGCAAAAAACGGTTGTGTGTACGCTTTTCCGAGGGGAAAAAAAACGTGCATGCTCAGAATCAAGTATGAGACGGGAGCGCTCGTTCTGGTAAAACTAGCATTCAGAATAGAGATGGCACATTCGTCACACTGTAACGGACTGAAAAGGACGAATCGGCTCTCACCAAACTTTTACTAACACAAGGACCAGTAAAAGTAGCCCAAAGGGTGGCGCCATTTGAATGGAATTTCCCCTTTATAGTGCCGTCGTACGTGTTGTACGTCACCGCGCTTTGGTCGAGCATTTTTTGCCTGAACGTGTGTATGCAAGGCAGGCTCGAGAGGAATCACGTCGGGAAAAACGTCGGTTTTTGGCATATCAGGAAAACCGGTCGTGTATACGAGGCATCAGTGCTTTAGCACTATATCAAACTGCTCAGATCCACATTGCTGATTAATAGTCTGGATCTCCAGTGGTCTGAGACGCCCCCTTTACAGTGCTCCAATCAGCAATGCTACTCAAGGATTGTGAGTGGTTTTGATTGGAGCACAGTAATTGTGACTGTGCAAGGGGGTTTTCAGACCATTAGAGAACCACATTACTGCACTCTGTGTGAAAGCAAAGGTCTAAAACCCCACAATGCAGTGTGCTATGGCACTAAAATACTAACACCAAAAAGCAGACATATTCTTTACTTTTAAGCCACTCTCACTTAAAATGTAAAGGTTTAATTTGGCTTTAAAGAAAATTGGCCATGTAAACTTATCTGTGCATTTGGAAAGACAGGGTCTCTCTGCTGAACTAAAGAGTATTTACTGTGTTATTTAAAGGTACCTTTTAGTGCATGCCCTTGGGCAATAAGAGTAGTTTGCAAATTTTGTATATGTTACAGGCTCACATTAAGTAGGTTTGAGTGTTTTTTTAAAGTAGGTAGGCTCATGGTTGGGGGGGGGGAGAGAGGGCAACCAGAGAGGGGGTGCATATTGTCAAATGAGTTGGCTAAAACTAAGGAGAGCACACAGAAAGCTCAAGTGCAAGTGCTGCATGCTCTGAATATTGGTAAAATGTATGTATTTCAGCTGTTAGCATACATTTCTGCTTAAAGACTGTACAGAAATCTGTTGCACCATAGCCACAAAAGATAAAAAACTACTTTGTGAGCACCAAGTGCCTTTGGAAACCTAGTGTTCACCTGGTTAAAATAGCAGTGATATAATCACTGTGCTGTACATAGCATGTGCAGAAAGCAGAGCTGTGGGAGGGACCAAGCCGGTTCATCCACTAGAAGCTGCCTGCAGGAAGCTACAGAAGGGCGGAGACAGGACCAGCCATCCTGCACAAAAGGAGAGAGAGCTGAAGTGACATGTCTTTATTACAGGAAGCTCCTGCACAGAGGAATAGATTAATGCTGAATGACTGCAAAGATATGGAAAAGATACATGATATTATACTGTAAAAAAAAAAAACACAAACCAAAAGATATTAGTCACATGAGATTACTGATTCTGACATAGCTGGAGTTAGAGGTACGAAGGGGGAGGTGAGGGGAGGCAGAGCAGGTTATAGTAGTTACTCATGCATTGTTTTTTTCCGTTCCCCTATCTGGAGTGCATTTTCCATGTGTCCCTATAGATAACCTACTGAGGCTGTTAGCACTGCCTTTAGAAAACAAACCTTTTAGTTGTGCCATATTAACACACTGCACATATGCCACATATCTGTTTCTTAGGTCTGACCTATATAAAACATTGGCTTTATAATAGTTTACATTGAATCATGGGTTAGTGTGTAACCTCAGCGTGACTGATGACAAGCTTTGGGCTCCCCAGAAATTCAAAAAATTTAAAGCCAAACTCCAGTCACCAGAAAAAAAAAACATAGAAGTGGGGTCTCCCTGCACTGCAAGGTATAGAGCCTAAAGCCTCGTACACACGATACGATTGTTGGCCAATCAAGCGTCTGATTTTGTCTTAAGGGCGTGTGCCAGGATCTTGCAACAAACACAAATGTAGTGACATACTACGAGGAATTTCAGCTATTGAGCGCCACCCTTTGGGCCCCTTCTGCTAATTTTGTGTTTGTACTTTCGACTTGTGTGACAGATTTGTGTACTGACCATCAGAAAATCTGACAACAAACCGTTGTCCGCTGAAAATTTACTAGCATGTCATCCAGCATTTGTTGGCCGAAAGTTGAACAACAATTGTCAAAAGGAGCGTACTAACGGTCAGTCTGTCAACAGACAATCCCCTGCCAACAATCGGATCGTGTGTACGAGGCTTAACTCCACATTTAATATCCCTTTAAATAGTTTGTTTGGGCCAAGCTGGTCCAAACAAACTATTTACTGCATAACAGGTGCATATGCAGGCCATTCTGTATGTATTAACTGCATTTAGCCTTGGCTACATGCAGTATACAGCGCTGTGTTGCGGCAGTGTGATGGGGACTTTCTGTCCTACTCCTGGAACAGAATAGAGTTGGGCTCAGAGCTGCTCAGCCATTCACGGGAGGATTTGCATTCTACTAATTAATGCAAAGCTTTAAATGATTGGCTGAGGCAGTAATGCAGGCAGATGATGTCATGATCTCTACTTTAGCCAATCAGAGGAAGCTTTGTATTTATTCATTGAATACAAAGCTTTCCGTGAAAGGCTGAGTGCTGCTCAGTCAGACTATTTGCTGAAGTTGAAGATACCCTGTTAATACAGCGCGCCCAACATGCCCAGCAGAGAGGCCTCGTACACACGACCAAGTTTCTCGGCAAGAACCAGCAAGAAACTTGCTGGCAGAGATGTCTTGCCGAGAAACTCGTTCGTGTGTATGGTTTCTCGTCGAGAAAACCGACAAGTAACCTCGACGAGAAAATAGAGAACCTGCTCTCTATTTTCTCGTCGAGATTCTCGTCGGCATGTTTCTCGACGAGAAAAGTGAGTGTGTGTACACTTACCTGTCCTCCCGGAAGCCCGCGCATGTTCGAAATGAATTTGACGCATGCGCGGTAGCTTCCTAGGCATACGTAGGGTATACCAAGATGGCGGCGACGGCATAGAATGTGACGAGCGCATGCTCGTCGTAGTCGATGACGTCACCGCGTACGCTCCATTCAAAGAACCGCGGGTTCTTTGAATCGAGCGTGTGTACACTCGGCCGGGACAATTTTCTTGTCCAAGAATCTCGTCGAAAAAAACGACATGTTTTTTTCGACGAGAATCTCGGCCGTGTGTACGAGGCCTTAGTCTAGTAAATGGTTCATTTGGGCCAGCTTGGCCCAGGCAAACTATTTAAAGGGACATTAAATGTGGAGTTAGACACATAAGAAACTGTTGTGAAGGACTGAACTTAATTTCGATCAGTAATAATTTTGGAGATGGGAAGTACGTAAAAATAGGCAACTAACCTGAGGTTTTACCAGACCTTGCCACTTGCCTGAACTAAAATAACTGCCAGCTGTTCACATGCTACAGCCACAATGCTTTGCTTCATGGCCATGGCATGTTTGGCAAGCGGCACTGCTATTGTGGCACAGTAGTGTGGCATTACAAGGTTAAATCAGAAGGTGAGGAAGTGATATAACACCTCCTCACTGCCTTTCAAATGCCCTCTGAATAGCATTGCGACTGGAAAGGGAGAGCCTGAGATTGGTACAGTGGGGATTTCTGTAGATCCTGGCCAGCAGTGAAGAATTGGTGCACATCTCCTGGGGTTTGCAGCGTGCAGGTGCTAACACAAGGAGAATAACCTGCTGAACAAAACATCTCAAGCAATGCTCTCCCACCATAACTGAGCTTCCCTGCTGTACCAATCATCTCCTCAGGCTCTCTCTTTCCAGTTCTTGTAGTCTCACATGGGCATCCGTGAGGAAGCTGACAGGCTCAGAGAAGCATGCTGACAGTGGAGGCATCGCGGGCCAGATAAAGACAGCCAAAGGACCGGACGTGGTCCTTGGGCGCAATTTGTCCAGGTCTGCTTTAAATGCTCGTTAAGTCTAGAAGTTGAGAAATAAGCTGTAATTCCTTGCTCCAACAGCTCCATTCTTTGGTTTGGTCCAGCAGCCTTCCTCCATGCTGTGTGACTGGTCCCCAAAAGCCTCTTCTCCAAGGTGCTCCATCATCATATACAACAAAGGACCAATAGTCCTGCCTTGTATGCGAGGGCCTGACCCCAACTTTGAGCAGCCAAGGAATGAAGTACTACAGCCTTTTCCTATACCCCCTAGATTTAACAGACATTTAACCCTTGCAGTGCAGTGCTGCAGTGTATTTTTTGTTTTAATCTCCAAATTCAGATTTAAAACGATAGTAAAAGTAAAAAAATACAAATAACAAAAAAAAAAAACCCTCTAAGGCAATTGTAAAATGTGGCAGTATGCATCACATGCAACCACATCATGAGATCCTTACATTAGCATGAAGCCCTCCAGCAGTGTGCTGTTGCTTCAATCTTCCCCCGATCTTTCTTCTGGGTTCGCAGGCTCCAGCTGTATGAGTGGCCGGAGCCGCAATGATGTTACTCGCGCGCATGGGCACAGGAGCCCTTGGCTCCGGCAAGAAACTCTGAAGGTCAGGCACGGTATGGTGGACCTTCAGAGCGCATGCGCCAGTGATGTCACCGGCTGCATCCAGGGTGAATATCTCCTAAACAGTGCATATTTAGGAGATATTCATTTTACCTACAAGTAAGCCTTATTATAGGCTTACCTGTAGGTAAAAAGCACAACTACTACCGCTTTATTGAGAGTTTAGTCTTGAGAAGGAACCTTGGAAGGAGGTATGGATTGTGCTGCGTGTTATTTGCAAGCAGTCCTCAGATTTGCTCATCTGCTACAGATGCTTTTTTAATTAATAATGGCAAGCAAGAAATATTTTTAGCTTTTCTTCACTCAAAATTATAATTAGCAGCACATTGATGTCAGTGATCAACAAATTATAATAGGCTATGTAGCCCCAGCCTAATGATAACTGGTAACGCTGATATTTACACTATTGATTTATGTGAAATGTATATTTTCTATCCCGGTGTATACTGCTAAATAAATGTAAAAATGTTGTATGTGCGTTTTTATTTTAGATTATTTTCAGCATAGTTCCAACGTAACAAATAACGGTAAAGTGGCAGAATAGGTTAACCTCTACGCAATAAACAAAAATTTACAAAATGTTTGAGACCACACCATGCAAGGAATAATTGAATTAAGCATGGGAGAAGCAAATTATGTAGCCAGACTTTTTAATGACAAGAGAAACAGGTTTTTATCTATTCTTTCAAATCAGTGAAAGATGGCTTTGTAGAGAAGGTTAATAAGAAATGTGTCTGCAAAAGTCAAACAGAATTAAATGCTCTAATCTGATTAATATTCCAAAGAGCTTCTCGTGTGGCTCATAATCTTCGTTCCTCATCCTTATGGGGTTAATCCCAGGCAGAATCCTGAGCGAGAGGAAGAAAAATAAGGGAAGGCTGCGAGTAGGGGGAAGAATGGAAAGTAGAGAATGAACACAATGAATGGGTCTGTGCAGTATTGAAGAGGAATAGAAGAATCAGCAGAGATGTAAAAGCGCAATAAAAACACAGGGAAAAAAAACAAAAAGGTCATACAAACACCCATGCACATAACACATAAAAAGATTGGGTTCTATAAAGTATACAGCCAAGTGGCGGAGGAATAGAAGTCACAATGATCACAGGTGCCAACAGTGCTATGTTTCTTGGGGCCAACAGCCCCTTAACAAATACCATATTGACTTTCTGTATTTTATGATATTGTAATTGATAAGATGTCTGGAAAAACATTGTTCCCACGCAGTTTTTTTTAAAGCAATTATAAAGGTAAACTGACTCCACTGATGTAGGTAGATATCATTCCCTTCTATAAAAGAACTGAATAAAGCCCAGTACTCGTTACTAAAAGAAAATCGTTCAACCCAGCGGGCTGAACAAAAAAAGCTCAGGAGGAGCCACTGTACTAACTGTCCGATGTTAGTACAGCAACCTCCCCTGCTCTGTTATTGTGTTCCGACAGGGGGGACGGCCCTCCTGCCAGAACACCCTGGAGAGCACTGATCGGATGTCAATCAGCAGACCTTTTTCAGTCATGCCCCGTCGGCTTTGGCTGGCTTCTTTCGTACCAGCTGCCATACACACAGGCCCAATGTCGGCCATTTTTTTTTAAAACCGATCGATGCCGCCTAAAATTCAGCCCGTTTGTACTAGGCTTAAGAAAAAACTAAAATAAACTATCAACATAATTGTTATGCACTTCTTTGATCTTCTATATATCTGGTGCCTAACCTGGCAATTGAGGGATTGCATACGGTCATTTGGTGCTTGCCATAAGGCCCTTGGATAATAGCAGCCACCAATGGGAGCATTAATTTAAAATGGCAGTAAGCTTTAGCAGTCTCATACAGTGGGGAAAAAAAGTATTTAGTCAGCCACCAATTGTGCAAGTTCTCCCACTTAAAAAGATGAGAGAGACCTGTAATTGTCATCATAGGTATACCTCAACTATGAGAGACAAAATGTGGAAACAAATCCAGACAATCACATTGTCTGATTTGGAAAGAATTTATTTGCAAATTATGGTGGAAAATAAGTATTTGGTCAAGATCAAAAGTTCATCTCAATACTTTGTTAAATATCCTTTGTTGGCAATGACAGAGGAAAAAAACATTTTCTGTAAGTCTTCACAAGGTTGTCACACACTGTTGCTGGTATGTTGGCCCATTCCTCCATGCAGATCTCCTCTAGAGCAGTGATGTTTTGGGGCTGTCGCTGGGCAACATGGACTTTCAATTCCCTAAAAAAGGTTTTCTATGGGGTTGAGATCTGGAGACTGGCTAGGCCACTCCAGGACCTTGAAATGCTTCTTACGATGCCACTCCTTTGTTGCCCGGGCGGTGTGTTTGGGATCATTGTCATGCTGAAAGACTAAGCCACGTTTAATCTTCAATGCCCTTGCTGATGGGAGGAGGTTTGCACTCAAAATCTCACGATACCTAGCCCCTTTCATTCTTTCATGTACACGGATCAGTCGTCCTGTTCCCTTTGCAGAGAAACAGCCCCAAAGCATGATGTTGCCACCCCCATGCTTCACAGTAGGTATCGTGTTCTTTGGATGCAACTCAGCATTCTCTCTTTTCCAAACATGACGAGTTGTGTTTCTACCAAACAGTTCTACTTTGGTTTCATCTGACCATATGACATTCTCCCAATCCTCTTCGGATCATCCAAATGCTCTCTAGTAAACCTCAGATGGGCCCGGACATGTACTGGCTTAAGCAGGGGGACACGTCTGGCACTGCAGGATCTGAGTCCCTGGCGGCGTAGTGTGTTACTGATGGTAGCCTTTGTTACGTTGGTCCCAGCTCTCTGCAGGTCATTCACTAGGTCCCCCCGTGTGGTTCTGGGATTTTTGCTCACCGTTCTTGTGATCATTTTGACCCCACGGGGTGAGATCTTGCGTGGAGCCCCAGATCGAGAGAGGTTATCAGTGGTCTTGTATGTCTTCCATTTTCTAATTATTTCTCCCACAGTTGATTTTTTCACACCAAGCTGCTTGCCTATTGCAGATTCAGTCTTCCCAGCCTGGTGCAGGTCTACAATTTTGTTTCTGGTGTCCTTCGACAGCTCTTTGGTCTTCACCATAGTGGAGTTTGGAGTGTGACGGGTTTGAGGTTGTGGACAGGTGTCTTTTATACTGATAACAAGTTAAAACAGGTGCCATTAATACAGGTAATGAATGGAGGACAGAGGAGCCTCTTAGGCTGGTTTTACACTGGGGCGGTGGCGGTATAGCGCTGCTATTTTTATCGGCGCTATACCGTCGGAATTGCGGAGGTATTCGGCCGCTAGCGGTGCGGTTTTAACCCCCGCTAGCGGCCGGAAAAGGGTTAATACCGCCGGCAATGCGCCTCTGTAGAGGCGCATTGCCGGCGGTATTACCGCGGTTTCCCATTGCTTTCAATGGGAAGGAGCGGTGTAGGAGCGGTAAACACACCGCTCCTCTCACCGCTCCAAAGATGCGGCTAGCAGGACTTTTTTTCACGTCCTGTTAGCGCACCGCTCCAGTGTGAAAGCCCTCAGGCTTTCACATTGGAGAGACAGCAGCCGCTGTTTAGGCTTGGTTTGCAGGCGCTATTTTTAGCACAATAGCGCCTGCAAACCGCCCCAGTGTGAAAGGGGCCTTAAAGAAGAAGATACAGGTCTATGAAAGCCAGAAATCTTGCTTGTTTGCAGGTGACCAAATACTTGTTTTCCACCATAATTTGCAAAAATAATTCTTCCCAAATCAGACAATGTGATTGTCTGGATTTGTTTACACATTTTGTCTCTCATAGTTGAGGTATACCTATGATGACAATTACAGGCCTCTCTCATCTTTTTAAGTGGGAGAACTTGCACAATTGGTGGCTGACTAAATACTTTTTTGCCCCACTGTATAACACAAACCCAGTCTCTGACCATTTCCTGCACAGCATATCTCCAGCCCCCAATAACTCCTTTAATATGTTTGTAGCCCCTGACACTTTTTTAGTAAGTCTGCAGTCTTTGACAGTTTTTAATATTTTGTGCAGCCCCTTGGACTGCAGTTGAGGCCACAATAAATGTAAGTTCACAAACACTGAGCTAAACAGTCCTGGACTACCTTCAGGTTGGTAAAAAAAAAAAAAAAAATTACCCCCCTGACCTCCCCAACCCTTCGTAAACTTTCCTAAAGGACCATAAACTATGGTTTAAAATATACCTGTTAAAAGTCAGGGCCACTGAAACACTGAGAACAACCCCAATTCACAAAAAGTTGGGATGCTGTGTAAAATCTACATAAAAACAGAATTCAATGATTTGCACATCTCATAAACCCATATTTTATTCACGATAGGAAACATACCTGTAAAAAGTTTAAACTGACAAAATGTACCATTTTAAGAAAAAAATTGGCTAATTATGAAATTGATGGCAGCTAGTCTGCAGTCAGAAAAGATCTTCAGAGGGCTCGCCGAGGAAGGGGTGAAGGAGATACTTGCAAGGTAAGATATGGCACCCTAGGGTGCCTGATATATATAGTTTTACTTGTTTCTTTCTGGTGACAGTACAAGTTTACTTTAAAGAGTATATCCAGGCAAAATATTTTTTTCTGTAATTAATGTCTTCTGTTCTATCACTGCAGTTTAAATGTTAAATTGGACATCCATGTAACCCATGCACTCCTCACTTGTTGACCCTTAGTTTTGAGGAACTTATCAATTACTGGAGAAGGGGATGATATCATTGCAGTTGAGAGTGGATCATGAATGCAATCTTCACCAACCACCACCGAAGTGATAACATTCAGTGCCTCCACCAATAGCTGTAGGGCCTGCTTACCAGTGTTCTGACAAAATACGCAACTTGGCAGAATCTCGAACCACGCCACTTTCAGTTCCTTTAAACCTTTATTAATTGCAGATTTTTAAGAAGTAATTTCACATTTTCAGGTGTTTGGACACACGAGCGGCAACCGAATACAGACGGTACACGCTATTATGAGTGATTGTTACTTCGCTCCAACAATAACCAACAAAATGGCCGCCTCCAAGGCGGCGACAACTTTGTCTCTGTTAGCCAATGTGCTGTGAAAATACCAAAATGTTACGGTTGCCGCTGTTGTGTCCAAACACAAATTCGTCCAAATGTCCATTTACTGTGGGTTTAAAGAAACTGGAAGTGATGTGGTTAGATTTTCTGCAGAGTTGAGTATTTTGTCAGGACACTGGCTCCTATTGATCCCTCAATACAAGGGATCAATAATGCTCGTGGCTATAGCCCAGCCAAAGCCTTTACACGGGGTCCAGATGGTCTCCCCACCAAATCACTCTTTAGTACCGTGTAGGCTGAGATGATATCTGAGTGATAGCAGCATGTTGATCACTGGGCTCGGGACAAACTTCTCTGACAGATACCTCTTCTTCAGAATAGTCACACAGCAGTCTAATTGCTCTGAAGAAGAGGTATCTGTCAGAGGAGTTTGTTCCGAGCCCAGCACAGCTATTGCTGGAGGCACTGAATGTTATAATTTCAGTGGTGGTTGGTGAAAGTTGCTTTTAGGATCCACTCTCACAACATTTATGGACTGTTTTTTAACAATTTTCATTGATGAATTATACATGTGAACATTAATTCAATAATTTTGTTGATATTATTAGTGCAACCTGTTGTTTTTTGTTTGTGATTTACTGTGTATATGTTCCACAGTAGGTTTGCTGCGTCACGATTAGTGTTGTTTAATAATTTTTTTATTTATAGCGCAGCTTCTTCTTTTCTTTTATCACTGCAAGAGTGCTTGCAATATTTCAGCAATATTGTCACCCTAGCATGGGCCACACCTAGCATGGGCACATAGGAAGTTCTGACATCACAGCCTTTCTGAAGTCAATTTTGGGACTAAAGGAGGAAGTGAAATGGGGGTACCCTAGTATATGCCTTTGGCCACTGCTGCACCAAGGAAAGAGGTAACCACAGTATTTATATAACTATTATGCCACGTACACACGACCGTTTTTAATGTCACTGAAAAAAACAACGTTTTTCCTCGATGTGATTCTTCTCAAGCCTGCCTTGCATACACACTATCGTGAAAAAAAATGCTTGAGCAAAGCGCGGTGACGTACAACAAGTATGACGGCACTATAAAGGGGAAGTTCCATTCGGATGGCACCATCCTTTGGTCTGCTTTTGCTAATCCTCGAGTTAGTAAAGTTTGGTAAGAGACGATTTGCGCTTTTCAGCCTCGTGTTCTTCAGTCCGTTACAGCGTGACGAATGTGCTATCTCCTTTATGAACGTTAGTTTTATTACAACGAGCGCTCCCGTCTCATAACTTGCTTCTGAGCATGCGCGTTTTTTTCACGCCGTTAAAGCCTACACACGGCAGTTTTTCACGACAAGAAAAACGACGACGTGAAAAACAATGAGAAAAAATAGAGCATGTTCCAAATTTTTAATAGCCATTTTTCACGTCGCAAAAAATGCTCTGGAGCCTACACACGATCTTTTTTAATGACCAAATTAAAAAATTGCACTTTTCTCGTCATGAAAAACGGTCGTGTGTACGCGGCATTAGAAGAAAAAACAATATTTATTTTTATTTTTGAAGACTTGTTTGAGGTATTGTTTAAATATCAATGTAGTGCTCAGCATGGACTATACTGACATGCGGTTTCCTCCCACACTCCAAAGACATGCTGGTAGGTTAATTGGCTTCTGTCTAAAAATTGGCCCCAGTATATGAATGTGAGTTAGGGACTTTAGATTGTAAGCTCCTTGAGGGTAGGGACCAATGTGAATGTACAATGTATATGTAAAGCGTTGCGTAAATTGACGGCGCTATATAAGTACCTAAATAATAATAATATGTTTGTACATGACCCTTTACATGTACTTTTTGGCGCCTTCTTAAAATATTGCCTTTTTTTTTGTATTCTTTATTTAGCAAAAGGAATGAGTTAACAGCTACAGTGTACAGCCACAATAGTAAGCACAAGGCAGCTCAGACATAGCCAAGGGAGTATATACAGTAAGGTTCATCAAATACTTCAAGCATAGTGTGTTCAAGAGCTCCAAAACCTACTGCTGTTTATGACAAAAGTTTGAATAGGAGGACAAGGAATACGACATATAGAAAGCAAAACTGTATATATATATATATATCTATATATATATATATATCTTTAGATATATATCTATAGATATATATATATATATATATATATAAAAACAATACAAATATGGCTACTGTGGCTGTGCCATGGCTTTCCTCAATTATGCTATATTTCCAATGTATTTTTAAAATTAAAAACTATAGCTACTATAGTGATGTTGTGACACTCCTTAGTTATGCTAGAGTGGCATATTTCTATTTGCAGTTATTCGTGTCTATAAAGCTTAAATAATAGATTTAGCTTTGTTTCTGTCTACTATCTCAGGTACACCTACAGGTACTGCTCCGAGATAGCATCTTCTGTTTACTTCACACTGCTCTTACTTCTAAACAGAATCTTACCGCTAATAAGATCCTCTTTCAGATCAGAGGGGCAAAGATAGAACAGACTTGTTTTTAGAGCTCTCTGGTATCTTTTCACAGGTACAGTACAGGTCAAAATACTCTATAAACCCACTAACAGGTGCCCCCCTCATATCCACTAGCTGCTTAGAAGAACTTACTCAATTGCTAATTTACACTTAAAACTGGCAGAATACTTCCAAGTATTTAGTAAATTCAGAGTTCATAACTTACTCTGTCCTAAAGCTCGGGTGTTGAATGCAAATAAATATTATCCATAATTGCAAATAGAACAGTGCCACCTTGTGGTCAAATAATCATGTATAATGTAGTTCTTGTACCTAAATCACAAACTAATTTGAGAAATCATTTTTAAGCCATCCAAGCAAATGGAATCTTACATATATATATATATATATATATATATATATATATATATATATATATATATATATATATATATGTATGTATATATATATATTTATTTATTTATTTCCCCCCACCTCAAAAAGTCTTTTAAACGGTTTTTTCAGTTCTGGTGGTTTATATAATTTTCTCACCTTACTTTCAGATTCAATTGATTAAAAATTCCTACAGGAATTTGTGTCCTTCACAAGGTCATAACAAAGTGTTATGGAGGAATTCCCCAATATTTTGTTTATTATACATTTTGAAGTATGGATCATTTGATCAAAAATGTCAGTGAAAGTACTTACTTTGAAATATGTAAGAAGCAAGCCACATATGTGCACATTGCAAAGGCATATATATTTTTATGTAGCAAGTTCTCATCTATGCTAATGCACAGCATGCTTTTTAGAACAGAACATGCAGCACTTTTGGTTGTGGCAACAGGCATTTTTAAGCCAATAGAAATGAATGGTAACACACAAAATGTATATATCATACACCATGATAAACACTTTGTTCTTTAAATCAACCCCAACTCTAATCTGCTTCATGCATAAAAAATAACATGCATTAAGGGGCACAAAAACACATGAATGCAAGGGGCAGCTATAGGCGGGCAGATGCACATACAGGACAGTATGCGAAAGAGCTCATTAAAGCGGAGTTCCACCCAAAAATGGAACTTCCACTTTTCGGAACCCTTCCCCCCCTCCGGTGTCACATTTGGCACCTTTCAGGGGGGAGGGGGGTGCAGATACCTGTCTAATACAGGTATTTGCACCCACATCCGGGCAGTGACTGTGTTCTGGGAAACACACGGCTCCCAGAACACAGCTGGGAACCAGTAGGATAGTGTAGCGCGGCTCGCGCATGCGCAACGCTTCACGCCCCAATTCCCTCACCGAGGATGGCGGCGGAGGTAGCCAAGAGACGAGCGATTGCTCGCCTTTCGGCTGCCAACATCGCTGGACTACAGGACAGGTAAGTGTCCATTTTTTAAAAGTCAGCCGCTACAGTAATATTTGTAACTGCTTACTTTAAAAAAATATATTTTTCGGTGGATCTCCTCTTTAAACAGAATTATAATATATGTTTCTCCTGCCAGCAGTTCTATTATTTTTCCAATTTTTGTGATGCAGTGAAATCACAACAGTGCAGTACTGTCATTCTATGCATTTTACTGTAGCAGTTTGATACAGTACTCATAGTATTACAATGCTAAGTAAAAAGTGTTAAAGGGTATATAAAACTATGACTTCTGAAAAG
The DNA here is from genome assembly GCA_029206835.1 of Rana muscosa. Taxonomy (NCBI): domain Eukaryota; kingdom Metazoa; phylum Chordata; class Amphibia; order Anura; family Ranidae; genus Rana; species Rana muscosa. The sequence goes on along the minus strand of CM055126.1, from coordinate 143,791,398 downwards.
CAGGGAGGTGTTTGGTAGTCCTGTCCTAAGATGACAACCCTGTCCCTCCATGTCACTTTTTATATTTTGGTGTGATTACACGGGTTGCTGCGTACAGTAAAGGAGAAATCCTCAATACTCATATACAATATATTGCACATGGTTGTAGTGCAACCACCTTTGCCTAAATGGGTCGCATTCTGCATGCAGCACGGGGAGAACTTTTACAATGCCATACTGCAAAGCATTACAGCTGCAGAATGTATATACCCATAGCTCCCAACTGTCCCTGATTTCGGTCAAAGTCCCTCTGTCCCGCATTCCTCATTTGTCCCTCATTCTGGTCTGACCTATATAGTTGTATATAAAATGTACTATTTAGCGTTCAAAAAGTGTTTCAAAGTGCTAAACCTTTCATCCAATTTCTAAATTGCTGCATTTGTAAATGCCAATAGCAAGCATAAAGTAATAATAGTGTTAAAAAAAAAAAAAAAGTATCTTTGGGTTCAACTAACTTTTTTTGCATAATTCTCCTTTTAGGGGGCGTGGCAGGGGTGTGTCCTATGCCTACATACGTTTGCTAATAGGTAGCCCTTGCTTCTATCTCAAAAAGTTGGGAGGTATGTATACCCCTGTACATCCTGAGGACATCGCTTGACAGAGGGGGACCTCAGGTAAGTGTTAGGGGGGCTGCTGCACACAGAAGGCTTTTTATCTTAATGGATAGAATTAATTAAGATAAAAAAAAAACTTCTGCCTTTATAGCCACTTTAAAGCTGAATTAATCCTCCTATCCTTCACAGCCAAGGAAGCTGATTCTGATTGAGCTGCAACTGCCATGGTACTGCACATGCGATCAGTTATGACACCAGCCATTTGATGGTTTGACAGTTTGGTTGAGGACACAAGCAAATGTGACAGTTAGCAATCCCGGCATTCCAGGAATGTAACGTTTTTTTGAAACCGTTAAAATCAATGGGTTTATTCGCTTTAGGATTTACTGCTGTTTAGGGGCTCTGGGTTTCAGCAAAATTGCAGTTTCCAGGAAAAAGAAACAGGCGTGAGGCAATTTACAGCATACACTAATTTTGGCAGCATAATTATTAATGCAGAATGTATGTTACTTGCTATCAAGTTGTTATGGGTAAAGTTCTGCTTTAAAGTAAGGGTCAACTGATATCGTTTTTTCAGGGCTGATAACAATACCGATTTTCGCCCGCCTTTCAGGCCGATAACAGGTGCCGATATTCTGTACATCCTCATCCCCTGCCACCAGATGCAGCAAGTCACTTGCCACTGTCACCTGCTACCCAGATGCGTGTCCCTTGCCACCATCTCCTGCCACCAGATGCAGTGTGTCACTTGCCACGGTCACCTGCCACCCAGATGCAGCGTGTCACTTGCCACTGTCACCCAGATGCAGTATGTCACTTGCCACCAGATGCAGCATGTCACTTGCTACTGTCATCTGCCACCCAGATGCAGTATGTCGCTTGCCACCAGATGCAGCATGTCACTTGCCACCGTCACCTGCCACCCAGATGCAGCATGTCACTTGCCACTGTCACTTGCCATCATCTCCTGCCACCAGATGCAGCGTGTCACTTGCCACTGTCACCCAGATGCAACATGTCATTTGCCACTGTCTCCTGCCACCTATATGCAGCTTGTCACTACTTACACTATTTCTGGCAGCCTCTCCCCAGCAGCATCTGAGTGGGTAAACTTCCACATGTGGGAGGGCAGTGAGAGATGACGTAACCATCTCTCTGCTCGCCCGTGGCTGCAGCTCTTTCAGGAGCAGCCTTTGCGGCCCTGCTGTAGGGGCGGAACAGCGGTGATGCAAGGCGGGCAGTCAGAAATGATCTCATCTCTCTGCTGCCCGCCGCACCTCTGAGCAGAGACTGCAGCGAGCGCAGCGCGGGGACAGGGGGAGGAGGTCTGACCAATATCGGTAAGTTTCTGACTGATACAGATTATTTGAAAAACAGGAATATCGGTTCCCAATAATCAGCCGCTCCGATAATCGGTTGACCCCCTACTTTAAAGTCCATTTAAAACTACACAAACCTAAGACTAGCTTGTCCTTAGAATGACTGCTGTTGTGATTTCACTGCAGAATGAATGTGACATCAGAAAAATTAGAATATAATGGAACTGCAGAAAGAATCAACAGGTAATATAATTATGTTATATGGGGACTTATAAAAAACTAAAACTGCAGTGTTAATGACATGTGCAGACAGCATCACATTTTTTATTTTATTGCATGTCATTTTTCATTTTGCCTATAGTTACACTTTAAGTCACCCCTTTCTAGCCTGTTCATTGGCCAGTGTGCAGGTAACTGACCTAGGAAACAGTAATATTTATCAGGAAGTAGTGGAGCAATCTTTGAGACTAACTAAGGTGTGTGTATCACAGCAATGGCTGGCCAAAATTCCTCTGGCAGGTAAAATGGTAAATATATATGTATTTGAACTGTCTACTTAACTATTTGCCCGGAGTTCCATTTTATATTTATGGCTGTAGCATTCTATAAACGTTTTTTATTCCTCGGACACCTAATATGTTTATCCGTATTCATCTGCTCTTCCACCTTCTTACCATTCCTTATCCTTCTTCTGCCCCTCCCTTCTCCAATCCCAATAGTCGGGAAAAAAGATGTGTGTGTGTTTGTGTTCATAGTATTTACAAACTAATAAAATCAAGCAAAAAACACTGCTACTACTCATATTTTCTGCCAAATTTAGCTTATTTTTGACGGCAGGACCTGTCCATTTATTCAGTTAGCTTGGAGTAAAGGTGGGTGATTATTTACAGTTAGGTTCCATAAGTAAACTCAGGCAGATACAGGACCAGTTTAGTTGTGATTTACAGATGGGGCAACGGGCTGGCTCCCCGCGGCACCTGTACAAACTCCAACAGGGAGCTGGCATTAGACTCCTGCCTGAACACTTCAGGCTTATTTCACAACAGTTTTGTGGCTGTCGCACTTCTTTCTGAGCACCCATAATTGAGCTAGTAAATTATTAGTTGAAACATAAAAATTTAAAGGGTTTTGTTCATATTAAAAAAATATATATATATCAAATATATGAGCCCATTAAAAAATGTCAATACAAATAGGAGTATCTGTGTCATTACGCCATATTATTCAAAATATCTGACATACAAGTGCCTAAGTGAACTCAAAGCGACAGGTAAGTATTCGACAGTCTACAAAGAGGATCTAGAGACTGGATTCACCTTTAAGGTTGTAAAATTTTCCATGGGGCCCATCGTTTGTGAAACTGTGCTAATTTAACACAATGCGCGTGAATGTGAGACATAATTCATGCAAATTAACACAACGCACCAGAGGAGACATAAGCATATTTGGAGAATGTAGTATAATATAGCATATACAATTGTGACACAAGTCATATTGTAATTGAATGTTATTAAAAATTACCTTTCCTTTTCTTTTACAAAGGTTTATTGAGAAAAAAGTAAATACAACAATTAAGTGCAACAATATGATGGTTACATCAGACATAAGATGAAGAAGAGGATCCCAACAAAATATGCGGTACGATATTCATTAGTATAATAAGAAATAAGAGGGGAAAAAAACAGTAGCGATACGCCACAATAAAAGGCAGTCAATGTCCCAGAATATGTTGATTGGTAGACACAATTGCAAATAAAATAATAAAAAGGGAAAAAGCAACATAAAGGGGTGCATACATTCTTATATCAACTGTATATTGAGTATGGAGTAGAAAAAAAAAAAATCAAGAGATAAGTAAAATAATGTAAAGTAAAGTTATTTGGTTTGTTCCGTATCACTGTAACCATCGTTATTAGACGGACTCCTCGTTATCAGGAGTCTCAGTGGAGAATACTCAGAAAAAGATAATAAGTATACTGCAAAGAGTGGGGGGAACATAAGAGAAAAGGGAAAAGAAAGAGGAAGGAAAAGAAAGGGAGGGGGGGGGGTGCATCCAGAGGCCTTTCGATTGATAGAAGTAGGTTGTTGAACCTGGAAAGTTGATCATAAGATATCCATGGTTGCCAAACCCTGAGAAATTTATTGTGCGTGTCCGAAGCAAGGGACGTCAGTTTCTCATTAATCATAATATCATTCATACGGTTTTTCACTGCTTCGAAGCCAAGTACAGGGGTTTTCCAAGCCCTCGCAATAGTCAGCTTAGTTGCATTAAAAAGGTGTTGAGCTAATTGGCGTTCCGGGTGGAGGAGTTCAAGGATAGGTTTACATAGAAGAGCTTCATAGGCTTTTAAGGTTTTAAGGTTGGAGTGGAGCATATTGCGTAGAAGGGTGTAGACCCTGACCCACAATCTACATACCTTTGGGCATGTCCACCAAATGTGGGCCATTGTACCTTTCAGTGAACAGCCCCGGAAACAACGAGGAGAGTAGGAAGGGATAAAACAAGCTAGCCTAGCAGGCGTGTAGTACCATCTATAGAACACCTTGTATGCATTCTCTAGAGTAGGATCATTCCTAGAGCTCTTTGTAAGGGCTATCGTCATGATCTGCCAGTACTCCGGATCCAACTGTTTACCCAGGTCTCTTTCCCATAGGAGATGATTTGATCTCACTGGGGGTTTCCTAGCGGAAAAGTAAAGTATGGATATTACTCCCGGGGAGTGAGGTGTAGCCCTGCAAATCCTTTCAAAGGGGGTCAAGGTGTATGGGGTAGGTTGGGTCCTTATGAGCTGTTGAGGGAAATGTTTAAGTTGGAGGTAGCTATAATGTTCCCGAAGGGGTATATCGTGGGAGGATCTAAGCGTTTCAAATGTGATTATTCTCATGGGGTGAACAGAGAATGGACATCAGTGAATCCATTCTCCGCCCACCACGAGAATTGTTTAGGGTTCTCACAGCTGAGGGGAAATAATGGGCAATGAGTAAGGCGCAGTAGAGGTAGGTGGGGGGACAATAGTCCGGCCGAATATTTGACAAAGTCCCATAGGCAGAGAGTGTGAGCCCTACATGGCCCAAACCCACGTGGACGTTTTGGGGAAGGGAGCCAGGGTACAAAGGAAATGGGTATAGGGTGTGATTCAACCAGGTCAATTGTGGCCCATAGCGGCATTTGATATGTGTCATGAAGACGAGTTAAAGGAGCAATGTTCGCTGCCGTGTAGTTTGCCTGAAGTTTGGGGACCAAGAGACCCTCATTGATCCGCCGAGCGTACAAATACCTTTCCTTTTCAATCTGTAGCTCTGTAATTTTCTGTAGAATGCAATGCAATATGGCTACCTGGAGGTGTTCTGTACACAGAATGTGTACAGAATGCCTCTTGAAAATGTAATTTCCTGCTTATGTGATTGGCTTACTAATTTTCCCAGAAGTCTGCACTAAGATACAAGTCAGATTTTTGACATCCCCTGCAACAAAAATTTTATTTTCGGTGAGATACTCCCAATAGAAAAACATCTTGTTTAAAGGGATGCACGCCCTGCAAATTTCCTCATTAGAACCCTGCAGGTGCAGCAGCTGACTGATCATTCTAAAGACACTCCCATTAGATTCACTGAGCACATTGACAGGGTGCGCATGACATGTTTGCCTTTCCGTCACCTTGTAAGACATATAACAAAGGCACAGAACGTTTACTGGTTTGGCAAATGGAAACGGTCACTCTAATTTTAAAGTTGACCTAGACTCTGACAACCTTATCATTTAAACAGTGTTAGAAAAATCAGATACATTCTAAATACATTCTATTGCTACTCTCTTTCCTAGGTTCATCTTGTCATCCATTCCTGCGACTTCGCCAGCTCCCCCCAATGACACCATAATTGTAGTCTGGTGATCAGAGGAAGTAGTGGGTGTGATTTGTTATTGATGATCTTAAAGCCCTGACAGTAACCTGTGCCACGAGAAGAACAGAGGGTGCCCAGGCACAGATGTGTGTATGTGATCTGTTGCTCCTAATCAGGAATTCTACACTCAAGATAGATTTTTTTTTTTAACTGGTACCGCTGTCACATTAACTGTGCTAATAAAGTTTTGTCAGACAGGTAAATGTTGGATTTATAAATAGGTCTGTTTTGATGCTTAAAGTGATTTTAAACAATAGCCTTGTACAACAATTAATTCAGTTTGAAATAGAAATGAAAGGCACACATTTGTGTATAGATATAAAAAAACATTATAAATACTTTTTTTTTATCCCTTTTGTATAAGTGATCACATTCCCTGTTCTCAGTTGCATTAGAGGTGGGGGGAGGAGAAGCAGTAGCAGTACATTGAGATTCCCAGTGAATGGCTGTGCAGCGGGGGGACGTGGCAGGACATGTCTGATCATTGGAGGAGAGCATACTGAATTTACAGCATAGCTAGAGACCATGGTGTGCTCTTCAGCTTAGTGTGGTCAGTTTTTAGTAGGAAAGCAGAGAGACTGGCAGGAACACCAGGGATTTCACATAAAGCAAGCAATACAAAGAGAACCGGATACTTTCTCCTACAAGTATATGGTAAATGAGGCACATATCAGGAATCTGAAATGTTGGGGTAACAAATTACTTAATTTAATCTATGAAAAATGTTTCCTACAAACAATATCTATATAAATATGGATTTAATTATTTTATGTTCGTTTCTCAAAATTTCTTGCAGGGAATGACCTTACTGGCTGTAGATATGCAGAATAAATAATGATGAAAATATAAATCTAAGGGGAGGTTGTAGGTAGTGGAAGAACAGTATGGGATCATTATCTAGTTCCTGATTGTAGCAAAACTATTGACATAGTACAGCACAGTCTGTTTGAGAATCTTCTGCCTCAGGCAAGAATAAGTTCTGCCAGGTACTCCGGTACTTTGTTTTATGAAAACTGAATTTTTGTATCAGTCTTTGCTCCTAGTGAGAAAACCAGAAAGATCATCTCCTAGCAACATCAAAATCACCTCCTAGTTACACTTGAGCGACTGTCAGCACTGTATATCTAATTGTCCGATAAAGACATAAGCACAAGTTACTCATATGTACGGCCCTTGAATGCACTATACTTTCTGTGTATGTTTCACATTATGTAGACCAGGCCGCCCCTTGTCAGGCACCTGGTCCTGTTCTTGATTTTTTCTGTTTATACGTTTATTAAAACAATAAAAACTTATTGAACCTAAAAATCACCTCCTAGCAACATCAAATATATGTTCAATGTGACGGTTTTCAACATGGTACTATATATATATATATATATATATATATATTAGACTTGTGCACAACGGAAAAATTCGTTTAGTTTCGGTTCGTTTCTTTTCGGTCCTGTTGATTTGTAATCGTTCGTAATTTTGCTAGACGGGATTTTTCGTGTTCGGACTAATTCGTATTTTCGCAAGCGTCATTTTTCGTTGAATCGGAATGATTCGTATTAATGTAAGCCTTATTTTTTGTTGATTTATAATTCGTACTTTCGGTAGAGTACATTGTTTTTCGTTGATTCGGGACACAACTCCTACTTTCGTAACTTTTTTTGGGTTCGTTGATTCGCAATTTTCCGTGTCTCTCTCACAACGACGCTGCCTATTATGCCTAATGTGCTTCGAATGGATTTGTACTTTTCTAAATACAGAGCGGTTATTTGTAACGATTCGAAATCTCGTATTTTACGTTTGTTTTTTACATGCGGCTATAGCCTCCGCCCCTGTACACCATTTTGAGAGGGAGTTCAGCGCGGTGAGGGAGAAGTAGAGAGCAGAGCAGAGTGTTATTTGTGCTTCGTATGGATTCGTACATTCTGAACTTTTTTCATAACGAATTATGCCGAAGACATTCGGGCATTCGCTATTTGCGATATAACTTATTTCAGATTCGGTTTTATTCGTAATTGCTTTGTTCGGAAATTTGAATGCTTCCGAATGTCCGAAAGTTGCTAAATTCGCACGAATTTCGATTTGTTACGAAACAAATTGCACAAGCCTAATATATATATACACACACACACACACACACTATAAGTAAAACAGGATGGATGGTGAAAAAACAACAATGTGAATGTGTAATGATTTCACATTGATTTTACGCAACTTCCTTCAACTCCTTCAGATCCGCACTATAGCCGAATGACGGCTACAGCGCGGACCTACTTTCCCGGGAGGCCATCAATAGACGTCCTCCCCTTTGCGTGCTTTGTGCCCTCCCTTTTGCACAGCCCCTTACCACATGATCAGCTGTCAGCCAATGACAACTGATCACGTGATGTAAACAGAAGCTCAGCAATCGTTTTTTTTTTTCTCCTCACACTAACAGCGTGAGGAGAAATAAAAGCAGATCAATGGCTTCTGTGCAAGGGACATCGTTCCCGAAGAGTTAGAGGCACAGTCGCCTCATCTGTGCCAACCAGTACTGCCTGCCAGTGCATAACAGTGCCACCTATCAATGCCCACGAGTGCCACCTATCAATGCCCACCAGTGGTGCCAATCAGTGCCACTTAGCAGTGCTGTCTATCAGTGTCACCTACCAGTGCCGATCACTGCCCATCATTTCCACCCATCAGTGCCCATCACTGCCACCCATCAGTGCCCAGTGCCAGCTATCAGTGCCACTTCTCAGTGCCCACCAGTACCACCTATCAATGCCCCTAAGTGCCCCCCATCAGTGCCACCTCTCAGTGCCCACCAGTGCCACCTATCAGTGCCCACCAGTGCCGCCTATCGTGCCCATCAATGCAGCCTATCGGTGCCCATCCGTGTAGCCTATAGGTGCCCATAAGTGCAGCCTCATCAGCGTACATCAATGAAGGAGAAAAATTACCTGTTTGCAAAATGTAATAACAAAATATAAAACGGTTTTGTATTTTTTTTTTTTTTACAAAATGTGTTTTTTTTTAACAAAAAATAAAAACCGCAGAGGTGATCAAATACCACCAAAAGAAAGCTCTATTTGTGGGGAAAAAATTATAAAAATTTCGTTTGGGTACAGCCTTGTATGACCGCGCAATTGTCGTTCAAAGAGTGACAGCGCTAAAAGCTGAAAATTGGTCTGGGCAGGAGGGGGGTTTAATTGCCCAGTAAGCAAGTGGTTAAAGTGTATGGAAACCCCTGGCATTGTGCTCCCCTTTGTTCTGTTAAACACACCATTGAAAGTATTTTGATATTTCTGTCTGATAAGTGCAAAAAATACCAGATCTGCCAGAAATATTGTGAGCGGACTTCCGGGTGTTTTCTGCCTGCACTGACTACTATCAGTTAGCACTGTTATCAGCTAGCTTTGTGCGCTAGAAAACACCTTCCCCTATAGTATGGAGATGAGGAGAGGTGCAGATGTTCTGTAGTTCACAGAGAAGGGTGGCTGTTCTGTCCTAAAATGCTTCCTGTCCCAAGGTGACAACATTGCTCCTCCACAGTACTGAGAGTGTCACCCCAGGACAGGAGAAATCACCAGGTGAAAATAATCTGTCTGAAAAATGAAAATGAATGCAGCCATAACTAAAGCTGCAAAATATTACATTTTTTGTTATTTGGGTATAGACACATTTTAATTCAAAATTCACAGCAAAATACCGGGGATCAAAGCAAAGGGAAATTCTCCCATACTATTGGCCACTGCCATGTCAGGGGGGATTTTACCTCTGCAGAGGCGCGTAATTGTATTTTCACCTGTTTAAGTGTATTCTGTAAGGTAAAAGGCAATAAAAATAGCAAATGGGCAGAATTTATCTTTCATTAAATTCATATAAGAAACCAAAATTCCAATTAGTTGCTATAGGCACACATCATTGACCCAAACTAAAGGTGGGGCTTAGTGCTTATGACATCACAAATCCTTTGTACATCAGGAAATGCCTTCATGCTGAGAAATATACTTTGGCAAAAGCCTGGCTTTGAGTTTATTAAAGGTCAGTTCACATAAGGTCAATATTTCAGTATTTGCTGGATAGTATGATAGATAAAAAAATTGAAACAACAGTTCAGGTTTGGTCACTAGTTGATAACTGATGTCCTAGAGCTGGAGTGAATGCAGAGAAGGACAGCTCACATTTGAGTCAATTGGTCCTTCAAACTGTTACTAAACCCACAACAGTAAAATCAGTCTGTATATGCAGTAAAGCATGATTGTTAACCTTACCGTGGAACCTAAGGGGTTAATCCTCTTCATTGTGTTAAAAGGCTGTTTGATCCTGTCTTCTCTGTTACTCCCCTTCTTCCACAGTCCCCAAAACATCTCCTGATAGAACAGAGGCTAGGGGGCAAGCTACACATGCTCAGTTTGGTGTGTATTGCTAGAGAGTTTTTTTTTTTTTTTTTCTTGGGAGAGTGCATGTGATCAGTACAGGGCCAATCAGCACTGTCCAGACGGGGGGCTGCAGCCTCATAGGAAAGTCAGAGCTGAATGAAAACTCCTCCTACATGCTTTAATCAGACACATAGAAGTCACAAGACTGCTATATACTGATGAGAAAAAGTATTCAGCAGTTTATATTTACTAAAACTATTACATTTCCATGTTCTGTTTACTGTGGGAGACCAGATATAGTGAATGCAGGGTGTCCGGGGTTTAGTAACACTTTAAGGCTGAATTCAACACAACTAAATATACAAATGCCAAAGGATGTGTATCTCTGTCCATCCTCTTCTGAGATTTACACAGGACTGCCACATAGTAAAGCCCTGCCTGGCAGGGCAGGAGACCTGACTTTTCTCAGGTGCAGGCAAGTTCAATTACAAGTCTTGGGTGTTCCCCAGCCAGTGATTGCACTGTGAATGGAGAGGCATTAGACCAGTGGTTCTCAACACCTGTCCTCGGGACCCACTAACAGGCCAGATTTTAAGTACAGTAAAACCTTGGATTGCGAGCATAATTTGTTCCAGAAGCATGCTTGTCATCCAAAGCACTTGTATATGAAAGCGAATTTCCCCATAAGAAATAATGGAAACTCAATTGATTTGTTCCCCAACCATTTATTCATAGGTCCTTCAGTTTATTGTCCCTATAAAAAGATAATAGCAATGTGATGGGTTGTGTAACCATAAAATGTCCATCCACAAATGGATTAGAAGAAAAATCCAGCACGAGCTACAGAGTATAAAAGAGAAGAGAGGCGCCTCTAAGTGTAGCAATATGTTGCTAAATGTTGTACCTTCATTAAATGTAACCACTACACTTAAAGGTGCCTCTCTTCTCTTATAGTTGTGACCTGACGCTACTTGTATATGAAGACATCGCTTGTATATCAAGTCAAAATTTATTAAAAAATGTTGCTTGTCTTGCAAAATGCTCTCAAACCAAGTTACTCTCAAACCAAGGTTTTACTGTACTACCTTGGGGAGATGCAGACTAGAATACTACAATCAATGAGCAGCAAATTATATCACCTGAAACCTATTTAAAGTGGAGGGCCGCCAATTTTTTTTTTTTTTTTTAAAGTCAGCAGCTACAAATACTGCAGCTGCTGACTTTTAAAATAAGGACACTTACCTGTCAAGGGCGCCTGCGATGTCGGCACCTGAGGCTGATCTGTCCCTCAGCTGTCGGATGCTGCTGCCCCCATCTTCGGTAAGGGAATCAGGAAGTGAAGCCTTGCGGCTTCACTTCCTGGTTCCCTATTGCGCATGTCGCGCTGCGCAATCCGAATGGTCCCCGCTGTCTTTTGGGACCTGTGTGTCTCCCAGAAGACAGCGGGGGGGAGGCGCCGGACGTGGCGTAGATATCCGCAGACAATCCGGCTATCTATGCCCGGAAGTGGGTGAAAATACCTGTATTAGACAGGTATCTGCTCCCCCCTCCCCCCTGAAAGGTGCCAAATGTGACACCGGAGGGGGTGAGGCTCCTGAAGAGCGGAAATTCCATTTTTGGGTGGATCTCCTCTTTAAGTTATCTTGCAAACCTGGCCTGTTAGTGGGTTGATAACCACTGCATTAGACTGATGAGCTGATCTCTTGCTCTTTCTTCTAATCATCATGTCCCTTTCTAGCACATGAGCACTGCAGCACAACTGACTGGTTCTCAGTAATGCCCCTCCCTCTCCCAGTCTGAGCTATGTTTGGGGACTGCAAGAGGCTTGTCAAATTCAAGTATTGTTTACATTTAAAAAACTACTGCAATGATGTATGAACATATTCAGAGCTGCATTCATCTGTGTCTTTTATATCTGCCTACAGTTCAGCTTTACCAAAAAAGACTACACATCATATATTCATACATTTGTGTAGCAAAATAAAATAAAAAATCGGAATCTCATAATACATGATATTTAGAATATGTATTTTGTAGTGAAGCAGAAATCAGCCCCACAGGTCTGCACTCGTCTCCATGTTAGTCTATGTACATTGATGGGATGTATGTAAAATGATCTCATTTCTCTGCCTCTTCCCCAGGCTAACACACAGAACCTCTATGTGGATTCCTCATCAAGCCCCAGATGTTTTAGGAAGGTCTAATCTGTGGATTAAAATCAATTTATAGTAGCAAATGAATACACGCTGCTTGCTGATTTCAATGTGATTATTTTGTTAAGCTTTTCTTGCGTCTTGGAAAAAACAGAACACGTGGAAAGTGGTTAAACCATGAGCCTTTTCTGGTCAACGCTACTCTGTTTTCATAGCATGTGGAGTTCTAGAGGCCCAGATCACATCAATGTACTTTGTCTGCAGTATAGATGTGTTTATTAACACGCAGAATTAATATGCAATTTACTTTTTAGTATTGTCAATTGCCATATACAGAGGCATAGCTTGAAGCTTGTGGGCCCCGATGCAAAAGTTGACCCCCACTACCACCCACCACTTCCACTGTGCGTGCAGATACACCCACCGCACGCCAAAATACTCAAAGTGGCTTAAGAGTTTTGAGTTCTCAGTGTTCCTCCTTACATCAGAGGACAGGGATCACCGCTGGAGAATCAGAGGACAGGGATCGCCGCTGGAGAATCAGAGGACAGGGATCACCGCTGAAGAATCAGAGGACAGGGATCACCGCTGGAGAATCAGAGGACAGGGACCACCGCTGGAGAATCAGAGGACAGGGATCACCGCTGGAGAATCAGAGGACAGGGATCACCGCTGAAGAATCAGAGGACAGGGATCACCGTTGAAGAATCAGAGGACAGGGATCACCGCTGAAGAATCAGAGGACAGGGACCACCGCTGGAGAATCAGAGGACAGGGATCACCGCTGGAGAATCAGAGGACAGGGATCACCGCTGAAGAATCAGAGGACAGGGACCACCGCTGGAGAATCAGAGGACAGGGATCACCGCTGGAGAATCAGAGGACAGGGATCACCGCTGGAGAATCAGAGGACAGGGATCACCGCTGGAGAATCAGAGGACAGGGATCACCGCTGGAGAATCAGAGGACAGGAATCGCCGCTGGAGAATCAGAGGACAGGGATCACCGCTGGAGAATCAGAGGACAGGGATCACCGCTGGAGAATCAGAGGACAGGGATCGCCGCTGGAGAATCAGAGGACAGGGATCGCCGTTGAAGAATCAAAGGACAGGGATCACCGCTGAAGAATCAGAGGACAGGGATCGCCGCTGGAGAATCAGAGGACAGGGATCGCCGCTGGAGAATCAGAGGACAGGGATCGCCGCTGGAGAATCAGAGGACAGGGATCACCGCTGGAGAATCAGAGGACAGGGATCACCGCTGGAGAATCAGAGGACAGGGATCACCGCTGGAGAATCAGAGGACAGGGATCACCGCTGGAGAATCAGAGGACAGGGATCACCGCTGGAGAATCAGAGGACAGGGATCGCCGCTGGAGAATCAGAGGACAGGGATCGCCGTTGAAGAATCAAAGGACAGGGATCACCGCTGAAGAATCAGAGGACAGGGATCGCCGCTGGAGAATCAGAGGACAGGGATCGCCGCTGGAGAATCAGAGGACAGGGATCGCCGCTGGAGAATCAGAGGACAGGGATCACCGCTGGAGAATCAGAGGACAGGGATCACCGCTGGAGAATCAGAGGACAGGGATCACCGCTGGAGAATCAGAGGACAGGGATCACCGCTGGAGAATCAGAGGACAGGGATCACCGCTGGAGAATCAGAGGACAGGGATCGCCGCTGGAGAATCAGAGGACAGGGATCGTCGCTGGAGAATCAGAGGACAGGGACCCCTGGCAGGTCACTTGGCAGAGCTCCTTTCCCATCCCAGCACTGTATACAGCTCCTCCCCCCACACTACACAGGGCTGAAATCACATTCCTTTACACACAGTCTGTCAGCCTTCACATGGTGTATCTGGCTTTTATGTTGCTGCTCTGACCTGTGAAATTCTCTGGTCAGACTGGCAGTGTAGTTGCAGTAGGCAGATACACCCTGTGAAGATCATGGCTAACTAGCTGTGTTGTAAAGGAATGTGATTACAGCCCTGCGGTGGAGGAGCAGTATAGGGTGCATAATGGGAAAGGAGCTCAGCAGGCGGGCATAGAATCCAGGGTGGAGGGGGTGGTCAGGGGGCTTGGGGGGGCGGGCGCAACTTAGATCTGGGGGGGGGCAAACCCATGTGACACAAAATCTGGAGCCTGTAGCCCCTCAGGTGTTAAGGATTTTTTTTTAACAATTTCTGAAGGTTTCTTTGTCAGTGTTGGCAGGTGTTGGGGGAAGGTCACCTTCCAGAGGTTTGTGTCTTTTCCCCAGTTGTCAGGGAAGTGGGGTAAGCAGACATCTTCGGGTGGGGGGTACAAATAATCCCAGCTGGAGACTAGGAGACACTAAGCGGTGTATTACCTCACCAGTAACATCTGTCCCATCTTGGCTACAGGACAGCACTCTTCTGCTCTTAACTCGCTGAGCTTGGTTACCATTCCATGTTGCCAGCACAGACACTTCCCCATCCTGGGCTGTTCTCACCCCATGCTCCTCTCCATTCAGGAAATGGCTCACAGCTTCTCCCCAGCCAATGAGAACAGAGGGGTGTGGACTGTGGAAGGCAAAGTGGAAGCCCAGTATTGGAGCATGGTATATGATGCCCTAGGGCATATCGGAGCTGGACTTTGTGGAGGATATGATAATATGACAGGAAGGCTTCAGGGGCCCCCTGGAGCTAGGGGCTGGGTTGCGATTGTGACCCCTGCAACCCCTTATGCTACGCCCATGGCCATATGCACATATCCGTTTTTTTGTCAAGGTGTATAAATACGTTGTTCTGAACAAATTATGCATGAAGACCGATTGTAGTAATGTAGGCAAAATAAATAACACTCTGGGTGTGTTAGGACTACAGAACACCTTCCCCTTTCCTCCTCATCTCCATAGCATATGAAGGACATGCTCTGTAGTTCACACAGAAAACTAGGTAGGGCTCATAACACTGCTAGAGATTTCAGTGCAGCACAGGAGCTCACAGACGCAATGGATTTCTGGTAGGAGCAACAGGAATCTTCTGCACTTATTACTGTATTTTCCGGCGTATTAGACGACTTTTTAACCCCTAAAAATCCTCTCAAAAGTCGGGGGTCGTCTTATACGCCGGTACCTGACCTTACCTTATAATCTCAGACCGCGGCCGTCCATTTTTCAAAAGCCGCGCCTCCTCCTCATGCTGTTCCGTGATAGGCGGAACACTCAGCTTCCCAGCAGAGCCTCTGTTTAGTGTTCCGCCTATCACGGATGCCCTCTCATCCTCGGCCTCGGAGAGGGCATCTGTGATAGGCGGAACACTGAACACATTGTTTGCTGGGAAGCTGAGTGTTCCGCCTATCACAGAACAGCACGAGGAGGAGGCGCGGCTTTTGAAAAATGGACGGCCGCGGTCTGACTGGAGATTCTACATCAGGGATAAGGTATGTGATCGTCGAGGGGGCACAGTGAGGCATGCAGGGGAACAGTGAAGTATGCGGTGGGAACAGTGAGGCATGCGGGGGGGGAACAGTGAGGCATGCGGGGGGAACAGTGAGGCATGCGGGGGGGGAACAGTGAGGCATGCGGGGGGAACAGTGAGGCATGCGGGGGGGAACAGTGAGGCATGCGGGGGGAACAGTGAGGTATGCGGGGGGAACAGTGAGGTATGCGGGGGGAACAGTGAGGTATGCGGGGGGAACAGCGAGGTATGCAGGGGGAACAGCGAGGCATGCAGGGGGAACAGTGAGGTATGCAATAGAACAGTGAGGCATGCAGGGGCACAGTGAGGTATGGTGAGGCATGGTGAGGCATGGTGAGGTATGGCTAGTCGGAAGGGGGTCGTCTTATACGGCGAGTATATCCCAAAACCCAAATTTTATCTGGAAAATTAGGGGGTCGTCTTATACGCCCAGTCGCCTTATACGCCGGAAAATACGGTAAACAAATATAATAAAAATTCTTTTGATGGTATATTTAATGCTGAACTCCAGAAAACAGACCAGACAATGGCAGAACAATGAATCTAGTGTTTTAGAAACAGCCATATCCAGTTATATATTAAAAATGATCCAAACCCAACATTTCAAATTCCTGATAAGTACCATATACTGTACTTGTATGAAAAAGTATCCTGTTCTCATTGTATTGCTTCCTTTGTGTGAAATCCCTGGTGTTCCTACTAGTCCCTCTGCTTTACTATTAAAAACTGACCACACTAAGCAGGAGAACACACCATGGCCAGTTTTCGGGCTGTGCTGGGAGCTAATCCAATGATCAGATTTGTGCTGACACCCAACCTGCACATCCATTCACTGAGAAGTTCAGTGTCCTTCTGTTTCTCCTCCCCCAGTTCTTATGCAGTTGAGAACAGGGGATATGTGATCATTTATAAAAAGGGGGGGGTATTTATAACATTTTTTATTTTTTTATATCTATGCATAAATGTTTTGACTTGCATTTCTATTTTAAACCAAATTGGTTGTTTTACAAGGTGAGGGATTCACATTTATTTTCAACAAGTGGTAACTAAACCAGCTAGATGGAAAGCATTCTAGATCTGGTCATTTCTAACAGATGCAATGCCATATACAATGTGCAGGTCCGGGAGCATTTGGGCAACAGAAAGCACAATAATGTAATAATTGAGTTTGTATTCAATAAAGAACTGGAATGCCATGTCGTTCTGATAGGGACAGCTGTGATATTTTCAGGTAATGTTGGAGGTTGCTGCGAGCTCCAGTCCCCCTCATACATTTATACTGGATCGTCACTATGGTGGGCTGCCTGACTGGCCAGTAGGAATGTGCAGGGTGCCGGAAGGGGCAGGTAAGCTTTGGAACTATTGAGAAATGTCAAAACATTACCTTTAGAACAGCCCCGTATTGATCAAAATTGGGCAGGAATTTTGGGGTTGCAACAGCAATAAGCATTTATCGCTCTACTTTTGTCCTCGGATGCAGCGTAATACTTAACTTCCTAAAACCTTAACCCAACCTTAAAGTGTTACTAAACCCCGGACACCCTGCATTCACTATATCTGGCCTCCCACAGTACACAGAACATGGAAATGCAATTGTTTTAGCAAATATAAACTGCTAAATACTAGGCTTGTGCACAACGGAAAAATTCGGTTAGTTTCGGTTCGTTTCTTTCCGGTCCTGTTGATTCGTAATCATTCGTAATTTTGCTAGACGGGATTTTTCGTGTTCGGACTCATTCGTATTTTTGCAAGCGACATTTTTCGTTGAATTTTTTGTTGCTTTATAATTCGTACTTTCGGTAGAGTACGTTGTTTTTCGTTGATTCTGGACACAACTCCTACTTTCGTAACTTTTTTTGGGTTCGTTGATTCGTAATTTTCTGTGTCTCTCTCACGACGACGCTGACTATTATGCCTAATGTGCTTCGAATGGATTTGTACTTTTCGAAATACATAGCGGTTATTTGTAACGATTCGAAATCTCGTATTTTACTTTCGTTTTTTACATGCGGCTATAGCCTCCGCCCCTGTACACCATTTTGAGAGGGTTCAGCACGGTGAGGGAGAAGCAGAGAGCAGAGCAGAGTGTTATTGTGCTTCGAATGGATTAGAAATCTCGTATTTTACTTTCGTTTTTTACATGCGGCTATAGCCTCCGCCCCTGTACACCATTTTGAGAGGGAGTTCAGCACGGTGAAGGAGAAGCAGAGAGCAGAGCAGAGTGAGTGTTATTGTGTTTCCAATGGATTTGTACATTCGTAAGTTTTTTCATAACGAATTATGCCGAAGACAATCGGGCATTCGCTATTTTGCGGTATAATTTATTTCGGATTCGGTTTTATTCGTAATTGCTTTGTTCGGAAATTCGAATGCTTCCGAATGTCCGAAAGTTGCTAAATTCGGACGAATTTCGATTCGTTACGAAACGAATTGCACAAGCCTACTAAATACCTTTTTTTATCAGCAGTTAGAGCAGTCTTGTGACTTATATCAGTGTCTGGTTAAAGCTTGACTGTCCTATTAGGCTGCAGGACCCCTGACCCTGACCCCGGACAGTGCTGATTGGCCCTGTGCTGATCACATGGACTCTCCCAAGAAAAGAAAAAACCCTCTACCAATAAACACCAAACTGAGCATGTGCAGCTTGTCCCCTAGCCTCTGTTCTATCAGGAGAGGGATTGAAGACTGTGGAAGAAGGGGAGAAACAGAGTAGACAGGATCAAACAGCCTTTTTAAACAATGTAGAGGATTAACCCCTTAGGTTCCACAGTGAGTATAACCAGTATGCTTTACTGCATATACAGATTGATTTTACTGTTGTGGATTTAGTGACACTTTAAAGCCTTTATAAACAGATGAACTGATGGTACATAAAAAGTAAAATCTTTAAATGCCTCCAGCGACTCCCTAAACACCCCTTCCCCCGGCAGCGTGCTGAAGGACGCACTGTGTGAGAGCAGCAGTCATCTTCTAGCAGAATGACACAACCCCAGCTAGGTCACAACCCCAGCTCTCTATTGGTCAGAGGGTATGAACACTGCAGAGAATACTCTGTGATAAGAGGAGAGCCTCTCAAAGTCAAGGGACTGGATTCCTATTCCTGGCACTTCCTGATCATTAAAATTAATGGGATTTATTTGTTTTAAAGTCCCAAAGAAAGCAAAGTGAAAGGTACATACGGCACTACTGCGCTTTAAAATGTGTCCAAATATATATATTTTTTCTTTCTATGGCCCTGGTGAGGACACGCTGCTGCTTTATAAACTGGCCCCATAGTGTGAGTTAAAAAGAAAAAACATCAAACAACAGTAAAATACAGGACACCTTTAAGCGGTAGTAATCTCTGTATAGGAACTTCCACCTACAGGTAAGCTTACAATAAGGGTTACTTGTAGGTACAATGAATATTTCCTAAAATATTTTGTTTTGGAGATATTCACATATGCAATAGCCAATGACGTCACTGTCACATGCACAGTGATGTTCTGCAATAAGGGCACACAGGGGTTGATTTACTAAAACTAATGCTGGCCATACACTACACGAAAAATCGTCCGAAATTCGGTCATTTGGCCAGTTCGTTTGTTTTTCGGCCAGTTAATGGGCGCACAATCGGTAATAGTTGGGACGTTTTTGAGCCGATAAAAAAAAAGACAAGTTTGGAAATTTTCTGCCGAACGAACGATAAATTGAAAGGTTAATGTGTTTCCCGTTGGAACTGTTAGCACTAGGTATATGTAAAAACAAAAAATGGATTCATTTATGTCCACTGAACGATTTATCGGTCATTACAAGATGGCACCATCGTTTGCTCTCACAGCCGAATGTTAGTTTTTCGAAAATAGGTTCGGCCGATTTTTCATATAGTGTATGGCCAGCATAAAGCCTGGTACACGATCGGATTTTCCGCGGACAAAGCGTAGGACTTTTGCCTCAAGGGCGTTGGCCATGAACTTGTATTGCATACAAATGCCAAATAATTGTCGGCCAACAAACACGAAACGATGTGAGTTTTCCGGTTTTTAGCGCCACCCTTTGGGCAACTTCTGCTAATGTTGTGTTATGGTTAGCATTGCTTCTGAGCATGTGTGTTTGTATTTTGGAGTTTTGTCCGATGGACTTCTGTACATTTGTTGTCGGAAAATTTTAAAGCATGCTATCCAACATTTGTTGTCAGAAAATCCGACAACAATTGTCCGATGCAGCATACAAACGGTCTGATTTTCTGACAAAAGCCTGCCCTCACACAATTCCCGTCGGAAAATCCGACCGTGTCCTTAAGAATGCAAAATCTGGTGCAGCTCGGCCCGATCAGCGTCCAGGTTTTTTTGTCATTTGAACAAGCTGACGTTAGAAAATGATAGGCTTCCATGCACAGCTGCACCAGATTTAGCACTCTCCAGTTTTAGTAAATCCACCCCACTGTTTGCTGTGGAATGCAGAGAGCCCTGCTGCTTTTGTGACTCCCACAGGAGTGACAGCTTTGCAGGCTGGCCGTAAAAAAAGCCTGCACACCCCCGAAAGCAGACCGGGTGAAGATGGAAGACCCCTGCTGCATGGTTTCATTTGAAAGGTAAGTTTTTCCTAGTGGGCACGTATGCAGTGACTACTATGTATCACTATGTGAATATTATGAATAATAGTCCATTATAGCATAAAGCTGCAGGGGGCCCGATTTTTTTTTAGCCAGTTTACTACCATTTTAGGCTCAGTTCATATTAACATATATGTTATTTACAGCAATTTGAGTGCAATTTGCAGCTCTCACTGGCTGTCATTGCTGAAAATATAGGCTGTTATGAAAAATGATTGTATTGAATAACTAATTTGAGTAATGCCGCGTACACACGACCATTTTTCATGACGAGAAAACTGCCATTTTTTAGATTGGTCGTGTGTGTAGGCTCCGTAGCAGTTTTCTCGACGAGAAAAATGCTCGCCAAAAAATTAGAACCTGCTCTATTTTTTCTCGTCGTTTTTCATGTCGGTCTTTTGGAGATAGCACATTTGTCACGCTGTAACGGACTGAAAAGCACGAGGCTGAAAAGCACTAATCGTCTCTCACCAAACTTTTACTAACACGAGATCAGCAAAAGTAGCCCAAAGGGTGGCGCCATTTGAATGGAACTTCCCCTTTATAGTGCCGTCGTACGTGTTGTACGTCACCGTGCTTTGGTCGAGTGTTTTTTTCCCTGATCGTGTGTACGCAAGGCAGGCTTGAGAGGAATCATGACGAATCACGTTGTAGGCGGCATAAGATTTTTTTTTTTTTTAAAGCAGGCATGTTTCTACTACCAACAATCGCTGCAGTTATAAGTTTAATTACCTAAAACCATATTAAATTCCTACCATGTCTGGCACATCAGCTGACATTCCAAACACAGCTGACAGTGGGAGTGCCTGTGCTAGCTGTTTATATAGGAAGAACAGGTAGATCAGGGATGATCCTATTTGCAGCTATAATAATGTCATATAAAATGCAATGAAACACAAAGGTCAAGAAGAGTTTGGAAGCATTGAGACACCTAAACAAATACATGTGGGATCAGAAGATCAGAGAATGGGATAGTAAAAGGCTTATAACCTAAAAGGTAGCCATGAATGGATTTCCCCCATCCACGCTAATAGCCTGGATGGAGGACTCCCCCCTAACTGCTATTGTATTTAAGCACTGGTGGCATCCATGAACACACTGGCACTGCCAAACTGTGAGTGCACCTTATAGGATGCAGTTATTTTGCTGATAATTTCCCATTGGGCTCACTTAACCTTTAAATCAACTTTTTGGGGCTGAAGGGTATGTCCAGCCTTGGAGACATCAACAGAGCCAAGCACTAGCTACACAGAATTTCCATGGAGCTAGGGAACATTCATTTCTTTTCTGACTGCAGTGTCACCCTAATGGTACAGAGTCAGAAAGTGATGTGTAAGATCCTTGGTGCACAATACAAGCTGCTATTTCTTCGCTCTCCCTCCTCTCTGCTGCTCTGTTTGTTCAAGACCAACCAGCTAAACAAACAAGCTCTTTGTGATTGGATTGACATGGTGCTAACAAGACGCTTAATGCCCAAATCAGCCTGAATGAAGGTAGAGTCCTCACTAATACCAGTACCAGGATCTTCATCGCAGAGCCATACAAGCACTTCCAAACCGCCAAACAAAAAGTTCAGGAAAGGAAAGTCATTCCTTCCCCTCCCTGAGCAAATAAAGCCAGTATTAAGTCAGCCACGTCACTTGTGCAACCTCATGTCTCATCCACGTAAAGGCTTTGTGTTACCTGCAGTTTTCTCAGCGATCCGGGCCTGCGTGGCTTGCTCCAGCAGTTCTGCATCCAACTTCAGAGTGTCCAGATCCTTCTCTCGACTCATCAAGGTTTCCTGCAGCTAAGAATACACAGGGAAGCCCAGCGATCAATGTATGAAAATAAAAACAGGCTCTGCAACCTTTCTATTGACATTATCTATCCCCACACTTCTTTAAAGCAGACAACGCTGCTATTCCAACACTCTGTGTATTTAGTTTTTAATGTAAATGTTTAGAATTCTGTAAAGCTAGCAGTTCCCCAGGCAAAGATTTGGCCTCTGCTAAATGAAAAATCAAGACAATTACAACTAATGGATCTTCTGGTGGCTATTCCATTGTGCAGTGGTGTGCATGCAGGAATTACCTCCGTGGTGGCAGGTAGATATGTTTGGCAAAATCAGGGTATGCCTGTAACGTGCAAGGATCAGAAACTCTGCTAAATGTTTTGATTCTGTTTATGCTGACATCTGGTTACTACTACTAGAGCTGTGTAACCGTGAGACTTAAAGTGATTGTAAAGGCTTGTTTAAAAAAAAAAAAACAACAAACATGTTATACTCATCTCCTCTGTGCAGTTGGTTTTGCATGGAGTAGCCCCAATCCTTCTCTTCTTGGGTCCCTCTTTGCTGCTCCTGGCCCCTCTCTTTGAGTGCCCCTCAGCCAGCAGCTTGCTACATGGGGCACCCAAGCCAAGTCAGAGCTCCGTGTATCCATTCAGACACAGAGCCCCAACTTGGCCCTGTCCCCCCTCCTCTCCCCCGATTGGCTGACTGACTTTGATTGACAGCCGCAGGAGCCAATGGCGCCATTGCTGTGTCTCAGCCAATCAGGAGGAGTGTACTAAATGCCTGAGGGAATCGTGGACGTCTCTGGAGAGAGAAGGAGCTCAGGTAGATAATTAGGGGTAGGGGGGGAGGTTGGGGTGCTGTGGGGGCTTCTACACACAGAATGTTTTTTATCTTAAAACATAGAATGCCCCTCACCCAGCTAAATCTGACTAAATCAGCTAAGCAAGCGCTACTGGGGAGTAGAGACGTGGAGGCCTCCAAGTCCAGCAGGTGGCTTTTGACATTTATATTTATTTCAGCCAAAATCACCATCGCTAGGAACTGGAGATCGGCTGCCCTACCATTCGAACAGCTTAAAGGCAAATTGTCTTGGTTGATGCTAAACGAATGGTTGACTGCATTGGCTCAAGATCAAATGAAACTATTTCATAAAGTGTGGGACCCATGGCTTCGTTACCTTACAAATGACCCCAGGATGTTTGCAGCTTAACTTTAGCTCTAAGTTGAGGGTATCCGGGTGCTGAATTGGGGTTCCTTCCCCCCCTTCCCTATTCCCCCTTCTCAACTATTCTTTCCTCGCTCTGTTTCCTCCCTTCTATTCCTTTGCCTCTGCTCTCTTTTTGTTTGTCTAATTTGGAGTCAGATCCAGACCTTAGAGGTTTGTACGGCTCCCAGTTTTCTTTGGTTTCTAAGTTCCTAAGGGACCGTTGTCAGTCTGAACTGATCTGAGAGTTGCCCGCACGATCTGGGGAGTTGCGCCCCCCCGACAAGCAGATGGGGGGGTCGGCTCTTCTAGGCGGGCGGTTCACTTGACAAGATCTGGGATGTGAAGAGGGGCCTGCGGCTCTGAGGAGCGGTAGACTCATATGGGATATGAATAGGTGATATTTTGTTCCAGCTCATGCTTGAGTTTTTTTTTTTTCTTTAGTTTTCTTTTTAGATGCTATGGCATCGACCCCTACACGTAGAGACCTTTACTGTGTTAATCCCAAGTGCTGAATTGAGACTGTACAATGTTCTGTTGCGACTTTTATACATTTTGTATGGTAAAACTTTAATAAACATATTGAAACATAAAACAACCTTCTGCCTTTACAACTCCTTTAAAAGGATACTCCAGCTCAAAAATGATACAAAAGTGCCAAAAGTACTACATCACACTGTATTCCTTTAAATTACAATTCCAGGTGAGATTAGAATTTCAACATGTTAAGAAGCGTGTCTGCATCAGTAAACCATTAGAAATAATAAAACAAGCCTGCTATATCATGATGATCCTGATTGAATCCCCGTCATGGCCACTCTTCCTGTGAATAGGTGACAATGCTCTAACTTGGTCACTGAATTCCTCTAGTGTAGTCAGCAGTTCAGCAAAACAGATCTATGCAAGCATATGCTCCTCTAAGATGTCCAATGTCACCATCCAACACCGCAGGACCACCTGACAGAAAACTCCACCATACAGCATTAGAAGCAGCCCAGATTGACAAAGGGATAAGTAGATTTACTGGTCACCTAATTCAAAATCTTATAATACCTGCAGTTCCAACCCGCAATAAAAAATTGGAAAAAAAGTTATAAACAAAAGTTTATTGCACAATCAAATTTTTTTTCTGCTGTGCAAAACAATGTTAGCATGTAAATTGGTCCTATAGGGCAGTGGTTCTCAATCTCAGTCCTCAAGTACCCCCAACAGGCCATGTTTTGGGAAATTTGCTTGGATAAAATAGCTGTCCAAAATACAAAGCCATTGACTCGGATTTAAAGCACCTGTGCAAGATAAAGGACAACCTGAAAACATGGCCTGTTGGGGGTACTTGAGGACTGAGGTTAAGAACCACTACTATAAAGCACAACCCCATAAAACAGGGGTGTCAAACTCAATTTCATCATGGACCACATCAGCAGTATGGCTGCCCTCAAATGGCTGGTTGTATGTGGGGTGCACTATGTACAGATTTCATGATTACGCTACGTGCAGCGTTCAGGAGTGCTTTATTTACAGAGTGCAGAGTTCAGGAGTGTGTTGTATACAGAGCACAGGGTTTAGTGGAAGCTCTATGTATAGAGTGCATTACCAGGAGTGTCCTATGCACAGAGTGCAGAGTTCAGGGGTGTGCTATGTGCAGAGTGCAGGGTTTAGAGGTGTGCTATGCACAGATAGCAGGGTTTAGGAGTGTGTTGTGTACAGAGTTCAGGGGTGCGCTGTGTACAGAGTGCAGGGTTTAGGGGTGTGCTGTGCACAGTGCGCACCCCCCTCACCCAAAGCTTCCTTGCATGTTTCTTTCCTACCTGATCTGACTCTAGTACCTCCCTTTGCAGACAGTTTTTTCCTCGCCTTGCTGGGAGATCGTTCTCCCTCTCAGATTATGGAGATCTGTCCCCGCTGTGAGTGCATGCAGAAATCTGTTAGTCGCGGGAGCCGCTGAGAGCAAAGCTGTCCCTTGTAAACACAGAAGGCCTATTATTAAGTTTAACAACCAAAATTGAGCCATAAAAAAGGCAATTCAGAGATTGGGCCACTTTGGGGCAAGATGCTGCCCTTAGTCGGGTACTTCCAAAAAGACCCAAAGAGGTTTTTAGGCAACCGAATAACATCAAGAGTATGATCGCACCAAGTCGCATTAAAAATTAACACAAAAAGATCAAGGATATCCCTATGTTTCTGAACCTGATAGGGTCATATAGATGTAAACTTAGTAGGTGTAAGGTCTGTTAATTCATGTGTCATGGGAAAAAGTCTTTTATAAGGAAGGATGAATGGGTATTTGACATTAAACAATTCATTTGTTGTAGTACCCAGTTTGTGATAAATGGTTTAAGGTGTCCATGTGGTCACTTTTTGTAGGCAGGACAGTGAGAACCATGTGTACTAGGTTTGGTGAACATCGGGGATTTATTGAACAGGAAAAGGACAAGCATAGTTACATAATTAGTGAGGTTGAAAAAGACACAAGTCCATCAAGTCCTCCGAAACGCATCATCATAGCAACCCTGCTGATGTACTGCTCTCTGTCTCCATCGGCTCTCCCCCAGCATTCGGTGTGATCATCGCAGCTCAATGCCGGCTGGCCTGGGCACATGTGCGGTCCCGCAGTGCTCACTGGAGGTGATGTCGGGAGGCCTGTGAGCTGCCATCCAGCTTTGGGGAGGTTGGATGTTCCTCGTTCATTGGCATACTTTACAGGGGCCTTCCAGGAGAGGAGAACATGAGCACTACATACCTTTACTTGTACTTTCAAATGTGAGTGCAATCCATGTTCTGTGTACTGTGGGAGACCAGATATAGTGAATGCAGGGTCCTGGGTTTAGTAACACTTTAAAGTGGTTGTACAGGCAGAAGTTTTTTTATCTTAACCACTTCAGCCCTGGAAGATTTGGCTGCTCAATGACCAGGCCATTTTTTGCGATACGGCACTGTGTCGCTTTAACTGACAATTGCGCGGTCGTGCGACACTGTACCCAAACAAAATTTGTGTCCTTTTTTTCCCATAAATAGAGCATTCTTTTGGTGGTATTTGATCACCTCTGCAGTTTTTACTTTTTGCGCTATAAACAAAAAACACAATATTTTGTACTTTTTGCTATAATAAATATTCCAATTATTTATTTTATTTTTATGTTTCCTCAGTTTAGGCCGATATGTATTCTTCTACATATTGTTGGTAAAAAAAAAAAAAAAATATCTCAATAAGCGTATATTGATTGGTTTGCGCAAAAGTTATATCGTCTACAAAATAGGGGATAGATTTATGGCATTTTTATTTTTACTAGTAATGGCGGTGATCAGCAATTTTTATCGGGACTGCGATATTGCGGCCGACAAATCGATATTGCGGCGGACTTAAGGCAACGTCGTTTCGCCCAGGGTAGCCAACCTGCCGCAGTAAAACTGCGGCTGCTGGTCGGGAAGGGGTTAATGCATTCAGTGTGCAGCAGCCCCCCTCTGCCCCCCATATACTTACCTGAGCCACATCTCGATCCAGTGATGTTGCACGAGAGACTTGACTGTCAGGGACTCTCTATCGTCATTGGCTGAGACAGCAGCAAATCGGCCCTGGCTCCCGCTGCTGTCAATCAAAGTCAGTGAGTCAATGAGGACAGAAAGGGGGCGGGGTCAGGCCATGGCTCTGAGTCTGAATCGACAAAAACGGAGCTGCAGCTCGGCTCGGGTTCCCCCATAGCAAGCTGCTTGCTGTGGGGGCATTCAAAAGGAGGGAGGGACCAGGAGCAGCGAAGAGGGACCCGAGAAGAGGAGGATCTGGGTTCCTCAGTGCAAAACCACTACAGAGAGCAGGCAAGTATAACATGCTTGTTATTTTTAACAAAAACAAACAAGATTTTAATATCACTTTAAGCTTAATATGTTTTACTATATTGCCATGTAATATAAAAAAAGTGGAGTTATACTTTTAGCCAGTTATCACGCTGTGGAGGCCTATGGTGCCGGTCACACCTCTATAAGAAATGTATTACTCAGGTATTCCGTGTTATGATTGAATGATTTTTCACAAGTGACTGCCATAATACAGAATAATATAAGTGTTAATCATTGGGTTCGGAAACAGTAAGGAAGGAAGAAAGGGTGGGGAATTTCAGCCAGGTGCTTATGTGCAGCAATAAGCTGTCAGGTGGCACATACAGGACCGATAAGATCACACCTAGAATCTAATCAGCAGGCTGGCATTTTATAGCTGCTGCTATCCTCTCACACCCATTGCGATAACCTAGAAACTTGCACCAGGAAGATGTAAAAGTTGAAAGCCACAACTGGAGCATGAAGAAAGATAAATAACAATAGTTGTCTATTAGCTCTTTGTATAACATTATTAGTGTTGGAACCAGTTACAGGCAGCGATAGCTTCTAGTCTTGTCAGGCATGTTACAATAACAGAACTCACTGTAAAGTCAAAACACGTAAGTGCCGTTATAAATTTGCGAGCCAAGGAAAGCAATGAAGAAGGAAAGGCATCCTTAGTTTCATAATGAGACGGGAAGACAGATTTCTGAAAACAATGAAAATATGCGGTTTATGACACTTGCTATCATGCAGAACGAGGGTTGGTTTATGGCCTGAATGACCTACCTTCTGTCAAAGTGATAATACCTGTAACATTGGTTAACACACGTATGCTGGTCTAATGGCTTTTTGTTCTGGACAAAGAGATGACAAGCTATCAAACCAATAATCTAGGCGGGAACAACACTATGAAAGTTTGTAAGAGAAGAGGCATGTAGGAAGAAGATACAAAGGGGGACTATGGCTACATTGTCCACTAGAACGTCTACTGGATACAAACAAATAGAGAAAAAGACCACCTGTGCTCAGACCAAGGCAGCACTCAGTCCCCAATATTCAGTAAAATCAAGAACAATTTTGCCCATAGGATTTTGATGAGGGATGCTGATTAAGTAGTTCACAAAATATAAAAAAAAATATAAAATGTATTTTATAATACATAAAAACAAACAAAGTTCAGTATTGGTTGTATCATCATAAAACTCATCTTAACGGTGTAAATATATATGCTAGTATTGGTGTGTAAACATAATTGCAACAGCATTAAATTCCCAATTTGTAGGAGCTGTAATCTCTACGTGTTTCGTGGGACAACGCCCACTTCCTCAGGAGACGGCCAAGGTTGAACTTTGTGTACATACATCAGTAAATAGATAAAAAAAGTGGCTGCATAATAAATAAAAGTTGAGTCAATAAAGTCAGGATCCTAGCACTGGGGGAAGACCTCCACAGCTGAGGTTCCACCTGGGAGTGGATGCCGGTGGGTGTACCTAGGGCCGGAGCATGCAAGAAGGGCAAAAATACACTACCCCTTGAGACAAGTCAAAACCAGACCACAAGTTAGGCAGCACCACGAGAGGCTGCTGCAACATCAACTGCTCACTCATCTCAAGAGGGGTAGTGTATTTTTGCCCTTCTTGCATTCTCTGGCCCCAGGTTGACCCGCTGCCATCAGCTCCCGGGTGGAACCTCAGCTGTGGAGGCCTTACCCCAGCGCTGGGATCCTAGCTTTATTGACGCTTTTGGCATTTATTACGCAGTCACATTTTTATCTATCTACTGATGTATGTACACAAAATTCAACCTTGGATGTCTCCTGAGGAAGTGGGCATTGTCCCACAAAATGCGTAGAGATTACAGCTCCTCCGTATTAGGAATCTAATGCTGTTGCAATTATGTTTACAAATCAATACTAGCAATATATATGTACACTGTTGATATGTGTTTTATTAAGATACAACCAATACTGAACTTTGTTTTGTTTTTTTTATGTATTATGAAATACATTTTGTATTTTTTAAATATTTTGTGAACTACTTTACTCTGCATCACTCAGCAAAGTCCTATGGGCAAAATTTTTCTTGGTTCTACTGGATACAAAGACTATTGTTGATCTCTAGTAATGCAGTCACGTGCATACACTCACATACAGATGATTGTGAAGACCACAGTTACTCTTGAATTTGTGAATGAATGGCAGCCCCGTGCATCTCGCAAGAGCAGTGCAGGAATCAATGCGATTCCCGCACCCGCAACAGGAATGCACAGCCTGCACTAGTGTGAACCGAGCCTTAGACTAGCAGATTTACAGTATATGGACTTGATAAACAAGTTGAAGCTGAACTCCAGATAACACTTTAGAAACAGTTACAGCAAAACCCTTTTTTTTATTTTTTATCCTTTTGAGATAAATAAATAAAAGTTGACAATTGTAAGGATCCCTGTCAGCGTTCAATGCGTCCCCTCAATCCACTAACTGCTACTTTGCCTGGAAAGCATAGTCTGTTAGGCCCCTTTCACACTGGGGCGTTTTTCATGCGGTTTAGCGCTAATAATAGCGCTGTTATATCGCATGAAAAAATCCTGCCCTGTGCCTTCAATGTGAAAGCCCGAAGGCTTTCACACTGAAGCGGTGCGCTAGCAGGACCGCTCCAAAAGTCCTGCTAGCCGCTTCTTTACAGCGGTAAAGGAGCGGTGTGTTCACCGCTCCTTTACCGCGGTCTCCCATTGAAATCAATGGGAGACCGCGGTAATACCGCCTGCAAACCGCGGCAATAGCCGCGGTTTGCAGGCGGTATTAACCCTTTTTCGGCCGCTAGCGGGGGTTAAATTAACCCCCCTAGCGACCGCATACCGCGGTAAGAACGACGGTATAGCAGCGCTGAAAATCGCGCTGCTATACCGCCACTGCACCTGCCCACCCCAGTGTGAAAGGGCCCTTAAAGGAAGTTGAAAGACAACAGACTTGCTGAACAGGTAAAAATAAAGGGAAAAAAAAGTCTAAAAAAGAAAACGAATGCAGCCACCTTATCTAAGAATTGGTAAGCTGCAATCAATACATTTTTGTTTGTGGATTTGATACTGTTTTAAGAAAACTGTAATGTGCATGAAAGAGGCCTTCTGGTTTACACAAGAATTCATCCTGGGCCCTCTTGAACTTCTCAGTGAAAATATCTAAATAGTCAAAATTTAAAATGTAAAAAAAAGTTTCACACAACGCAGTAAACAGCTTTTCATGCAATCACGCAGTGATTTCACCACCAAATATTCACCTTTGTCCTGAATGTTAGGCAACTATATCAAGCAAAGCAGTGTCTCATCAGTCTTTCTCCCAAAAGGTTATCATGTAACAAAATCCTCATTGATTACCATGTTATCTCTCAAACCAAAGCAGAAAAGATGTACTGATGGTCCTCATGTGTAATTTAAGTGGCTGTAAAGCTCAGATATGAAATATGAACAAAGCATATCCCTCTATAGTGTGTACTTAATTACGAGCACTAAGCCCAGGTCCACACTGCTGTGGGATTGAAATTGTGCAAGTTCATCTGAACTCACACGATTTCATACCTGCATGCCAGTCTGACTTCGGGGGGCAATTTCAGGGACCTCTGCACGGGTTCCTGCACAGATGTCTATTGAAATTGCACCCGAATTCGCCAAAAGTAGTAGAAAAACTACTTTTGGGAATCGGTGTGGCGCCGCAAAGTCGGAGTCGCACCGATTTGAACGGTGCTGTTGCCGGCAATAGCCGCCGATTTGGCATGCGATTTGACATGTCAAATCGCATCAATGTGAACCTGGGCTTAGTGTCATTTCTGTTTGCTGCTTTGTTTCTCTGCTATCAGCATGAATCACTTCTGACAAGTTTTCCTGACACCAAGAGAAAAAAGGAGACAGGGGAGGGAGCTCCAGCTGATTGACAGCCTCAGATCTGTTTCTGTAAGCTGGAGCGGGGTGTGTGCCTTCCCTCCAATCAGCTCTCAGAGCTCCCCTCATTGAGCTCTCAAGAGTGTAATTTCAGCTCTCCGCCCCCTTTTTTCCTGTCAGCTCAGACAAGCTTTATAAATGATGGACTTTGAAGGGATATAGAGAAAAAGACTGCAGATAAACAGCTCCAACTTATGTAGGAGCATTGGTTTCATCTCTGTGTATCACCTGAGGCCAGTCATTGCACTGGGTATATCTAAGGGTTTACAACCACTTGCTGACCAGAAGTTTAACGAATACGCTGCAGGGGAGCTTCCTAGTTTCAAAACCTTGAGATAAAAATGAGATCTGCAAACTACTCACAATGTGTGAAAAATGACAAAAATGACTACTGTGTCCGCATTGTTTTTCCTTGGCAAAGTGCTGAGCATTTTGTGTTTTAGCAAGTGAAAGTACTATTGGAATCCTAAACAAATCATTCCCGATGAAGAAATAAAACAGGAATTCAGTATAATGATACTAAATATTTATATATATATATATATATATATATATATATATATATATATATATATATATATATATATATATAAAGGTTGTTTAAGTCTTAACTATCAATTTAGGCAGCCAGACACCCTAGTCACCCTGGGTAATTTATATATTGTTTCATGTTGGCATGGAAACCAACCTGTACTGGGCAGAAGGTTATATTGATGGTAAAATGTGCTATTTCTTATTAAGGTATATGTTGACCTAGCTGTCATCTTACTGACATCGTCTTGCCTCTCTCCTGGAAGCAGATTTTATTGCTTCTCCAAGAAGGGAGATTGTGAATACTTGCAATATTGAGGTAATCTGGCTTTGCACGTATTTTTTTTCTTCTAGTTTTTATGCTGTTCACATACCATAATAACATTTCTGAAGCAGGATGAATTACCTTAAACACACCTTATACTATATTTTTCTACTGTCCTGCCAATCCAATGAAAAATGAGCCTCATCTCCTATAGCCCCCTTTCAACGAAACACAGGAATTCTGCAATGAACTATCCAATTTTTTTAATCGACAAAATCAATAACATTCGGAAAATAATTCAGCAGAAAAAATCGAACAACCCTACACGGCCAAAGGAAGAAAAGAACCATATAAATAATCTGCAATCGAAGAAATTCACTCTGGTCCCAATTACTATTTACACTACCAAAAATATCATCAGAAGCCTCCGAGACGACATCATTCTGGCAAAACTGCTGAAAGAATGTACCGACGTCTTAGCACCCCCCATAACACACTTCATAAACCAATCGTTCAAAGAAGGTATTGTGCCGACTTCCCTTAAACAAGGAATAATCAAACCCCTCCTAAAGAAACCCAACCTCGACCCGAAAGACCCAAATTTTAGAAGACCGGTAACAAGCCTGAACACCATCTCCAAGATTGTCGAGAAAGTTGTAACACAAAAGCTACAACTTCATTTGGAAACCCACAAACTCATGGACCCACTTCAATCAGGGTTCCGCCCAGGGCATGGGACGGAAACAGCACTTCTCAAAATATGGGACGACGCACTCGAAGCAGCAGATGACGGAGAATCGTGTCTCCTGGTGCTGCTGGACCTCAGTGCAGCCTTTGACACAGTAGATCACAAAACTCTGCTCACACGCCTCTCCAAAGTAGCAGGAGTCGCAGACGCGGACCTACCATGGTTCGCATCCTTTTTAGAAAATCGATCCCAGACAGTGAAACTGGGAGCCTTCACCTCGGGCACCACGCACAAATACATGCAGAGTCCCTCAAGGATCACCCCTGTCACCGGTACTCTTCAACATCTACCTCCGGCCACTCTTTAAAATCATCAGTGAACAGGACCTGCGCTATCACTCCTATGCAGATGTTACTCAACTTTACTTTCGCATCAACAACAAAAAAGATCAATATTACGGACTGGAGAAATGCCTTACACTAATCAACAATTGGATGACAGAGAGCTCCCTCAAGCTTAATGGATCCAAAACAGAACTGCTCATTTTCCATGCTAACCGAAAGAAAAAACGCTAGGACCACATGGACGCCACCCACCATCCTTGGACAAAACATAACCCCAAGCCCCAAAGTTAAAAGCCTGGGAGTCATCTTTGACTCAGACATGACTATGGACGCACAAATAGGATCAGTAGTCAGCGGATCTCACCACCTTCTCCGCCTGTTACGAAGACTTATCCCCTTCATCCCGGAAAAAGAATGAGCAGTAGTAGTCGGAACCATCATCAGTTCCCGGCTTGACTACGCTAACTCCCTTTACCTAGGACTACCCAAATACCAGATTGCACGTCTACAAGTCATCCAAAACACAGCGGCCAGACTGGTAACGGGGAAAAAACCCTGGGAATCAATCGCACCGTCCCTGAGAAGCCTCCATTGGCTAGCCGTAAAGGATCGGGTCACATTCAAGACCCTCTGCCTCACCCACAAAATACGCACAAGGAAACGCACCTCAATATTTATGCAAGAAAATAAAACACTACACCACTACTCGCGACCTCCGATCAACCAACCAAAACCTCCTCCACATCCCCAAGACTCGCTACAAAGCCAAGGGAGAATGAAGGTTTGCTGCCATAGGACCAAGGCTATGGAATGCGCTACCCACGAACATTTGCATGGAAGAAAACCATTGAGCCTTCCGGAAAAAACGAAAGACTCATCTCTTCTAAAGGATCTTAACGACACTGGATGACAAGCGCCTTGAGGCGATTGAGTTTGCATTTGCAGCGCTATACAAGTTCTCACTCACTCACTCACTCACACTAGTGCTACTTCAAAGTCGCTCGATTTTCCCGCGATTTTTGCCGCGATTTCAGGGAATGCCTGTGTAAGTGGTATCAAAATCCGACCAAAGTAGTGCAGGGACTACTTTGAAGTCGGAACGACTTAAAGTCGTACTAATATGAATGGTTGTCATTGGAAATCATGGGAAACGACTTGTCATGTTACTTTGCCATCACAAATCGTGGGACAAGTCGTATAAATGTGAAAAGGGGCCTTAGTGTCCCTGTTCAGCAGTTCTCTGCTGCATGGCTTAGGCCCCTTTCACGCAGGCTTTCCGATCAGGTCCACCTGGCGGACCTAATCAGAGTCTTCATTCACCCAATGGGGCAGCGGATGTTAGCGGTGACATGTCCGCTGACACCCGCTGCTCTCCGATCTGATCCTGTCCATTAAAACCAGAAGGATGGAGATCCTATTTTCCATCCGTCTGGCAGATCGGATCGGATGAAAACGAACAGGCGGTCTCCCCATAGAGGACACCAAAGCTCTGACAGATCTGTCTCTGCACAGTGAGCAGAGACGGACCTGTCATCTACCTGCTCAGCGGGGATCAACGGATCAATCCCCTGCTGAGCAGGCGGAGTTCATCGGGCAGACTGCCCGTGTGAAAGAGCCCTAAGGGTTAAATATATACGGAGATGGCGCACTTGGCAACAAATAAGAAATCCAATTGCAGACCTCGGCAGAGAGACCACTGCTTCCATACAGAGAGAGCAAGGGTCCTTTCTGGTGGTAAAGATACAGAATTTTATACTCAGGCTTTACATGCTTTCTAAAGAATATGAACTATAAGGACCCTTTAAACAGCCATTTCGTTTAGATCCGCTTGTCAGTTTTTAAGGCAGATCTAAACAAAAAGCTCAGTGTTAGTCTTTGGACAGGTGGATGTAAACAGATTTGCATCTGTTGCTTCTAAGCTTCTTGAGGGGTGCCCGCCTGGAGACATTGAGCCTTATTTAAAAACTCTGTGTGTATGTCTAACACTGGATTAAGCTATATCGGTGTTCAATCATGTATTTTTTTTAAATATATGACACTATGTAAATGTCTTTTTATTCATCAGTGTAATATGAAATATATTGATGCATGCATTTTTTGCAGAAAACCATTTTTATAGATGCAAGCCCCTGAGGAAGACTTACAAGTTGAAACACATTGGGGTTTCTCAACCTAAAGTGTTACTAAACCCACAACAGTAAAATCAGTGTGTATAATGCAGTACAGCATGCTTATTATACTCACTGTGGAACCTAATGGGTTAATCCTCTGCATTGTGTAAAAAGGCTGTTTGATCCTGTCCTCTCTGATCCCCCCCTTCTTCCACTGCCCCCAAACCATCTCCTGATAAAACAGAGCCTAGGAGTCATTCTGCACATGCTCAGTTTGGTGTGTATTGCTTTTTTTTCTAGAGAGGGTGCATGTGATCAGCACAGGGCCAATCAGCACTGTCCAGACAGAGGGTCGGGGGTCCTGCAGCCTCAAAGGACAGTCCAAGTAGAATCAATACTCCTCCTACAAGCTTTAACCAGACACTGATAGAAGTCACAAGACTGCTATATACTGCTGATGAGAAAAGGTATTTAGCAGTTTATATTTACAAAAATAATTGCATTTCCATGTTCAGTGTATTGTGGGAGACCAGATATAGTGAATGCAGGGTCCTGGGTTTAGTAACAGTAACCGCAGTGATATAGAAATAAAAAGCAGATGTCTCAGTATCATGAATTAAATACCAAACAAAAACACAGTGAGGCCGATTTACTAAAACCGGAGAGTGCAAAATCTGGTGCAGCTCTGCATAGAAACCAATCAGATTCCAGGTTTTATTACCAAAGCTTCATTGAACAAGTTAGAAGCTGACCATGGCATGCACAGCTGCACCAGATTTTGCGCTCTCCAGTTTTAGTAAATCAATCCCATTTAGAGGAAGTGCTAAAAGTAAAAACTATAAATCCTATACTGTAAATATGCAAAATCAAGACCTTGTATAAAGAAACATTGCTTAGAAACACGACTTAGGAGGTCCATTGATGAGACCAATAGGGAAAGTTCTTTGTGGTGACATCATCAAGTTTACCATGTGGTTGACATTTTATGCCGAACCTGCTGTGTTCTATGTGATTGGGATACATTTTGACAATGTGAAATTGATAATAGTAGTGTGATCAAATGTGAGTTTTATATGTTTTAATAAATTCTTATCAGTGTTATTTCATCATTTGAAGTCTATTTTTTTTTTTTTAGCACAATCTAGGAGGGATACAGTACTGTATGTGTAAAAGTCTCTACCTAATGTGTTGCGGGGATAATCCGGCACTCTGGATCATACCTCTGTTCAACATAAGCGCATTTTGCTAGAGATAGAGGTCATACTAATATGGTGAGCTCAGCGGCTACCCCTAGGTGGTGCCACTGAAGGTTGTGTCTATCTGAACATGATTTTTTAGGTGAATAAAGCGTTAAAGATTACACAAGGACTTGTTTGTTCACCATTTGCACTTTTTATATGGACTGTTGTTTTCCTTCAACATAATGACTTGATCTTCTATCTCTCAGTATGTTGCTTATTTACAAAATGCATTTGTATTGGGTACATTGTATGCTCAATATTTTTTTTCTCCTACAGGAGTTTATCAGCAGCAAAAATGCTGTAAAAAGCCACATTTTGCATGGGTTTTAAAGTGGTTGTAAACCCACTCTTGCAACTTGCACCTAACAGGTAAGCCTAGATTAAGGCTTACCTGTAGGTGTTTGCAATATCTTCTAAACCTACAAGGTTTCGGAGATATTTGCAAAAAAAAGAGTACACCAATGTGTACGGAGCATGCGCGCCGTAGACATCGGCGCAGGCGCACTGTAAATGCCGGTTTTATGAATCATAACGCCGGCTTTTACGGCTCTCGCACGCATGCTGGGAGTTACGTCATTGACGCTCCGGCCAATCACAGAGCTGAGCGGCGATAGCAGGAAGAAGCTCTGAGGGGACATGG
Source organism: Rana muscosa (assembly GCA_029206835.1). Taxonomy (NCBI): domain Eukaryota; kingdom Metazoa; phylum Chordata; class Amphibia; order Anura; family Ranidae; genus Rana; species Rana muscosa. The sequence continues at coordinate 143,754,492 of CM055126.1, read as the reverse complement.
CGGCGGAGGGGAACGAGGAGGACTTCGGGGGCTTCGATTTCAGGTAAGTGCCACATAATGAGCTAGTATGCTATGCATACTAGCTCATTATGCCTTTCTCTTGTAGGGTCTTTTTTTATCCCGGTTTTTCAGGGGTGGGGTTTACGCTAATTAATGTGTATTCCTGCATCTGGCATTAATACATTCTATTGACCAGAATTCTGCCCATTAGAATGCATTAACGCGGGAATGCACCTAGCGTTAATGCACGTTAAGGAGCTTTGAAGCATTTTTTGATGCTCAATAGCTCCTCTCCTCTTCTGCCTTTTAAACTCCCCTGCCATTAAATTCCTGAAAATAACCATATCTCTTGTTTGCTGCAGTGAAGAGCATTTTGACTGACCTTATGGTTAACAAAAAGATGCCTAGCATTCTACATGACTCTCACATCTTAAAGTATGGACACCCTGGTGGTCTTCTGCTCTTCCCACCCTGCATCTGACCAGTCTGGGCATCCTACCCTTCCCCTTTCCCTTCTGAGTAGCAGTGTGCATGAGGCCTTATGCAGGCCATACATTGGTCGAATTCTGAACACATTTCCTTTCAAAAATAAGAAATTTTGTGTATTTTGTGATCCGATGGTGCCCCCATTGATTTCGAAATTCGACCAACCAAGCCTTCAATTTCACCTCATGCTGCTACAGAAAAAACATTTTGTGGCCGGGAATCTCCTTTTCTTTCTGGGAATTTTCTTTTCTTGCACATTTGTTTTTTTGCTTTTATTTCTTGATTAGAAATGTGTTTGTTTTTCCAAAAATTTCTAACATGCCCGATCACTCAACAAAAACTGTCCATTGCTGCAGCCCACTAATAGTACTAAATTCAAAAGAAAAATTTTTGTTACGATTTTCATAAGAAAATTCCTATGGAATTTGACCCATGTATGGCCTTCTTTAGTTATATGTTTCTTTACACAGTTCACAGTTTCTACTTTTTTTCTTTGGTTTCTAGGTCCTCTTTAAGGCTGGGTTCACACTAGTGCGACACGACATCTGTCCTACTTTGGATCCGACTTTGCCCTGCGACATGAAGCCGACATATGTCCGACTTTCAATGAACGGGGATCCGACTTGGATCCCCGCCAATATCAGGCACTGTGTTTGGTATGAATCTTGAAAGGGAACTCCAGGCCAAATTTTAAATAAAAAAACGGCATGGGTTCCCATCCAGAGGCATACCAGGCCCTTGGGTCCGGTCTGGATTTGAACAGGCGCCCCTACGCCGAAAAAACGGCGTGGGGGGTCCCCCCAAAATCCAAACCAGACCCTTATCCGAGCACGCAACCTGGCCGGCCGCAGGGGAAGAGGGGGGGACGAGAGAGCGGCCCCCCTCCCTCCTGAACCGTACCAGGCCGCATGCCCTCAACATGGGGGGTTTGGTGCTCTGGGGCAGGGGGGCGACCTGCGGCCCCCCACCCCAGAGCACCCTGCCCCCATGTTGATGAGGACAGGGCCTCTTCCTGACAACCCTGGCCGGCAGAAGAACAACGGAGAGCCGGACGAGACAACGGGAAGACCGGGCCTCCGTTAGCAAGAGAGCTAAAAAGAAGTTAGCGGAGGCCCGGCGGAAGAAAGAACCGGAGAGCGCGGAGACGACACCGGAGACCCCCGAAGTCGAAAAAGACCCCCGGAAGTCGGAAGAAGACCCCCGGAGCTGTGTAATAAATTACTTTAAAAACCTGTGTAGTGTTTTTTTATTGCAATTTTTTTCCACCAGGTGAATGGGTAGGGGTACGATGTACCCCATACTCATTCACATAGGGTGGGGGGGCCGGGATCCGGGGGCCCCCTTATTGAAGGGGGCTCCCGGATTCCGATAAGCCCCCCGCCCGCAGACCCCGACAACCAACGGCCAGGGTTGTCGGGAAGAGGCCCTGTCCTCATCAACATGGGGGCAGGGTGCTCTGGGGTGGGGGGGCCGCAGGTCGCCCCCCTGCCCCAGAGCACCAAACCCCCCATGTTGAGGGCATGCGGCCTGGTACGGTTCAGGAGGGAGGGGGCCGCTCTCTCGTCCCCCCCTCTTCCCCTGTGGCCTGCCAGGTTGTGTGCTCGGATAAGGGTCTGGTTTGGATTTTGGGGGGACCCCCACGCCGTTTTTTCGGCGTAGGGGTGCCCGTTCAAATCCAGACCAGACCCAAGGGCCTGGTATGCCTCTGGAGGGGGAACCCATGCCGGTTTTTTATTTAAAATTTGGCCTGGAGTTCCCCCTCAAGAGCAGTACAGCACAAGTCGCATGCCAAAGTCGGACCATGCAAGACTGCGGTCCGACTTTGATCCGACTTCAATGATAGTCAATGGGCTGAAGTCGGATCAAAGTCGGACCAAAGTAGTACAGGGAGCATTTTCAAAGTCGGACCGACATGTGTCGGACCAGTTAAGACGGCTCCCATAGGGAAAAATTGATTTTCACACGTCATGCGACATGAGCTCCCAATGTCGGAGCGTTTGTCGCCCCAGTGTGAACCAGGCCTAATGCTCCATCACAGAGAAGAAAACTACTTGGGCTCAACTCTCACACATTAATAACTCCTTTAGATCATCAACTCTGTCCTCAGGGCCAACTAACAGGCCAGGTTTGCAAGATAACTGAAATACATCACAGGTGATATCATTTGCTGCTCAGTGATTGCAGTATTCTTCTAGTCTGCATCTTCCCAAGGTAATACATTAAACCTGGCCTGTTAGTGGGCCCTGAGGACAGGGATGATGACCACTGCCTTAGATCATTACAGTCAGTCTGACATATTTAGCTCTAGGTTTATCAGAGAGTCACTCCATCCTTTGGTTAAACTTATACATTATCTGCTGGCAAAACTAAACTGTAATAAAGGTGTTTATGACAGCCAATAATGTGAAGCCTTTGACAGATCTAGGAAAAGCATTAGATGTTTGCTTTTACCACGGTCAAGTAAGCAAGACAACCTGTTATGACATCAGTGGATTCTGGAAGTATTGTTTCCAGACCTGTGAAAGAGTCTATATTTCCACGGATGTATTGCTCAGCTGAACTTAACAGTTGATATATTTTATCTCTAAATTGAAAGCTCTCACGAGCATAGCCCTCAGTGTTATTGTGTCCGTTCTTATATGTAGGCCAGTCTGTTTGCAGTGCTCAGTTGTATAAAGCAGCAAGTTATCTGGAGAAATATATAGATTAAATTCTTCAATAGGTTCCCACTGCAAAACATATTTCAATTCTATGCTGTATGCCAATGTTTCTCAACTCCAGTCCTCAAGGCACCCCAACAGGTCATGTTTTCAGGCTTTCCATTTTTTTTTTTTTTTTTTTTTCAAATGAATTTTATTTGAAGTTTTCATAATAACAGAGAAATGACAATGGCCACATGGGTTTCAAAAAATCATACAACAAGATATATCTAGAATAAAAAGGCGAACCATAATAAGACTTTATATGAGAGTACATTAGCAACTAGCTAGATATAAGATTCTACTAGGGGGTTAGAGTAAAGAACGGATCATGGCCTACATACAAACGTAAGGTGAGTGTGGTGTTTTCAGGCTTTCCATTATTTTGCACAGGTGATTTGATCAGTTTCACTGCCTTGTAATTACCACAGCTGTTTTATCTGAGGGAAATCCTGAAAACATGACCTGTTGGGGCACCTTGAGGACTGGAGTTGAGAAACACTGCTGTATACAAACACATCCAATTGTGACACCCCGAAGCAAGGAAGGTAAACCTAGGTTTAATATCAGCGTTTTTTTTTATGCACAAATGTATGGACCAGAACCTTTATAACATAGTCGAAAACAGAGCAAAAAATAAAGACAGACAATCAAGATTTGTAAAAGGTAATCTAACCCTACTGCCTATTAACCTGCAAGTAAATTTGTTACAGTACAAATCTATATTAGAAGCCACCCTGTCCTGGATGTACACTGAATTAGGGTCTCGTCTTCTCCAGCTTGGACCTCTCTAAGGCTTCATGTACACGGGACATTTTTACAACCTCTCCTGAACGATTTACCTTGACAGATAGTAACCCACGTTACTCCCAGCATGCACAGCGGGTAGACCACGCCCACTGCGCGCCTGCCGAGAGAGGACACCCAATCACGCTGCAATGCTACCTGTGGTTCAACCTGAGCGACAGCGCCACCCACAGGCCAAAGGGAACTGTACTACCAGGCAACACCACAACAAAGCAGAAACAATTTAAAGAATTCAAACAGCCTGAGCCTAACTATTTGCTCAGGCTACACCTTAAATTTAGGCATAGTGACCGCAATTATGGGGGGTCCGCTGCAAAAAAAAAATATTTTTTTTTTTTTTAAATGGGCAAAAACGAATAACGCCTATAAACGAAACACGGCTAAATACGTTTAGCCGTGTTTAGACGCATTTGGCGTCGGAAACGTTGGCGTCTGAACTCATTTTTTTGCCTTCAAAAGAAGGCCTATAAACGCAACTGCCTAAAAATGACAGTAAACGAACCTGTGTACATGTACACATAAGATAACATTGAATGAGTTCAGGGGCAGTTGAAAAAAGTGTCCAACTGCCTCTGAACGTCCGTTTAGCAGCAGTGTACATGGGGCCTTAGACTTAGAGTACCATTCACACCAGCAGCTGTATTAGAAAGCAGTGGCCGGTGTGTGATGGGATAACAGCAGCGCTGGTCACCGTGCAGCACACTGTCGACCTTTTTTTTAAAACAAACTTTATTGAAATGACACAGTGACACTTCACTACGTTCTACTAGCCGCAGTGCATGCCGTACTACTTTTTAGCGCACATCCCTACAATGCAGTGGTGTGAACTGGTCAGGTAGGAAACAAGGTATTTTGCCTTGTCTTGCTGTGGGACTGTGCTGGTCCACACCTGTAATAAGAATATATTCAGGGCCAATAGGAGCACTCTCATTGTTTAAGGGCATCTGTCAGAAAGCACCAAGTTGGAGAAGCTGTGGCCTACTTTAAGTATTGGGGCTCTGCATGCGCCAACTATATAGTGCTGCATTTAAAGCGGAAACTAAACCCTCCTATCGTTTTCAGGCAAGGAAGCTGCCATCTTGACCTCTGTTTGATCTTCAACTGCCATGGTGCTGCACATGTGATCAGTTATGACACCAGACATTTGATGGTTTGACCGTTTGGTTGAGAGCACAAACAAAGGGACAGTTACATAACCGGCACGTGCCAGGAATGTAAACTTTCTGAAACTGGGTTTAGTTCCGCTTTAAGCAGCAAGGTGAGATCAGTAGTCCTGCATTGTACACATATTACGATGCCGAGGGTCAACCCACAATCCAGGAACATTGGAGAAGCAAGGAAAACACTGGCTGCTGGGGGAGCTTAACATTAGGGGGAATAGTTATCTTATTCAACATCCCATAGACCAGGGATCCTCAAACTACGGCCCTCCAGCTGTTGCGGAACTACAAATCCCATGAGGCATTGCAAAACTCTGACATTCACAGACATGACTAGGCATGATGGGAATTGCAGTTCTTGAAAACCTGGAGGGCCGTAGTTTGAAGACCCCTGCCATAGACAAAATGAGCGTTTAACTCTTGCAGTATTTTTCTACAACTTGGATTTCAGCTAAATCCAAGTGCAAAAATGTACTGCAATATATTGCATCTTACAAGTCCTTAGATATTGTGGCTGCATTTGTTTTCTATTTTCAGGCTAAGAACATTTTTGCAAGTACATAAAATACTTGTCAATCGTGCCAAAAAATACAATGTCTTTGTCACTTCCCATGAACTGAACTGGAAGCATAAAATGTTATTTCTGTAAACTATTAATCTCTCCATCTACCATGTAATGGAGATGAACAAAAACAGAAATCCAGCCTGATGGTAGCCATGTCACTCTCTATGAATGTAGTGGAGGAGTGTCTTATTCACAGGGTTACTGGATGAAAATAAAAGGAACATTATCCACTTGAAGACCAGGACTTTTTCTGATGCTTTGGGGTTAATTTACTACTATTGGAGAGTAATGATGAGTTCAGGCGTGTTCGCAACCCCACGTCCCCGCGCCTGTCAGGAAGCTGACATTCCGCAGTGCTAATCACAGGCAGTGAGACATTTCCCGTTCCGCGGCTGCACAGATCGGGAAATGTCTCACTTCCTGTGATTAGCGCCGCGGAGTGTAAGCTTCCTGGTGGGCGCGGGCACGGGCACAGGCATGTGGGGTTGCGAACACGCCTGAGCTCATCCTTACTGGAGAGTGCAACATTTGGTGCAGCACTGCATGGTAGCCAATCAGCTTCTAACTTCAGCTTCTTCAATTAAGCTTTGACAAGTGTAGCGGGCCTCCCATATTTGGGGTCGCTATGCCTGAAATTTAGGGGGTAGCCTGAGCATTAGTTTGGCTCAGGCTGTTTGATTTCTTAAATTGGTCTCTGCTTATTGTGATGTTGCATGTTTGTATAGTTCCCTTTGACCTGTGGGTGGCGCTGTTGCCCAGGTCTCAGGTTGAACCGCAGGTGGCATTGCAGCGCTATTGGGTGTCCTCTCTCGGCGGCTGTACGATGGGCATGGTTTTGCCCGTTGTGCATGCCGGGAGAGGGTACTTAAGGGGCAGACGCGATTGGCGGAGGGTCTTCATCCTCAGCACGTACCTCACCATTGGTGGCCCTCATGGCCAGGGGTACGTGTGAACGTGTTGGGTCCCGGGCACCTTTGGCCCAAGGCCACATCGTTCCAGGTAGGCCCAGTACCTTTAACTGAGGCCTACAACCAAACCGCGGAATCCCAGGGTGCCCGTGGGAGGGTGACCCGCTCTGAAGGAGAGGCAACCAGGGGAGGACCTTTCTAAGGGGATCGGTGAAGGATGTCACTGTATCAGGAGAGGCCTGGTTACCGGTCAGAGGGAAGGATTCCGTGATCCGCCAAAAGCTCTTGTAACGTGCCCCATTGGCACCTTCGGTCTCTAAAGTTACAAGTGTGGAGGTGTTCAGGACTTAGAAGCTAGAAGATCCTGTGGCAGAGGATCTCCTGAACGTGTCTCTAGGAGAAACTAATCTAAAGTAAATGTTCCGTGCTTCACTCTGGCTGCTAGGACTGTGAGAGGGAACTATCCGGATGAGCAAAAACCCACTCAGGCCTGAGTGGCGACGAGTGGTAATTGAGTGCCGCGTGCCTAAACCTATATTCCTGTTCAATTCTCTCTCTTTCCAACTTTCCTATTGAGTTGCAAGCAAAAGGAAAATAAACTCTTTTATTGGGTTTAACATTGTCTGGACATTGGCTTTCCTCAAGAGAGAAATAGACTTTTCCCTACACTCTAGGGACGAGAACCAATGGAAAGAGGTAACTCGCTGCAGGACCCAAAACTGTTAACAGCGCTCACCCTCTACAAGATGGAGGATATTGGGCATGTGGCATGGTGTGTCCCACTCTGCAAGTGGAGGTAAGCAGGGTAAGGGATCTGTGTGCTACACAAAAAAATCTGGACCAGTTTGGTTTCTATGCAGAGCTGCACCACATTTTTAGTAAATTAGCCCCTTTTTGTTTACAATTAAAAAATTACTTAGAACCCCCAAACATTATATTTTTTAGCAGAGGCCCTAAAGAACAAAATGGTGGGTTTTGCAATTTTTTTATGTCACATGGTTTTTGTGCAGCAGTTTTTCAAACACATTTTTTTTCTTTTTTTAAACCCAATTCAATAAATTTTAATGCACGCAAACACAATTTAATACCCACTTTTTGTTAAAAAATAGAAAATTATGTTATGCCAAGTAAATAGATATCCAAGATGTCATGCTTTAAAATTACGCATTCTCATGGAAGGGCGACAAACTACTTCCCCATAAGCAATGCTTTAAAAGCCTTTACAGGTTACCAGTTTAGAGTTACAGAGGAGGTCTAGTGCTAGAATTTTTGCTCTTGCTCTGACGTTCACAGCAATAGCCCAAATGTGTGGTGCGATCGCCGATTACGTGCGCTCTCCTTTGCACGCAAGCATGGGGGAACGAAACATTTACATTTTTTTTTTTTTACACTGTTTCTTTGTTTTTTGTTTTATCACTTTTATTGATGTGACAAGGAATGTAAACATCCCTTGTCACAGCAATAGCGGTGACAAGTACTCATTATGAAGAGAGATCTGGGTTCTATAAGACCCCAGATGTTTCCTCTTCTCTTAAAAGCATCTGATCACACCTAGATCAGTATGATCACACAATTTTAAAATGTAAAAATGGTGCTGTTTACATCCAGGAAACCGGAAGTGACAAAAATGCTTGTCGCTTCTGGCTTCCTATACCATAGAGCTCATTGGAGACCTTCCGGTCCTCGACAAGCTCTGTGGTAAGCCGGTGGAAGTGCCAGCTTTCACTCCAGGTTTACCGGTGGGATGGTAGAAGCCAGAGAGGCAATGGCAGGCGGTAGGTGGTGACACCCCCCTCCCGCTGTCTGCTGGTGCCTCTCCAGGCTCTATGTAGCCATTAGGATGGCTTTTACATAAAAGCCGGCCACCAGCTGTAAAAAAAAACAATGTAGCTGTACGCATCATCCTGGTATAACCACTTAAAGTCAAATGACGCACAGCTATGTTGTTTGGCGTTAAGTGGTTATAGTGTAATTCATTAAAAAATGGTGGATGCAGATTTCTTGAGTAATTATTTTGCAATGTTTTCTATTCTATACATCTGTAGGTTTTTGTGTAGCTATAGAGTATTGTAAAGTTCTTCCGACTCAATGCAGTAAAATGATGCAAGTTCACTCTTCTACGGGACAAGTTCCCTTCTCCTAACCAGACTCCTGTACTGGCAGCACCAGTATTCTATGTAGGAGAACTACAAAAAAAGGATGACCAAGTAACCACAGTTCTTTTATTTTAAAACAAAGGCAGAAAGTGGTCTCACTGTGTAAGTAAAATATGGAAACAGTGTGAAGTGTACCTTCTTATTGGTATGTCTCAGATAATCCAGCTCCTGTAACAATGGCATGTCTTGCTTCCCCCATTCCTGGGTACTGGAGGCTGGCTGCAAATCTGGCCTGTCACTGTGTGAGGAGCAGAGAAATATTTATTCAGCAAGAGCCAATCACATGACAGCTGTCTCCCGCTTATCCCAACTAGCCATGTGCTGTCATGTTCTGTACACCTTCTTTACATATTAAACAGGCAACTTGGGGCTAAGCCAATTGTTCCATTAGCAATGCATGGCATTACGGATAAAGTTAAAAAGGAAAGTTCTATTTCTATATAAGCTTTACTGACACAAATGTTAGAAAACAGTTAATGTTTATTGAGTAGAAGTTTATTCTTAGGTATCTGGTTTTCAGTTGTTAAAGGGGAGTTCCAGCCTTTTTTTAGATTTATTAAAAGTCAGCAGCTACAAAAAGGGTAGCTGCTGACTTTTAATAAACAGACACTTACCTGCTCCATGGTCCAGCGATGCGACCGCCTGGAGCGTTGCTCCTCTCCCCCCCTCTCCGCCGGCGCCTCCATTCACTCTGTGGTCACCCGGCCGTGACAGCTTTCAGCTTCACGGCCGGGCACGCACTGGGCATGCGCGAGCGGCGCTGCGCTCCCTAAGTGGACAGACGACCTATCACGTGTCCCAGGAGATCGCCTAGAGAGAGGGGCCAACAAAGGCGAAAGGAGGAGTCGCCGAGGCGGTCCTTGGGCGGAAGGAGGAAGTGGGACAGGAAGTCCCACTCCTACCGAAGCCCACACTCCCCCCCCCCAAAAAAAAATAATTACATGCCAAATGTGGCATGTAAGGGGGTGAGGAGTGCTTAAAGCGGAAGTTCCACTTTTGGGTGGAACTCCGCTTTAAGTACTTTGATCGTATATGACTTTATTAACTATCTGCAAAGCACATAAGAAACCATGTTCTTCCAGAAAATAATGGGAGTGTAACATAATGCAACAATTTATATATACAGTGGAACCTTGGATTACGAGCATAATCCGTTCCAGGAGAATTCTCGTAATCCAAAGCACTCGCATATCAAAGGGACTTTCCCCATAGAAGTCAATGGAAACGAAAATAATTTGTTCTGCATTAATTTCAATGGTATGCAATACCGCATGTGGCCTGAGGTGGGGGGCGCCGGAGAGCCTCGGAAACGGTCGGAAAGGCCAGAGGATGGCTTGGCTGATCTCGGAATCACCCGGGAACGGAGTATTTCCGACTATTTCCAAACGGCTCCGTTCGGCTCCGGCGCCCCCCCCACCTCAGGCCAAATGCGGTACTGCAGGTCCCATTAGCTTGAATTCTGCTCGTTTTGCGAGACAACACTTAGAAACCGAGTCAGAATAAAAAAAAAAAAAAAAGTTGCTCGTCTTTTAAAATGCTCGTTAACCGCATTACTGGTAAACAGAGGTTCCACTGTACTTTAAAGTATTGCAGGACTTAGACTTGGTTCAATCTGCAGCGACCCAAAAGTCGCACGACTTACAGTGCAACTTTGTCAGGCAACTACATGATGCGACTTTGAAGAGAGCAAATTTAAAGAAACTTTCCTCTGTTTACTTATATGCGAATTGGATGTGTTTTGAACCGCATCTGATTCGCATGACATGTGAACCAGACCGTCATTTTATGGAGCCGGTTCACATAAGCGGTGCAGCGGCAGTGCGAATTCGCTGCAAATTTGAAAAGAGTCACATGCCCTCAACATGGTAGGGGTTTGGAGTGGGGGCTCTTCCTTCCCCACCCCAAAGCACCATGTCCCAATGTTGATGGGTACAAGGCCCCCTTGCTCCAAACCCCCCTACCATGTTGAGGGCATGTGGCCTGAAATGGTTCAGGAGGGGGGAGCTCCTACGCGTGTCATCACAGTCACGCGACTTCATCAGGGACTGTGACGACACGTGTACGACATACGGACACCGGAAGTGACGTCCTCCTGAGCTCGCTGCTCGTTTTTACATTGTGCATATTCTATTTACTAAATGTGAGTACCTGACCACTTTTTCGATACTGTAACAAATAAAAGACCTACTTTTAAGCATACTACACCATAAAGGCTCTTTGTTCTCTCCGAATTTTCTCTACTTATGTCCGGTTTGAATGCATTGTGAGTGGATTGGTGCTACTTACCTAATCCTTGGAGAATTTATGGGAAGCATCTACTAGGCTCTGCATACCCCGGAACCCCACAGAAGGAACATGGAGGAGACAACTCCCCCTCCCTTTCATTTCAAGCGATCATCTATCCCCTCCTTTTCTCTGTCATGCTGATTACCTTACAGTAGTAAGGTAAGAAGGTAGTACATCTACGGGTGTTTTAACACACCGAAGATCACACTTCACTGAAGTCACAGTGCCAATTGTTTGATACGATATAACAACTTTGTGTTTTCTCTGCACGCTGCACTTCTGCGTTTGGACGAGTTCAGTCCTCCCAGACCCTACTTGATTTGCACTTTTTGCGCCTTTATTTACGCATATGGACTTTTGCTATATTATTGCTCTGTTTTAATTTCGTGCAATTATATATATATTTATTTGAAGATTTATATGCAATTTTCTTGCAATTTTATCACTACAGTGACTTTATTGGATTTTTATTTGTGTCACTTATAGCACTTTATATAATTACTATTCATATTGGAGCGCAACACCAATTATTGATTTTTATACACAATTTTCAAATCTTGCAATAGATTCTCAATTGGATTTAGGTCTGGACTTTGATTGGGCCATTCTAACACATGAATATGCTTTGATCTAAACCATTCCATTGTAGCTCTGGATGTATGTTTAGGGTCGTTGTCTTGCTGGAAGGTGAACCTCCACCCCAGTCTCAAGTCTTTTGCAGACTCTAACAGGTTTTCTTCTAAGATTGCCCTGTATTTGGCTCCATCCATCTTCTCACCAACTCTGACCATCTTTCCTGTCCCTGCTGAAGAAAAGCGTCCATACAACATGATGCTGCCACCACATTTCACGGTGGGGATGGTGTGTTTAGGGTGATGAGCAGTGTTCGTTTTCCGCCACACATAGCATTTTGCTTTTAGGCCAAAAAGTTCAATTTTGGTCTCATCTGACCAGAGCACCTTCTGCCATATGTTTGCTGTGTCCCCCACATGGCTTCTCGCAAACTAAAAACAGGACTTCTTATGGCTTTTTTTCAACAATGGCTTTCTTCTTGCCACTCTTCCATAAAGGCCAGATTTGTGGAGAGCACAACTAATAGTTGTCCTGTGGACAGATTATCCCACCTGAGCTGTGGATCTCTGCAGCTCTTCCAGAGTTACCATGGGCCTCTTGGTTGCATCCCTGATTAATGCTCTTTGCCCGGCCTGTCAGTTTAGGTGAATGGCCATGTCTTGTTAGGTTTGAAGCTGTGCCATTCTCTTTCCATTTTTGGATGTTGGATTGAACATCGCTCCGTAAGATGTTCAGAGCTTGGGATATTCTTTTATAACCTAACCCTGCTTTAAACTTCTCCACAACTTTATCCCTGACCTGTCTGGTGTGTTCCTTGGCCTTCATGATGCGATTCATTCACTAAGGTTCTCTAATAAACCTCTGAGGGCTTCACAGAACAGCTGTATTTATACTGAGATTAAATTACACACAGGTGAACTCTATTTACTACGTAGGTGACTTTTGAAGGCAATTGGTTCCACTAGATTTTAGATAGGGGTATCAGAGTAAAGGGGGCTGAATACAAATGCACGCCACACTTTTCACATATTTATTTGTAAAACAAATAAAAACTATTTTATAATTTTCCTTTCACTTCACAAATATGTGCCACTTTGTGTTGGTCTATCATATAAATTCTCAATATATTACAATAAAATATTTGGTTGTAACATAACAAAATGTGAAAAATTTTATGGGGATGAATACTTTTTCAAGGCACTGTAGGCTAACATAGAGGTGCGGTTTACATGTTGAAAAAAAAAAAAAGCCAAATGCCTGTAACAGCATTAATAAGCGAGAATTGGAAGTGGGAGCGAATACCTATCAAAACTAGGTACCCACTCCCAAATTTTATTTTATTTTAAACAAGTTTCTTTCTTTTAGAAATTGCATACATTGATATGAACATTTACAGTACATAAAGCTGAACTCTTTCACATGTATATCTAAAGAAAAAACACCTGTATGCTGCTTTATACACACAATACATACGGCTCTCCTGCATATCAACTTGCCTTGACTGCTGAACATCACTCTTTTCTACACTTGAAAGTCTATTTGCAGGCAGGTTTCTTGGACTGGGTACCGGGACATTCTCACCATCAACTCCTTTGGATCTCCTTAGTTCCTGAGATGAACTGGAAGCCATCACCAATCTATCTGTAAACAAACAAGAAGTCCGTTAGTTATTACAGTACAGGAATCCATGTTTAAAGTGATTCTAAAGGCTTAAGGTTTTATACCATAAAGCATTTTCTGCATTAACCACTTCAGCCCCGGAAGATTTTACCCCCTTACTGACCAGAGCATTTTTTTGCAATTCGGCACTGTGTCACTTTAGCTGACAATTGCGCGGTCGTGCGACATTGTACCCAAACAAAATTGACATCCTTTTTTTCTCACAAATAGAGATTTCTTTTGGTGGTATTTGATCACCCCTGCGGTTTTTATTTTTTGCGCTATAAAAAAATTTGCATCAATTCTGAAAAAAAAAGCAATATTTTTTACTTTTTTTGCTATAATAAATATCCCCCAAAAATATATAAAAAAACAATTTTTTTCCTCCGTTTAGGCCGATATGTATTCTTCTACATATTTTTGGTAAAAAAATTGCAATAAGTGTATATTGATTGGTTTGCGCAAAAGTTATAGCGTCTACAAAATAGGGGATAGATTTATGTCATTTTTATTATAATTTTTTTTTTTATACTAGTAATGGCGGCACTCTGCAATTTTTATCGGGACTGCGACATTATGGCGGACACATTTGACAATATATTTTGGGACCATTGTCATTTATACAGCGATCAGAGCTACAAATAGCCACTGATTACTGTGTAAATGACACTGGAATGGAAGGGGTTAAATACTAGGGGGCGATCAAGGGGTTAAGTGTGTCCTAGGGAGTGATTCCAAATTGGTAATAAGTAGAATGGTACATTGTCATGATATAAAACATACAGCCATGTATCTCTTTACAAGCAGTATAGGCAGCACAACATAAAAACACATAGCTTTTTGCTTTTACTGCCCCAAATCTAATCAACTATGTAGAAAATCAATAATGAAATTAAAAAAATAATTAGGATTTTTTTTTTTTTTAATGTCATATTTAATGGATGACCATCAGGCATGGGCCACATTTGAAGGAAAGGTATGGCCAAAGATTTTTCTGCCCTACTTCTCCTATGGATCATTTTTATCAGTTTGTTCTGCACTCCTGTGACTTGTTTTCAGATGGTCCAGGCTTTGGAAAAATCCCCACTTTAATGTTGGGTTCCACCCAGATGCCTGGACCAGTAGCTGGCTCAGCCTTTCAGTGCACCCTTGGGAGACTGAGCCAGCCCCTCCCACCCTCCCCACAGCCCAGAGCTCCAGTTAACACTGGAGGGGCAAAGCAGAGACTGACAGTCACTGACTGTCCAGTGGTCATTGATCGCTCAGTTCTCAGTCTTAGAAACAGTGGGGAAGAGATGACGCATCAGATCAATGCTGCATCCACCTAGGTGAGTGTGATTTTTTTTTTTTTTTTAAAGCACCCCATACATCTCTTTTAAAGTAGATAACGTTTGATGGCACAGTAAGCGTCAGGATAAAAGAATGGTCAGGATAGGAAAGGACAGAAAGGGACTAGATGTAAGACTGGAAAATATTGTAGGATAAACAGAGTAGGGGTGGGGAGGGTGCCAGGGAGTGAATCCTTGTCAGCATGCAGTAAGTCATAAAGATAGTCCAATTCATAAAGTCAGCAGGGACCTATCAAAATCATTGGAAGTTTTTTTTTTTTTTTTCTATCCATGGGGACCATATCCACTCAAATTTACAATATTTATAAGAACCGTATCCATTTTATCATGGATCAGGTATCATGTCATCTTATGCTTCACATTAGTGATTGTTGGGGGTAGAAGACCACCATGCCTTTGCAAGGGATTATTTTGCTGTAATCAGCAGAAACGTTAAAAGATAGAAGAGTGTGTTTGTGCATTCAGATTGATTTCAGGTTCTGCAATGCTTCCTAATGCCCTGTACACACGATCGGTTTTACCGATGAAAACAGTCCGATGGACTTTTCTCATCGGACAAACCGATCGTGTATGGGCCCCATCGGTCTTTTGTCCATCAGTGAGAAAAAATAGAACATGTTTTAAATTTATCCGATGGGAAAAAAAACATAGCAACTTCCGATCGTCTGTGTAGAACTCCATCGGATAAAAAAACCACGCATGCTCAGAAGCATTAAACTTAATTTTTCTGAGCTTGTCGAAGTGTTTTACGTCACGGCGTTTGGGACGGTCGGATTTTTGACTGATAGTGTGTAGGCAAGACTGATGGAAGTCAGATTCATCGGAATTCCGATGGAAAAATCCATCGGATTAAAATCCATAGGAAATCCGATCGTGTGTACAGGGCTTTAGGTGATTTTTGTGTACCCTTGTCCAGTATTGTGTATGCTAGCTGGTACACACTGGTCCACAGCCTCTCTATCTTGGAGCATTCCCACTATATATGTAAGTGGGTGACTGGCATCCCCGAAAACTTTCGGTAGAACTTGTGTGTATACAATTTTGCTAGATGATGTAGAACCATATATTACTGCATTTGCAGCTTACAACTAGATTCTATTCCGAAGGTGCCAGCAGAGCTTCACTCAGTGGGTGGTGCCGCTCCATCCGACAGAAGTTGATCATTCAATCAACCTTTTTAAAAAGGAGCTGAACAGCAACTGCATCCAATCAGATCAGCAGTCAGAATACCATAGTTACAGAGACAGATTTGTCCTTCCGTACCATATAGCTTAAATGGAGGAATCTTTTAGTTTAGTTAGTAAAAATATCAGTGTAAGCCATCGTAAGACATCCTTATCAGCTTTTCTACAAGCTAGAATAAAACACGTTTTTGTTTTGTTTCCTTTGAAAGCAAAAAAAAAAAATGATTGTCTTATACCTGTTGGACGTATACAGTGCCTTGAAAAAGTATTCATGCCCCTTGAATTTTCCACACTTTGTTATGTTACAACCAAAAACGTAAATGTATTTTATTGGGATTTTTTGTGATAGACCAACACAAAGTGGCACATAATTGTGAAGTGGAAGGAAAACGATAAATGATTTTGCAAATGTTTTACAAATAAATATGTGAAAAGTGTGGCGTGCATTTGTAATCAGCCCCCCCATAGTCAATATTTTGTAGAATCACCTTTCGCTGCAATTACAGCTGAAAGTCTTTTTGGGTCTGTCTCTTCTATCAGCTTTGCACATGTAGAAAGTGACATTTTTGTCCGTTCTTCTTTGCAAAAAAGCTCTGTCAGATGGGATGGAGAGCGTCTGTGAACAGCAATTTCAAGTCTTGCCACAGATTCTCAATTGGATTTAGGTCTGGACTTTGACTGGGTCATTCTAACACATGAATATGTTTTGATCTAAACTATTCCATTGTAGCTCTGGCTGTATGTTTAGGGTTGTTGTCCTGCTGGAAGGTGAACCTCCACCCCAATCTCAAGTCTTTTGCAGATTTTAACAGGTTTTCTTCTAAGATTGCCCTGTATTTTGCTCCATCCATCTTCCCATCAACTCTGACCAGCTTCCCTGTCCCTGCTGAAGAAAAGCATCCCCACAACATGATGCTGCCACTACCATGTTTCACAGTTGGGATGGTGTGTTCAGGGTAATGTGCAGTGTTAGTTTTCCACCACACATATCATTTTGCTTTTAGGCCAAAAAGTTCAAAGTTCAATTTCAGCTCATCTGACCAGAGCACCTTCTTCCACATGTTTGCTGTGTCTCCCACGTGGCTCCTCGCAAACTGCAATTGGGACTTCTTATGTCTTTCTTTCAACAATGGCTTTCTTCTTGCCACTCTTCCCTAAAGGCCAGATTTGTGGAGTGCACGACTAATAGTTGTCCTGTGGACAGATTCTCCCACCTGAGCTATGTATCTCGTCAGCTCCTCCAGAGTTACAATGGGCCTCTTGACTGCTTCTCTGATTAATGCTCTCCATGCCTGGCCTGTCAGTTTAGGTGGACGGCCATGTCTTGGTAGGTTTGCAGTTTTGCCATACTCTTTCCATTTTCGGATAAGGGACTGAATAGTGCTCCGTGAGATGTTCAAAGCTTGGGATATTTTTTTTTTTTTATAACCTAACACTGCTTTAAACTTTTCCACAACTTTATCTCTGACCTTTCAGGTGTGTTCCTTGGCCTTCATGATGCTGTTTGTTCACCAATGTTCTCTAACAAACCTCTGAGGACTTCACAGAACAGCTGTATTTATACTGAGATTAAATTACACACAAGTGGACTCTATAAACGAATTAGGTGACTTCTGAAGGCAATTGGTTCCACTAGATTTTAGGGGGTTGAATACAAATGCACGCCACACTTTTCAGATATTTATTTGTAAAAAAAAAAAAATGGAAAACCATTTATAATTTTCCTTCCACTTGAATTATGTGCCACTTTGTGTTGGTCTATCACATAAAATCCCCAAAAATTAAATTTTCGTCTTTGGTTGTAACATGACAAAATGTGAAAAATCTCAAGGGGTATGAATACTTTTCAAGGCACCGTATGCAAGATATCAGCCAGATTATTTATTAAAGTGAAGGGTATAGTACAGTACAGGAAGCCAAATCAACCACTCAAATTAATATTTGAATGATTTCACTCCTGTAAAAGGGAAATGTGATTAATTGTCAAGGGTTACTGTGCTTCACATTGAAGTTTGACTATTTCCTGTCTAGCTGAATAAGCCTTTGTGTGGGAACTTGTCTCTGTATAACTAGCTAACTCTAGACAGAGATGAGCTGCTGCTAGTTATGGCATATAGGTATATTATGATCTATAAGTACATTTAACAGCCACAGACGTGACATAAAGCTTGACTCTCATTATAATCCTAAAGCACACAGTACAGACATTCACAGCGATTCGCTCCTTTATTCTTTCTCGTTTAATGTGGATCAACTTTTTCTTTCCAGTGTTGCATAACACTGTCTTTCTCAAATATAAAATGAAAACCTATATGTTATCACAAGCGTTCCTTTCCTTTTATTTGATGACATCAAGTTTAGTATTCCTCAGCAAACAGTCATATTCCATCATTTTTTAAGACTCTAAGCAGTTTCAAACAATTCTCCAGTTATCCCTGAAGCAAGGTACATAAAGATGTGGATGAGCGAGTTTGGGGGGGAGGAACTTGACTGGTCTTCACGGAATCCTGACCTCAACCCGATAGAACACCTTTGGGATAAATTAGAGCGAGCCAGGTCTTTTCGTTCACATCAGTGCCCGACCTCACAAATGCGCTTCTGGAAGAATGGTCAAACATTCCCATAGACACTCCTAAACCTTAAGAACAGCCTTCCCAAAAGAGTTGAAGCTGTTATAGCTGCAAAGGATGGGCCAACTCAATATTGAACCCTACAGACTAAGACTGGGATGCCATTAAAGTTCATGTGTGTGTAAAGGCAGGTGTCCTAATACTTTTGGTAATATAGTGTACATTCTAAAAAAGAAACTCAATGAAGCCATCGGATCTAAGAATAGGTAATCTGCAATATTTTAAATGTTTGCTTTTGGGTTTAAAATTGCTTTAATGGTGGATAAAGAATAAACATTAAAAAAAAACATTCATAAACAATCAAAGTTTACATGGCAGGAAAAAAGAGAGGTGGTCCTGCCAGGGACTACAGGAGAACACATAGCCCAAACAACATATGTATAAGGGATATGAAATCCACACTTCAAGAAGTGTCTATGGAACTTTGTGTAATTATAACTTGCCCAAGTCTTCCAGCAGCTACAAGCAGTAGTGTATTTAGGTTTTGTGCTGTCCTAGGCCTGACTAAACTTGTGCACCCCCTAATTTAAATATGACCCACCCCTTCCTGTCAAGGCCCCACCCCTTGCTGTTTAAGACCCGCCCTGAAATGTTCGAGTGGGGACACTAGTTCTGAGGGTCTGGGGGGGCAAGGAATTCCCTTAATTTGCATAGATTTACTCTCACTTCCAGTTTGGCTATGGGGCAGAAAGTGAAGGGAAATCTCTGCAATGGGACAGGGATGGTAAAAAATATAATAACAGGGGCTATAACCCTCCCTTACTCTATCCAAAATAAAAATAAAAAAACTGTTGCCTATAGGTTCTACTTTAAGCACAAATTTCTAATAATTTTTAATGGAGAGGACTAAGAAGATATAACCATGCCAATGGTGCAGCGGAAAACCTATAGCACAGTGAGGAAGGTTTGTGGTTCAGGTTGATAGGACAGTCAAAATTAGAAGCGCCCCCCCCCCCCCCCACAGTTGCGGAATGCCAACCGCCTGCATAGTGGAAGCAGTGTGGCCGCTTTATGGGGGCGCTAGACTAATTTGCCTAACAACGTAGCGCAAGCCGGCGGGGACTCTTTCCGTGCTGCCCCCCCCCCTGCAAAGTGCTGCCCTAGGCCTGGGCCTTGTCGGCCTAGGCCAGGATACAGCGTTGGCTACAAGCAGAACTGCAGCCTCATTGTTATCCTGCAGGTATATATGATCCCAAGCATGGCAAACAGAAACCTCACTCCTCCATCCCAGGCTCATCAATTTAGTGTCCCAGGAAACATCGCTCTCCCATTCCTATTAGAATACAGTATCAGTTGAAATGCCTGTCTTTCTATCTTGACTTAGCTCTCCTAGAGCTGATAGGTAATATAATCTTCTGCTTCTCACCAAAGAAAAAATGAACAGAAATCATCTCTTACCTGGCATTTAGGGCTCATTAACACTATTTCCACACTGTAAAAACGCAGGCCACCTCTAGGTCACATATAGCGAGGGAAAAAAGTATTTGATCCCCTGCTGATTTTGTACGTTTGCCCACTGACAATGAAATGATCAGTCTATAATTCTAATGGTGGGTTTATTTTAACAGTGAGAGACAGAACAACAACAAAAATATCCAGAAAAACACATTTTAATATTTAACATTGAAATAAGTATTTGATCCCCTATCAATCAGAATCATTTCTGGCTCCCAGGTGTCTTCTATAAAGGTATCGAGCTGAGATTAGGAGCACTCTCTTAAAAGGGAGTGCTCCTAATCTCAGCTTGTTACCTGTATAAAAGATACCTGTCCACAGAAGCAATCAATCATTCAGATTCCAATCTCTCCACCGTGGCCAAGACCAAAGAGCTGTCCAAGGATGTCAGGGACAAGATTGTAGAGCTACACAAGGCTGGAATGGGCTACAAGACCATCGCCAAGCAGCTTGGTGAGAGGGTGACAATAGTTGGTGCGATTATTCACAAATGGAAGAAACACAAAACAAACTGTCAATCTCACTTGGTCTGGGGCTCCATGCAAGATCTCCCCTCGTGGAGTTCAAATGATCATGAGAACGGTGAGGAATCAGCCCAGAACTACACAGGAGAATCTTGTCAATGATTTCAAGGCAGCTGGGACCATAGTCACCAAGAAAACAATTAGTGACACACTACGCCGTGAAGGACTGAAATCCTGCAGCGCCCGCAAGGTCCCCCTGCTCAAGAAAGCACATGTACAGGGCCCGTCTGAAATTTGCTAATGAACATCTGAATAATTCAGAGAAGAACTGGGTGAAAGTGTTGTGGTCAGATGAGACCAAAAATTGAGCTCTTTGGCATCAACTCAACTCGCCGTGTTTGGAGGAGGAGGAATGCTGCCTATGACCCCAGGAACACCATCCCCACAGTCAAACATGGAGGTGCAAACATTATGCTTTGGGGGTGTTTTTCTGCTAAGGGGACAAGACAACTTCACTGCATCAAAGGAACGATGGACAGGGCCATGTACCGTCAAATCTTGGGTGAGAACCTCTTTCCCTCGGCCAGGGCATTGAAAATGACTTGTGACCCAAAACACACGGCCAAGGCAACAAAGGAGTGGTTTAAGAAGAAGCCCATTAAGGCAGGGCTTGACAAATTTGCTTGGAATCTAGGAGCCAGCTAAAAAAGTTCGGAGCCAGGAACAAGCCCCATCCCGCCGAGCTCGCGCGCAGAAGCGAACGCATACATGAGTAGCGCCCGCATATGAAAGCGGTGTTCAAACCACACATGTGAGGTATCGCCGTGATTGGTAGATCGAGAGCAATAATTCTAGCCCTAGACCTCCTCTGTAACTCAAAAGATGCAACCTGTAGACTTTTTTAAACGTCGCCTATGGAGATTTTAAAGGGTAAAAGTTTGTCGCCATTCCACGAGCGGACGCAATTTTGAAGCGTGACATGTTGGGTATCAATTTACTCAGCGTAACATTATCTTTCACAATATTAAAAAAAATTGGGCTAACTTTACTGTTCTCTTATTTTATTTAAAAAAAAAGTATTTTTTCCCAAAAAAGTGCGCTTGTAAGACCGCTGCGCAAATACGGTGTGACAGAAAGTATTGCAATGACCGCTATTTTATTCTCTAGGGTGTTAGAATAAAAAATATATATATAAATGTTTGGGGGTTCTAATTAGAGGTAAGGAGATGGCAGTGAAAACAGACAGGGGAAACTCAATTAGCATTGCTGTTTGTCTTGTCATACCAACAGCCACCACAAGATGGCGCTAGATCACAGAAGGCCGCGACCTCAATTACCGGCCGGCGCGGCCCGACGCGAACCCGCGGCGCGGAGGGGGAGGGGGCACGGAGAGACAGGATTCCCCAGCTGTGCTGCCTCAGGCGCCAGGTCGCTAATTCTAGTCGCAATGGCGACCTGGCACCCGGGGTTTGTCGAGCCCTGAATTAAGGTCCTAGAGTGGCCTAGCCAGTTTCCTATAAAAAATATGTGGCGGGAGCTGAAGGTTTGAGTTACCAAATGTCAGCCTTGAAACCTTAATGACTTGGAGAGGATCTGCAAAGAGGGGTGGGACAAAATCCCTCCTGAGATGTGTGCAAACCTGGTGGCCAACTACAGGAAACGTCTGACCTCTGTGATTGCCAACAAGGATTTTGCCACCAAGTACTAAGTCATGTTTTGCGCAGGGTTCAAATACTTATTTCACTCATTAAAATGCAAATCAATTTATAACTTTTTTTTAAATGAGTTTTTCTGGATATTTTTGTTGTTATTCTGTCTTTCACTGTTAAAATAATTCTGCCATTAAAATTATAGACTGAATATTTCTTTGCCAGTGGGCAAACGTACAAAATCAGCAGGGGATAAAATACTTTTTTCCCTCACTGTAGAATACAGTTGTCTCTATGTGCCCCATTCATACCACAATGCTGGGCAATTATGGTGTGGTGCAGTACGGAAAAATTAAGCATGTCTGTATATCTCCCACATGACACCACATGTCACCGTACAGCAGTTGTGTGCCAGGAATGAACTGCCACTATTTCACATTTCAAATGACGTTAAAAAAAAAAAAGTGTGATGAACTGAAATACGCATCACCCTGCTCCCTGCTGAACCAGCACTACACTAGCATGCATGGTAAAACACTGTTTTACCATGAAAGCTAGCGTGAACATAGCCTAAGCATAAAGCAGGCCATGCAAAGTTAGTTAATTTTTTCAGCACAGTTTACAAGAAAATGCATATTTTAAATGGATGAATGGCAACATATGTAAAGTACACAGTCTAAAACACACTGCATCTTAAATGCAGAGACTATGTTCTGAATTTTCTGCTTTCTCCCTAACTCTTGCTGAAAAATACTTGTAGTTTATGTTGCGCAATAGCTCAAGCTACAATTTACATACAAGTGAATGAGTTAGAACAGTAACTCCTCCCCCACTTCTTTGAATGAGTCATTTAAGGTTTCAGTGAGAGGCACCGTAAGGACATTTTTGAAGCAAACTAGTGACAAATCTAAGTGCAAATCAGGCTGCCCATCAGGTAAAGTCTGTGCAACAGAAATGATGAATGTCCCCTCATCGTGTCTGAAAGGACCCAAGTATGTCTGCATATGTCTTGTTAGCTAACTTATAGTTCTCTCGGAATCCTCTCATATGCATTCTATTTATTTGCAAAACAAAACTTGCATTCATGTAGTAAAAGACTGATATAAAACATTTGTCTAAAAACATATAAACTTAAAAAAACAAAAAACAATTATTCTTTATGGGAGGGGTGCCCAAACTTTTGAAGAGCGAGGGCCACTTAAGCGAATTGGTAACCGGTCGCGGCCACAATGAGCAGAGCAGGAGGATGACAGGTCCGTGTCCACGGACACAGCCCACTCTAATCTATGGGCCTTCTGATCCAATCCGATCCGCCCAGACGGAAGAGGGCAGATCCCTTTCTATTTTTTTTTTAGGTAGGCGGCTGTAAAACAGACACAGGCCTGTTTACATCTGCTGCTCCATAGAGGTAAATAGTGAGTCCGATTGGGTCGGACCGATCATGTGAAAGGGGCCTAAGGCTGCTTTCACACTGATGCGCTGCGATTTGCCCAAACTGCAGCGCAGTGTACCTGTGTGTTTTTTTGCGGGTTAGGTGCACTTTGCCGTAAACTTTTATTATATCCAGCAGGCGTGGCACACATTCTGAAAGCGCAACAAACCTGCAGGTAATAACAGAAGTCTATGGCTCAGTGCAGGTAACCCGCAGCTGCACTGCACCTGCGGATCAGTTTGAAAGCAGCCCAGTAACCACTGCAGAACAGATATACCCATATATACACTGTGAATTTAGTAGTAAACTTACCTGAATGGAAAACTGTTATTAAAGGTATTGCCAGCTGTTGCTGTCCCAGGCAGAGTGCATTTGGTATCACTCCGCCTGTGACAAGAGTTGGCGCTATACAGGAAGCATCGGCTTATGTGGCTCTGCTCTGCAGCCACTTGCTTCCTCTACCAGCGGCTTCATTCACAAAACTGCTGCTCTGGGATGGCTGGTCGGCAACCCGTGATCTGGGCTTGCCAATCTGCCATGCCAGAGCAGGAGATCGAGGGCCACATCAGAGGGCTCCACGGGTCACATGTGGCCCCCGGGCCACTGGTTGCCCACCCCTGCTTTATGGCTTCCCTTTAAGGGATTGGGAATAGCTCTGCTTTGCAAAAACTAACTCTCAGGCCACCACATTTCTGAAAAAAGTGACAAGGGTGGACTGAAGGGTGGGCCTCTTAGGCTGTGATCTCTGTGGGTGCACCTCAAAGTTTAATTTTCAATTTTGACTGTAGAGAAACTTTACTGTAGGAGAGTAAATAAAGGCAGTTAAAAAGGCCTAAGGGGTTAATTCTCTGCATCCTGTCTTCTTTGATCCACCCCTCCTTCCATTGTCCCCAATCCATCTGCTGATAATACAAAGCTCTAGGAGTCATTCTGCACATGCTCACTTTGCTGTGTATTGCTAGAGCATTTTTTTTCTTGGGATGGTGCATGTGATCGGCACAATCAGCATGGTCAAGACAGAGGGTCAGGGGTCCTGCTGTCTTATAGGACAGTCAGGAGAATGAAAACTCCTCCTACAAGATTTAACCAAACACTGATAGAAGTCACAAGACTGCTATATACTACTGATGAGAAAAGGTATTTAGCCGTTTATATTTATTAAAATAATTTCATTTCCATATTCTGTGTACTGTGGGAGACCATATAAAGTGGGGCAAAAATTTTTAATCAGCCACCAATTGTGCAAGTTCTCCCACTTAAAAAGATGAGAGAGGCCTGTAATTGTCATCATAGGTATACCTCAACTATGAGATACAAAATGTGGAAACAAATCCAGACAATCACATTGTCTGATTTGGAATTATTTATTTGCAAATTATGGTGGAAAATAAGTATTTGATTAATATCAAAAGTTCATCTCAATACTTTGTTATATATCCTTTGTTGGCAATGACAGAGGTCAAACATTTTCTGTAAGTCTTCACAAGGTTGTCACACACTGTTGCTGGTATGTTGGCCCCATTCCTCCATGCAGATCTCCTCTAGAGCAGTGATGTTTTGGGGCTGTCGCTGGGCAACACGGACTTTCAACTCCCTCCAAAGGTTTTCTATGGGGTTGAGATCTGGAGACTGGCTAGGCCACTCCAGGACCTTGAAATGCTTCTAACGAAGCCACTCCTTCGTTGCCCGGGCGGTGTGTTTGGGATCATTGTCATGCCGAAAGACCCAGCCATGTTTCATCTTCAATGCCCTTGCTGATGGGAGGAGGTTTGCACTCAAAATCTCACGATACATGGCCCCATTCATTCTTTCATGTACACGGATCAGTCGTCCTGTTCCCTTTGCAGAGAAACAGCCCCAAAGCATGATGTTGCCACCCCCATGCTTCACAGTAGGTATGGTGTTCTTTGCTTGCAACTCAGCATTCTCTCTCCTCCAAACATGACGAGTTGTGTTTCTACCAAACAGTTCTACTTTGGTTTCATCTGACCATATGACATTCTCCCAATCCTCTTCTGGATCATCCAAATGCTCTCTAGCAAACCTCAGACAGGCCCGGCCATGTACTGGCTTAAGCAGGGGAACACGTCTGGCACTGCAGGATCTGAGTCCCTGGCGGCGTAGTGTGTTACTGATGGTAGCCTTTGTTACGTTGGTCCCAGCTCTCTGCAGGTCATTCACTAGGTCCCCCCCGTGTGGTTCTGGGATTTTTGCTCACCGTTCTTGTGATCATTTTGACCCCACAGGGTGAGATCTTGCGTGGAGCCCCAGATCGAGGGAGATTATCAGTGGTCTTGTATGTCTTCCATTTTCTAATTATTGCACCCACAGTTGATTTCTTCACACCAAGCTGCTTGCCTATTGCAGATTCAGTCTTCCCAGCCTGGTGCAGGTCTACAATTTTGTTTCTGGTGTCCTTCGACAGCTCTTCACCATAGTGGAGTTTGGAGTGTGACTGTTTGAGGTTGTGGACAGGTGTCTTTTATACTGATAACAAGTTCAAACAGGTGCCATTAATACAGGTAATGAGTGGAGGACAGAGGAGCCTCTTAAAGAAGAAGATACAGGTCTGTGAGAGACAGAAATCTTGCTTGATTGTAGGTGACCAAATACTTATTTTCCACCATAATTTGCAAATAAATTCTTTCCAAATCAGACAATGTGATTGTCTGGATTTGTTTCCACATTTTGTCTCTCATAGTTGAGGTTTACCTATGATCACAATTACAGGCCTCTCTCATCTTTTTAAGTGGGAGAACTTGCACAATTGGTGGCTGACTAAATACTTTTTTGCCCCACTGTATAATGAATGCAGGGTCCTGGGTTTGGTAACACTTTAACTTAAAGGTTTAAAATCATTTCCAGGGACAATGTCATAATGAAATACCATGTTTCTTTGGGTGTTTAAATACACAGGGTTACAGAAATGGCTATAAAAGACAATACAACTTAATAGTAAGAAAATAAAATGAATTACTACAGTAGCAGGCAATGCATCTGCTCTGAAGTACACTACAACGCACATTCCGTGTATTCAACTAAGCCGTGTTAGAACAAAGAACAGTCTTGCCCACTTATTTCTGTCAGCTCATTCAAAATGATGCAATGTATTCTAAAGCCTAACCATAAAAATAAAAATAAATTGTTTTCTATAGAAAATTAGCATATTTTATGGTTTTGGCACAATATCAGATTCAACCAGCAGGTGGCAATGTAGCTGAAATCTGAAAATCATGGCTTTCAACTGAGATAAAACATGGAAGCTATATAAAAAGCGGACTGCTATATGTATTATGGAAACAAACAGGGGGTTCCTGCTTGTTCAAAGTGACGTGAAATATGGCAGCGAGACTTTACCTTGCTCAAAGAGCAATAAACCATAGAAACTGGATTTTAACAGTAAAAAGTATGTGGGTGTGAGAGATTAATGCAGTTTTCACATAGCAAATGACCTTAATTAATAAGCCCATAAATGCCGATGTTCTGGGAAATAGATCAAGTTCTGTTAAAAGAACTCCAGGCTACATTTCCTTTTAATTGAAAAGTATATACAGTGAACAATGTCTGATGCTTGTAGATGTGATAGGTGTGATTATGCGTAATCCTTCTGCTTCTTAATATTACATTTCCTTTGTCCTTTCCTCACCATCTAAAATTTCAGAATTAGAGTGAGACTGCTTGCACCGACTGCAGAAGTATGGAAGAATGGGAAAGGCAGGGGCCATCAACATACAAATATATTCATTTCTGATTGTAGCAGATTTTATGTTTTGGGTGGCAGAGCTGAAATTCCTGGAGAAATAATTCATAGTCTTAGAAAATGGGAGTCCTGCACTACAGGGTTAAAGTGTACAGAGATTAGCTTTAAGGACACTGCAGTACCTGTTGTTCTGTTAAATACAAAACTCTGGTGAGCATCAGGTTTTTGTAGGCTGTATATAGTGTTGGCTATATGTTGCTGAACATCTCATCCACAGGCAGCTAGTGGTTATTGGTAAATGGTTACAAGTAATGTCCTTTCTGCAGCACAGTGCATGAACGCACCTTGGTTTTTGCAAGCAGCTGAAATAAGATCAGCTTAAACGTTTTACTAAGTCCTTTCACTGGAAATCTGTAACCTTTTTTGCTGCAGTTAACCTAATGATATGCTATCAGCTATTCCTTACAAGTGTATTTAGTAATGCCGTGGCACATATCCAAGGACACATTCTCAGACAGACACCAACCACAGTAAGTACTCAGTATCACCCCCATCAGCAACCAAAAGTCACCTACAGACCCAGCAGAATCTAGAATTAAAGGAGTAGTAAAGTTACATGTTTTTTCACCTTAATGCATCCTATGCATTAAGGTGAAAAAACATTCGACAATACCGCCCCCCCCCCCGAGCCCCCGTTTTTCTTACCTGGCCCCTCGAAAGTCCCATGCTCGTCCCCGTCATCCTCTTCGTTTTTCAGCCTGGCCGCCGATTGGCTACACTGGATGGATTGAAAGCAGCGCAGCCATTGGCTGGCGCTGCTGTCAATCACATCCAATGACGCGGCACGCCGGGGGGCGGGGCCGAGTGATACAGTCGGCGGCTATGGCCGCCGCTGTATCACGGGAGCGCGCCCGCAATCACTCCACACCATGCGAGCTCACTCGCATTAAGGTGTGGAGTCCTTGCGGGGAGGAGCCAAGACAGCCGCCGAGGGAACCCAGAAGACCAGGATCGGGGCCACTGTGTGCAAAACGAGCTGCACAGTGGAGGTAAGTATAACATGTTTGTTATTTTTAAGCAAAAAAAAGGGAAGCTTTAGTGCTCCTTTAAGAAGATGCCCTTCTAAGAAACGTGGAGATCTTCTGCTCAAAGCCCATTCCAGTGTAGCAAACACACTGAAACTTGGTTCATGCTTATGCATTTTTTTTAGTGCGTTTTGCAGAATTTTACTACTGCCCATTTAACATGGTTTCCTATGGATCTAGTTCACATCTGTGTGTTTTGAGCTAATGTGTTTTTTGGAATGGGTCAGGGACTTTTGTTTTTCCACAGCAGATTGCGTTTTGCGTGTAATAGACTTCAATGGACCTGCACCAAAACACAAGTGTTGGAAAGTATGACAGTTCTGTTCATGTAGAGTGACTTTGATGCAACTTTACACTCTCTGGCACTCAAGTAGCATCAAAGTGGCGCAGGAACCTTTATGTGTCCAAAGTTGCATGTTAGGATTAAGAGTTGGGGTTAAATGTCAGGGTTAAAATCTTAGGGCTAAGGTTAGGGGCTATGGTTAAGGTTAAGGGCTATGGTTACAGTTAAGGGCTAAAGTTAACATTAGGGCTAGGGTTAAATGTCAGGATTAAGGGCAATAGTAAGGGTAAAATGTTAAGGTTAAGGGCTAGGGTTAACATTAAGGGCTAGGTTTAAGAGTTAGGGTAAAATGTCAGGATTAAGGGCTATAGTTAGCGTTAAGGGCTAGAGTTAAGGTTTAGGGCTAGGGTTAAGGATTGAGGTTAGGGTTAAGTGGAGAACAGCAGCGCTCATCTGAGTGCAGTATATTAAAATGATTAATAAATAATTTATTAAGATCAAACATTAAAATAAGAATGAACTCACCGGGTAAGGGTTAAAATATCTAGTCACAAGGGGGGCTCGCTGTGTAGTCCTGATACAGATAGCCAGTGGTGTGGGGTGCTGCTGCTGTCTCGCTAGCTGCAGGGGTTTCCAAGGCTCAGAATTTAGCTTGCAGTCGTCTCCCTGTTGGCTGTGACGTCACTGGATGTGGGGCACAGGGCCGTCAGGCATGCGTTCGGGGCATGCATGCTCCTTCTTCAGGCTGTGACGGGGAGATGACTGCCAGTTTGACTCGGAGCACTGGAAACCCCTGCAGCTAGCGAGACAGCATCAGCACACCACCAACTATCTGGATCAGGACTACACAACGAGTCTCCCCTTGTGACTAACTATTTTAACCCTTACCCTGTGAGTTAATTTTTATTTAATTTTTTTTTATCTTAGTAAATTCATCATTAATCATTTTAATATACTGCACTCAGATGAGTGCCGCTGTTCTCCACATTATATATCTACAGAGCTGCTTCCTCTTCCACAGCTGGCTGCACCTCTAGAGGGCTATATACATCTTTAACCCATCAAACTTGTTCCTAACCCATTTGTAACGGCACCCCAAATATGAAAGGGGTTAAACGCCGTTTAAGATCTCTTCCCTCTTCTGGACACACATTCGCTGCCGATCCTCCACAGTCAGACGACCACTTCCCATAGAAATTAATCCTTCCAAAAGAACGAGACGCACTCTGTATCTTTCCAGAATAGACTGACTCTTTATTGCAAAAGTACTACAACTCTTATACACACAGAGAGAAGCTTCTGACCCTCCTCCCATCATACACCTCTGACCAGACCCAATTTACATTTCAGTTTAAATGGTTATGCATGAGCTTTTGTGTTTAGCTTTTGTCTCCCATTATCAAAAGACTTTACACAATAGAAACATAACAAACTCTCAATACACATCTCAAAATGAAAGGATCTGTAGCCTGTCTGTCTGCCAGAGTACAATACCTATAATTACAGACTTAATTACCACAAGCCAAACTAGACAGTAGAATGTAAATCACCCCCCACCTCATCACAGCAATGATTACACAACCCCCACACACAGTATACATCCAATCTATATACAGCATTGAATATGGCCATCACCGATCATAGTGGGGTTTTCATTCACCCTGTACCCCTAATTGACCCCTGTCACACCATTCAAGCCTGAACTGAACTTTCCAGGGTCCAAGCTACCCCAACCACTGGATTTTATTATCATAATCACCTTTACCTATAGTTTTGTTTCCCACCCATCCATCTCTCTCCAAGCGCCACTATATCCCCCCCCTCTTTAGGTTAGGGTTAAGGGCTATGGTTAAGGGCTAGAGTTAGGGTTAAATATTAGGGTTGGCGGTAATTGTTAGGGTTAGAACGTTAACTCTAATTACCGCTAACCCTAACAATTACTGCAAACACTAACCCTTAACCCTAACATCTAACCCTAGCACTTTAGCCTAACCCTAACATTTAACCCTAACCACATAAAGGTACCTGCACCAACATGAACATTACTGTCATATAATCGTATTAGCCAAAAAATTAATAAAAAAACGCATGTTCAAAAATGTACTGCAAGCTGTGCCTGAAATACGCATTAACCGCAACCTGCATGGATGTGAACCTAGCCTAAATCATTTCTCTCCGTTGTGATCCTAGTACAATTCTCTGAGGACTACAAGGCAAAGGGGAGTGCTGAAAGGTTAAAGAATTTTGCAGACTTGCTTAGTTGTCTTCATAATATGAAATGAGCGATTGTGCGGTAAAATGCACATACTGTATGCTTTACCTTTAAAAAAGGAAGTTAAAGCTGAACTCCGGGCAAACAGCTAAATACACAGATAAAATGCATATATTAGAGCGGTTTTACTTGCCTAAGGATTTAACTTTTGTCCATCCAGTTTTGAGATTTATCACAAATCTGCCACACAGCTCAGTTTTGCCTAACAGGGGAGTGACTGGACAGGGAAAGGAGAAGCAGCGTGATGTGCTCATTTCACTTTCATTCCTCTCTTTTCTGCAATTAGCATGTATATCATGCACTGCAGCACATTTGCAAAGACCAAGACCACCAGTGGCGGCCCATCCATAGGGGGCGCACGGGAGGGGGGAGGATGCAAACAAGCGGAACTTCACCTTTTGAGATAAGAAATTATCCTGGACTGCCGCACTCCGTTGAATGACGTTTTTATTGAATAAAATCAAAAAGGGTCCAAAATTCTACAGTCAAATAAAAGATGAACAACAGGAAAAGGTGGCTAACACGTTTCACATTGTGAGATGCTTTATGAATAAGCATCTCACGATGTGAAACACGTTAGCCACCTTTTCCTGTTCATCTTTTATTTGACTGTACAATTTTGGACCCTTTTTGATTTTATTCAACGGAGTGCGGCAGACCAGGATAATTTCTTATCTCATGCACCTGTGCAGAGCCAGCACCAGTTGGTTTCAGTAGGGCGGGAGCAATCTGAGGGATCAGCAGCTTTCAGAGCGGTATCATTTCTCAACTTCACCTTTTGGGTGAAGTTCCGCTTTAAGTATTTCGGTGCTCCTGACGGAAATGAAAAGAGGGAGCACACCCAAAATAAAGAAAAGCTCGATAGGGATAGAGTGGGGGAGCTGCAGTGTTAACCCCTAATATTTTTACTACTCTCCATACACACATGACAATAAAGGGGGAACAATTCTATTCATTATGGTATGCATAAGCAAAGGCTCTCTGAAGATGCAAAATCTTCAACTGAGTCCTAAGTTGGCAACCTGCACAGATCTACACTACAAGATAACCTATCTGCAGCTTTTTTTGGCCCTTATCTTCCACCAACCACACCCTTTATTGTTGAGTCATGGCTACATATTGCTATGTGCTTCAGTACTATGCCACTTTGTAACCCATACTGGCCAGTTTCCCAGTCCCAGACGATGACCGGATTCTTCAGGACAAATTATTTTCACTAACAGTGTTTTGGTCCCTGACCACAAAGTATTTTATTAACAAAGATTTCATACAAGCAATGTTGCTATATTCACATACATTTCCAAGATGCTTATGCACTGTACAATAAGCTATGGAACACAACTTACAAGATAAAATAAAATAGAGGATATTAAATTGTATAGAGGCTGTACTGGCAGTGACATGATTAAATTACAGACAGTTCCACTTCCACAATAATGAAGCTGTAATGCTAGATTGTCTTTATTAAATGTATTGCACTATTAGCTTTGTGTATTAGTACCCCTTTCACACCAGGGTTGTCTGTCATACATCCTTTACCTATGTATACCTTTGCAGGCACATGAAAGGTGCAATTTTAAAGAGGAAACATGTTGGATGAATGGGAATTATCTGATTTATTAAGGGAATCCTAAACACCAGCTTATATGTAAATACTATACAAAGCTTTCACTCTGAAGGGAGGTTTCTCTCTTTCATTAACCATGGCTATAAATGGCCTACATCACTCTATAGGTGGTCAACAGTGGCTGGTATTAGGTGGTCAATTATACAGGAGACAATAAAGGAGGTTTGCAGAAGTTGAATTTAAGCAGGTGTAATTACATACAGATGTAAAACTGAGGTAATTGTAGTTAGCGAGTGATGAGGGAGGGCAGCCAATGATGTAGCACTGACAGGATGAGTGACATGGTCATCAGGTTTTCCTTCAGCAGTTGCATAATCAGTTTATGAAGTGACCTGCAGGTCTTAACATAGCCAGTAGCTCTTTGGGAAAAGCAATCAAACTTCTGATTTAGGTGGCTACTGGCTAGTGCCATCTGAATGAACAAAGCCAAAATCTAGGTCCAGCAGCTGTATTCCAGGATGATGTGGAAGTCAGAAGAACATGAGCTGGTTGATGTGGACATTCTTCTCTTCCAGAGAATTTGGCTTCTCTATACATGGCAGCAATCAAAAGACAAATATTTCGGTTTTTGGGTGAAAAATGTTTATGAGTCTTATGCCTCGTACACACGATCGGAATTTCCGTCAACAAAAACGTTTGTTTTTTTCCGTCGGATTTTCACTCAAACTTGTCTTGCATACACACGGTCACACAAATGTTGCTCGGAAATTCCAAACGTCAAGAACGCGGAGACGTACAACACTACGACGAGCCAAGAAAAATGAAGAAGTACAATGATTCTGAGCATGCGTTGAATTGATTCCGAGCATGCGTAGGATTTTTGTGCGTCGGAAATTGTATACACACGATCGGAATTTCCGACAAGAACTTTTGTTGTTGGAAAAATAGAGAACCTGCTTGCAAACATTTGTTGTCGGAAATTGACAGCAAATGTCCGATGGAGCCTACACACGGTTGGAATATCCGACCAAAAGCTCACATCGAACATTTGTTGTCGGAAATTCAGATCGTGTGTACGTGGCATCATGATGACTTCCAACTCCTTCAGTCACTTCATCTTCAGACTTTTCATGGTTCTTGGTACCAATCCATAAAAAGATGATCTTCAATTTGACATTCTTCACGTCTCCGATTTGAAGTCTCCAAAGGTGTGGCGTGCGATGCTCCCACCAATACCGAAGTTCAATGCATGCAGTAGAGAGAACAGTTCACTTTACAAACAAGACATCTGGGTCACCTACAAACAAGACATCTGGATCTTTTGTCCTTACAGTTCAATAGAAACCTGTTGTGCTGGAGAGCCCCCCGGTCATCTCCATGCAGCATGAGAGACAACAGCAGTTTATGTCCCCCAGATTTATAATGCAGACAATCTGCTCAATGCTCCGGTAACTTCTTTCCAACCTTTTAAGGACTAGTCATACTTGGTAGTTTTTATTCATCATTATAGCATGGTTAGTTCACATATTTGCTTTGTAGCTCAGAGCAATTTTTTAAAGTAAAACAAAATTTTCTGTGCCTTTTCATGCATTAAGTGGACCGTTTT
This sequence comes from Rana muscosa, assembly GCA_029206835.1. Taxonomy (NCBI): domain Eukaryota; kingdom Metazoa; phylum Chordata; class Amphibia; order Anura; family Ranidae; genus Rana; species Rana muscosa. The sequence continues at coordinate 143,720,517 of CM055126.1, read as the reverse complement.
GAAATAAAAGGTTAACCCACACAACCACACATACAATATCATGACTTTTTGTACATTGTTAATAAAACATTTTCCATGGTGTAGATTTACAATCTCTAATGTAAATGCATACAAAACACAAAAAAATAAATAAAACAAACATGAAATTTAAAGACAAACAAGTGCATGTGAAAATGCACGCATTAATGCGGCGTACACACAATCGTTTTTCGTGCCATTTTTTTAACCAACGTTTTTCTCGTCTTTTTTTTTTTTCATGTTTCCTCTCAAGTCTGTCTTGCATCCACACGATCATTAAAAAAAACGCTCGAGCAAAGAGCAGTGACGTACAACACGTACGACAGCACTATAAAAGGGGAAGTTCCATTCGAATGGCGCCACCCTTCATGTTAGTAAACTTTGTTGAGCGGCGATTCACGCTTTTCAGCCTCGTGCTTTTCAGTCCGTTACAGCGTGACAAGTGTGCTATCTCCATTACGAACGCTAGTTTTACCAGAACGAGCTCTCCCATCTCATACTTGATTCTGAGCATGCGCGTTTTTTCCCCTCGTAAAAGCATACACACTATCGTTTTTCACGTCGTTAAAAAAAACGACATGAAAAACGACGTGAAAAAATACAGCATGTTCGAAATTTTTAATGGCCGTTTTTCACGCCGTTAAAAATGCTCTGGAGCATACACACGATCGGTTTTAATGGCCATTTAAAAAAATGGAATTTTTAACGGCATGAAAAACGATCGTGTGTATGCCGCATAAGGCTAAGTTTAAGCAGGTGTTTCACAGGCATTTTTGAAGCCCCAAGAATGTCTGCCAAAAGTGTGTGCATTGCAGTGGCTAGTGTTGTTCACATGGTCACGTTTGTGTCGCTTCGCATCATATCACACCATAATTGACCTGATGTGTGTCATTTGGCAGGCTTCAGCGCCCCCTAAATTGTTCCATTAATGTACATGTAAAGGCGATCCAAATGTGACATAAACATCCCTATGGCGTTTTCAGCATTTTTGAGAGAGAAGGTATCTGGAAAACTTTATTCAACGCAATGCAAACGCTTTAAAAATGTGTCTTAATGCAATAGTTGCATTAAAGGATGTTTACATTTCAAAGCACATCTAAAAAATGTAAAATTAAGCCCATTACTGCATGTGCATTGGTGTAAAAGGGCACCTAAAGTCTGTAGCCACTTAACAGCTGTGTGGGCTACTATAACTGTAGTGCCATCACTGTTACCTGAAGCTAGATAAGTTGTGCAGAGACAGCACTGGGTTCAGCTCCAGTTAATGTCAATCTCTAATATTATAGACAGTATTAGAGAGGGAGGTGGAGGAAATTTTTGCCACTCATTGGCATGTCCTTCTCATGGACAAAGTGCTTTATTCAAGATTACCTCGTAAGCCAGGATTTATCTACAGAAGGGCATTGAGCTTTGCTGATAAAATAGTAAGGAAGGTCTTGGATCCCCCTACCAGACCTTCTACTTTCTGGGATAGAGATGGATTCTTTGCCTGTAGGAAGTGTCGTGCTTGCAGAGAGGTCAATAGGCCATTAAGGGCTCTAGAGAAATTCACATCTACCTCTAATAATAAGGAATTTACCATCAAAGAGTTCATCACATGCAATACTTCCTATGTGGTCTATGCTCTACAGTGTCCGTGCGGGCTTATTTACATAGGCCGCACTAAGCGACAACTGAAAATTAGAATTGCAGAGCATATAGCCAATATAAAAATCAGTTTTACAGACCACAATGTGTCGTTACATTTTAAATTATTACTTAACCAAGACCCTACTGGTCTCAAATTCTGGGGTATTGATCATTTTAAACCAGTATGGAGGGGCTCCAACTTGGTTAGAGACCTATCTAAGAGAGAGACCCAGTGGATTTTTTCAGTAGACACTTTATCGCCGAAAGGGTTAAATCTTGATTTGGATAATAACTGTTTTATAAGTGATTATTCGTTTGTATCCATTAAGTGACACCATCTGAGCTTTTTTGCTAAATATATTAATTTTTAGCATTTTTATCATGTATTTTACAATCTGAGTTGTTTTATTATGGACCTTTTATGAAATTTTCATAATTTTATTGCGTTATGCTAACCATGGTCAATGAGTGCTCTATGTTTTTTAATATTTTTAGCCTAAATGTGCATTGAAATGATTATGATTATGCCGCTATGTATTAATTGTTATGAACAATTAATTAATGATCAGGTATCGGTTGATATATGATTATATTAATGTTCGGGTATAATCTTATTAGTTTGCCCCTAATTTAGGTATTTTGACCTATTGTTTGCCTTTTTTTATTTATTTAGGGCTGTCAAGCTTTTTTGTTCCTCTTCCCTGCCTGTAGGAAGCCTTCGGTGTTCACTCTATCCTCAGCGATATGCACCTATCGTTTTGCTGGGGAGTCTGATTGGCTAGGGAGGAGTGAGGAGGGACAATATAAGCCAGTCTTTCTGTCGTGTGGGCACGCCCTCTGTTGAAGTCAGGATATGGCGAAACGCGTCAATGCGTGACCCACGCGACACAACGAAAGTGATTTGTGCGCTCCACCGCTGCTGGACCCGGAACAAGGAAGTGATTACGATCGCTGCTTGGATATTCGGTTTCACAAGCCGGACAGCTGAGACGGTGAAGTGCACAATTGATTACACTTTCAAAGCTACATTGATTGCTATGTTTGTATGTATTTATTTATGAGGGGATATCGGATGTAAGGGGCTATTTGTATTACAAATGAATGGGATTACGCTATGTGCGCTTTCTTTTGTTTATGACCTTTATTGGAGCCCTTACCATACACTATCTCCAGGAATGATACTGATGGAAGTACATGGTTCAGATGAACACTTCTCTTAAAGGCTGTTGTTATATAACGCTCTGGTGAGTTTAACCCCCTGAGGAGAGTGTGTTTTCACGTGGTGGATTTTGAGAGTTTGGTGGTGACTATCTTTAGGATCACTTATGGACACTTCCTGAATCACTGTTACGTTCATCACTCGTTCCAAATACTTTTTTGTGGAGTTGGCCACATGCCTTTATTACTCAACAATAGCGCTGTTTGTAGTATCTGACTGATACAGTTTTGGATCGTTTATGTTTTTTATACTATTTTAAAAGTATTATTGTAGTGTTTGATTAATGAACTTAAGGTATTTAGGCAGAGGCTGAAGGCCTATTTGTGCAGAGATTGAGTACATTTACATATCACAGCTACAGGAAACCAGGTAAATATTCTATTTATCACCCTCTGTGAGGCAGAAGAAGGTGTACTGTAAATATATGGATTATACAGAATAAATAATGAAATCATTTTGACTTACCTCACACAGGCTGCCGTTCATCAAAACTATGAGTTATATGCCAACACCTTCAGATGAAGACACTGGCTAACAAAATGGCAACTTCAAAAAAAATTTGAACAGATGATCAGGTGGTGGTCGTACAAATCTGAGAAACGGACACATGGTGCTGAAAAGTCCATCAGATAGATAGAATAGACACTGAATGAGTCAAGTGAGCCTTAACAGAAAACGTAGGTTTATGCTTTGAAGGATAAGTATCCTTAGGCCTCTTTCACACGGGGCGGATCCGTGAAGATCTGCCCCGTGAAGCTCCGCTTGCTCAGCGGGGATCGCTCCGTTGATCCCTGCTGAGCCGACGGATGACTGGGCGGTCCCCGCACACTGTGCAGGGACCGCCCTGTCAGAGCGCCGCTCTCCCCTATGTGGGAACGGATGACGACGGACCGTAGAGTCCGTTGTCATCCGATCCGCTCCGCAGACGGAAGGAAAAATAGGATTTTCCTCCGTCACACTTTTTCGGAGCGGAGCGGATGTCAGCGGACATGTCACCGCTGACATCCGTGCTTCCATAGGGGTGCATGGAGGATCCGTTTCAGGTCCGCCTAAAAAACTGACAGGCGGACCTGAACGGACCTCCGTGTGAAAGAGGCCTTAGTGTTAACCTGCCTAATCCACCAAAAAAAAAAAAAGACACAGAATACCCTTAGTGGGAAGCTGCAGGCAAGTCAAAAAGAGAATCCGACTCTCAAATAGAAGCAGTAAGCACAACCTCTCTTTTAGATGCTTTGGAGCTGAAAAGGACAATGCAGGAAAATGTTCTGCTGAAAGTGGAAATGAGAAATCACTTTGGAGGAAAGCAGCCCCAAGGCCTCAAAACCACCTTGTCCCTTTATATTTCAATATTTTTATTGAAAAAGAAACAAAGTTTGGTATGAACAGACACAATAATTGCGCAAAATCGACTCTTAGGTCGTCAACATAGTAGCACAGAGACATAGAAAATATGGCCACAATATATATTCATCTCTTATCCTTACATAAAAAAAAAACAATATGCCGAATAAACACCTGAGAGCTAGTGGGACTGAATTTTCCCATCAACGATCATGAATGCCATCACGTATGGTGAGTGATGGAGAACCCGAATACGTGTTTGAGTCAGAGAAAAGGGGAAGGGGGAAAGGGGAAAGGAAAATGATGGTTGAGAAGTCACCGAGTAGTCTTGGTGAATTTCCCTGAGAAAGGGCTTACTACAGTGAGAAGCCCCATAGGCTATCAAAAGTATCGTACCTGTTAATACCAAAAATAGAAAGATATAAGAAGGAGACCTTGTCCCTTTAAAGCACAAGGAAGCATCCCTTACAAAATAAGGCAGCTTTACCCTTCTCGCTGAAGTGATGGTCACAAGAAAAAAGGTATAAGGGCTGAGGGAATATCCCAAATGAGCTTTAAAGCTCAGACTGGGGAAAGGAGAGGACATGTCCCACAGAATATTGTCAAGGGTGAAACTTGCATGCCTCGCACCATGCAAAGTAAACCTTCCAAGCGTGAAGACAGACTTTCTGGGAGGTCAATTTCCTAGCTTTAAGCAGCATAGAACTAATGAAGCTGAAGAAACACTGATTCCTCAGGACTTGAGCTTCAACAGTCAAGGCATCAAAGACGGCCACCATAAAGCAGCATGATAGACCTGCCCTTGGGAGAGCAGGTCAGGTTGTTTGGGAAGTGCCCACAGGGTGTTTTCACAGAAGTCAGAGAATGTCTGTCTACCAAGTCCTTCTGGGTCAGTTTGGTGTCACCAAGATCACCAGGATGCCCTTCACCTTGATCCAGAGAAGCAGCTTAGAAAGAATCTATAGCAGGGGGAAAGTGTTTATTGGCTGGAACTAATCCCACGGGTTATTAGGGAGTCCAGTACGAAGGCCCTTGGATGCTGGCCATGAACCTGTTCACCTTGTCGTTGAAGTGGGATGCCAACAAATCAACGTCCGGCATCCCTCAACAATGACAGATGTCTCAGAACGCTTTAGGCTGAAGAGACCAGGCGCCAACAACTGAGGAGGTCTGCATGACAATTGTCTACCCAAGGAATGTGGACTGTAGACAAGGCTGGAAAGGGTAATTCGGCCTCAGACAGAATTAGGTGTGCTTCTCGAAAGACAACGTGGCTTCTGGTGCTGTCCTGATGATTGATGTAAGCCACATCATTGACATTGTGCACCCTGAACCCTCACTTTTTGTCCTTGAAGCTGGTCAGTCCACCACATCAGAGTGGGTGAATAGCCCTTAGCTCAAAAACGTTGATGGATTCCCTCACCAAACACATTCTTTGGAACAATTTAAGTAATTTTCAAGCAATGCCAGGGGTCTGATCTATAGCTAACACCACATCCCATATATCATAAACAAAAATAAGCTATCTGCAGCCTAGAAGGTACTAAGGGACTTTACTGGTGTATTATCTTTTAAAAAGTACATGCATGCATCAAGTAAAAGATCACATTTTATTAGTATTTAATTCAACCCAACATATCAGGTTGACATATGTTAAGATCCAAGCAAACAAAAAGTTTCAACATCAGTTACATAGTATTTAAACAAAGCACCCCCGCTATATCCAAAGCCAGCCTCCTGGATGTATAGAAAACCAGCACAGTGCATAGAATGTTACACTGTGCATAAAGATGTGGGCTGTGGAGAAGTTACAGTTTCTCAACGCATTTCACAGACTTGCTTCTTCAGGAATAGGGCATTTAAATAGTAGAAGTAAAAACAAAAGAGCATACCATATATATAAAAATCACATAGCTACATACAAATAAGTATATAACATGGCATCCTATCTATGGTAAGGTATGTTTATTTAGTTCAAACTAAACTCTGGGCACCCCAACTGAAGAAATGAAATAAGAGGGGTAATGGAGAAGATAAAAATAAGTGAAATGAGAATATGTTATTTTCTTTCAATGAAGTACATTTTTCCAGAAAACAAGCTGGGTGGTTATTCCACAAGAATCATGAACAAGGATCACGTACAGGGACCACAGGTGGAAGGAGAGGGCAACACAAAAAAATACCAAATGTGCTACTAAATGTAATATTCCGGATCTGCACGCACATAGACTTAGTAAATATCCTGTAATTTTTTCTAGAAAAAAAGAGGAGGGTATAAGGTAGACATGTGCAATTCGTTTAGTTCCGAATTAGTTTTTTAACAAATTTTGACAAATTAGTTAATTCCGAAATTTCCGAATTTTTCAATTTCCGAATTTCCAAATTTCCGAATTTCGGATTTTCGAAAATCTAAAATTCGAAAATCTAAAATTCGAAAATTTGGAAATTCGGAATTTGGAAATTCGGAATTCCAAATTTACGAAATTACGAAAAAAGCAAAAAAACTAATGAAACGAAAACGAAAAAAAACACATTTTTCTCACACTTACTGTTAGTCCGAGGATAATCATCTGACACATAATGTATTTATTTAGATATATTTTTTACACACACCTCCAACAGTTCACTTCACATACAGTATCTTCACTGACCACACCACACACCCACTCGTTTTTCTCATCCGGGTTTTTCATTCTGTTTTTTTCAATCATCCTCTCTCCTAGAGCCTGGCATGCATCTCATGGATCTGCCTCATCCCCGGTGTTGTGCTGTGGCTCCCCGGTCCGCCCCATGGCCGTGTGTGTCCGCTGTGCCCCCCTGACCCTTATGGAGCCCCTGTGGGGGAAGGGGGGTTACCTCCACCTCAACCCCGGGTGAGACAACTTAATACAGAGCCACCATCCCATTCCATCGTGGGCAATCGCTTGGCCTTTTTATACATATACTTGGGCTTGACTATAGGTAACGTATAAGTCCTTAGTTCACTCTTATAGAGTTCATGGAATACCCTTTAAGTATTCATTTATTTATTCATTCTTTTTTCATCTTGCCCTGTAGCCAAAGTACATGCATCCCTCTCCTGGTGAGTGGCTATAACTGCCACGAAACGCGTCGAGACACATGAGTCCTCTGATTCAAGGATGCCAAACCTAGCCCTCTTTTTAACTATGCACTTTATTGTATGATTTCATTTTTCTATGATGATTATACATTATTGGATCTATATATGTATTTTATTTTATCTATCAACTGCTCTTCTCTGAATCAATTATGTTTATTAAATAGGTCAACTTGATCATGTTCATTTCAATTTTATTATTACGTTTCTTTTTGAAACCGTGTGTCATACATTGTTACATGACACAATATATGTTATACTGGGTACTATGTGTATTCATAAACCCCAAATTGATTAAATGTTAATTATTGGAGATTACTATCAAAGGATCTTGTGCTGCCTTGTTCAGGGAATCACAACATATGACCCTGAAAAAATAGGTCCCATTCCATTCATTATGTTACATACACATGCTTCATTCAAAGTCCCAAAACTTAAAATTTTTCCCTTTACCACATATATATATATATATATATATATATATATATATATATAGGGATGGAGTCATGTGGTTTGGGGGTTATGAGGTCACTCTCTTTTTTTATTTTGGGCTGTGGAGAAGTTACAGTTCTCAACGCATTTCAAAGACGTGCTTCTTCAGGAGTAGGGCAGTTAAATAGTAGAAGAACAAAAGAGCATACTATATATAAAAATCACATAGCTACTTACAAATAAGTATATAACATGGCATCCTTACAAATAAGTATATAACATGGCATCCTATCTATGGTAAGGTATGTTTATTTAGTTCAAACTAAACTCTGGGCACCCCAACTGAAGAAATGAAATAAGAGGGGTAATGGAGAAGATAAAAATAAGTGAAATGAGAATATGTTATTTTCTTTCAATGAAGTACATTTTTCCAGGAAACAAGCTGGGTGGTTATTCCACGAGAGTCATGAACAAGGATCACGTACAGGGACCAAAGGTGGAAGGAGAGGGCAACACAAAAAAATACCAAATGTGCTACTAATGTAATATTTCAGATCTGCACGCACATAGACTTAGTAAATATCCTGTAATTTTTTCTAGAAAAAAAGAGGAGGGTATAAGGTAGACATGTGCAATTCATTTAGTTCCGAATTCATTTTATTAACTAATTTTGACAAATTAGTTAATTCTGAAATATCGGAATTTCGGTTTTTCGAAAACCTAAAATTCGAAAATCTAAAATTCGAAAATGGGAAATTTGGAAAGCTGAATTGGAATTCGGAAATTCAAAAATTCGGAAATTTGGAATTTGTTTTTTAACAAATTTTGACAAATTCGTTAATTCTGAAATTTCGGAATTTTTCAATTTCCGAATTTCCAAATTTCGGAATTTTCGAATTTCGGAATTTTGGATTTTCGAAAATTCGAAAATTTTAAGTTCGAAAATTGGAAATTTGGAAAGTTGAATTTCGGAATTTGGAAATTCTTAATTTCCGAAAAAAGCAAAAAAACGAATGAAAGTAAAAAAAAAAAAAAAAATTTGGCAGTGCACATGTCTAGTATAAGGAGCCAATACACCAGTAAAGTCCCTTAGTACCTTCCAGGCTGCCTTTACAGACAGCTTCTTTTTGTTTTTGAAAATCTTGAAGGAGGCCACCACGGGCAGAAGTGCTGTACAGTAACAGGTTACATGCTAAATACAGGTCTAACATGTAACAGGTTACTAAAGGTAAACTTATCCTTTAAGCCTTATACAATGTCTAAACTCTCCTCCGTTGTATAAACTAACAAATCAAAATAAAAGTAAAAATAAACACTGTTTTGTGTGTTGGGATAATATATACTTTCCATAAATACATTGTACATAAATCCCAAAAATCTAATTATATTCATCCGTCAGGTCGTTTCACATTATTCCATAATAACAAATATGTAAATTGTTACCAATCACCTGTTTTGACATATATTAAAAATGATAGGTGGATAGTTCTGCATTAAATTCAAGGGTTCCTGGTTCGAATTCCAACCACGACACTACATGCCGGGAATTTGCATGTTCTCCCTGTGCCTGCGTGGGTTTCCTCTGAGTGCTCTGGTTTCCTCCCGCACTCCAAAGACATGCTGGTAGGTTAATTAGATCCTGTCTAAATTGGCCCTAGTACGCATGAATGTGAAGGCAGAGACTGATTTGAATGTAAAAATGTATAGGTAAAGCGCTGCATAAATTGACTGCGCTATATAAATACCTGAGATAAATAAATAAAAATTTATACACACGTAATATATTGTATATAAAAAAAACAAAAACAATAATATAAAATTATACGACTGAATGGACAAATATAAAGTATGTCTCCCAACAAAATAAATACTATAATTTAAAAGGATCATCCTTATAAACCAGTATTACCATAAATTGCTATAATAGATTATTTATTACGTTTTGCATTTTGAAATAATTGAAATAATTTTGAAATAAGTGCTTTTTTCCTCACTCTTTCAAAGTAGGAATTTATTGTCAATGTTGTACAATTGTGGCCACAGTATGTAAAAAAAAAACAAAAAAAAAAAACGTGAGCGCTCAGCCTCTAACTGCGAAAAACAGGATGAGCGAATTTGGGGTGGAGGAACTTGGCTGGCCTGCACAGAGTCCTGACCTCCGTGTAGCCGACAAACAACCTGTGCTGTAGAGCAGGAACAGAGAATGTCTTTTGCAATCAGTCATTGTAGGCAAAGGTCCAAGGATCACTGTGTGCTGTAGCCAGGGAGTTGAGAAGTATCTTTCTGTGCCTTCCAACTGCATGCCAAGAGATCAAAATGGCACACTCCTGCACAATAAGTCCCAATGGAATTGAGGCTGCACAGGAGCAGAAGGCATCCCCAGATCATAACTCACTAATTCTTAAAGTTGTTAAATTATTCAGATATATAATAAATGAATAAAAATTACTTTTATTCATTTTCCATAAATGTTATTAAGGCTTCTAGAGCTAGATTACCTGTTGGATTCCAGGATATACAATTGACAAATTGTTTCCAGAACACTTGCCAAGTGGGGAAAAACTTTCTATTACGGTATTTTTATAAAGAGGAACACATACAAATGAAGGGGTCTGAAGAAAAATCTTCTGAATTACGGGAAACCTTTTTAAAGCGACTTGCCATGGGAGGGATTTCTATTGTAGACCACCGACTAAAAATTCTAGATGTCTGGCTGTGTCTGAATTCAGTAACTGAATCAAAGGCTGAGAACAAGCATGCTCTATTGGAGTATTAGGCAAGTATCTGAACTCAATAATTGTTTTTGAGTCTATTACAGAACTGAAGCAAAAGTATCACAATAACAGCCAGCAACTAGTGCTCTTGACGTAGATTTCAACAATGGCAACCTTTAGAAATCTTTCAACAAATTCCCTTTAAAAAGATCATCGGTGTTCAGTGAAGTTTAGATTTGTTCACCAATTACCAGGCTTTTAGTACTTCTGCTCCAAGCTTTTTGTTAAGACGATATGAGACTTGGGGTTAGAATTATAGATTATGGTATTATACTTAGTTTTACATTTTAAGATTGTATTGCTACACTAAACATCTTATACTGTACCACTGCTTGATGTTGAAACATCTAAGCAAGTGAAACATGTGAATGGCTTTGACCGGACAATGTCCTCATCACATGTAGGTAATGAATCAGACAAGAACAAACAGCCTGCTGGGTGAGACTACTTAGACGAGGGGATGAAAGCTAGGTGAAGAACCCATCAACAAGCACATGCTAAGGACACGGTTTACTTGTTGGTTTTCAAATAAACACAAAGCCATTCAGACAATTGTAAATTGGGGAGCAATACACACAGTTGTGGGAGTATAAGCCCTTTCTCTAAAGAAATCTATAACTCATAGACCTAATGGACACTTATTTAATTTACAGCTGCTCCTAGGGGGCGTCTGCCAATTTCTTTCCCCGCCTCTAAACTCCCCTGCATGTTAATGCAAATGAAGGTGTGAGCCAGACAAAGGTATAGAATGAATCCTCATCTTGGCACCATCCCATTTAAGTACATAACAAACCACAACATATACCATTGAAGGTTCTATTCTTCCTCATTTGTTGGCACAATTAAAGTCCCTTTGGTTAAATCCCCCTGTGGTTGTTGAGGTTCCCTCCTCCTTTTTAGGATGTGGCCCTCCCTCTAACAAGGGATATGTTCACTATGGCAGGGGTTTGCACAGGCTGGGATTGCATTGGCAACTCATCTTGGATAAAGTATTCATATTGGATTAAGTATTGCACTTCGGCTCAGCACTTTCTAAAAAAACTCTTCTCTATTACTCCACAGGTAATCTATGCTGCCTTCAAATTCCACCTTTAACTGCACCATTGTTTTAAACATGCTTACATGGTAATCTATGCTGCCTTCAAATTCTTTACCTCTGTCCAAATAACTGTGAGGTTTGTTTTTGTTTTCTTATTGTCCACACCTAAATTATGAGCTGGTTTATCTTTATAGGCATGATGATCTCTTGCTCTATCTTGTAGTCTGTTTTTGGTGTGAGAAGTTCGTTCTGTCAGCCATGTGTCCCTCCTATGCAATCCTGACTGATTAATTGGCAATAATACCCCCACCCAACTCAGTATAAATGTAGGCCTGCTCTAGGGGATGCCCAGGCAGGGGTTTGCACAGGCTGGGATTGCATTGGCAACTCATCTTGGATAAAGTATTCATATTGGATTAAGTATTGCACTTCGGCTCAGCACTTCGGCGAATGCACAAAGTGAATATCCACAACAGACTTCTGCAGAACACTAAACAGACTACAGGTGACCTGATTCTCCATCAAACTTTCATCTCTCATCCAGGCTTCCTTTCAATCTCAGCACTCTATATCATTCTATATCATGCACTCCCTACTTTTCCTACTCGTAGTTGCATCCTCTCTCCTTAAATTCTCTTTCCTTCACCCATCTTCTCCACCTCACAGCTTGTATATATCCCCCTCACTCCTGTCCTCACCTTATTACTGCAGGTATCAGCTCCTGCTAATTCTGAACCCATATACCAATAAAACCTGCAGGACACTAGGACATGTCCCCCCACATAAGTCACACTCCCATATCACCTCTCTCACCCTTCTGCTTCTCCTAACTTGTGGAGATATTTGCCCAAATCCTGGACCACCATCAATTACCTTCAGACAACATACCCAGCACCCTCCATCCTCTGATAGCAGCCGCAATCCACACAATCTCATTTCTATTCCTCTTCAGCCCAGAACCAGCCTTCCCTTCTCATGTGCCCTTTGGAATGCCCGCTCTGTTTGTAACAAACTTACCACCGTTCATGACCTATTTATCACAAACTCCCTGAACCTACTTGCAATTACTGAGACCTGGATTCAAGAATCTGACCTTCCTTCTCCTGCTGCTCTCTCCTATGGTGGCCTCCTGTGGACTCACACTCCCAGGCTTAAGCCCTGTACACACGATCGGATATCCTATGGATTTTCGTCCAATGGATTTGTCCATCGGATATCCGATGAAACTGTTTTCCATCAGTCTTGCCCACACACCATCAGTCAAAAAACCGACCGTTCCAAACGCGGTTGACGTAAAACACTCCGATGAGCCGAGAAAAATGAAGTTTAATGCTTCTGAGCATGCGTCGACTTGATTCTGAGCATGCGTGGGTTTTTGATCCGATGGACTTGCCCATAGACGATCGGAGTTTTCGATCGGTTTTTTATCCATCAGAAAAATTTAAAACATGTTCTATTTTTAAAAACTGATGGAAAAAAGACCGATGGGTCCCATTCACGATCGGTTTGTCTGATGAAAAGAATCCATCGGACGAAAATCCATAGGATATCCGATCGTGTGTACAGGGCTTTAGTGGACGAAAAGGAGGTGGTGTTGGAATCCTCCGATCCCCTCAAAGCACTTTTCAGGTTGTTCATTCACCCCCCTCTCTGTCCCTCTCCTCATTTGAAGCTCACTGTATTCGTTTATTTTCTCCAGTTTCATTGAGAATTGCTGTAATCTATCGGCCTCCTGGACCAGTATCACGCTTCCTTGATGACTTCTCTGCCTGGCTACCATACTTTCTCTCTTCTGAAATTCCAACAATCATTCTTGGTGACTTCAACATCCCTGTTAATCGTAACACTCCCGCTACTTCTAAACTGCTAAGCCTAACCTCCTCTTTTGACCTAAAACAATGGACACATGCTTCTACTCACTCTGTTGGCAACTGCCTTGACCTCATATTCTCCTACCTATACACTCCGCACAACCTCTCCAATATTCCTTTTCCTCTTTCTGATCCCCACCTTATTAGTTTCACTATCTCCCTGTCTGCCTCCTCCTTGCCTTCCAACTACAAAACTATTACCCATAGAAACCTTCGCCATCTTAACCCTTCTCTTCTTTTTTCTGCTACAGATTGTCTCTACGACAAAATCTCATCCTTGTCCTGCCCCAACTTGGCCACTTCTATCTACAACAGTTCACGGTCGTCCACCCTGGATACCTTTGACCCCCTCACTACACACAGAATCAGGCCCCGACCGCTAAAACCCTGGCAGACAGACAATACCAGAAGCCTCAAAAAACGTAGCCGCGCTCTTGAGCGTCTGTGGCGTAAAACTAAGTCTCAGCAAGATTTCAGCCAATATAAATCTGCCCTCCAAAAATACCATTCCTGCCTCCACACTGCCAAACAGGCTTACTTTATCACTCTCATTAACACCCTCTCACGCAGTCCCCGTCAACTCTTTTCTACCTTTACCACTGTACTTCGTCCTCCATTACCTCCACCCACTAACTTACTCACTGCCCAGGAGATTGCTAATCACTTCAAAAATAAGATTGAGACAATTTGTCTCGAGATCTTGGCTCTACAGATATCCCTTACTCTTCACTCCTTGTCCTCCTGCACTATCAATACTTCCCTCTTTTAACCCAGCTACTATAGCGGAAGTCGTTAAACTTTTTTCTAACGCCCACCTAACCTCCTGCCCCCTGGACCCCGTTCCTTCTCAAATACTCCGATCACCATCTGACTCTATCCTACACTCTTTAACTCATATCTTCAACCTCTCACTCGCTACTGGCATCTTCCCCAACCCTCTAAAACATGCGCTAGTCACTCCCATACCAAAAAAGCCCTCACTAGACCCCACCAATCTTAACAACCTAAGACCCATCTCTTTACTTCCTTTTGCCTCCAAACTCCTTGAACGTTTAGTCTACAACCGACTGAGCAACCACCTCCTTGAGAATAACCTTCTTGATCCCCTTCAGTCTGGATTTCGCCCACAGCACTCCACAGAAACTGCCCTCCTAAAACTCACAAACGACTTGCTAACAGCGAAAAGCAACGCTCATTATTCCATACTCTTACTCTTGGACCTTTCCGCTGCCTTTGATACAGTTGACCACCCCCTCCTCCTCAAAAAACTCAATTTGCTTGGTCTCCATGGCTGCACTCTCCGTTGGTTCGAATCTTACCTATCTCACCGCACCTTCAGTGTCACTTACAGCTCCACTTCCTCCTCTCCAACTCCTCTTACCGTTGGGGTCCCCCAAGGTTCTGTCCTTGGACCTCTGCTATTCTCAATCTACACATCCTCCCTGGGTCAGCTGATAGCCTCCCATGGCTTCCACTACCATTTATATGCTGACGACACCCAAATCTATCTCTCTGCCCCTCAGCTCACCCCATCAATCTCTTAACGCATCACAGATTTACTAACAGACATATCAGCCTGGATGTCAAAACACTTCCTCAAACTGACTCTATCTAAAACTGAGCTCTTAATATTTCCTCCCCCACGTTCCCCTTCCCCTGACTTCTCTATCAAGATCAATGGCACATCTATCAGTCCGTCCCCACATGCCAGGGTGCTCCGAACTGTCCTGTCACGCCCACATTAAATCCCTGTCCAAATCATGCCGCCTTGGCCTCCGCAACATTTCCAGAATACGCCCCTTTTTAACTAATGACACCACTAAGCTTCTAATTCACTCCCTGGTCATCTCTCGCCTCGACTACTGCAACTCCCTCCTCATTGGATTACCTTTACATAGACTATCCCCCCTTCAGTCCATCATGAATGCTGCTGCAAGACTCATACACCTTACCAACCATTCAGTGTCCTCCACCCCTCTCTGCCAATCCCTCCACTGGCTCCCACTCACCTAACAAATAAAATTCAAAGTACTAACAATAATTTACAAAGCCACCCACAACTTGGCTCCCAGCTACATCACTAACCTAGTCCCAAAATACCAACCAAGACGCTCTCTTCGGTCCTCCCAAGACCTTCTGCTTTCTAGCTCCCTTGTCACCTCCTCCCACGCTCGCCTCCAGGATTTCTCCAGAGCTGCTCCCATCCTTTGGAACTCCCTACCCCAATCTGTCCGACTGTCCCCTAATCTATCCATATTTAGACGATCCCTGAAAACTGTACTTTTTAAAGAAGCCTATCCTGCTTCTAACTAACTTGTACTTCCTCCATCAGCTCATCCCCCACAGCTATTACCTTTTGTATCAATTGACCCTCCCTTTTTAGATTGTAAGCTCTAATGAGCAGGGCCCTCTGATTCCTCTTGTACCAAATTGTAATGTAACTGTATTGTCTGCCTTTATTTTGTAAAGCGCTGCGCAAACTGTTGGCGCTATATAAACCCTGTATAATAATAATAATAATAATAATATGTTCTGGTTTGGTTCTAGTTTGTTATCCCCTGCATGTAAGCCTATGTGGCTATGCACACATAGCCTTTAGCAGAGTTTAGTGGTGTGGCTTTTACAAGAAGGACAAAAACACCCACTACCAGTGCGTCCAGGAGCAGCAGAGTGGTCAGCAAGAGGTTAAAGTTTTGACTTGTAGTCCGTTTTATTAAAAAAGGTTGCGAACAGAACAAAACAGAAAAAAAAACTAAACAGTACAGATTCCTCTCTGACAGGTGAAAGACTTCTACCAATCCACAGGAAACAAGTGTTTTGCAAACCTTTTCTAATGCCACGTACATACGATCAAAATTTCCGACAACAAATGTTTTAATGAGCTTTTGGTCAGATATTCCGCCCGTGTGTAGGCTCCATCGGACATTTGCTGTCGGAATCTCCGACAACAAATGATTGAGAGCAGGTTCTCAATTTTTCCGACAACAAAAGTTCTTGTCGGAAATTCCGACCGTGTGTATCCAATTCCGACGCACAAAAATCCTACGCATGCTCGGAATCAATTTGACGCATGCTCGGAATCATTGAACTTCATTTTTCTCGGCTCGTTGTAGTGTTGTATGTCACCGTGTTCTTGGCGATCGGAATTTCCGACAACATTTGTGTGACCGTGTGTATGCAAGACAATTTTGAGCGAAAATCCGTCTGAAAAAAATCCACGGTTTTGTTGTCGGAATGTCCGATCGTGTGTACGCGGCATTAGGCTTACAGAGTGATTACCACATGTAGCTCTCTCAGGAGGTCAGAGTACCCTTTTGTTCCAGCCCTTCCTCATTTATTCCACCTGCTGCTGCTCAAAAGTGAGAAGCAAAACTCATGCTCCCAACTTTGTGGGAACAGGGATAGCCCCTTTCTGTTCCAACATGAATGTGCACCATTGCACAAAGCAAGGTCCATAAAGACATGGATGAGCGAGTTTGGGGTGGAGGGACTGGACTGGCCTGCACCGAGTCCTGACCTCAACCCAATAAAACATCTTTGGGCTAATTTAGAGTGGAGACTGCGAGCCAGGCCTTCTTGTCCACATCAGTGCCTGACTTCACAAATGCACTTCAGGTAGAATGGTCAAATATTCCCATAGACACACTCCTAAACCTTGTAGGCAGCTTTCCCAGAAGAGTTGAAGCTGTTATAGCTGCAAAGGGTGGGCCAACTCAATATTGAACCCTACAGACTAAGATTGGGGTGCCATTTGAAGTTTATGTACGTGTAAAGGTAGACATCCCAATACTTTGGTAATATAGTGTACATAAATATATATACTGTATAGATATGTGAGAATAAAGGCCGGCCTGATGATGTACCACCAGAAGGCAGGTTTATAGCAGACTGAGCTGAGCGGAAGTGGACTAAAAGATGCTGGTCAAATTCCTGACAATTAGTGGCACAAAATAATTAATGCTTGGTATTAAAAGCAAGTATTGCAACAAACTCCTTTTTTTATTTTTACTTTTTCTGAGAATTTCACCTAAATAAAATGCAGGGAAAGAAAGAAAAATATAATATTAAATGCATAAAACACAAATCTGGAAATACATATATTGTTGATTTTTATAAATCTGCAGGGGTTTCAGCTGATCGAAAGTTTAAATCAGAATTACTGAAATCAGTCAGATGAGATAGAGAGGCTGGTTAACTATTAATTGAAAGCAAATAACCACTCCTATCTTGCAGTATAGATTTCTGGGTAATTACATTCACCTGGCAGCCCTTTGTATGTTGCCCCCAGTAACCAATTATACACACAGATGACAGCTGAAATGTGACTAGTGGCAGCAGGTACCATCTATGCTTTACATTTTCCCTAACTTGAGGTCCACTGTATTTGAGTGAACCAGAGGCAGTATCCCTAATGCCCTGTACACACGATCGGTTTTGCCGATGGACTTTTTTCATTGGAAAAACCCGATCGTGTGTGGGCCCCATCAGACTTTTTTCCATCGGGGTAAAAAAACAGAACATGTTTTAAATTTTTCCGATGGGAAAAAAAAAAACGATAGGTAATTCCGATCGTCTGTGTGGGACTCCATCGGAGAAAAATCCACGCATGCTTAGACTAAATTACAAGACGGGAACGCTCGTTCTGGTAAAACTAGCGTTCGTAATGGAGATAGCACATTCGTCATGCTGTAACGGACTGAAAAGCACGGAGACTGAAAAGCGCGAATCGGCTAACACCAAACTTTTACTAACACGCGGTAACATGAAATCAGCAAAAGCAGCCCAAAGGGTGGCGCAGTTGGATTTGAACTTCCCATTTATAATGCCGTCGTACGTGTTGTACGTCACCGCGTTTTGGACGGTCGGAATTTTGTCTGATGGTGTGCAGGCAAGACTGATGAAAGCTTCATCGGAATTACGATGGAAAATTCCATCGGTTTTTATTCCATCGGAAATCCGATCGTGTGTACAGGGCATTATAGGCTGTCATTTTGTCCCTATGGAATCACTCCCTCTGTAGCTAAGGCAGCAGGATGTTCCTCCTATTGCTAACAATCGATATTCAGCAGCATTCAGGCCAGTAACAGAGCGACATATTGCTGTATCAGGCTGCCTGTCTGTCCTTATGGAATCTCTCCCACTGTAACCAATTTAGCAATTCTGTTGCTGCCACTTTGGACTGCACATCATACACACTGCCCAACTACTGTAAGAGGTAGGTGGAGGAAGTACTATAAATCTGAGGCCCTTAGTACAATGGTGGTCTGAATTGCTATCTATTTCTGTCAGCGTAGGAAAGAGCCAGCTGCTGAGGAAGTGAGGAACAGGGTAAATATATCACCTTATTCATCATCCCCTAGACCAGCCTTTTTTAACCAGGGTGCCTTGAGGTTTCTTCAGGGGTGCCTTGGCAAAATGCCTAAAATTAAATACAAGCTGGCATGTGGGTAAAGCTGCCTTTTTAGTTATACAAAGCCACAAGTTTTCATTGTGCACCATTACAACCTTCTAGCGGCTGGCGTCCTAATGACCAATCACCAGTTGATAAGGAGGATGTAAAATTTGCCTGCATAGCATTCTTGTTTCACTCTCTCTTGCCCCTCTCCATCAGCATTGAGGGCACCTTAGCTGAGTGATGGAGAAAAACTGAGGAAGAAGAGAAACATCGGAATACTAGTCAGTACCAGTTTACAAACGTGTATTTGCTTTGGAAGACTAAATCACCTCAACCACCACATTGTGTCTCCTACTTGTGTGGATGTTGCTGCATTATACAAAACTATTAGAAGAGTTTTTACATTTTACAATGGGGTGCCTCGAGACTGTCCATAATTTTTAAAGGGTGCCTTGACTGAAAAAAGGTTGAGAAACACTGCCCTAGGCAAACCGAGCAGTTAACCCTTGAAGTGCAGAGGAGGAGCCACTGCAAGTATAATTTTAATATTTTTTTGCCTGGAGTTCAGATCTAATGTACAATGAAGGAGTCAATCGATTTCCAAGGAATACCGTAATTTGAAAAAGTTACCATAAAGCTTTGTGAGCAAAAATGAGCACTACCAACACTTACATGAGCGGATGACAGTAGAATGCCTTCATACCTCCCGACTTTTTGAGATGGGAACGAGGGAGACCTACTATCAAAGGTACGTAGAGATAGGACACAGCCCCTGCCATGGCTCCTTAACCGCTTCAATACTGGGCACTTTTACCACCTTCCTGCCCAGGCTAATTTTCAGCTTTCAGCGCTGTCACATTTTGAATGACAATTGCGCGGTCATGCAACACTGTATCCAAATGACATTTTTATTCACACAAACAGAGCTTTCTTTTGGTGATATTTAATCACTGCTGGATTTTTTATTCTTTGCTAAAAAAAAAAAAAAAAAAAAAGATTAAAAAATTAGAAAAAAAATCCCTTTGTTTCAATCCGAAAATGTTGTAAATAAGTGATTTGTCTCCTTCACTAATGTGCGCTGATGAGGCTGCACTGAAGGGCACTAATAGGCAGCACTGATGGGCACTAATAAGCCAGCACTTATGGGCACTGATGAGACAGCACTGAAGGGCACTGATGAGGTGGCACTGATTAGGAGGCAGAAATATGCAGCACTGATAGGCGGCACTGATATGCATCACTGAGGAGCACTGATAGGCAGCACTGATGGGTGGCATTGAAAGGCAGTACAGACTGGCATTTCTGATGGGCACAGATTAGCATCACTTATTTTTTATTTTTTTTAGATTCAATGATTTTTATTGATGATTTCACAAACAGAAGTATAAGAAAACAGTGACATTACCGGTTATGCATTAGAACATAAAATAGAGGATAACTTGAGTGATTACATTGACATAACATAAGTCATGCTTAAAGGGGTTGTAAAGGTTCGTTTTTTATTTTATAAATAGGTTCCTTTACCCTTTCCTTTGATTTACCTTCTAAATGTTTTTTTTTCTTTGTCTGAATTTCTCACTTCCTGTTTCTCCTCACTAAACTTCACACCATCATCTGAGTGGTGTGGAGTCAGCCAGAACAGCTTACTGAACAGCTTACTGAGGAGGAACAGGAAGTGAGAAATTCAGACAAAGAAAACAAAGAAAAAAAATATTTAGAAGGGAAATCAAAGGAAAAGGTAAGGGAACCAACAATGCATTAGCTTAAAACCCCTTTAAACTTGAACGGTAAATGTATTATTAGCACTAGTCGATCGGTAAGGTATTGTCCCCACACCCAGAAACCCCATCTGGAAACAAACTGTGTCATAGGGTGGGAGGCAACACGACCAACATATATTTTAGTTTCAATCTTTCTTTATTGTTTTATCAAGATTGGCATCACTTATGGGCACAGATTTGCATCACCGATGGGCACTGACTGGCATAACTGCTGGGTACTGTTGGAGCTGCACAAATAACCAGGGCAGTGATGATCAGTGACCTAATTATCCGTGCAGATCTCCCCTGCAAGGAGATGCCACTGATAGTCTCTCCTCTCCTCACACTCTGTCTGTGAGAGACGAGGAAAGCCGAAAAACAGCTCTTCCGTGTTTACATGTGATCGGCTGTGATTGGACACAGCCAATCACATGGGTAGAGAGCCGCGACATCATGGGTGTGCAAGCGGAGCGAGACTGGGGCGACATCATATGATGTCGTCCCAGAACGAGAGGGGATCCCACCCGCTGTCATTTGTCTATATGGCTGGGGGAACCCCCCTCTTTCTGAAGACTGAGAATTATGCAAAAAAAAAATATTAAGTTTTCTCCAGATCATGGGGACCCTGTATTCATGTCCACAGGTAAGAAATAAGCTGGCAGGATATTCTGATTCTATAGATATTTTACGGGGCACTCGTCAGGGATGCCATTTATCCCCTCTGATCTTCGCTATTGCAATAGATAGGTTAGCGATAGCTATCCGGGATAATCCTGATATTAAAGGGGTATCCTGCAGCACGCGGAAGCACAAGTGCGTTCTAGTTGCAGATGACATGCTTCTGTTTGTCACGTCTCCTCTTACCTCATTTCCAGTACTGACAATGATGCTCAGAGAATTTGGTGCAATATCCGGCTTATTAATGAGACTAAATCTCCAACTCTTAACATTAATACTCCTGCTAGACTGCTTTCACCCCTAATGCCCTGTACACACGAGCAGAATTTCCATTGGAAAAAAGTTGGATGTTTTTTCCGACGGAATTCTGCTCAAACTTGGCTTGCATACACACGGTCACACAAAAGTCTTCTGAACTTTTGAGCGTGAAGAACGACGTACAACACTACGACGAGGCGAGAAAAAGAAGTTCAATACTTCCGAGCGTGCGTCGAATTGTTTCCGAGCATGCAGGTTTTTTTTCCTGTCGGAATTGCATACAGACGAACGGATTTTCTGAAAAATTGAGAACCAGCTCTCAAATTTTTGCTGGTGGAAATTGCGACAGAAAAAGTCTGATGGAGCCTACACACAGTCGGAATTTCCGATGAAAAGCTCACATCAGACTTTTGCTGGTGGAAATTCCGCTCCAAACCAGAGCCTTTAAGTGGTGGATGGACAAAGGCCTCTACCGTATAGGTCATTTTTTTGCGCATAGAGGGCCTTTCACTCTATCCCATTGCAATACTGTTTTGGAGATGCCTTTCTCTGAAGAGGTTTTGTTGTATTAAAATTGCTTATTTTTTATCGACAATCCACACCTCCTCTGATCCTCCTTCTGTAACTGCTTATGAACAATGGTGTACTAAGGATCAGGGCTCCACAGGTAGCATCTCCATGGCTTACGTGTCTTTACTTGCTTCCTTTTCGAAACATCTGTACATGCTGGCATGGGAGAGAGATCTTCAGCAGATTGCTTTGGAGGATGTGCATTACGGGGTACTATGCTCCTTATATGGTGGGAATGTCCACGCATCAGGAGCTATTGGAGGCAAGTCTTTACCATGATTTGCAATCACCATAGCAGGAGCATGGAAGTCCCCAACTGTCTTTATCTGCCACTTGAAGCATAAAGTCTCTTGGATTATGTTACATGAGAGGGTAGCTAGCATAATAAACTACAAACTGACTCTTTTTGAACAAATGTGGGAGCCATGGGCAACCCATGTACAGGTGCCTCTCTCCTCCACACTTGAATAACTTGTACAACCTGTGTCTTCTTTGAGTACTAGGTCTCTGTTTCTCTCCTCTCCCTCTCTTTCTTTCCCTTTTCTCTAACTTTTTTCTTTTCTATGACTCGTCCTTGGGCTATACCTTTCTAGGCACCCTTTTAATGGTAATATGACATTATAAGATCTGCCAATGTCTTACACATACCAGGGCTTTTCTGGGCTGGTATCAGTTGAATTTATACTCGTTACAACTGGCTTACAGCAGGAACCCGTGGGCAGTTTTGCCATTTGCCTGTTTGCACAGTAACGATACCCTAATTAGATTGAAATGTTTATTAGTTGATGTTTTATCTGGCATTTGCTCATTGATGTTCTAATTCATATGTACCTTCCTTGTGTACTGTGCAATGTGATGAAGTTTTGTTGATATGGATATTGGCTCCATGGATGTATGTTCTTCTTAAGATCTATAATGATATTAAAAATCTTTTGCGTGTAAAAAAAAAACTTTTTTTAGTTAAAGCCACAAGTGCTTTTTTTTACCACTACTATTCCTTTACAGTGCCTTGAAAAAGCATTCACACCCCTTGAAATTTTCCTAATTTTTTCATGTTACAACCAAAACCTTGAATGTATTTTATTTGATAGACCAACACAAATTGTCACATAATTGTGAAGTGAAAGGAAAATGATAAATAGTTTTCATTTTTTTTTACAAATGCATATGTGAAAAGTGTGGCGTGCATTTGTATTCAGCCCCCTCTACTCTGCTATTCCAAAATCTGGTGGAACCAATTGCATTCAGAAGTCACCCAATTAGTAAATAGAGTTCACCTGTGTGTAATTTAACCGCAGTATAAATACAGCTGTTCTGTGAAGCTCTCGGAGGTTTGTTAGAGAACCTCAGTAAACAAACAGCATTATGAGGACCAAGGAACACACCAGGCAGGTCAGGGATAAAGTTGTAGAGAAGTTTAAAGCAGGGTTAGGTTATAAAAAAAAATATCCGAAGCTTTGAACATCTCATGGAGCACTGTTCAATCCATCATCCGAAAATGGAAAGAGTATGGCACAATTGCAAAGCTACCAAGACATGGCTATTCACCTAAATTGACCAGCCGGGCAAGCAGAACATTATTTGGAGAAGCAGCCAAGAGGCCCATGGTAACTCTGGAAGAGCTGCAGAGATCCAAAGCTTAGGTGGGAGAACCTGTCCACAGGACAACTATTAGTCGTGCATTCCACAAATATGGTCTTTATGGAAAAGTAGCAAGAAGAAAGCCATTGTTGAAAGAAAGACATAAGAAGTCATGTTTGCAGTTTGCGAGAAGCCATGTGGGGGACACAGCAAACATGTGGAAGAAGGTAAGCTTCTCTGGTCTGATGAGACTAAAATTTTACTTTTTGGCCTAAAAGCAAAACGCTATGTGTGGCGGAAAACTAACACTGCACATCACCCTGGCCACACCATCCCCACCGTGAAACATGGTGGTTACAGCCTCAAGCAGGGACAGGGAAGCTGGTCAGAGTTGATGGGAAGATGGATGGAACCAAATACAGTGCAATCTTATAAGAAAACCTGTTAGAGTCTGCAAAAGACTTGAGACTTTGGCGGAGGTTCCCCTTTCAGGAGGACAACGACCCTATAACATACAGCCAGAGCTACAATGGAATGGTTTAGATTAAAGCATATTCATATTCTACCAACGAACATCCACATGGAAGAAAACCATCGGGCCTTCAGGAAAAAACTTTAGACCCACCTCTTTTGAAGGTTAAGGACGACACCGGATGGAAATAAGCGCCTTGAGGCGATTTAGTTCGCATTTGTATCGCTATACAAGTTATTCACTCACTCAGAATGGCCCAGTCAAAGTCCAGACATAAATCCAATTGAGAATCTGAAGCAAGACTTGAAAATTGCTGTTCACAGATGCTCTCCATCCAATCTGACAGAGTTTGAGCTATTTTGCAAATTAGAATGGGCAAAAATGTCGCACAGACCCCAAAAAAATTGCAGTGGTAATTGAAGCAAAAGGTGGTTCTACAAAGTATTGACTCAGAGGGGCTGAATACAAACGCACGCCACACTTTTCACATATTTATTTGGGTTGGTCTATCACATAAAATCCCAATAAAATACATTTACAATTTTGGTTGTAACATGACGAAATTTGGAAAATTCTAAGTGGTATGAATACTTTTTCAAGGCACTGTATATTGGCTTTTGAAATTTACAAATGCAGCAATTTAGAAATGAGTGAAAGTGGTATTCATTAAGCCAAGGAAAGTGCATCCAATGTCACATATCTCAGTCAGTTTGCAGGAGAACCTACTGAATTGTTTACAAGGGTTTCCCACGACTGAGAAACAGAATTGTAAACTGAATTCCGTTATGGATCATAATGTACTTGTCTGTGACAATTTGACAGCCTGAGAAAATATGAGGAGCACTAGACACTTGTGCAAATTGACGCTGCTGGTGTACATCTACTAGCCAATGAAAGCCATCCCCACCCTAAACAAACCACCTTCCTAGGCTTCCACACCAATTTCCAGTCCAAGGCTGCAGATGTTTAAACTGGCACCTTTCTTCCACAAGTGCTCCAAGACTTCACAGGTAAAATAAAGCCTGCTCTGGTTAAATAAACCAGAAATGACACAATGAAACACGCCTAGGCTTTACGTGTATTCAGCAGAGGGAATTTACAAGACAAATGGTTTTGAAAATATTTAGCCTAAGCCAACAAACCACAGTGTGCTTAACAGTTTGCGGTAATTTATGGGACTTTGAAAGGAGGGGCCTCGTTGCCTTTCACACTTAAAAAGTTTACGAAATGGCTTTTGTTGATTGGCCAGGCCAAAAGCCGGACATGCAATACAGTTCAAATTCCTGGGTTTATCTCAACACTGATCTAGGAACATACTCAAATATTACCACCCTTTTCATGGGAGCAAAAGTCTTTCTTTTGTGTGGCTGTCGCAGGCTCGGTCTTTTTTTTCTGAGACACAGCTGACCTGACTGTGTAAACAGGTGCCATTATCAGACATGTCTATACTGTTATAAGGCAACATTATATATGTTACATTGGATAAGGAAGGCTGTCTTAAAAGGATACTTGTCTAAGTAATAAAAATACAGACAATCTAACTTTTTTTTTCCGTCTTTTTCTTCCCTGTACTGGGTACGGTGTGTATTTGATGCATTTTACCTCATTCCAGTACAGTTCTGTGCAGGAAAAAGGCAGCATGTTGTACTTTTTTTTTTTTTTGGAGGTGGAAAGCACTGAACTGGTGTAAACTATGCCATTGGAACCCATATAACTTACTTTTCATGCTTTTTTGATGCAGAAAAAAAGCACTACACTGCATCTGATGTGAACGGGCACCAAGACCATTATATTTTGGATTACTTCACCTTTCACTTTATAAAAGTGGTCGTAAAGGCTGAAGGTTTTTTTTTTCCGTTATGCATTCTATGAAATCCATCTATTTAAAACGGTCAATGTGCAGCCCCCCCAGAACCTCCCTTCCACCTTATATTCACCTGAGCTCAAATCCCGATCCAGCAATGTAGAAGGCACACACTGCAAGATGCTTGAAGTCTCATACAGTATGTTAGTTTCACCTTTTTAAGTTGCATTAGAGAAATAAATTAACTTTCGCACGATATTCAAATTTTTCGAGTTTCACCTATATATATATATTTTTTTTATAACCTAACCCTGCCTTAAACTTCTCCCTAACTTTATCCCTGACTTGTCTGGTGTGTTCCTTGACCTTCATAATGCTGTTTGTTCACTAAGGTTCTCTAACAAACCTCTAGTGCAGATATGCAATTAGCGGACCTCCAGCTGTTGCAGACCTACAAGTCCCATGAGGCATAGCAAGACTCTGACAGCCACAAGCATGACACCCAGAGACAGAGGCATGATGGGACTTGTAGTTTTTCAACAGCTGGAGGTCCGCTAATTATATATCTCTGCTCTAGGGGCTTTACAGAACAGCTGTATTAATACTGAGATTAAATTACACACAGTTGGACTCTATTTACTAATTAGGTGACTTCTAAAGGCAATTGGTTCCAATAGATTTTAGTTATAGGTATCAGAGCAAAGGGGGCTGAATACAAATGCACGCCACACTTTCACATATTTATTTGTTAAAAAATGTGAAATGCATTTATCATTTTCCTTCCACTTCACAATGATGTGCCACTTTGTGTTGGTCTAGCACATAAAATCCCAATTAAATACAGTTACATTTGTGGCTGTAACATGACAAAATGTGGAAAATTCCAAGGGGTATGAATACTTTTTCAAGGCACTGTACACACACACACACAAACACATATATATATATATATATATATATATATATATACACACACATACACACACAGTATATATCACAGTTTGCTTAGCTGTCTGATTGGAGTTACCCTTTTAAAAAAACTAATAAAAATAACTTGACCTTAAAGCAGTAATTTGAGGATATATCGCTCGTCACAAGTATGGCACCACCAAACTTCACGCTTGTCAGAGATTCATAACGGATGCATTCACTAAAATAACAGAGATGAATAACCCTTTCAGGCTGAAAAAAATTTGATGGACTTCTTGCTGCATTTCTCTCTTGGATGCATCTCTTATGTACAGACTTGTCATTTCCAGGCTTTATGACTCAGTTTATTATCAAACACGCTTTCTTAAACATAGTGAAATGAATCCTCTCTCTAATTTACATATTAAAATTAGTCAGAAGAAGATGCATTTTAATTTGTGATCATTGCTGTTTAGCTTAGGATTTAAATTTGGCCGGCCAATTTCTGTATCCTAATCTTGCCAAACCCTTATTTAATCAAATTCTGGATTCCGTGCATTTGTGGAGTTCTGCATTAGGAAACAGATTCTTTGCTTCCTAACCCTCCATGTGCTTCCATTGCAGATTTAGATAATTTTCCACCTAAAATGGTTTCCTCATACATATACATTTAGATCATTTAAAATCAACCTCACAAGTTTATTTCAATTCTTTGTAGAATGTTATATCTATAGTTTCTGACTAGCGTTACCTAGAAGAGACAAACAATAAAAACTCTTGCCTCAATCTCATCATGTTTTCAGTAGCTATGTCTTTGCAAATACACCTGTTTGGGGACATTCAAAAAACTTAAAGGATAAGTTCACCTTTTAAATTGAATAAATACACATATTTTTGCAGTTAAAAAATTTTTTTTTTTACTAGGAGCCTGGAAAGCATTGCACTTACGATCAGCAAATCACAGGTGCCATGCAGGACTCCTGCAGACTTGTCAGTATATCTGTCTGTTCATACCTTGTACAGGCAGGCAGTTACATACAGGAAGAGACAGAAAACTACCCCAGTGCTCAACAGCACCCTGATAGTTCAATGAGAGCTACAAGCCAACAGCCAGCTGTCGGTACTGTTAGTTTCTCATTCACAGAACTCTGGGTGGCTGGGTTCACACTAGAGCACAGAGCAGCTCACAGCAGGGGTTCGGTGCGTCTCCATTCACTGGTTCAGGTCCGATTTCAGCTGAATTGGGCTGAATTCGGACCTGAAACAAACCAAAAAGACGCACACGACTCCTCTGCAATTCACACCAGAGCCGCTCCGGAAACATGTGAACCGGCTCCATTGAGAGCCGGTCACAATCTCCTGCTATGTCAATTGGATGCTGGGAAACCGTAATAGTGTAAACTTTGCCTGAATGAATGATGTAGCCGAGTGGGCGGAGCCCCGCTCAACCGCATTTAAAAAAAAAAAATAGTGACAGTGAGTTCAGGGAGAAGATCCCCTCGCTTGCTGTCACTAGAGGCAGCGGATCAGGGAGACACTTTAGGAGTGGGAACATGTTACACTCTAAAAACGGGTGGAACATGTAACATGTTCCCAAAGTTGAACTTATCCTTTAAAATGTATCTAAACTGAAGAACAACTATATAATATTTTGCTCTTTATCAGGCGTTAGTCTTTTTTTACATGGTGATCCTGCCAGTAACACATTTCCTGTGCTAGGGCAAAACTCACCGTACTGTATCTATGGAGGAGCAGCGTTGCCTCCCTATGCTGCTCAATCCTGATCTGGATTACAGAACATTTCTCTTTCCTCCTCTTAATTGATAGGAAAATGTATTCTGTAGTTCACAGAGGAGAAATGGGATGGGCTAACACTGCTGGAGATTTTTACTGCAGCGCAGGGAGACTGACAAGCTTGCCTGATTTCTGCAGAATTGAGGGCACATATTAACAAGATATTAAAATGTTTTCAATGGTAGTTATATATATATATATATATATATATATATATATATACATATATATTATATACAGTGGAACCTCGGATTAGGAGCATAATTCGTTCCAGGAGAATGCTTGTAATCCAAAGCACTTGCATATCAAAGAGTTTCCCCATAGAAGTCAATGGAAACAAAGATAATTTGTTCCGCATTGACTTCTATGGCATGCAATACCGCATGTGGCCAGAGGTGGGGGGCGCGGAGAGCCTCGGAAATACTCGGGGACAGCTTGGCTGATCTCGGAAACACTCCGGAATGGAGTATTTCCGAGTGATTCCGAGTATTTCCGAACGGCTCCGAGTGTCACCAGCAACTCCGCACCTCTGGCCAAACGCGGCACTGCACACCCCATTAGCTTGAATTCTGCTCGTATTCTGAGACAACACTCGCAAACCGAGTCAGGATTAAAAAAAAAAAAAGTTGCTTGTAATTCAAAACGCTTGTTAACCGCGTTACCCATAAACCAAGGTTCCACTGTGTGTGTGTATATATATATATATATATATATATAAATAAAAAAGAAGAACATGGGGGCTTGTTTACACTAAGCAGCATGCACATAATTTGTGTGCGTCCCGGCTATGCATTGCAAAGTGCAGTTAAAACAGATTACAGTCGATTGGTTTTAATTTTTTTCTACTTGTACTATATAACTCTATAGCTCAGTAGTTTGTTATGACACTGTGACGTGTTTTGTAAAAAATGCATTTTTCCCCAGCGCACACCAATATAATGCTCTTGTGTGAATTTGGCACACAGACAGCAATAGCTTTTGCTGTGTCCTTGCATTGAACCTGCATTGATCAACTCAGAACAATGTAGCTTAATGCACTAGGTGTGAACGAGCCTCAAAAGAAGTTTATTGTTGTTGTGACTTATGACATATATGATAAAGCCTGTCAACAGCATTAAAGTGGTTGTAAACCCTTGGGCCCTTTTCAGATGGAGCAGGACCGTCCAAGCGGAATCTGCCTGCTCAGCGGAGGATCTCTCCGCTGATCTCTGCTGAGCAGGCGAATGACAGGTCCTTGCCCACTCTGA
Organism: Rana muscosa; assembly: GCA_029206835.1. Classification (NCBI taxonomy): domain Eukaryota; kingdom Metazoa; phylum Chordata; class Amphibia; order Anura; family Ranidae; genus Rana; species Rana muscosa. The sequence goes on along the minus strand of CM055126.1, from coordinate 143,690,608 downwards.
TACGGACACAGCCCACTCTCCTCTATGGGTTCATCGGACGGAAATGGACTGCATGTCTGTTTCCATCCGATTGTTATCCGACCTGCTGGACGGCTGGCGAAAGTATGGCCCTACGTCTATTTTTTAGCAGATTTTAATCGGATTGGATGTCCGGCGGGTGTCAGCAGGCACATGTCCGCTGACATCCCCCGACCCTAAAGAACAATGGGTAGTCTGACCGGGTCCGCCTGTCAGTTTTTCAGGTGGACCCGGTCCGCTGGTATGAAAGGGACCTTACATATACTCAGTGAAGTGACTGGCCCCAGGTGATAAACATAGTGTGACAGCAGGAAGGTAAAGTCACCTGGTTGCATCCAGGGGGGTAGATATATTTCGCCCAGATTCAGGCTTTACGCCGACTTATACAACTAGGTGGAGAGTTGTATAAGCCCAGCTGAGGCTAGTGGGCTCATGGATGACTCATACCTCTAGGGAGAGTGCTGGGCGTCGTACAGACAGGGAGTTGATGAGGCCAGCTGAAACTTGTCAGCTCATTTAGGCCTCTATAAGAACTCCCAGCTTCATTAGATGTTAGCTCATGCCTGGAACCAGACCTGTGTGGACTGTCTAGGGAGAGTGAACCCCTGTGCGGTGAGAAAAAGCCTGTGTGGCTATTTGCTTGGACATTTAAAACCAGGGACTTAGGGACTAGGACAGCACTAGGCTGATCCCAGTTGTTAGTTAGGAAACCTGTATGTTTAGTCAGAGGTCAAGTTGACCAGGATTTATTTTGTTTATATGTTTCTTTTGGCTTTGCTGTGTTTTGTCACTGTAAATAGAAAATAAACCGCACCTTTTTTTTGATTTTGAAAACCACAACCTCCGTTTGCTGGGCCTGTTTTTGTGTGGGGAGCCCATCCCGGGGGTCACACACACCCGCTGCCGAGCTAACCCCCTCACAATAGATTAAAGTGGTTGTAAACCCTTACACAACACTTTTAACTACAGGTAAGCCTATAATAAGGCTTACATGTAGGTACTGGAAATATCTTCTAAACTTGCACGGTTTAGGAGATATTTACCATATACATTTGCGCCAATGTCATAGGCGCATGCACACTAAAGAAAGGGCACGATCGTGCAGTTTCTATAGGGCCTGTGCCCTTTCTATAGGGCTCGTGCTCTGACTGTCAGCTCCCGCGCACATGCGCTGAAGTGACGTCACGTGACTCCGGCCAGTCACAGAGCCGGAGTCCACAGCCCCGGAGGGAAGAGGGGTGAAGATGGACGCGGCCACCAATGAGGACATTGCGGGCTTCGTTTGCAGGTAAGTGCAACATAATGGGCTAGTAGGCAATGCAAACTATCCCATTATGCTTTTACTTTGCAGGGTAATAAAAAGGAAGTAAAACCCATCAGGGTTTACTTCCTCTTACACAAATCCTCCTATATAAGTTGTACCTGTTTTTCTGCAGTCTTCTCTTCTCTACAGCCGCTCAAAGTGCTAAATTTAAAAAGCTTCTCTGAGTTGTCAGAAAAAAGAGAGTGGAGAGCTTAAAGCGGAGTTCCGCCCAAATGTATTTATTTTTAAAAGTCAGCAGCTACAAATACTGCAGCTGCTAACTTTTAAAATATGGACACTTACCTGTCCAGGGCGCTCGTGATGTCAGCACCTGAAGCGGATCTGTCCCTCAGCTCTCGGGTGCTGCCGCCGCCATTGTCGGTAAGGGAATCTCTACTGCCCATGCGCGAGTCGTGCTGCGCGATCTGAATGGTCCCTGCTGTCTTCTGGAACCTGTGTGTCTCCCAGAAGACAGCGGGGGGGGGGGGGGGGGCGGCGGATATGGCATAGATATCCGCGGATACTGCGGCTATCTATGCCCGGAAGTGGGAGCAAATACTTGCATTATACAGGTATCTGCTCCCCTCTCCCCCATGAAAGGTGCCAAGTGTGACACTGGAGGGGGGGGGGGATCCTAAAAAGCGGAAGTTCCATTTTAGGGTTGAACTCGGCTTGAAGTTACACCCTGCAGAGCTCAGTGAGGAGAGCTCAAGCAGCCGATTGGAGGGAAGGGACACACACCCCCTTTAAACAGCCCACAGAAACGGAGCCGAGGATGTCAATCAGATGGAGATCACTCCCCTGTCACTATTTTTCTCTTAGTGTCAGGAAAACTTGTCAGAAGTGACTTATGCTGATAGCAGAGGAATGAAGCAGCAGACAGAAATGACACTTAGGGCTCTTTCACACGGGGCGGATCCGTGAAGATCCGCCCCGTGAAGCTCCGCTTGCTCAGCGGGGATCGCTCCGTTGATCCCCGCTGAGCCGACGGATGACTGGGCGGTCCCCGCACACTGTGCAGGGACCGCCCTGTCAGAGCGCCGCTCTCCCCTATGGGGAATCGGATGACGACGGACCGTAGAGTCCGTTGTCATCCGATCCGCTCCGCAGACGGAAGGAAAAATAGGATTTTCCTCCGTCACACTTTTTCGGAGCGGAGCGGAGCGGATGTCAGCGGACATGTCTCCGCTGACATCCGTGCTTCCATAGGGGTGCATGGAGGATCCGTTTCAGGTCCGCCTAAAAAACTGACAGGCGGACCTGGACGGACCTCCGTGTGAAAGAGCCCTTAGTGCCCTGGAGTGAGACAAGTACACACTATAGAGGGATATGATTTGAACATATTTCATGTCTGAGGGTTACAACCATTTTAACATAACTTTTGTTTTATTCTGAGTTCCCCTTTAACCACTTCCCTACCGGGCACAAAAACCCCCTTCCTGCCCAAGCCATTTTTCAGCGCTGTCACATTTTGAATGACAATTGCGCGGTCGTGCGACGTGGCTTCCAAACAAAATTTGCGTCCTTTTTTTCACACAAATAGAGCTTTCTTTTGGTGGTATTTGATCACCTCTGCGGTTTTTATTTTTTGCGCTATAAACAAAAGAAGAGCGTCCAGTTTGAAAAAAAAAAAAACACAATATTTTTTACTTTTTGCTATAATAAATATCCATTTTTTTTATTTTTTTCAATTAAAATTTTCCTCAGTTTAGGCCGATATGTATTCTTCTACATATTTTTGTTAAAAAAATTAAAATCGCAATAAGCGTGTATTGATTGGTTTGCGCAAAAGTTATAGAGTCTACAAAATAGGGGATAGCATTTTTTTTTTTTACTAGTAATGGCGGCGATCTGCGATTTTTATTGTGACTGCGATATTGCGGCGGACAGATCGGACACTTTTGACACATATTTGGGATCATTCACATTTATACAGCGATCCCTGCTATAAAAATGCATTGATTACTGTATAAATATGACTGGCAGGTAAGGGGTTAACACTAGGGGGCGAGGAAGGGGTTAAATGTGTTCTAACTGTGGGGGGAGGGGACTGAGTGGGGGAGGTGACCGATGGTTGTCCCTATGTACAAGGGACACACCATCGGTCCCCTCTCCCTCACAGGACGTGGATCTCTGTGTTTACACACACAGATCCACTTTCCTGCTCGGTTACTGGGCAATCGCGGGTGTCCAGCGGCCATCGCGGCCGCCGGGCACCGGGTCCCCAGCAACGCGGCGGGCGCGCCCCCTAGCTCGCTTTAAAGGCAGGACGTCATATGACGTCCTGTCAGAACGAGAAAGTCTTCCGCCCGCCGTCATTTGACGGTGGGCGGTGGACAACAGGTTAACATAGTTTTATTACCTGTTGTTCCTGTCAGTACATCCGTTATTTTTCCGCTATAGTGGTCCAATAACAGACAAATGTCTTTTATGGAGAAAGGGGAACAAACAATTATTGGTGAGAGAGATTTTCAATCATGCACAATAATTTGTAAATGACACAAGAACTTCTATAGCTTAGGTGTGTTCTTTATCACTTGGTTATTAACCCTACCCTGCCCAATTATGGCAAGCAGTACCCAAACCAACTGCACTGCAACCTGTAATCACCTATTGTGCACAACAGACATTTGTTAGCAATAAAATCAGCTAAAGGAAAACCATTATCAAAGTCGAACCCAGCCTTACATCAAAAACCATTTTGTAACAGCTGTTAAAATTCTGCATTTTGGTAAAGCCTGTTGTAGAGCAGGAAGACAGGTTGTGTGAACATTTCGCAGCGTCTTTGCCCGCTTGAGAATAGTGCCTGAACATTCCAGCATCAGCATTCTCTCCTTCCGCAGTGTGATCTCCCTCGCCATTTACCCAGCTAATGAATGGCAGCAATTAGTAAAATGTAATCCTATCGCACAATCATTTTAATGCTTTTAGCACTCAGAAAAGTAAACACCAAATTAATACTGCTCAAGCCATCTCAGATCCTCGTTAGCAGCAAGCAATTATAGTTCAGCTCCTCAGGTGTAATTAAATGATTGCAATGATTTAGTTCCATAAATGCAAGTTAATTCATAAGCAAGCAACAAATATTCTGGGAGTAATTACCGGAAAAGACACAGCACAAGCGACTGTGTACCTGCAGAGGGGAAGAAGTGCCCCCTCCTGCCCAAACAGGGAACACAGAACAGCGACCTTCTCTATCCAGATATTAACCCTGTTGAAACTCATTGTTTTGATAGTGATTAGTGCATTAGCATTTCAGTAGTCTAAATCCTACAGCGTAAATGCCACAAAGACTTTCATGGTAGCTAAAGTATCGTATGCATTTCATGGCAAATTAAAGAGTGTACTGTGTCATGAAATTGCTCTGCTGTCTTAAACAGTAAAAACACTTTGACTCTTGCAGCAAATATTGATATTCTCTGAGCTTTTAAAATATTTAATAATTCAGAAAAAAACACAACTGATTAACAGGTATGTCCACTCAACAGATTTAGGTGAAGAGGAGTGAGAGACAATCAAACAATTATGTTAAAGAGGAATTGTACTCTGGAAGATGTAAAAAAAAAAAAAAGAAAAAAACGTAGCTAGAGGGAAAGGACTATTCATCAGTATTGCCTGTAGTCTCCCTGTAGCTGATCATTTCCACATTACTGGCTTACAATGCCTATTCCTGCATTGTTTCTTTGTGTGGGGGTGGCCATCTTGGTAGAGGCAGGGTTCTACTTCCTAATGCCAGAGCCTCCAGCAAGCAATCTCACTCCAATTCTCTTGAGACTAGCAGTCAGAGGCAGCAGTTTCCTTATTAATATTATTATTATACAGGATTTATATAGCGCCAACAGTTTGAGTAGCGCTTTCCAATATAAAGGGAGACAATACACCAACAGTACAATTCAAAACAAGAGGCTTAGAAGGGCCATGCTCCTGCGTGCTTACATTCTAAGAGGGAGGGGCTGGTGAAACAAAAGTTAGTGACTGTGAGGGAAGTAGAAGATTTGATTATTAGCTGAAGGCAGGATAGTCCTCCCTGAAGAGATGAGTTTCCAGGTATTGCCTAAAAGTGGGCAGAGTAGGAAATAACCGGACAGATTGGGGTAGTTCCAAAGGAAGGGAGAGGCTCTGGAGAAGTCCTGGAGATGAGCATGGGAGGAGGAGACAAGGGAGCTAGAGAGCAGAAGGTCTCGGGATGGGTGGAGAGGACGATTTGGGTGATATTTAGAGATAGGATTGGCAGAATTGTAAATGGCTTTGTGTGTTATTGTTAGTGTTTAGAATTTTATTAGTTGGGCAATGGAAAGCCAGTGGAGGGGTTGGCAGAGAGGAGTGGCGGACACTGAACGGTTGATAAGGTGGGTGAATCTGGCAGCGGCATTCATGATAGACTGAAGAGGGGATAGCTGTCGGAGAGGTAGACCAATAAGGAGGGAGTTACAATGGTCAAGGCGAGCGATAACAATGAAGTGAATAAGTTGTTTAGTGGCGTCAACGGTTAGAAAGGGGCGTATTTTTTAGATGTTTCGGAGGTGAAGTCTGCACGATTTGGACAGTAATTGAATTTGGGGCTGAGCCTAGGATTACATCTAGTACCCTGGCATGAAGGGAGGGACTGATGATTGTATAATTGATCTTGATAGAGAAGTCGGGGGGGGGGCTGGAGAAAAAATTCTGAGCTCAGTTTTAGAAAGATTGAGTTTGAGAAAGTGGTGTGACATCCATGCTGATATGTCAGTTAGTAAGGCGAGATGAGACTGAGGGCGTCAGCTGAGAAGTAGAGAGATAGATTTGTGTGTCGTCAGCATAGAGGTGGTACTGGAAGCCATGGGAGTTTATTAACAGACCAAGAGAGGAGGTGTAAATGGAGAAGAGAAGGGGTCCGAGGACAGAACCTTGAGGTACCCCTACAGGAAGTGGAGAGGAGGAAACAGAGTTATAGGTCACACTGAAGAGCGCTGTGATTGGTAGGAGAAGAGCCAGGAGAGAGCAGAGTCTTGTAGACCAAGAGAGAGGAGTTTTTTTTGAGGAGGAGGGGATGGTTAATTAAGGCTTCACACTATAAATATACAGCTATGAGGCTTCAGGCACAGGAGTCCCTAGGCACACTCATATCAAAAAGAGCAATGCTATTTTTACAGGAGGAATTGAAGACACAGGGTACATTTTAAGCATAATTAACATTTCTGGATGTTCCCTATAAAATAGCAAATCTTCCCTTTTTGAATTCAGGCCCACATTATAGTTATGTGGACTAAAAGTAACACTGTCCACATCTCATGAGTAAAAACATAATGCAGCAAAAGAGCAGCTGTTTTTCCAAATAGGAATAACATTGCACAGGTGGTAGAACCTAGTCAACAAACTAGAAGCAATAGTTGATTTCGGTTTAATATCCATTGCAACTCTAGTATTGGATCATTTCATTTTGATGCACAGATTTTGCTTGAGTTATTGTCTGTGCCAACAATTTGACACCTTGTAAATAGACACCAAGGGGTTGATTTGCTAAAACTGGAGAATGCAAAATTTGGTGCAGCTGTGCATGGAGCCAATCAAATTCTAGCTTCAGCTTGTTCAATAAAGCTTTGACAAAACGAAAAAAAAAAACCTGGAAGCTGATTGGTGTCTATGCAGAGCTGCACCATATTTAGCACTCTTCAGTTTTAGTAAATCAACCCCCAGGACTTACATCACACATTTATGACTTATGATGTCCTATCATCATTAGTATCCCCGTGATAGTATTTATCATCTTCATAGCATATTATGTACTGCCATGATAGTATAACATTATAGCTGAGGTTAAGGGTCTAAAGGTTACGTTTAGGAGCTACGCCCCATCAACATAGCGACAAGGTGCTTTCGGGTGGGGGGGCAGAGCCCCCCCTGCCTCAAAGCACCCCCCATGTTAAGGGCATATTGCTTGGTATGGTGCAGGAGGGGGGGCGCTCACTTGTTCCCCCTCTTTCCTGGCCTGCCAGGCTGCATGCTCCGATAAGGTTCTGGTATGGATTTGGGGGGGGGGGCACGCTGTTTTTTTTTTTTTAATCTTTACCGGGAAAGCCCATTGACAGCTGATGACTCATCAGTTGTTAAGGACACCACAGCCGGGTCCTAGGCCCCGCTCCTTAACAACTAGCTTTTATTGTGCCCTGATTGTGTAAAGCTTTGCCCAATCAGGTTGCAGAATGCACTGTGCAGTGCATTGCAGGGCGTTCGGCGACGCGAAAACCCTCCGAACGTCCTGAAAATTTGGGTGTTTCCCGAGCTGGGCGAACAGCCAATGTTCGGCCCAAACTCATGCTCGGGCCAAACCGTTCGCCCAACACTACTAAACATGTATGTGAATGATGGCACTGTAATTATTTTATATTAAAAAAAAACACATCTAAGTACCTTTTTCCTAATCGATATAAAGCTGTCACATGACCCAGCCCTTACCCAGCCTGTCTGCAGGGAAACATAAGCAGGAGGAGCTTCTAGCCCTCTGCTGCTGGTCACATGTTCAAAATAAAAAAAACAGCCTTTGGAATAGAGTAAAAATAAATAATTAATATCAATAAACTGTTTTAAATTGTCATACAAATATATATTTTAAATAAAATATTTATTATATTTTGGCAATAACATGGTGTGACCGGATTTCTGCCAGTCACAGGCTCCAGCCTGTGTCTTAGAATAAGAGGGAGGTGAAGCCTCCATCAATCTGCATGTAATATCCCAACCCCATTGTGTTTAGCTGGTTAGTGGGCATGGAGGAGGAGGTAGGGAGTGGGCTGTCATTTATCACAGTGTATATGCCCACATGTGTGACTCTAAAGTCACATGGGCTCCTCACATGTGATAGGGAGGAAATGCTCAACATAGAAACTCAATGAAAACTGAGCATGTGCAGGGTTGCCACCACAGCTGCAAAATCCCTGGTTGAATTGGGGACATGGACATACGGTGGAGATAGAGAGCAGCAGGATCAACCAGGTTTTTTGCAGAATACAGAAAACTAATCTCATAGTGACTGAGTGATTATGAACAGCATGTAATATTGCATTTATTGATAGTTTTTTATGATGTGGGTTTAGTGTGATAAGCATATATCACGAATGATAAAAACTGTAACAGAAATTTGTATGACAAAACTTTTGGCACCAAAAATCCCATACCACACCAATCCAGTTTTGTTCCTTTGCTTGGATTTAGATGTGTTGGATATTGGATACCTCAAGTCTTCCATCTGGTTTGCTGTTATTTTCTATAATAGGAGGAGTGAGGCAAGTCTGCAGTGAAAGAGTTCATACACACAGGGGCCAAAAAAAGAGTAGCTGGCACACATTTCTAATGTGCATCTAATGTATGTAAGGAACTGTAGGGAGTTAAACTATGTATGATATACAAAATGCAAGCTGTCCTTTGAATTGCCTTTTATTATATTAAAGATGTAAACTGTCAGAAGACACCAAAGTCTCTATTACTCCTGCAAGCAACGGATCCATCCAGGTCTCCCGAAGCCACAGACTGATCAATACCCCCCAGGGCAGCCATTCCCACACCATGTGGTGTTCTTACCATGTACAAAGTGCCTTAATATAACAAATGTGTTCATGGATACAATTTTCATAATACAATGTTTTGATCAATTCAAAAACTGAAAATTATCCTCAATAAAAAATATTTAAAAATAACAGTGTCTGTGCAAAGCCACTCATTTTAGTTATACTCACCTAACCAATGCCTCTCTGACAGTTCCTACCTCCATTGCAGCAGGCACATATTTTCGAGGTGCAGAAGCTAAGAGGAGTGTTGACATCACTCCCACAATCATGTGACAGTGCCTGGGCCTAGCGATTGGCTACTAGACCTGAGCACTATTACATGGGTGAAGGTTACATAGAAAAACAGAAAGGTTATGAATAAGAGGGTTGCCTTTAATGTTGCACACAATTAGACAACAAAAGAATCTATGGTCACTGTTGGTAACCCCTATGTAATTGTTGCTATAATTTTACTAACACTAATGACTTGTAATTTCAGTCTTTTTCAGGCAATTACAATAACTATTCAGCAGAAGAAAAACGTCCCAGAAGCCATATTGGATGGTTATATTACATTGTTTCCCTTATATACTACTATAAATGTCAACTAAAACATGACATTTCCATGGTAGCCAGCCCATCACTGCTAAAAAGGACAAAAATAGAGCGATGTTTGATGCATACTGATGAGCTGAATGTCACTACCTTATTTTTTGTCTTGGACTTTCGTGCAAATTCCTGCTCAATCTTCCTTGCTGTGGGACATCACAGTCCCCATAATATTAAATACAATAGGGAGAGTGATGTAACCATGTAGGGAATAATGCTGGTAGAGATCTTGCCAAAAGCCAGTGGGAGATCCCAACAATTTGAGGTTGACATACGGTTAAGGAAACACTGACCCAAAAAAGAGAAGAATTCTGCTTTTGCTAGTCAACTCCTTGTCTAGGATCAGAGAATACCAAGTCCCTATTTTATGGGGTAAAAACAAATGTGTGCCAAAATAATGGTGGCCCTACTAGTCTTACTTCATGTATGTAGCTAATCCTCTATGGACAAACAGTGGATCAAGCATTCTGCTATTCCTTTCGGTGAGATGTTTCTACGATAAAAACAAGGGGACTCTGAAGCCCTGTACACACGTTCGGATTTCCTATGGATTCTAATCCGATGGATTTTTCCATCGGAAATCCGATGAAGCTGACTTCCATCAGTCTTGCCTACACACCATCAGTCAAAAATCCGACCGTCCCAAACGCCGTGACGTAAAACACTCTGACAAGCCGAGAAAAATTAAGTTCAATGCTTCCGAGCATACGTCGACTTGATTCTGAGCATGCGTGGGCTTTTTCTCAGATGGAGTTCCATCCACACAGACGATCGGAATTTGCTATCGTTTTTTTCCCATCGGATAAATTTAAAACATGTTCTATTTTTTCTCACTGATGGAAAAAAGACCGATGGGGCCCATACACGATCGGTTTGTTCGATGAAAAGTCCATCGAACTGTTTTCATTGGTAAAACCGATCGTGTGTACACGGCATAAGAGAAACACACCTTTAATAATCAAGTATTCCATCAACTTAGAATAAAAAGCTAGAGCTGTGTACCTCTAGAACAACTTCAGAGAGATTAGATATTTGGATATGAATCATGTCTGTTCAGGCATTTGTTTTCTTTCTTTTCAAACGTATGAAAGAAGACCACCCCGAGACCTAGGATTGTATTCTTTTCTGGCACGGTTCTCACATGATGAAACACCAGGGGAAATCTAGTAATATGATTTTAGGTCAAACACAGACTGAAATTTAAATAACAGCCATACTGATGCCCTCTCTGGATCTCAAGTGTCCCTAAAAGACATGGACACGAGCTGTAGAACACAACTGTAAACAGAGATAGTAATGGCAGCAAGGGCTCGCCATACACAATATAAGACAGCATGATATTCCAGTATATTGAACCTTTTTATGTTTTTTTCCCTTTAGCACAAACTGACTTCTGACAAACAACAAAATGACTTCTCAGCAAAACACATTGCCATAAATTCAGTTCTCTGTCATTCATCTGTTTCTCTACACAATTAACATCCAAAGGGCAGCAGTTAGAAGATGTGGAGAAGGGAGGAATTGAATGACTCAAGTCAAATATCATCGGCTGTTACAAAATATAAAATATAAAAAATAAAAAGTGAAACACGCCTGTAAACTAAACAAAGGTCATTAAACCAAATAACTGAACAAACAATAAGAAAGAAATATAGGCTAAATAATGGCTTTGATTACCAGGAGTCATAACATATTAAGAGCAGAAAAGGTCAAAGTGGTGCATTACCGTATATACTCGAGTATAAGCCGACCCGAATATAATCCGAGGCACCTAATTTTACCACAAAAAACTGTGAAAACTTATTGACTCGAGTATAAGCCTAGGGTGTCCATCTGCATGCCTTACTGTGCTTCACATTGCCGCACTGTGTCCATGTGCATGCCTCACTGTGTCCATGCCTCACTGTGCCCATGCCTCACTGTGCTTCACATTGCAGCACTGTGTCCATGTGCATGCCTCACTGTGCCCATGCCTCACTGTGTCCATGTGCATGCCTCACTGTGCCCATGCCTCACTGTGTCCATGCCTCACTGTGCCCATGCCTCACTGTGCCCATGCCTCACTGTGCCCATGCATCACTGTGTCCATGCATCACTGTGTCCATGACTAGACTGACGTTTAACATGGGAGTCTATGGAAGGGGTGCCCAGGTTTGAAAAATTGGTGCTCCCCGGCTGTAGGTCCCTCAGACAACAAACTTTGCACACTTATAGAGAAGAAATGGGGCTACATGTGTACCAAGACCCAGGCCCAGGGGACCTGAGACCGGCCGGTACCGGGTCCCCAAAGTCACCAGAGAAATTATCGTTTAACATGGGAGTCTATGGAAGGGGTTCCTGGCTTTGAAAACCCTGTGCTCCCCGGCTGTAGGTCCCCCGGACACGCTTGTGGAGGAAGAGTGGGGCTACATGTGTGCTAAGTTTGGGGTCCAGGGGACCTAGGAACGGCCGGTACCGGGTCCCCAAAGTCTGGAAGATCAGGCGCAAAAAGGTGACTCGAGTATAAGCCGAGGGGGGCATTTTCAGCACAAAAAAATGTGCTGAAAAATGTGGCTTATACTCGAGTATATACAGTATGTCTATTTAAATTTAAAACTTTTCAGTGTATTTTACATAAAACAAAATTCTACAAAGGCAAAATTCTAACGCACAACTGTAAGTTAGAAGTACAAATGATGAGCATGGGGAGGGACATCAATAATGCACATTGTTCCTCTAAAAATTAAGGTATTGCCATTGATTAGAAACATTACAGTTACATTTTACTGTAGTTCTCAAACACAATGTTTGCAAATTACTATAGTAGCACTGGGAGAGGATTGTGGGTATTTTATGGCATATCTGTCATTAAGCATAACAGAACACTGTACCGCAGTCATATCTAATTCTCTATCAACCAATGTAACATGCACATATTGAAGAGACAGGGCTTAATGGTACAGAATGTAATTTCCAAAATATATTAAAACCTTCATAGCTAAAAGAAAAAAAAAACAACAAAAAAAAAAACAGCACATATCTTTTCTAAAATCCTCCCTTAGCTCATTGGCATCATATGGATTCCATATAACAGGCACATTTCATCTGCACTGAATTGAATTTATGAGGCTATGGCAGCACTATAAATGTAATCACAAACACTGGGATTTAACATGACAAAATATGTTCATTAAAGATACTTCAGGAGGTTCTAACCCTATATACAGTATACAAAAATAAAATGTGTTGGCTTTACACTGAACCCCTTTCCAACTTCCATTGCATGAAAACTCCCTCCCAGCAAAAGATCAGTCTGATTTCCTAGAGTGGAGCTACAGAGACGATTTGTGACCACCTAGGTGGATACAGATCAAATGATTGGCAACAGTAATCTTTTCACTGATGCTTCGGTTAAACATGCCAATTTTCTTCTTAGCATAGAAGTGATCCAGGTTTCATTCCTCCCCACTTCCTGGTCCCTGTGATTACCTTGCTCCTCCGTGGGCCCAATACCAGTGCAAAAGATTTGAGGTTGGACAGCAGTGTTCAGGATGGGGAGTGGTGGAGGAGATCAAAAAACAGATGATTTCCTCTACTAAAAGGAACCTGGAAGTGTTGAACACTTCCGAGATCACAGCTGTCAAAGTCCCAGGTATACAGAAGATCAGGAACTCCCCAGTTTGATTGAGCTACAGAAAAATTAGGCTCCAGGGGTCTAATAGCTCCCTGATGTCTCAGTTAAGAGAACTTCTCACTTATTTTGTGAAAAAAAAAAGAGAACTTATTTCTGATTTTAAATTAAGGGCTAAGCAGACATAGTAGAAAAGTAAAAGAAAATTGGCTAAAATTTTAGAAAATCATTTATATATAAAAAAATATAAGTTATAAATGAATGCCCCCCCCCCCCCTCACACAAGCAGCATAGATACATCCACATGCCCGCCAAACTTAGAATAATAGGTTTCACAGCGTCCTTTAAATGTAATTTAGTTTTTGGGCTGTAACAGATTTTGAATTGCCTCCTTGCAATTTTGAGTATCTAGAAGTATAAACAATTTTGAACCTAGGTATATATTTGTTTTTTATGGAGTCAATGCTGTCTCATCCTTTCAATTTAACCCAATTGCAATGAGCCTTCTGTACAAGAACGTGGTCTCAGGCCGGTATATTACTCTATATTGAAAAGTGTCCAATATCCAGAAAACGAAAATATATGCATTTGTTTATCAAACATACAGAGCTGACATATGCATCAACACCTACACATATTTTGGTATCCCTGTACTTGGATACGTACGAGAAAATTATTTTGTGAAAATATTTGGAATAATAATAATTATACGAAATACGTTTCTCTGCTTATTCTAAAAATGTATTGGGATCCATGCACACTGGCTTAAAAATTGTTGCTTCTACAGAAGTTTTGTGTTCTGCCTGTAGAAGCAGCTCAATGTTATCCTATGTATCCATGCACATTAGGACAATTAGAGGCTTAATTTTAAGCTTAGTGTTTAGAGGCAGGGAAAAAAAAAAAAAAAAATTCTGGTTTGCATTTTTGATTTAAACGCTAAATTCTCCTAAACTGGGTACAAAAATGGTATATGAGCGTTTTTTTTTCTGCCAAGAGAACTGCCATTTTTTTTAAGCCCAGTGAGCATGGATCCTCGGAGTATTTCGGTAACAGAAACATAAAAACAGTGTGAAATGTATTGGGGTATGCAAAGCAGTTAAACATTTATTGTTCAGTAAGCCTTTTCAAAATCTGGTCTGGTCACAGAGGTTTCGATTACGGTAATTAAAGCCGAGTTCCAGTCGATTTTGTATTTATTAAAAGTCAGCAGCTACAAAAAGTGTAGCTGCTGACTTTTACTAAACACACACTCACCTGTCCCACGATCCAGTGATGTGGCCGCCCAAACGCGCGGTTCTCGCCCTCGCTTCTGCCCGGCATCACAAGTGTGGCCACCCGGCTGTGACAGCTTGTAGCTTCACGTCATGCTGCGCCTCCTCAATAGTCAGGCAATCTTCTCTGACCCGTGACGTGTCCCAGAAGATTGCAGAGATGGAGGGGGAGAGGAGAACTTCCGCTCGAGTTGCCCCCGAGCGGAAGTGGGAGCTGGTGGGTACCTGTCAAAACTAGGTACCCACTCCCCCCCCCAAAAAAAAAATTACATGCCAAATGTGGCATGTAAGGGGATGAGGAGTCCTTAAAGCGGAAGTTCCACTTTTGGGTGGAACTCCGCTTTAAAGATCTGTCAATTCCATATTTAGGTCGCCAATGTAATGCCATGCCACCTTATTTTAGTATGGTAGTCATGATAGTCTTTCCTTTTGAGTGTTGCTACTTGTCTTGTGAATCCCCATAGGTTTTCTGATTATGACTCCAGACTAACTTCTGATTCCTGCTGTTCATATTTGTGCTGCCTGCCTTGAGCGGGCCACAATGAGCAGAGTGGGTGGATGGGATGTCCGTGTCCGCTCTGCATATGCAGAGCAGACACGGACACAGCCCACTATACTCTTTGTTTGTTTTTTTTTTTTTTTTAGTGTATCAGATTGGAGGTAGGACAGAAGTTGGTTTACATCTGCCACTCCTTAGAGGTGCATGGAGGGTCGAATTGGGTCGGCCTGACCGTGTGAAAAGGGCTCAAGACTGCTTTCACACTGATGCGCTGCGGCTTATCCTGCACCGTGGGTGCACTTTGCAATAGACTTCTATTATATTCTGCAGGTTTGGTGCACTTTCAGAAAGCTCACCAAACTCACAGGTAATAACAGAAGTCTATGGCTCAGTGCAGGTAACCCGCAGGTGCACTCCTCTGCACCTGCAGATCAGTTTGAAAGCAGCCCAGTAACCACTGCAGAACAGATATACCCATATATACACTGTGATTTTAGTAATAAACTGATCTTTAATAACAGTATTCTATTCTATTCCATCCCAGAGCAAGAGGTCGTGGGCCACATCAGAGGGCTCCGCGGGCCACATGTGGCCCCCGGGCCACTGGTTGGGCACCTCTGATATAGTACTTTACTTTCTGCTCAGATGTCCACAGCACAGTGAGCAGCATGACGGATCTGTGCTAATATACAATCATTGTGTGAATATACTAAGTAGGAAGAAGTAAAGTAGCAAGAACAGCCGACATATGTAATGACCAAACACAGCTGTCTCCATATACACTCACTGGCTGCTTTATTAGGTACACCTTGCTAGCACCGGGTTGGACCCCCTTTTGCCTTCAGAACTGCCTTAATTCTTCATGGCATAGAGTCAACAAAACACTCCGCAAAGATTTTGGTCCATATTGACATGATGGCATCACACAGTTGCTGCAGATTTGTTGGCTTCACATTCATGATGCAAATCTCCTGTTCCTCCACATCCCAAAGGTGCTCTATTGGATTGAGATCTGGTGACTGTGGAGGACATTGGAGAAAAGTGACCTCATTGTCATGTTCAAGAAACCAGTGGTGAGATGATTGGAGCTTTGTGACATGGTACATTATCCTGCTGGAAGGAACTATCAGAAGATGGGTACACCGTAGTCATAAAGAGATGGACATGGTCAGCAACAATACTCAGGTAGGCTGTGTCGTTTAAACACTGCTCAGTTGGTAAGGAGGGGCCCAAAGTGTGCCAAGAAAATATTCCCCACACCATTACACCACCACCACCACCACCAGCCTGAACTTTTGATACAAGGCAGGATGGAATTATGCTTACATGTTGAATGTCGCAGCTGAAATCGAGACGCATCAGACCAGGCAACGTTTTTCCAATATTCTATTGTTCAATTTCGGTGAGCCTGTGTGAATTGTAGCCTCAGTTTCCTGTTCTTAGTTGACAGGAGTGGCACCTGGTGTGGTCTTCTGCTGCTGTAGCCCATCTGCTTCAAGGTTCAATGTGTTGTGGGTTCAGAGATGGAATTCTGTATACCTTGGTTGTAATGAGTGGTTATTTGAGTTACTGTTGCCTTTCTATCATCTCAACCTAGTCTGCCCATTCTCCTTTGATATCAACGAGGCGTTTTCATCCACACAACTGCCTCTCACTGGATATTTTTTTTATTTTTCGGACCGTTCCCTGTAAAACCCTGGAGATGGTTGTGTGTGAAAATCCCAGTAGATCAGTAGTTTTTAGACAAAAAGCCTTTCTGGCACCAAACAACTATGCCACGTTCAAAGTAACTTAAATGCCCTTTCTTCTCCATTCATACATACCGTATTTTCCGGCGTATAAGACGACCTTTCCCATCTAAATTTCACATCCAAAAACGGGGAATCGTCTTATACGCCGGGGGGAACAGCCGCCAGATTGATGTCAGCGCCGCCGGGTGCTCGAGATTACTGTATGCATAGTTTGCACCGCTCAGCCAATCCCGGCGGGTGATGCAGCCTGTTGATGAATACAGAGCCTGCTAAGCCTGCTCGGATTGGAGACAACCTCTGCCAATTCGAGCAGGCTACATTACAGTGAGTCAAAGCGGCGCTGGCTGATGATGTCACAGCCTCTGCCAATCCGAGCAGGCTTTGTATTCAATAGAATACATCGCTCGCCGTGATTGGCTCAGCGCCGTATGGCTCTATCTTCGAACGAGAAGAAGGAATTTCAGGCAATATGAAGCCTCAGAAGGGGGGTCATCTTGTCTCAGAAGGGGGGTTGTCCTATACAGTGAGTATAGGCTAAAAACTTAGGAAATACAGTAGCATTAGGGGGTCGTCTTATACACCGGAAAATACGGTATATTTTTGGCTGCCGGAATTCACACAGGGCAGAGCGTTGTTTCTCTCAAATTAGACCTAAAAGGGTTAATCACAGGGACCAGGAAGTGGGAAGGAATGAAACCTGGATCACTTCTATGCTAAGAAGAAAATTGGCATGTTTAACCGAAGCATCAGATAAAACTGTTGAATTTTTCACCCTCAGCTCTTACTACACAACACATTTCCAGGCTGATGCTTCAATTATACTGCCTTCATAACCCACATATACATTGATAAGCATAGTAAGGGTTAAAGACTTTGCTTCCAACTTAGGATGTCAGTCACATTCCCAGCATCCTTCCGTGTCATTGCCTTGTTTTCTTATTCCTCTCTTGTACACTGTAAGTTTAATTACTGGGGAAGGCTGCTTATTATTATTCAATTTTGAAATTTGATGTGCCGATGCATGTAAATCCTGTTAAATGACCACCCATATCCTCCGCAAGTGGCCAACAAACAGCACATCTCAAGGCAACGCGGCTCGCCACCTCCTTCTGCTAACACTGTACTTCTTACTAACTTTCCCAACTCCATTAATTTTTTAAGATGCTTTTAATAAGGCTTCTGAGCTGTGGGGGAGGAGGGGCAAGGAGTTCTCTGTCAGTCCACGAGAGTTCCTGCTGACTTTATGAATATTAATGACAGTGTAATTCTGATTAAAGGGGCTTGTGGGAAAAGCTCTGCGAATCCCACAGCTCAACAAGACCAGATCGCAGTCCCTTTATGAATTTGGATTTAGACATTAAACTGTGGGAAGGGAGAGAACGAGGGACAGGAGAGATCCAGAAGAAAAAAACAGACTTAATACTGCCTCCCCTACTCCTGAAGAAAGAAATTAGGTGGGTTAATAAATTGGGCAATTAATAATACCAGGCCTTGAATCAACACATCTGTCTTTCAAGTTGGATACATTGATGAATGCTAAAGCAGGAGAAAGGATTATAAAATCATATTAGAATGATCAGAGGACAGCTGCAGGGAAGAAGCCAAGACATTTGGTAAGTCTTAGAGGAGGCTAGAGAAATGATAATTAATGTAATTATTAATAACACCTTAAAACAACATCATCTTTCCCCCCAGGATGGAAGGGCCTAGTTGCTGTGGGAAGACTTCTCAAGGTTATTACAATATGGCACAGGATATGACTTGAACAAATACGCACATTTCAAAAGTCCAGATGCCAGGAATATTTTCAGGACTTAAGCCGTATACACACGATCGGTTTTACTGATGAAAACAGTTTGATGGACTGTTTTCATCGGACGAACCGATCGTGTATGGGCCCCATCGGTCTTTTTTCCATCGGTGTGAAAAAATAGAACATGTTTTAAATTTATCCGATGGGAAAAAAAAACGATAGCAAAATCCGATCGCCTGTGTGGAAATCCATTGGATAAAAAACCCACACATGCTCAGAATCAAGTCGACGCATGCTCAGAAGCATTGAACTTAATTTTTCTCGGCTCATCGTGTTTTACGTCACCGCGTTTGAAACGGTCCGTTTTTTGACTGATGGTGTGTGGGCAAGACTGATGGAAGACAGTTTCATCGGATTTCCGATGGAAAAAAAACATCGGATTAGAATCCATAGGATATCCGATCATGTGTACAGGGCTTTACAGTCTGGTGTAATAGGCAGGGGCTCTGATTACAGCCTTATCTGAAAATGGACTTTAAACGGCACATAGATAGATATTGTAAAAATTCTAAGGGTTTTATTGTTGGTAGAAAAATATAATTGAATTTAGGTAAAAAGTACGTTAATACAAAACAATGACATTATGTAACAGTCATCAATAATTAGTATAGGGTCCCATTTACAAGACTCAACACATCTCCCAGAAATTACATTAACATGTAAAATACACAAAGTAGAATAGGATAATGTATAGCCAACAAACACAAATGAGGAGTTGGACGGTATGCACGAGAGATGACTGGTCTTATTGATAGGTCCGGTAAATTCAAAGATAAAGATCTTGCTTTCGCTCGACTAGTTTCGCGTTCCAAAACGCTTCGTCGGGAGCATAGTATTGAACAAGGCCGTGTTAAGTAGTGAAACCGGCCTAGGTATTTTGACCTGGCAGTCCGTGTATCACAGGGTGCCAGTATTATATAAACACATTCATGGTAAACAATCATGCGTGATTTAAGTAAAAGAGTAACTATGTGGACTGTCCACAGGAGAGGTTCCATCCAGGTCCACCAGCACATAATCCGTGTCAAGCTATAAGCTGGGTCAGTCCATCACTAGGGGTCACCTAAACAGATTACCACTGTGTGGCTCGAGCAAGTGTTTCTGACTGACACACTCCTCTACAGTATTGTCTGGTTTGTTACACCTGGATTTACGTTCCCTACCTATCAGTAGCCTGTGCATAGTTACTCTTTTACTTAAATCACGCATGATTGTTTACCATGAATGTGTTTATATAATACTGGCACCCTGTGATATACGGACTGCCAGGTCAAAATACCTAGGCCGGTTTCACTACCTAACACGGCCCTGTTCAATACTATGCTCCCGACGAAGCGTTTTGGAACGCGAAACTAGTCGAGCGAAAGCAAGATCTTTATCTTTGAATTTACCGGACCTATCAATAAGACCAGTCATCTCTCGTGCATACCGTCCAACTCCTCATTTGTGTTTGTTGGCTATACATTATCCTATTCTACTTTGTGTATTTTACATGTTAATGTAATTTCTGGGAGATGTGTTGAGTCTTGTAAATGGGACCCTATACTAATTATTGATGACTGTTACATAATGTCATTGTTTTGTATTAATGTACTTTTTACCTAAATTCAATTATATTTTTCTACCAACAATAAAACCCTTAGAATTTTTACAATATCTATCTATGTGCCGTTTAAAGTCCATTTTTAGTTTAAATAATATTCTCCCATTGATTATCGGGACGTTGGCGCATTTATACCAGGTGCATCCACAGTGTCACCCTGTGGTGATGCACAATTTAGCAATTTCCTTCTAAATACAGCCTTATCTGCTCACTCTTAATTTAAATTATCTACTGCTGAGGTTTTTTTGAAGGGCTAATTCACACCAGTGCGTTGATCTACATTTCAGCGGAAAAAACAATTGTTTCTTTATGTGTCCTCTTCACACTTCAACGAATGTAAAACTCAGATCAACGCAGCACTTCGCAACAAAAATTGTATTTCTCTTTTGACATACAGGATGCAATGTTACAGGAAATCCTGCTTGCACCGACACTGATACCGGTAGCGGTGCCGATACTAAGCATTTGCACGTATCAGTACTCGTGCAAATGCTCTAAGGGCCAGTTCACACCATAGAAACGCAGTCCAGGTGTATTCCAGATGCTTTTCTGTATGCACGTTTTTGATGCGTTCCAGTGCTTTTTTTTTTTTTAAAGTGGTTGTTAAGCCACTTGTAAAAAAAAACTCCCATCCCCTCTGTATTAGAACAATAAGTTCCCCTGTGTCTGTGTTATATCATAAATATGCTTATCTGTACTAATAACACACCGTCTTCCTGCGATCTGTTGCCTCCTCTCTCCTCTGCCCAGCTGACAGTTCCAGTGGGCGGGTCCGAGCACTGCTGCTGATATCAGCCGGGGAGGAGAGACAGAGCCGAGGAGTCACATGATCGCAGGAAGACGATGTGTTATCGATACAGATAAGCATATTTATGATATAACACAGACACATTGTTCTAATACCGAGGGGATAGGAGCTTTTAATGTTAAGTATGAGAGCAGCAGGAGTGGGGTGCGGGCGCTGACAAGAGCAGACAGTCAGAGAGGGTAAGGGGGGAGAGGACACAGGAGACAGAGAGCAGGGCTGTGGCTGACGAAGGCACGTACGCTGACAACGGTGTCAGGGCTCAGCAGCCGTGATATATAGTGGTCAACGTACAGGGAAAGGGTATATCCAGGCAGGATCAGACAGGTATTACAGGTGATACAGGGGGCCAAATGACACAGCACAAGCGCTGTGCTGTATAACATGCTTTGAGGGAACAGGATCTGTTTTTTTTTTCTTTTTTTGGGTTAACAAACGCTTTAACCTTAAATAAGGACATGTGTGTTTCAGTGTGTTTTTGGTGAGTCTAGGTGCATTCCAGTGTGTTTTACTGATGCGTTTCACAACATTCCAGTACAGTCCAGTGCAGGAAAAATGCAGCATGTTCTACTTTTTTATGGAACTGGAACTGCAAGCACTGGTGTGAACTATGCATTGAAAACCATATAACCTACTTTCAATGTGTTTTTGATGCAGAAAAAAAAAAAAACACTTTTGTTGCCAGCGGTTTAGACATTATTATCTGTGTGTTGCGTTATTTTGAGGGGAGAGCAAATTTACACTGTTATACAAGCTGTACACTCACTACTTTACATTGTAGCAAAGTGTCATTTCTTCAGTGTTGTCACATGAAAAGATATAATAAAATATTTACAAAAAATGTGAGGGGTGTACTCACTTTTGTGAGATAGTGTAGTGGAGGGAGATTTCTGCAGCATATTTTGACAAGTACAGAATCACAGTATATATAAAATAATATGCAAAAGTGGATAGAGGAAAGCTTCAGAATGGCAAAGATGTTTTTCTTACATTGTTACATAGTAGGGGAGGTTGAAAAAAGACATCAAGTCCAACCTATGTGTGTGATTATATGTCAGTATTACATTGTATATCCCTGTATGTTGTGGTCGTTCAGGTGCTTATCTAATATGCTCCCTGCTGAGACCACCACCTGTGGAAGGGAATTCCACATCCTTGCCGCTCTTACAGTAAAGAACCATCTACGTAGTTTAAAGTGGTTGTAAACCCACTTTTTCAACTTGCACCTACAGGTAAGCCTAGATTAAGGCTTACCTGTAGGTGCAAGAAATATCTCCTAAACCTACACGGTTTAGGAGATATTTAGTTAAATGACAGGCGCCGCTGTCTACGGCGCATGCGCGCCGCAGACAACGGCGCATTCATGGGGTTAATCCCATTCACAAAATCGGCTACTTCCCAGCAATCGCTGGGCGTAGCCGAATGTGACGGCTCCCGCGCGCATGCGCAGAGTGACGTCTCCGCCGCTCCGGCCAATCACAGCGCCGGAGCGGCGCTGTGATTGGCTGGTGCGGCGATACCCGGAAGTAACATTCCGGCTATCGCCGCAGCGATGGCTGCGGCTCAAGACAGAGACACAGGCGGCTTCGGGGGCCCCGGTCTAAGGTAAGTGGTACATAATGAGCTAGTATGCTAGTCATACTAGCTCATTATGCCTTTCTCTTGCAGGTGGGGTAAAAAAAAAAAAAAAAAAACGATTAGTGGGTTTACAACCACTTTAAGGTTAAACCTCTTTTCTGGCCACATGTCTTGTTAAACTCCCTTCCACGAAAAAGTTGTATCCCTTTTGTGGGGTCACCAGTATGGTATTTGTAAATTGAAATCATATCCCCTCTGAAGCGTCTCTTCTCCAGAGAGAATAAGTTCAGTGCTTGCAACCTTTCTTCATAACTAATATCCTCCAGACCCATTATTAGCTTTGTTGCCCTTCTTTGTACTCGCTCTATTTCCAGTACATCCTTCCTGAGAACTGGTGCCCAGAACTGGACAGCATACTCCAGGTGCAGCCAGACCAGAGTCTTGTAGAGCGGGAGAATTATCGTTTTATTTCTGGAGTTGATCCCCTTTTTAATACGGGTAGTAGTGCTCAGTCACATGGGGTCACTGATGCATGGGGAATTTAGAGTGCACGGGTTTTCATGGAGTAAACTAAGGGCAACGGTGTAAGGAATCACAAAAGCAGGGAACACAGTGCTGGCAGAAACACACAAGACATCACACAGGTGCTGAGATGCAGGTTGCTGACAGGATTCAAGAACAGTGTTAATTTTGTCAATGAAAATATTTATGCCAACAAAATTAACACTATTTCAGTTGACTAAAATATGATTAATACTAGAACACTTCAGATGACTAAAATATGATTAAAACTAAAATGGCATTTTAGTCAAAAGACTATGACTAAAACTATATAAAAATTAGACATCAAAATTAACACTTCACTACCACATAAGAATAAGTAGGGGGCATCTACTAAGCTGCTGAAAAACATCTATATATATATTTTATGTTGGTAATTTATTCAGGTAACACTGTATGTGCAATGGCATTACAGCCAATAGAATTTACATTTTTTGGGGGTTTTATGTATTTTAAAGTTTAACTTCTGTTTTGTTTGTTTAGGAAACTTGTTTTTTTTTAAAAAGACATTATATATCACAAAAGCTAAATCTGTGTCTGTAGTGCATGTTTAAACCTTAAAGCGGAGTTCCACCCAAAAGTGGAACTTCCGCTTAATCGTTTCCTCCTCTGATTTTGACAGGTCCCCCTCCCACTTCCAGGAAACCTGGCCGCAGCGAAATACATCTGCAGCTCAGCCCCCCTCCTCCTCCTCTCTCCCCTTCTGCCGGGCCAGTGAGAGAGCACAGCGCGCTTCACGCATGCGCAGTAGGGACCCGGCTGTGAAGCCAAAAGGCTACACTGCCGGGTTCCCTTACCAGCAATGGGGGAAGCAGCAGCACCCAACCAGCCAATGTAAACATCAACTGTGGTGCAGACATTGCTGGACTCCAGGACAGGTAAGTGTCCTAATGTTAAAAGTCAGCAGCTACAGTATGTGTAGCTGCTGATTTTTAATGTGGCGGGCGGAACTCCTCTTTAACCACTTGCTTACCGGTGTATAGTAATATGACAGCCGCAGGAACCCTTCGTCCCTCCGGGCGGCCGTCATAGGACGTCCTCGGCCTCCAGCATTGTGGAGAGCGCGCGCTCGCCGCATCACTGGGGACCCAATGCGCATGCCCGGCGGCCGCCATTTCCGCCAGGCACCCGGGATTGCACATCACAGAGCAGGGATGTGGATCTGTGTGTGTAAACACACAGATCCACGTCCTGTCAGGGGAGAGGAGAACTGATCGTATGTTCCTTGTATATAGGAACAACGATCGGTGGTCTCCTCTCATCAGTCCCCTCCCCCACAGTTAGAATCACTCCCTAGGACACACAATTAACCCCTTGATCGCCCCCTAGTGTTAACCCCTTCCCTGCCAGTCACATTTACACAGTAATCAGTGCATATTTACAGCACTGATCGCTGTATAAATGTGAATGGTCCCAAAATAGTGTCAAAAGTGTCCGATGTGTCCGCCGCAATGTCACAGTCACGATAAAAATCGCAGATCGCCGCCATTAGTAGTAAAAAAAAAATGCTATAAAACTATCCCCTATTTTGTAGACGCTACAACTTTTGCGCAAACCAATCAATGTACGCTTATTGTGATTTTTTTTTAACCAAAAATATGTAGAAGAATACGTATCGGCCTAAACTGAGGGAAAAATTTTATATTTTTTTTTTAATTTGGATATTTATTATAACAAAAAGTAATAAATATTGTGTTTTTTTTTTTATAACGCAAAAAATAAAAAATGCAGAGGTGATCAAATACCACCAAAAGAAAGCTCCATTTGTGGGGAAAAAAAATTATCAAAATTTAATTTGGGTACAGCGTCGCATGACCGCATAATTCTCATTCAAAGTGTGACAGCGCTGAAAGCTGAAAATTGGCCTGGGCAGGAAGGGGGTGAAAATGCCCGGTATTGAAGTGGTTAAGGATAAGTTCACACTGGCATTAACCACTTGCCATCCAGGCCATATCTGACACTTCGCTCCTACATGTAAAAATTATATTTTTTTGCTAGAAAATTACTTAGAACCCCAAAAATTATATATATATTTTTTGTTAGCAGAGACCCTATAGAATAAAATGGTGGGTGTTGTAATTGTATATGTCAGATGGTATTTGCGCAGCGGTTTTTCAACGCAGTTTAAAAAAAACACTTTTGTGAATTACAAAAAAAAGTTAGCCCAATTTTTTTGTATAATGTGAAAGATGATGTTACGCTGAGTAAATAGATACCCAACATGTCACACTTTAAAATTGTTTCTGACCATGGAATGGCGGCAAACTATGGTGCTTAAAATTCTCCATGGGAGACCCTTTAAACACCTTTTTCAGATTACCAGTTTAGATTTGCACAGGAGGTCTGGTGCTAGAATTATTGCTCTCGCTCTAACGTTCTGGACTTAATTTCCCAGCGAAATGAACACTCTATTGGCAATCTAGGCATGTGTTTAGGACAGCACTGCTCAGGGCACACCATAATAATGAAAAAAAAACACCATGTTTGTCTTTATTTGTTGTTCCTTATTAATTAATACATTTTTTCCTTAAAAAATGAATAGGGGTTAGTTGGGGATTAGTTTGTGAGACATTGAATGACTAGTTTAGGTTAGAAAAACAAATACAGCTTATTGAAGAATTCAGTTTTAAGAGAGATTTGAATATATCTACTAGGCCTTGAAATCATGAATTCAAGCTGCTCTTGTTTTTACAACCTACCAGAAACATAAGAAAACCTGTTTTATAACATATGATTGTTTCAAGGGTGTTGCATGACGTCACGGATTATTTCACAGCACCACAGCAAGGACCGACCTACCTAGGGCCCTTCTACAGATCACAAGATAAGAAATGCCAATACTAACCTGCTTTGTATGCGACAGCAAAATAACTTGTTACATAGATCAGATAGACCTTGTGAGCCTGGATAACAATACTACAATACTACCTCCCACCTACTTTCTATACAATACGATTGAACAATCTCCTTTAGATCTCCCATCAGCTATGTAGTACAAGGGCCTGTCCGATTTGATACACATTGAATGGATTGGTCAGGTGGGGTCATCCTATTCCATAGTTTTGGTAGATCTGAAGGAAATTGTACAGAGATTGTACAATCAGATTGCATAGTGTATGGCCATCTTTAACCACTTCCTTATCGGGCCATAGTAAAATGACGCCGGCAGGAACATCACCTCCCTCCAGGTGGACGTCATATGACGTCCTCCAGTTCTTGGGGCCCGCATCACAGCGATCGGGATGAGGTGTGTCCCTCGGGAAACAGCCTATCCACGATCAGTGTAAAGAGCCAATAAAATTGCCCCTTTACTACATGACTGGCTGTGTCCAATCACAGCCGGTCACATTCACTGTCCTTGTGCACTGCGCTCGTGCGCGCCCCTAGGGGTGTGCAGAGTGGCGATCAAGGACGAGGCATGTCACCCCGACAGCCCATCCCCGATCGCGGTAAAGAGCCAATGAAATGGCTCTTTAACATGTGACTGGCTGTGTCCAATCACAGCCGGTCACAGAATGTAAACAAGCTGTAGTAACAAGCTGTTACCAGGTTCTCCTCCTAACACACCAATCGTGTCTGAGGAAAAGTTTGTGGTAACAGCTCGTTACCACCCTACAGTGTACACCAAATCACAGATTGCCTCCAGCAATAAAGAGTACCTGTCAGCAGCCCATCAGAGTACCTGTCACCAGCCCATCAGAGTACCTGTCACCAGCTCATCAGAGTACCCAAGTACCTATCACAACCCCCCAGAGTACCAGAGTACCTATCTGCAGACCATTAGACTACCTGAGTACCTGTATCCAGCGTACTCAAGTACCTATCTGCAGACCACCAGAGTACCTGAGTACCTGTCTCCAGCCCAATATATCCAAGTGCCTATCTCCAGTCCATCAGAGTACCCGAGTACCTGTCTCTAGCTCATCAGAGTACTCGAGTACCTGTCTTCAGCCCAGAGTACCCAAGTACCTATCTCCAGCCCAGAGTACCCGAGTACCTATCTGCAGCACATCAGAGTACCCAAGTACCCGTCTCCAGCCCATTTGAGTACCTGAGTACCTATCTGCAGCCCATTAGAGTACCCAAGCACCTATCTGCAGCCCATCAGAGTACCCAAGTACCTGTCTCCAGCCCATCAGAGAACCTGAGTACCTATCAGCAGCCCATGGGGTAATTCCACTGTCCTGGTGCTCCAGGACCTTCAAAATTATGATAGGTAGGAATGAAATTAGATGTGTAATTTATGCTCATAGAACGCCTGATGGTGCTCCCTGCATGTTGGGCCTCCGTTTGTGGCCAGGCTGTGTAAAAATCTCACACATGTGGTATCACCATACTCAGGAGGAGTAGCAGATTATATTTTGGGGTGTAATTTTTGCTATGTGCATGCTATGTGTTAAGACATATCTTATTAATTTACCACTTTGTGTAAAAAAAAATTTTTTTCATTTTTCAAAAACTTGTGGAAAAAAAATTCATGCTCAAAAGACTCATAATGCCTCATAGAATATACGTTGGGATGTTTGCTTTCCAAAATTGGATAATTTTGTGGGTAATTACATTGTCCTAGTGCTCCAGGGCTTTCAAAAGTGTAATTATGCCTGATGGTGCTCCCTACATGTTGGGCCTCTATGTGGCCAGGCTGTAAAAAAGTCTTGCACATGTGGTCTTGCCATACTCAGGAGGAGCAGCAGAATGTATTTTTGGGTGTAATTGGAAGTATGCATATATACTATGTGTGAGACACAACTTGTTAAGACAGTTTTGTGTAAAAAAAAAAAATTGTGGGAAAAAATTACAACTTCGAAAAACTCGCCATGCCTCTTACTTAAATACCTTGGACTGTCTACTTTTCAAAAATGAGTAATTTGGGGGGTATTTGTACTGTCCTGACATTTCATGGCCTCAAGAAATGACATAGGCCATCAGTGCATCAGCTGTGATCAATTTTCAATGATTGCCACCATAGCTTGTAGACTCTATAACTTTCACACAGACTAAATAGTAAATAATATCCACTAATTTGGGTTATTTTTTACCAAAGATATGTATATAAATGTTGGCCGTTGATTTCAATGGGCTGCGCTACACATGGCAAAGTAGCTCATGGGACATTTTGGCGTGGTGCGAGCTGCAAGTTTTTTTACTGCGTTTTGATGCATTTGTCACTGTTTTTTTCATGTGGCAAAATGTGTGTTTGGTTCTGGGTTTAGTGTGCCATTAACAATTAATGACACTGAAAGTGCAACTAGGTAATTTTAGGTATATAAATGTGGCCATACACTATACAATCTCTTTTAGATTTACCAAAACTATATAATAGGAGGACATGCCATCTAACCAATCACTCTGTATCCAATCAGGCAGGCCTTCACACTACATCAGGGGTGTCCTGTGGGCTGTATATGGCCTCAGAGAGTTTAGTATGCGGCCTGAGCCTTTCTGAAGATACACTGGAGAAGCCAGACAAATGCACACATGGAGGAATGCCGGGGAAGCGGTGCACACATAGTTGATGGGCGAAGGGTGTGTGCTAATGAGGTCAGCTGGTAAACTCCTTCCTGTGTCTTATGGGTTTCTCCATACCAGCAAGTGATGAAGCTATCTAAGAAACACAGCAAGGACGTAGGTAAGGCCTTGTTCTCAAAATTAAAAAAAAAAAAAATTTCTGCAACTGAGGTACATTAATGGTATATTGGTATAAAAAGGAACTGGATTTTAGAAAAAAAATAAAAAAGCAAACTTGGCCTTTAAGCGGTTTAGTGTGTGGGCAGTAGTCCCTTTTGACTTGCGGCAGGAGTTGGTGTGAAGCAAGTTTTATTGCATCACACATCTTTTATTTCCCGTTAACTTTATGTGAAGTGCACAAAGTGACATTTTATTCATGTCACAGTGCAGTGCATTGTGCTTGCCGTGCGATGACATGCCAAACTTGGTGCATAAAATCACACATCTCTGGAATGCAGAAACACAGCGTACTTATGTGAACATGACACACAGAAAAGTATTATTTTTTTTGTGTCATTACAGTTACCTGGGTTTATCCATGAGAAAAAACGCAGATAAACTGAACATAGTGTAAATGGGCCCTAAATGAGTACAATTAAAAAATGTTTGCCAGAAAACAAATGTAGGGTATTAGTGGAGTTTGTTGTACAAAGGAACCTTTAAAAAATGGTGTATCACATACTGTGTGCCTCATTGTACCACTATTGGGAAGAACTGGCAGTGTTGCACTCATTATCAAATTGGCCAAGAAACTGAAAAAAGCCACCTGGTTGCTACTGACAACACAGCCACTTCTCAGACAATGTGCATATTTAGTTTACCTTAAACGGCTCCTCATTCGCCCTTCTGTTATCTAAGTTTTAGATTCTACAATGATGTCACAATCAGGAAACACATTCACCTCTATTCACACCTTTTCCACTTTCCTGGTTCATGTACTCTGACTGACCCTGTAAGGGAGATTAAAGCGGAACTAAACTCTCTTAGTTAACATGAACTATTTTTAATCCATGCTGCTGGCAATAATAAATAGATAGGAAAGTATATTATATGGACTTATTTTAAACTTTTTATTTTACATTTCTTCTGTTGCTACCTGGTTTCTGGCCTAGGCCGAAATGATGTCATACCTCCCAAAAATCTTAATAGGCATTTTTTTTCTTTCATCTGGGAGGAAAGAATAGGATGGTTTAGCCGCTGCTATGACAACACATTTCAGAGGGCGTGACCTCCTTTTTGCATGCCTGAGCTAAGGGGAGATGAAATTCAGGAAGTAGATTCTACCTGAATCAGCTGCCTTTAGTCAAGATGATTACAGCTAGAAAGGCTAGGGGGTATTTATAAAGTGATTTCCCAACAGAATTTGTCTTGTATAGTGTAAAAAAGTATTTCCATGAGCATGATGGAATCAATTCTACAGTGAAACCTCGGATTGCGAGTAACGCGGTTAACGAGCGTTTCGCAATACGAGCATTTTTTTTTTAAAATCCTGACTCGGTTTGCGAGTGTTGTCTGCCAAAACAAGCAGGATTCAAGCCAAAGCGGTGTGCAATACCGCATTTGGCCAGAGGTGCGGGGATGCCGGAGCCGAGCAGAGCCAAACGGAGCCGATCTGAGCCGTTCGTAAAGACTCGGAAAAACACGGAAATACTCCGTTCCCGAGCCTTTCCGAGGTTTTCCAAGTTCAGCCGAGCTGTCCCGAGCATTTCCGATGTATTGCATGCCATCGAAGTCAATGCGGAACAAATTATTTTTGTTTCCATTGACTTCTATAGGGAAACTCACTTTGATATGCAAGTACTTTGGATTACGAGCATTCTCCTGGAACTGATTATGCTCGTAATCCAAGGTTCCACTGTATTAATGATAGTAGAAAATGGGATTATTTCAGATTTGCAATGCCAAGCCAAAGGGTGGCAACGCATATAGTATGAATGAACTTCTATTCATGACATGAAGCCCCTGGAATAGAGGCAAAGACAAGACAAATTGGCAGGGTCACAATTAAAGCATTACCAGAGATAGTAGAAGCAATATGAGAGATTCTGTGCCAGAGTTAATGAATCTTGTTGCAAAACCAAAATGTATGTATCAACGAACCCCTGGAGGAACAATCAATAAAAACACATACCGGACACACTAGGGTAGATGGCATGAATAAATTAAATCAGGGCAAAGACATCCTAATAAAGAGAACACCATGTCTAGGACCATGCAGCATTTAACCAACCAAAATGCAAAGTTTCAATACCAGTGATAATCACACCATCAAGAATAAAAACATCTGTGTTAGATTAAAAAGATTGAGGGCTTGTTCACATCATGTGTAGTGACCTGCCTTTTTCCACACCAGATCAACAATGGTTTTCTATGGGTCTCAGTCACACCACAATGTTCTTCACATACTCTATATTACCAAAAGTATTGGGACTTTAATGGCATCCTAGTCTTAGTCCATAGGGTTCAATATTGAGTTGGCCCACCCCCTTTGCAGCTATAACAGCTTCAGCTCTTCTGGGAATGCTGTTCTTAAGGTTTAAGAGTGCGTCTATGGGAATGTTTGACCATTCTTCCAGAGCTCATTTGTGAGGTCAGGCACTGATGTTGAACGAGAAGGCCTCCGCTCTAATTCATCCCAAAGGTGGACAGCCTTCCCAGAATAGTTGAAGCTGTTATAGCTGCAAAGGGTGGGCCAACTCAATATTGAACCCTACAGACTATGGATGAGCTTCGAGTTTGAGTCGAACTCATGTTCGACTCGAACATTGCCTGTTCGCCCGTTCGCCAAACAGCGAACAATTTGGGGTGTTCGCGGCAAATTCGAAAAGTCTATGGGAGAAATCCAAAGTGCTTATTATAAAGGCTTATATGCAAGTTATTGTCATAAAAAGTGTTTGGGGACCCGGGTCCTGCCCCAGGGGACATGTATCAATGCAAAAAAAACTTTTAAAAACTGAAGTTTTTTCGGGAGCAGTGATTTTATTAATGCTTAAAGTGAAACAATAAAAGTGAAATATTCCTTTAAATTTCGTACCTGGGGGGTGTGTATAATATGCATCTAAAGTCGCGCTGGTTTCCCGTGCTTAGAACTGTCCCTGCACAAAATGTCATTTCTGAAGGAAAAAAAGTAATTTAAAACTCACTCGCGGCTTGTCGGCTCCCGGCAATACATAGAAAAGTCATTGATTAAAAAAAAAAAGCGTGGGGGTCCCCCCAAATTCAATTACCAGGCCCTTCAGGTCTGGTATGGATTTTAAGGGGAACTCCACCCCAAATTTAAAAAAAATGCTGTGGAGTCCCCCCAAAAATCCATACCAGACCCTTATCCGAGCACGCAACCTGGCAGGCCGCAGGAAAAGAGGGGGGGACGAGAGCGTGCCCCCCCTCCTGAACCATACCAGGCCACATGCCCTCAACATGGGGAGGATGTCCCCATGTTGATGGGGACAAGGGCCTCATCCCCACAACCCTTGCCCAGTGGTTGTGGGGGTCTGCGGGCAGGGGGATTATCGGAATCTGGAAGAACCCTTTACCAAAGGGGACCCCCAGATCCCGCCCCCCCATGTGAATTGGTAAGGGGTACATTGTACCCCTACCATTTCATGAAGAAAGTGTAAAAAAAATGTAAAAAAAACCCCACAAAAACACCTTGGAAAAGTCCTTTATTAAAAAAAAGAAAAAACATTCCAGCGATCAAATCCAGTGTCCCGCGGCGATCCGATGTCCAGATGGGGAACTTCCTCCGCAGTCTAATAATAGGATTTTTATAACAGCTTACCTGTAAAATCCTTTTCTTGGAGTACATCACGGGACACAGAGCGACATAGTCATTACTAATGGGTTATATAGATACCGTCAGGTGCTGGCACTGGCAACTTCCAAAACCGGAAGTACCCTCCCCTATATAAGCCCCTCCCATCCGGGAGCACCTCAGTTTTGTAGCAAAGCAATAAGTGTCCCCAAAGAGGGGCGGGAGCTCTGTGTCCCGTGATGTACTCCAAGAAAAGGATTTTACAGGTAAGCTGTTATAAAAATCCTATTTTCTTTCTCGTACATCACGGGACACAGAGCGACATAGTCATTACTAATGGGATGTCCTAAAGCAATGCCAAATGAGGGGGGGGATACACCATATATAAGCTGAGCGCTATCAGACATGAGGATCTTTTGCGGCCTGCAACACACTGCGCCCAAAGGCGACATCCTCCTGACTTCTAACGTCCACCTGGTAGAACCTAGTAAACGTGTGAACTGAAGACCATGTTGCGGCCTTACAGATTTGAGCCAGGGAGGCCTGGTGATGCACTGCCC
Source organism: Rana muscosa (assembly GCA_029206835.1). NCBI lineage: Eukaryota > Metazoa > Chordata > Amphibia > Anura > Ranidae > Rana > Rana muscosa. The sequence continues at coordinate 143,657,845 of CM055126.1, read as the reverse complement.
ATGAAGTTCCAACTGCTCTCGTGGAGTGCGCTCTAACTTTGAACGGAGGCGGTCTCCTTCTCAAGCCATAGGCTTGTATTATGACCTGTCGAATCCACCTGGCTAAAGTAGATTTTGACGCTGCCTGACCCTTTCTGGGGCCTTCCGGCAGAACAAACAAAGTATCCGTTCTGCGAATCTGAGCAGTGGCTTTTAGATAAGCTTTAACTGCTCTTACTACATCCAAAGAATGCAATAACTTTTCCTCTACCGAAGTAGGTCTGGGAAAAAAGAAGGAAGAACCACATCTTGGTTCAAATGAAACCTCGATACCACCTTAGGAAGAAAGGCTGGCTGAGGACGTAATACTACTCTGTCCTTATGGATAACCAGATATGGCTCTTTACAGGACATAGCTGCTAATTCCGACACTCTTTTAGCCGAACAAATGGCTACTAGAAAAATCAATTTCCTGGTGAGAAGCACCAAGGAAATATGCTGTAATGGTTCAAATGGTTGTTTCTGTAAAACCGACAGAACCAAGTTTAGATCCCATGGACATATGGGAATATTAACCGGAGGACTAATACGCATCACTCCTTGTATAAAGGCTTTGACTAGTGAATGCGAAGCCAAGGGCCTTTGAAAAAATATTGACAAGGCCGAAATCTGACCCTTGATAGTACTCAAGGCAAGCTTCCTATCTACAGCCCATTGTAGGAAGTCCAGAATCCTACCTATTACGTATTTACGTGGATGCCATTTCTTGGCCTCACACCAGGCGATGTACGCCTTCCAGATTCTATAGTAGATCTGCCTGGATACCGGCTTCCTGGCATTGATCATGGTAGATACCACAGCATTAGAGAGCCCACTCTTTTTTAGAATGTGGGCTTCAATAGCCAGGCCGTCAAACCTAGGGCTGGTAAGGAAGGGTGGTATATCGGTCCTTGCGAAAGCAGGTCCGGACGATGTGGGAGGGTCCAAGGACTCCCCACAGACATTTTTACAATCTCCGCGTACCATGCTCTTCGGGGCCACGCTGGAGCCACCAGAATCACTGGTTTCTTTTCTACCCTGATTCTGCGGAGTAATCGAGGTAACCATTGTGGCGGTGGGAATGCATATATCAGCTTGAACTGATCCCAAGGGAACACTAGGGCATCCGAGCCGCAAGCTAGGGGATCCCTTGTCCAAGAGGCAAACCTGTCCACTTTTGTGTTGAATCTGGATGCTAGCAGATCTACATCCGGTGTTCCCCACCGCTGACATATTGTCCGGAAAACCTCGGGATGAAGGGACCATTCCCCTGGGCATAATTGTTGGCGACTTAGAAAGTCCGCCTTCCCATTCTCCACTCCTGGAATGAATACCGCAGATATGGCTGGGACATATCTTTCTGCCCATCTCAGGATGTAATTTACTTCCCTTTGGGCTGCACGACTCCTGGTGCCCCCCTGACGATTGATATATGCCACTGCTGTGGCATTGTCTGATTGAATTCTGACAGGGGACCCTTGGAGTTTGGATGTCCATGCTACTAGGGCATACCGGGCTGCTCGTATCTCTAAGAGATTGATGGGCAGGGCCTTTTCCGCATCCGACCATCTGCCCTGGAGAGACCATTGCTCCAGCACTGCTCCCCAGCCTATAAGGCTGGCATCTGTAGTGACCACCTTCCAGGAAATCGGACTGAAGGATTTCCCTCTTTCCAGATTCTGGGGAACCAACCACCAGCGGAGGCTCTTGCGAACGGAAGGGGACAAGGACATTGGTAAGTCCAGAGCCTGAACTTTTTTGTTCCAGGCTGACAGTATGGCCCTTTGCAACTTCCTTGAATGGAATTGACCGTAGGGTACTGCTTCGAATGATGCCACCATTTTTCCCAGCAGCCTCATGCACAGGCGTATGGATGGCTGTCTTTTTGAACCCACTAAGTGGATCAAATCTCTCAAAGACGACCCCTTTTCTTGAGGCAAGAAAATTTTTTCTCTCGTCTGAATCCAGCCTTAGCCCCAAGTATTCCAGACTTTTGACTGGTTTTAGGGCTGACTTGTCTTGGTTGATAATCCAACCGTGATATTCCAGATACTTGATTGTCTCGTGAACAACCACTTCTAGTTTTTCCACTGAGTGGTCTATCAGCAACAAGTCGTCTAGATATGCCATTATCGTTACACCTCGTGTTCTTAGATTGGCCAATAATGGGGCCAGAATTTTTGTGAACACTCTTGGTGCTGTGGCCAGACCGAAGGGTAAGGCTCTGAACTGAAAATGGCGCCCTTCTACCGCAAAGCGTAGAAATTTTTGGTGGGCTGGAAAGATGGGAATGTGCAAATAAGCATCTTTGATGTCGATCGATGCTAACCATTCCTCCCCTTGTAGGGCAGTGGCTACCGACCGGATCGACTCCATCCGGAAAGTCCTGATATGTAGGAATTTGTTTAGCCCTTTTAGATTTAATATGGGCCTCACGTCCCCGTTTGGCTTCGGGACTGTAAAGAGGTTTGAGTAAAACCCGAACCCCCATTCTTCCAGGGGAACCCCTATAATTACTGCTTGGAGCAATAATTGTTCTAGTGCCAACAGGAGGGATCCTCTCTTCTGGGGATCCCTTGGCACGTTTGACCTTATAAAGCGGGAAGGAGGGGAGTTTTTTAACTCCAATTTGTATCCCAGATCTACTGCGGAGAGCACCCATCTGTCTCGGATCGTGTCCCGCCAGGTCTCTGTGAACAACTGAAGTCTTCCCCCCACCCGATTGGGTGGGGGCAACCCTTCATGCATTTGACTTTGGGGGAGGTTTTGTACCTCTCCTGCTCCAGGGCTTCTTGTTACCCTGCAATTGTCCCTGATTTTTACCTCCGGGATTTGACCGAGGAGGCCGTCGGAACTGTTTCACAGCCGATGTCCTAGGGACTGGAGAAGCAGGCCTCTTAAAGAGGGACCTCTAACTCTATTTTTAACCGGCAAAAGTGTACTTTTACCGCTGGAAATTCTCTGGATATATTTGTCCAGGTCTTCCCCGAATAAGCGTTCACCATGAAATGGGAAGCTGACCAGCAATTTTTTACAGGGAGCTTCAGCAGACCAGTTTCTGAGCCATAGAAGCCTGCGCATATGTACTACAGACAGCGTAAGGCGGGAGGCCTGATGGATTGAATCCTTTATAGCGTCCACCGCAAAGCATAAGGCTCTAGGTAGATCAGCTAGGGCAAGAGCCTGCTGATCTGGCAAGTCTCTTAAGACCTGTTTCAACTGATCCTTCACTGCTTGGCAGACCCCAATAGCTGCCACTGCTGGTTGTGTCACCAATCCTGCTGTAGAAAAAGCAGATTTTAATAAGGACTCCAATTTTTTATCTATTGGGTCCTTGAACATTTGGACATTATCCACCGGACATGTCAGTGATTTATTCACACAAGAGATGGCTGCGTCCACTGTAGGGACCCTCCATTTTCTGATGAACTTATCCTCCATGGGATAGACCACCGGAAATCTCTTGGGGAGAGTAAATATTTTGTCAGGATGCTCCCAATCCTGGTAAATGAGCCCTTCCAGTAAAGGATGGATCGGAAAGGAACAAACAGTCTGGGGAGCTTTTAGCGACCCCAACGAGGAGACAGAAGTGGATGATGGCTCCGCAAGTGGCATTTTAAATGCTGATCGGACCATATTAGTCAGGGACTGAACCCATAACCTTTCAGCATGTGATGCTGAGAACGGCTCTTCCACTGTTGATTCCTCTACAACCGAATCAACCTCATCCTGATCCCCTTCAGGTAGGTCGATCCCTGTATGGGACTGTTGCTCTGTTAACAAGCACTCTGAGGGAGGAGACGGAGATCGGGCGCTTTTCTCCTGTGACAGGGAAGCAGCGATCAATGCTGACAATCTCTCTTCCAGCCCTCCCAGAGCTGAGGAAAAAACCTCCTCTGTTACATACACAGGAGCAGGTGAACTGAGGACAGCCACAGTACCAGGTACTCCTGAGGGTGCTCTACGGTCACTAACCTCTGATTCTTCAGGGGAGACTGGTGCAGCCAAAGCATGCCCAAGATCCTCAGAGCCCGATGGAGACCCCCTATTCCTCCTGGAATTTCTAGTCCCGGAGGTTTTAGACGGCATATTCCTAAGCCACAAAGCTGAGGTATTCCAGCCGAAATACACCAGTTACTGACAATAGTCTAGCATAAATGCTGCTATAAGAAACAGTTGGTGTCTACTAATGTGCCTTTCTAGGGGATGCCTGTATCAACCGCTTGCTGTATGCCTTCTTTAAATGTTGCCAGCTCTGTCTCTGTACCTCATAGCCAGCTCACCACACAAAATTGTGGTTTTTAACATGCTGGGACGCCCGCACATGCGCAGAAGCGCTGCGGCGCGCACAGAGCGTCATCCCCCAGGCTCCGCCCCCTTTCCCGGCTCACCTCTATATATAGAGGCGCGTGCACGCGCACGCGCGTGGCCACGTGCGCCTTCGGCGCTAATTTCGAAAATGGAAACCAGGGACAAGAGCCAGGGCCCCTTTGCCGCAGGCCGGGGGATGGACGAGCATTGCAACATGGCAGAGGAAGCAGTTTCCCATAAGAGAACTCACCATCTGCCTGGACTCGCTCTGATGAAAAGAAACTAGTCCACATGACAAGAAACGTTCCACAGCGGCCTCTAGTGGACAAACACAGGTACCGCAGTCTAATATATTAAATATATATAAAAAAATTATTTATTTTTTTTCTTGACCACCATTAAAAATTATTACATTTTTTTAGTAGTTACAGGCATGCACAGAATTTTGCGGGAATACCATTAGGTAACAGACAGAAAGACAAATTAGGCTTGGGGGTCCCCCAATAGAACCAAGTTCCTGGGGGCCCCCACTTACCTGTTCCCCGCCGCAGGACTTTGTTTGGTCCACAAAAGCCCAAACTTCACCTATCACGGCAGGCATTGTAATCAAACCTTCAGGGACCGGGTTCCCAAGGATTCCACTCCCCTGGACCTGTATAGCACCCTGCACAGAAAACATCTTGGTCGTGGGTATGACCAGAGCTCTGGATCCCAGGGTCCAGCTCTCCTAAGAGAAGCATTACAGGCAAAACCTTGCTCTTCTCTGCAAGGCCCGGGTACCGACCGTTTAGCTATGAAGCTTTTTTGGTCGGATCCGGAATAGCTTACTGAGGCCCAAAAGAACCTGTACGCAAGCTCAGTGAAAAACACATGTTTCTTCTTGGCCAACACCTTAGACACTGGCAAAAAACTGAGGTGCTCCCGGATGGGGGGGGCTTATATAGGGGAGGGTACTTCCGGTTTTGGAAGTTGCCAGTGCCAGCACCTGACGGTATCTATATAACCCATTAGTAATGACTATGTCGCTCTGTGTCCCGTGATGTACGAGAAAGAAAAATGTATAAACCCGCCCCTTCTAAAGTTCCCCATCAGGTCCGCTCAGCCAATGACTAGGATTTTGGGGGGACTCTGGTATGGATTTTTGGGGGGACTCCACGCCATTTTTTTAAAAATTTGGGGTGGAGTTCCCCTTAAAATCCATGCCAGACCTGAAGGGCCTGGTATGGATATTTGGGGGGAACCGCACGCATTTTTTTTTTTATTTGCGGCGGGGTTCCCCTTAATATCTATACCAGACCTGAAGGGCCTGGTAATTGAATTTGGGGGGACCCCCACGCTTTTTTTTTTTTTTATCAATGACTTTTCTATGTATTGCCGGGAGCCGACAATTCATTAATAGCCGCGAGTGAGTTTTAAATGACTTTTTTTCCTTCAGAAATTACATTTTGTGCAGAGACAGTTCTAAGCACGGGAAACAAGTACGACTTTACATGCATATCATACACACCCCCCAGGTATGAAATTTAAAGGAAAATTTCACTTTTATTTTTTCATTTTAAGCATTATTAAAATCACTGCACCCGAAAAAACGTCCATTTTTAAAACTTATTTTTGCATTGATACATGTCCCCTGGGGCAGGACCCGGGTCCCCGTACACTTTTTAGGACAATAACTTGCATATAAGCCTTTATAATTAGCACTTTAGATTTCGAACGTTCGAGTCCATTGTATTTAATAGGGTTCTAAAGTTCACGCGAACATTCTGTCTGTTCGCAGGTTCTGGTGCGAACCGAACAGGGGGGTGTTCGGCTCATCCCTGCTACGGACTAAGACTGGGATGCCATTAAAGTTTATGTGCTTGTAAAGGCAGACGTTCCAATACTTTTGGTAATATGTGCATGTGTTGAGTTAAAGTACAGCCTGTCTACATTTTATATAAATATATCAAAAATAAGCTGTTAGTATTTTGACCCTTTCCAGTGACCTGTCACTTCTCGCGGTGTAACACCATCTTTCACATTATACAAAAAATTGGGCTAAATTTTTTTTATTCATTGAAGTGTATTTTTTTTTTCAAAAAAAAATTGCATTTGAAAGACCGCTGCACAAATACAGTGTGCAAAAAATATTGCAACAACCACCATTTTATTCTCTAGGTTCTCTGCTAAAAAATATATATATATATATATATATATATATATATATATATATATATATATATATATAATATGTTTGGGAGTTCTAAGTAATTTCTAGCCAAACATTATGATTTTAAGATTTTAACTTGACACCAACAAGTATCAGAAAAAGGTTTAGTCTTTAAGTGATTAAACTTTCCTCATTAAAGCCCTGTTTCACATTGATGCAATTTTACATGCAATTTAACATGTCAAATCGCATGCCAAATAGGCGGCAATGGCACGTCATAATCGGTGCGACACCACACCAATTCCCAAAAGTAGTTTCTGTACTACTTTTGGCGATTACGGGGTGCGATTTCCATTGACATCTGTGCAGAAACCTGCACAGATGTCTCTAAAAAAATCGCCCCCGAAGTCGAGACTGACATGCGGGAATGAAATCGCAGGATTTCATTCTCGCAGTCAGTGTGAACCAGGGCTTACAGACCAAAGTTCATTCCTTTGATCTAAAGAACAAAAGGTTACAACGTTTATAGTTAGCTCTGCGGCTGAGGAATGTTGTGAAACTTGGCAGACTGCCTGTTTTTTTTTTGACAGCTGTCGGCTTGAGCAGAGAACTCTGCATAGAATCAGGAAAATGCTTTGTTAAGATCGCGAGGGGGAAAGAATCGCGTTCTCAATTCTTATGATTAATCATGCAGCTCTAACACATACAATGCACATACAAATGCAACATAACACAACACACAGGAAACTGTATGTTAGCATTTTTGATGCATTGTGGTGAGTTTTTACGTGTTGTATGGTGTGGAAAGGACTGTCTAACACTATGCATTTTTTTTTTTTTTAATCTAATACTTTGATTAGTCAAAAGACTGTGATTAAGATGTAGTTGTGAGTAAGATGTACCAACACACTATTGTGTCATTTTTATGATTCCTGGGTGTACAGCCTTATTTGTTTTCCGGATGTTGTCCCGGCGTGTTCCTTCATTTATAGGTCTTTACCTGTTATGACTTGATTTCTTATCACTCGGCTATATATTGTATACTATATGATAGTCGCGTACCAAATTTCTGTCTTTTAAGGATAACTTATTTTTTTTTAAATGCTTTATTATATCTAAGCAACTACTGTATGTAAAAATAACCAAATACCAGACAAGGAAAGAGGTGACTCAACATTTGATTAAAAGTCTTCACTGGAAGATTTCTACAGTATGTTGCACTGCACTAATGTAATCGGTGAAGACTAAAAACTGCTAGCATCAGACACCCATGCCTATGTATAGCTGAACCTTTTCATCCTCCTATTTCATAAAATTTCAGAAGCTAATTGTAGAAAGAAGATGGCACATCTAGAGGGAACCCTCATACTATCCTTTGTCCAGGAACAAGTACTCCTAAAGCCTCGTACACACGGTCGGACTTCCATCAGACTTTTCCGTGGATTTTTGTCCGAACGGAGTTGGCCGGGCACACCCATAGCATACACACCACAGGACTTTTCTGCTAACTTTCCCTAAACTTTTTCCAACATCACGTGGTTTTTCTGCTCTTTACCGCCACCCTTTGGTCAACTTCTGCTATTGTTGGTTGATTTTAACATTATTTGTTTTGTCCATCGGACAAAAGTCCGATGGTTTTCTGTACACACGGTCGGACTTTGCTCCATCGGACTTTTGTTGGCCAAAAGTTTGTCCGTTTGCAGACCGAACTTGTGTCCGATGAAAACCAAAAAAGTTTGTCCGATGGAGCGTACACACGGTCGGATTTTTTGGCAAACTTGCTCAAAATGAAGTTTGTTGGCAAAAAGTCCGACCGCGTGTACGGGGCTTTACACTATTAGCAGTGTGTGATTTCATGGCACAGTACAGCGCAGACATTATGTAAGGCACCTGGCAGTAAAGAGATTGATACAGATATGTGAAGTGGATGCCTTTCTTCTTTTCACTCCTTGGCAGCAGTTCCAGTGCAGACACAGACAGGCTGAATGTAGCATAGCAACGTTTGCATTGGCCTGGGCATGTGATGACAGCTAAAAGCACAGAAAAGAAAAGGAAGAGCTAAAAGCTTATATGTGCAATGTTGTTGGTTTCTCTGCATATGCAAAAAGAGTTAGGCTGGGTTCACACCATTGCGAATTGGATGCGGGTTCCCGTATCGAATTCGCAATAGCAGGAGAATTTTGATTGACTCTCTATAGAGTCGGTTCACATATCTCCGCTGCGGCTCCGGTGCGAATTTGCACAGGAGCCCTGTGCGTCTTTTGGTCCGTTTTAGGTCTGAATTCAGCCAAAAATTCGGGCTGAAATCGGACCTGAAACGGTGAACCAGGACGCACCGGAAAATCCCTCTATGGTGTGTACTTGTCTCAATCCAGAGCACCAAGTGTAATTTCTCTCTGCTTCTCCATTCCTCTGCTATCAGCATGAGTCACTTCTGACAAGTTTTCCTGACAAGATAAAAAAGGTGACGGAGAGGGACCTCGAGCAGATTGACAGCCTTACCTCTGTTCCTGTGAGCTGTGTGAAGGGGGTGTGTCCTTTCCCTCCAATCAGCTCTTAAGCCTCGTACACACGACCGAGTTTCTCGGCAAGAACCAGCAAGCGGCTTTCAGTTTTCTCGTCAAGAAAACTGGCAAGAATCTCGACGAGAAAAATAGAGAACCTGCTCTCTATTTTCTCGTCGGCATGTTTCTCGACGAGAAAAGTGTGTGTGTGGGTACACTTACCTGTCGCCGTGGAAACCCGCGCATGCTCAAAATGACTTTGACACATGCACAGTAGCTTCCTAGGCATAGGTAGGGTGTAGCAAGATGGCAGCGACGGCATCGAATGTGACGAGCGCACGCTCGTCGTAGTCGATGACGTCACCGTGTTCGCTCCATTCAAAGAACCGCGGGTTCTTTGAATCGAGCGTGTGTACACTCGGCCGGGACAAGTTTCTTGTCCAAAATCTCGTGAGGAAAAAAACAACAAGTTTTTTCCTGACGAGATTCTCGGCCGTGTGTACGAGGCTTTAGAGCTCTCCTCACTGAGCTCTGCAGAGAGTAATTTCATCTTTCCGCCCTCTTTTTTCTGAACTCCCAGACAAGCTTATAAATTAAGCACTTTGAAAAGATGTAGAGAAGAGAAGACTCAGATAAATAGGTACAACTTATGTAGGGGAATTTGTTTCATCTCTGTGTATCACCTAAGGCACTTCACTTGGTATATGTAAGGGTTTACAACCACTTTAATGCATTTTGAATTAGAAAATAAACTAGAACTAGAAAAGGAAAAAGGTACGATTGGTCACTATGCACAGCAGATCTACATTTGAATTTCTACAGTAATTTAAAACCATGCTCTGTGTTTCCATAAATTATGCAACATATATTTTATTTGTATAGAACTGCATTATGTATAATACATTAAACTTTAATTACAAGTAAGGTACAGTTAATTAAAAGGTAATATGCAATTTGGCTAAAAGATCAGAACCACTTACTCCAACAAGCCAATGATATCAACTTCAGCTTACAAAACAATTAGAAGACATTAAATAAAAGTATCCCTTCTTATTCATTATTAATTGGTAAATCCACCCAAAACACTCATTCCTTGGCAAATTCTAGAGACTAAAACCACTTGACCAAGATGTAATTACAGATCATGGTGCCCTACAACTACATTTTAAGCCCCCCCATCAACCTTTCTCAGTAATGCCTGGCAGTGCCAACTGTAACAATACTGCCACTGACATTAACAAATTATGAATAACTAAAGGAAAGGCAGCAGGAGAACTGTCAGTACACTACTAGGAATCAATGCTGTGAATAATTTGCCAATGAAAGGCAGCAATGCAAGTAATTAACTTTTAACCTTATTTTTCCCATTTAAATACTCTTCAGTACCTCACCAGTCTCACATAGGCAAAAGTCATTCTCACCTAGGTAAGAAAGAAGGAAGGAAGTGCTGCATTGCAACATGAAAATCTATTAGGGTAGATATAATCTACTTCCAAGTGGTTATCCCCAATAATAAACGATCCTAAATGCCCACATTGCATGACACAAAAAAGCAACTTATTTCACCTTGCAGGAACTTTAGACATCTAGTGACCACTATATGCCACACAGATTTCCATATGCTGTGACAACCAGAGAAGCTGCCCACAGTTAATAAGCCATATATGTAGATTGCATGCTTAAGGCTGGGTTCACACCTATGTGAATTGGATGCAATTTACACCACATCCAATTCGCAGGACATTTCAAAATACATTCATTTTAATGAGGCAGGTTCACATATCTGCGGTGCATTCGCACTCTGCATTGCACAAAAAACGTGTGCGTTTTCTAGGCAGAGCGGTCTGGCTCAGGTGCGAATTCAGGCCCATTATCTTCTATGGGCACGCATCTGATTCGCAGATGTGTTCCGTTGTGAACAGGATAAAATCCTGACCATATGCTGATGCAATCCTGACCTGATCCTGAGCAAAAACTGACATGAAATGGTGAACAACAGATTTTTCTCTTCGCAGGGAAAACGGAGCTGGAATTCGCACCTGACTGGTGTGAACCCAGCCTAAAGCAAAACAACACTGCATCTGAGCACCACAAACCCAAAACACTATTTAATTAATTTTTAATATTCAAAGCAAACTTATGAATCGTGTAGCAGTTACTTCCTAGTAACCATCTGCCCTTAGCCCAGGCATGCAGGCAGGAGGGTATGCTTAGCTGAGAAATCCCCTCCTCCCCTCATGAAGACTCCTGGTATTTATGACATCATTTGCCTAGGCATGGAAATCAGGAAGTAACTGAAGAAATTTGAAAACAAAGGTTTAAGTGCCGGTTCACACAGGGGCGACCTAGCCGCCTGAAAAGTCACGCTCCGTTCTGTACTATGGAACCGTTCTAATAGGAGCGACTCAAGTCGTTCCGACTTAGAAAAAGGTTCCTGTACGACTTTGGGACGACTTCAAGACGACTTCAGGGCGACTTGCATTGACTTTAATACAGAAGTCATTTTGCAAGTCGCCTCTGAAGTCGTGCTGCCCCTGTGTAAACCAGCACTTAAGCAAGAAAATAGGACATACATTCCTATCTGTTTACTAATGCTAGCAGCATAAGGAATACAAATTGTCAATGTTGACTGAGAGATTGAAGTTCTGCTTTAATACTGAAACATACACTTTTTCTTATCCCCCCCCACGAATGCGATTTTCGTAAGAAGGGCCAACATCGCCAAAAAGTGTGTTTCCTAAAAGGGATAGCTTAGTGGATTACTAACCTTAAAGTGGTTGTAAACCCACAATAAAAAAAATTAAAAAACCTGCAAGACAAAGGAAGAATGAGCTAGTATGCATACTAGCTCATTATGAAATACCCACCTTAGATCGAAGACCCTGTAGCGGTCCCCGTACACCGCTCCGGCCGGCGACATCGCTCCCGAAGTTACTTCCAGGTATCGCGGGCACTGACACTGTGATTGGCCAGAGCCGCGATAACGTCACTCCCGCGCATGCGCCCGGAAGCCGCCGGTAACGGCACCCTAGCTGAAGCAATGGCACGAACGTGCACATGTGCCGATGACGTGCTGATACAGGGGATATCTCCTAAACCGTATGGGTTTAGGAGAAATCCGGGGTAGCTACAGGTAAGCCTTATTATAGGCTTACCTGTAGTAAAAATTGGTCTGTAAGAGTTTACAACCACTTTAAAGACTTCTCTGAGATTTTCCCATTTTTGCCTCTACAGTAATGTATCTCCCAACTTCGGAAATATGCTAACAATTTGCACACATAGTTTATAGAATTATTCTGTTTCTATTGCAAAAAAATGTAAGAAAGTTAAGAATTTCCTTCAACAGAATAAGAAGCACTTCAAACTTAAAGTGGAAATGAAGGCAAACAGCTACAGTCACAATGGAAATATGTAAGTACCAACTGTCTTACAGGCCAAAAACGTGTAATTGTGTTCATCTAGCTTCTAGTCTAGACATTGCTGTCAGACAACACTGCCTGGATCAGTTTTCTCTAGTATAGTCCAAGCCATAGACCTCGGTCAAGGACTATCCAGCCTGTGATTGGACAGAGAAAGAAGAGAAACAAAAAGAAGTTTGTGTTTTCTCCTCTTATCAGTCAGCTATCTGTTTTGTGCAATGAAGTAAAGCATAATTGAAGGTTTTAGAGAAAAACCATGTCTGGTGGGACTGCAGTATTATTAAATCCTTTTGGACTGACAATTTTTCTAATTTTCATATGGCCACCTCATGGAAAATGTCACAATATCATAAGAAGTGGCCCTCATCTCTGTGTTGCTAAGGGTTTCTTCATTTATATCTTTTAGCAGCTTGGTTGGTTATCCCACACTACTGGAAACCTAGCATCTATTGCAGAGTGGTTAAGGAGATGTGTCACCTAACAAGGATGGAAAGTCTAACGGCATGCATTAAGGACAGATCGAGAAAGAGAAAATAAAGGTCTGGTGTGACCCCTCTGACACCTCCATCCCTAATAGTACACAAAAAGACAAAAGAGGTCGCCCTGGGACTTTGAATGAGGTGAGAGAGGTTTAGCCAATGTTCACAGCGAACAATGAGACAAAATCAATTTATTTGTTTCAAAGTGTTATGTAACGGGGCGGCGGCAACAACAATGATTGTGAATTACCCAGAATAATAGCCAATGTACACAGCACAGATGAAAGTAAATATATAAAGATTTATTACAAATGTATAAGGACAGATCGAAGACTTCCTACTAGACCTGGTGTACATGGATCATGTTCACAAATTCAGATCATTTTAGGTCATATCTACAAATGAGTTCTATTAGGGTCTAAACATATATTCTTCCCTGCTCTTGAAGAGAGGGGATCTAGGGGACCTATATCTATGGGGACACCTTTGTCTCCTCTTTTGTACACTCTACTGCCCTCTCAATACATGTACAGTGCCTTGAAAAAGTATTCATACCCCCTGAAATGTTCCACATTTTGTCATGTTACAACCAAAAACGCAAACATATTTTATTGTGATTTTATGTGATAGACCAACACAAAGTGGCACATAATCGTGAAGTGGAAGGAAAATGATAAATGGTTTTCAAAATGTTTTACAAATAAATATGTGAAAAGTGTGGCGTGCATTTGTATTCATCCCCTCTGAGTCAATTCTTTGTACAACCACCTTTTGCTGCAATTACAGCTGCAAGTCTTTTTGGGGATGTCTCGACCAGCTTTGCACATCTAGAAAGTGACATTTTTGCCCATTCTTCTTTGCAAAATAGCTCAAGCTCTGTCAGATTGGATGGAGAGCGTCTGTGAACAGCAATTTTCAAGTCTTGCCTCAGATTCTCAATTGGATTGAGGCCTCGTACAAACGACCGATTTTCTCGTCGTAAAAAACACGTCGTTTTTTTCGACGAGATTCTTGTTAAGCTTGTCGATTTTCTCGTCAAGCTTTCTATGCGTACACACTGTCATTTTCCAATTTCCTCGTGGTTCTCTGCGCTCACGTCCAGCACGTACGACGGCACTATAAAGGGGAAGATCTTTTTTCTTGGCGCCACCCCTTGGGCTGCTTTTGCTGATCTCGTGTTACCGCGTGTGAAGTAAAAGTTTGGGAAGAGACGATTCGCGCTTTTCAGTCTTCGTACTTTTCAGATCGTTTTCTGCGGTTCAGTTTGTGCTTGTGGGTTCGTATCTTGACTTTCAGGGCGTCTAGGCAGGTCGTATCTGTTTTACAGTGCGTTCTTGCCTGTTCGTTTCTGAATTTCAGTTCGTTATTCATAGGCCTTGCTGTTCTAAAGTGCGTTCTGTTCTGTACGTTCTGATTAGACGACCGTTTCCTAGCCATGTCGCCTGGACGTTCTCGTCGTCGAGTTCGTGCTGTGCGTGCGCTTGGTGTTGGTCTGCTTGTTTTGGACCAAGACCAGTCCATGAATGGTGTGAGGAGGAGTTCATGGACCAAGAATTGGTTGCTCCAGCGGGACCAATTCTGCCACATGCCTCTGCTGCGGGAGATCGTCGAGAATAATCCTGAGGACTACAGGAATTTTCTGAGGATGTCTGACCCCGTTTTTCAGGAACTGTTGGCTTTGGTGTCCCCCTATATTACCAGGAAGGACACCGTTATGCGGGAAGCCATCAGTGCTGAGCAGAGGCTCATCGCCACGTTGCGTTACCTGGCGACAGGGAGAAGTCTTCAGGACTTGAAGTTCACCACAGGCATCTCCCCCCAGGCTCTGGGCCTCATAATCCCAGACACCTGTTCTGCTATTATACAAGTCCTGCAGGAGGACTATATTAGGGTAAGTTTTCTCCCTTAACATCACATTTTATGTATTACATGTATGCTAATGTATTGTATTTCTTTCATCCTTCCCCAATTACCATGATTGTAATATGCTGAGAATGTCCCCTTTGTCCCCATGCATGTTGGAAGCTTTAGATTGCCCCTTTTTTATCCTCCCTAAATATTTCCCCTCACTAACTTTTCCAGCAGGGGCGCCTGTTGCTCCAAATGTTGGGGGGTTCCAACCCCAATTTCGGAAATAAACTTCCTCCTTTTTTGCTCTGTTGCCTAATAAACGCCCCCAGTTGTCCCCTCCAATGCAGCCATTTAGTCCCCTCTAATGGCCGGATGTCCGATGGGGGATCCTTCATCCAGACGGAGGTTGCCCTCCGTCTCCAGAGTGACGACCTTGCATTGCCACCGGATGCAGGGAATATTGAAGGACTCCCCTTTGTTTTCTTGGCTGATGAAGCCTTCGGACTCGGACGGCATCTTATGAGGCCATTTCCACAGAGGACCCTGACCCCAGAGAAGAGTGTGTTCAATTACCGGCTGGCCAGGGCCCGAAGAGTCGTTGAAAATGCCTTCGGCATAATGGCCAGCCGGTTCCGCCTTTTTATGACTTCCATCCACTTGGCGGACTACAAAATAAACTATGTAGTGTTATGCTGCTGTGTGCTACACAACTTTCTGAGCCAAAAATCTAATTCGTATATGGCCTCAGTTTTGCCAGAGGCTGGACTTTCCCCTGCAAATCCCCTTCCGGGCCTGGAATCTGCCCGTCTTGGCTTGCCCCCCCAAAATGCCCGTGTGGTTCGGGACAAATACATGGAGTATTTCACGGGTAGGGGGGCAATTCCTATGCCAGCCTATGTCTAAGTATCCCAATAAAAATCTTGTTTAAACCTTTAATTATTTGTTCTTTCCTGTCTCCTAGTTTGTCTTTGTGCATTTGTAGTGGCAAGTGTATTTTACTTTAGTAAATAACAACCAATTTCACTATGTTACCTTACAAAAGAACCAAATAAGCTTAGAGAGTATTATAAAAAGAAGCTACACGTTGTTTGTGGTCAAATATTTTACTCTCTGCACTTTTTTTTTTTTTTTTACTTTGGGGTTGGCCTGGCCACAACCCGGCAAATTTTGGCTTATGAAAATACAAAAATACCACTTGCATTTCTAAAATGACAACATTGGATACCTCTGAGCAATCTGAGACATTCAGTTACACAAACTATGTCTCTATGTGCCCGTCCTAATATGGGGTCCTGCCACCCCTTGCCCAGCCAAAAATTCAATATGCACACATTTTTAATTTTTTGCAAATAGGAAGTTTACAATCCTGATCCCTATTGTCAACATGTGCTATCTGCCATCAGGGGTGATCAATGGACGTGTTTTGGGGGTGCATCCCCTTCCTCAGTTCACCGACTTTTGATACGAGGAAGGGGTTGCACCCACAAAAGACGTACATGGATATCCCCTGATGGCAGATAGCACATGTTCACACACTGTGTGCATATTCAATTTTTGGCTGCTTTGTTACTCAAAAAATTAGTAAAAATATAAAAACAAACATGTAAAAACAAATGTGTTTGGATGGCTTATTGAATTCTCCCCAAAACATCGAGAATGTCTTTAAATGTTTGTTCCATCACATGGATTCTTTGTTTAATTAGGTCCAGTTCCGTGCTACATTCCATCACTTGCTGGATGAGGCGGAGGGCACTGTCAGCAGAGAACGGTGTGCTATCCTTCACAACATTTCCATCCCCTAAAAACCATAAAAAAAAATTAATAAAACTCTGCAGGCCTACCTCGCTTACCTTAAGCTGTGGTGTCAGATACTGACCTGTTGTGGTGACCAGATCCACAACGTCATCCACCTCTCCTTCCTGCACTTCTCCTTCCTCCACCTCAACTTCCTGCACATCTTTCGGTTGTGGATCTTTGGGAGTTTGGGGTTGCTTGGAAGTTGTGGGGTGCATGTGCTCCCTGGAGTGTCCTCCTCCCAGTCTTCTCTCCCCTATGAGAATAAAACCAAAGGTCTATTTATCACACTGTAAAAATCTCATTTTTAAACTTAAAACAGGCTAAATTGTTTGGAAGTGGGGTACAAGTGTGTGTTTGTGCGGAATTTAAAGAAAAATGCATTATTTATGACCCCAAATATGTTTAGTATTCACATTTGGATGTCATTTTTTGGACATGGAGGCACCACAAATAAACTCTGATGCACCTGTGTGGGACACCCAAAAAAGGCGGGTCTGGTGGCCCACACTATAGTGCTCCAAAGTACAGATGTGGAAGCAGCTGCTGAGTGTCCTCTCCTTTACACTGGATTAAAGTTTGCATTTCATTCTCCTTACAAACACATCATCTAGACTTAAAAATTAGCCACAATACTTGATCAAAAATGGCAGATGTCTAATTACTTTTGGGGGTCTTAAATAAGCCAAAACCGCGGATAGTGGCCGAACGAAGTGTCGGTAACGTAACGAACGATTACTGTGCCCAACCTAGTTCAAAATATTACATTTTGGAAGGGAGTCCAATATGAAAAAAAAAAAAATAAGTCAGTTTCTAAAAAGATTAATAGCAGAAAGGTCGTCATTTTACTTTTAGCGAGCATCCTCTTTATGCTCCTCAACTGGTCTGGCTCCCTCAGTTTGAGGTCTGACCACCTCTTTCTGAGCTGCTCATTTGAGCGTTTCACCCCGAACTTCGCCCTCAGACTCTTCACAACTTTAGTGAGGATTTTGGCCTTCCTTCTATTTGGTTTGCTATACGGCCCATGCTTGGCATCATAATCAGCCTTGACCAAGATGTCCACCATCTCCGCCATCTCCGCCAAAGACATATTCGATGCCTTGAATCTCCTCCTTGATCGTGACGTGTCCTCGGTCTCCGGGCTTGTCTCCTCGCTAGTTGCGGAATTATCAGACACCTGCTGTAACTCCGCCATATCTGTCTGCGCGCCGAAAGAGAAGGGGCGGGGAAAAGATGTTAGTTAGAACGTCATGGGCGGGCGACGTGTGCGGAGCGACGTGTTCGAATTTGGACGCATGCGTGGTGTGTATATAGCAAACACACATGTGACTATAGTACGTTCGGTGTGCGGAGAGAGGAGTTCAAGTGACGGACGTGCGAACGAAGGTATGTGATTTTGTGAGACTTGTAAAAATTGTGGGCCTATACTGTCTTGAGATTATTTTACTTGCAGATACAATATGAATGTCTTTATTAGCGACAAAGAGTTCCTGGCGGAATTTATTGACCGGGTAAGGGAGCTGCCGGCTCTGTGGGAGACCAAAAACCCCATCCATAAAAAAAAGGGGTGAGAAAAGCAGCGCTGGAGAAGCTGCTCCCATTTGTGCATACCAAGGTGCCCACAGCCACAGCAAAACAAGTGGACACTAAAATTGGGAGCTTGAGAGGTACCTACAGGACTGAACGCTCTAAGGTGCTGGCTTCTCAGAGGTCAGGAGCAGCAGCAGATGATGTTTATGTCCCGGTTTTGTGGTACTACAGCAGGATGTCCTTCCTGGATGACCACATTGAGCCAAGGCCATCACTCTCCACTCTTCCCCCCAGACTTCCCTGCAGCCAACCTGAGCCTTCTCTGGAGCAAGAGGAGGCAGCCATCCTGGATGATCCTGATTTGTCCATCTGGAGCCAGGTATAGTATTAACTGAAAATGTAGTGGGATAAAATTAATGTTTCCCAAATATGTCAGGATGAGAAACATACATTATTTTGTATTCCACAAGTGAAATCATGATCTGTAGACATTATTCTGCACTTAATTGTGTGGTAAATAGTCAAGCTGATGTAGTGGTAAATTTAAAGCAAGGATTTATGCATTTACATTCTAATTGCTTCCATCAGGATTACAAAGTTTGAGGCAAAGATTAAACCAACATATTAAACTATGTTTCTTTTTCATACACAGGATGAAATCAGCCAGGAGGAGGGTCTGGAAACTGTCAGGCAGGAGGAGGAAGGGCCCAGTGGCAGCCAGGAGGTGGCAGGGCCCAGTACCAGCCAGGAGGTGGCAGGGCCCAGTGGCAGCCAGGAGGTGGCAGGGCCCAGTACCAGCCAGGAGGTGGCAGGGCCCAGTGGCAGCCAGGAGGTGGCAGGGCCCAGTGGCAGACAGGAGGTGGCAGGGCAAAGGAGAAGCACCAGATCCCAGGTGCCTCCCATCAGGCTTCACAAAAGAGGCAGGAGGGACAGGACCACCAGTGACGCAGCAATGGCCCTTATTAAAGAGGCCCATGCCACCCTCAAGGAGCCCACATCCCCTGAAGAGGCCATTGCCGGCCTAGTGGAGGCTAAGTTCAAGGTGATGAGCATGGAGCAACGCCTCCTATGCGAACCCCTGCTCATCACCTTGCTCAACAAGGGGGTGATGGAGCAAATTACCCCCAATACCGCCATATGTGAGGTGGCCCAACTGACCCAACCTCAACCTCCACCTCCACCTTCCTCTTCTGCCCCACCCCCTTCTGCTACCCCTCCACCTTCTGCCCCACCCCCTTCTGCTACACCTCCACCTTCTGCCCCACCCCCTTCTGCTACACCTCCACCTTCTGCCCCACCCCCTTCTGCTACACCTCCACCTTCTGCCCCACCCCCTTCTGCTACACCTCCACCTTCTGCCCCACCCCCTTCTGCTACACCTCCACCTTCTTCTTCTGCCCCACCCCCTTCTGCTGCACCTCCACCTCCTCCTCCTGACAGGAGTACCCCTCCAGTGGGCCAGCCTCCAGCTAAACGAAGAAGGAAGGCTGCAGGAAAGGCTTCAGGAAAGGCTTCAGGAAAGGCTGCAGGGAAGGTTGCCAGGAAGAAGAGGAAGTGATGGCCTTGCTTCATTGTGGTCGCACTGGTCGGACAGAAGGCAGCCTGTTGTAGTACCACACACTTGGGACATATATCTCACCTGCTGCTGTTCCTGACCTCTGGGAGGCCAGCATCAGATTGTGTTCTGAAATGTGGGCCTTCTCAAGCTCCCAATTTTAGTGTCCACACAGGGTTGGTGTGTGCTCTGGGGTCCCTGGGATGCACAAATGGCAGCAGCTTCTCCAGCGCTGCCTTCTCTTTATTTAATTTATAAACATGAATAAATGTGTTTTTTGTTTAAGTTCATACTTGACTATGTGTATTTTTAAATAAAAAAAAAAAAGCTTTGGAGAAAGCAGATACATTTGACTGACAATAAAAGGCACAGATATCACCCCCCCCCCCCAAAAGAATAACTAAATCTGATTAGCTCAAAAACATGGTGTGAAATTTTAAAAATATAGATTAGAAAATTAAATGTGAGATCGCTATCAAAACATTGAGAAATTATAATTAACATCATTTTGAAAAATCTAACCATTTAAATTATTCCTAAAAACTTGCACAATATAATACACATAAATCTTATAAAGAGCAGCATGAAAAAGGTTAAAAATAAGGCAGAACTCTGTGTGAATATCAGCAGCAAAAGAAGGTCTCTCGTTTTGATTAATGTAACATTCTAACGAAGAATTCAATGCAGAACATTTAAACGATGAAATATTTATGAGCGTGACGAATGTGCTCTCTCCATTATGAAGGCTTGTTTTACCAGAAGATGCGCTCCCGTCTCATAGTTGCTTGTGAGCATGCGCGCTTTTGGAAGAGTCGTAAAAGCATACACACGAACCATTTTCTCGTCACAAAACAGGCCGACGAGAAACACGACGAGGAAATCTGGAATCCTGACGAGAAAATAGAGAGCAGGTTCTCTATTTTCTCGTCGAGATTCTCGTCAAGTTTCTCGTCGTAAAACCATACACACGAACGTTTTTCTAGACAAAAAAACTCTCGCGGCACTTTTCTTGACTGTTTACGACGAGAAAATCGGTCGTGTGTACGAGGCCTCAGGTTTGGACTTTGACTGGGCCATTCTAACACATGAATATGATTTGATCTAAACCATTCCATTGTAGCTCTGTCTGTATGTTTAGGGTCCTGCTAGAAGGTGAACCTCTGCCCCAGTCTCAAGTCTTTTGCAGACTCCAACAGGTTTTCTTCTAAGATTGCCCTGAATTTGGCTCCATCCTTCTTTCCATCAACTATAACCAGCTTCTCTGTCCCTGCTGAAGAAAAGCATCCACGCAACATGATGCTGCCACCACCGTGTTTCACAGTGAGGATGGTGTGTTCAGGGTGATGTGCAGTGTTCGTTTTCCGCCACACATAGCGTTTTGCTTTTAGGCCAAAAAGTTACATTTTGGTCTCATCTGACCAGAGCACCTTCTTCCACATGTTTGCTGTGTCCCCCACATGGCTTCTCGTAAACTGAAAACAGGACTTCTTATGGCTTTCTTTCAACAAGAACGTTCTTCTTGCCACTCTTCCATAAAGCCAGATTTGTGGAGTGCACAACTAATAGTTGTCCTGTGGACAGATTCTCCTACCTGAGCTGTGGATCTCTGCAGCTTCTCCAGAGTTACCTTGGCTGCTTCTCTGATTAATGTTCTCATTGCCTGGCCCAAGTTTAGGTGGTCAGACATGTCTTGGAAGGTTTGCAGTTATGCCATGCTCTTTCCATTTTTGGATGATGGACAGTGCTCCGTGAGATGTTCCAAGCTTGGGATATTTTTTTTATAACTTAACCCTGCTTTAAACTTCTCCACAACTTTATTCCTGACCTGTCTGTTGTGTTCCTTGGCTTTCATGATGCTGTTTGTTCACTAAGGTTCTCTAACAAAGCTCTGAGGGCTTCACAGAACAGCTGTATTTATACTGAGATTAAATTAGGCACAGGTGGACTCCATTTACTAATTAGGTGACTTCTGAAGGCAATTGGTTTCACCAGATTTTAGTTAGGGGTATCAGAGTAGGCTGAATACAAATGCACGCTACACTTTTCAGATATTTATTTGTAAAAACCATTCATCATTTTCCTTTCACTTCACAATTATGTGCCACTTTGTGTTGGTCTATCACATAAAATCCCAATAAAAATACATTTCCTTTTTTGGTTTGTAACGTGAAAAAATTTGGAGAATTTTTGGTGTATGAATACTTTTTCAAGGTACTTCCATCTTTCTTTCCCTTTGCTGCTTCACTGTTTCAGGTCCGAGTTCAGCCCAAATTTTTGGCTGAATTCGGACCTGAAATGGACCAAAAGACGCACAGGGCTCCTGTGCAATTCGCCCTGGAGCCGCTGCAGAGATGTGTGAGTAGAGAGCCGGTCACAATCTCCTGCTATGCGAATTGGATGTGCATCCAATTTCGCAATAGTGTAAACCCAGCCTAAAGCTTTATTTAGATGTGCGGTTGAGGGGGGGCGGCAAACATATGTGGTTGCGCAACGTTTTTGCCGCCCCCTCTTGAGCTGCAATAGGCAGTAGGGGTGTTGAATTTAATCACAGCATCGATGCATCGCTATTCGGCCATCTGCGGTTCGGCACGGATGCTGCGACCCAAAATAATTGATGTTTGTATTACGTCATCCGCACTGTGCCCTGCCACTCCGAATGGAGCGAAAATGAGCCGTGGGCATTAGCCGCGAGAGCAGCCGAAAGGCGCTGTGCCCTGTCTAGTGAGATGTGGTCGCTAGCCGCGCCCTCTTTTCCTGCCTCCTGCTGACGTCATCCCCAGCCGCCCGGCGTCGCCGTGTGTTGAGCTGGCTGCTACAGGAGAGGAGACATGTGGAGCAAGTGTTCCCGACTTCCGGTCTCCAGAGAGTCCTCCTCCTCCTCCTCGGCTCACTGTCACACAGGCTGCTGCAGAAGACCTAAGCCAGCGTCCCGCGCTTGTCCTCCTCACAACAGACTGCTGCGGGCAGCGGCACACTCTGTCATCATCATCATCATCATCATCATCAGGTACTTGTCAGACACTGACAGTTTATATCTGATGCACCATTATGTTCAAAGTTGCCAGATTATGACCGATTGACCTTATTGTCTTAGTGATTAATTCATATAACAACTTCATCGATACCTTCTTTTTTTTGTATGGTTTATGGTTTTGCTCCTCACTGCCCCACACATGCAGCCATGCATTGCATGTGTGGGGCAGTGATGAGCAAAACCATAAATCATAATTTTTTTTGCATCAATGAAGTTGTGATGTGAATCAATCACCAAGACAATAAGACATACATAAACCATAATTAATGAAATGGCATACATTGTCGTTTGGGGGGACGTTATAGTGACATTGTCCACAGTCTCTGTCCATCTCTTGTATCATGTCCGCCGTCTCTGACCATCTCTTGTATCATGTTTGCAGTCTCTGTCTATCTCTTGTACCATGTCCGCAGTCTCTGAACAAAAAAAAGTTTTAAAAATGGCAGTTTTTTCGGGAGCAGTGATTTTAATGATGCTTAAAATGAAAAAATAAAAGTGAAATATTCCTTTAACCACTTAACGACCATGCACTGTATATATACGTCGGCAGAATGGCTCGTACAGGCACAATCACGTACCTGTACGTCCCCTTTAACTGCCCGACGTGGGGGTCGCGCACGCGCCGACGGCGGCGCGCTCGCGGCCCCCTGCCTTCCCCGTGAGTCAGACCGCGGGTCCCGCGGACTCTATCGCCGTGGGGATCCCTGCGATTGTCTCACGGAGGCATGGAGCGGGGAGATGTTAGTGTAAACACAACATCTCCCCGCTCCCCTACTGACAATGTCACCGATCTCCGCTCTGTGTAATCAGAGCGGAGATCGGTCACATGTCACTCGTAGCCACGCCCCCACACAGTAGTAATCACTCCCCTAGGCACACTTAAACCCTTCAGCGCCCCTAGTGGTTAACCCCTTTACTGCCAGTGTCATTTTTACAGTAACCAGTGCATTTTTATTGCACTGATCGCTGTAAAAATGACAATGGTCCCAAAAATGTGTCAAAAGTGTCCGATGTGTCCGCCATAATGTCGCAGTCACGAAAAAAAATCGCTGATCGCCGCCATTACTAGTAAGAATAAATAAATAATAAAAATGCCATAAAACTACCCCCTATTTTGTAAACACTATAACTTTTGCGCAAACCAATCAATAAACGCTGATTGGGATTTTTTTTACCAAAAATATGTAGAAGAATACGTATATAAGTTTTTTTATATATTTTTTGGGGATATTTATTATAGCAAAAAGTAAAAAATATTGCATTTTTTTCCAAATTGTCGCTCTATTTTTTGTTTATAGCGCAAAAAAATAAAAACCGCAGAGGTGATCAAATACCACCAAAAGAAAGCTATATTTGTGGGAAAAAAGGACGTCAATTTTGTTTGGGAGCCACGTCGCACGACAGCGCAATTGTCAGTTAAAGCGACGCAGTGCCGAATCGCAAAAAGGGGCCTGGTCTTTATGCTGCGTATTTGTCCGGGGCTTAAGTGGTTAAATATCGTACCTGGGGAGTGTCAATAATATGCCTGTAAAGTGGCGCGTGTTTCCTGTGTTTAGAACAGTCCCTGCAAAAAATGACATTCTAAAGGAATAAAAGTCATTTATAACTGCTTGCGGCTGTAATGTAATGTCGGGTCCCGGCAATATGGATGAAAATCATTGAGAAAAATGGCATGGGTAGTCAGGTAGGCTGCATTGATGGGCAATGAGGCTGCATTGATGGGACACCCATGTGTTTTGTAGCTGTTTGTTCAATGCCAGTGTGCCACGCATGCCAGGCATTGCTGCAAAGTGCGCGCGGATTGCAGTGCAAGGTCGGTCACAGTAATTTTATTGTTTTTTGGTCCATATGTTATTATGTTTGTTTGTTTAGAAATTTAGAAAAGTTGAAAACCATGGGCACTCGGGTAGTAATCGTGATGCATCGTGGAATCGAATCAAATCGTGGACATGATAATCGTAATCGAATCGTGAGACTAGTGAAGATGCGCACCCCTAGTGGATAGGGGTGTTTACAGTGTTGATGCTTTGTGCCTGCGGCAAATCTTTTCCTGACATGTAGCAACCGGTGGGGTAATCGGGGTAACGCTGCAAATGCCCCACAAACGTGTACAATACGTGCAGTTGAGACGCATTTGTTAGTAAAAATGGGGTTAAAACAGGCAGTCATTGCGCTTCCTCGCCACCTGTCAGTAGCCTCTGAAATGCGATCCGATCGGGTTTCAGAGGAAAGGGAGATTTCAATGCACTTCTAAATCTACCCTTCTGAGATGATCACTAGGTCAAATTTACATTGACAAGTATATTTACTTTGATTTCATATCAGGTTTTAAAACTTTTCTTTCGTTTAGTCCTGGCTGAATCCTTAGCTGACTTCCACTATTGACTTTGGAGCTTTTATCTATCTGCATTTGTATAACATTTTGGATGTATAAGCAATTTATAAACAGATACTAGATCTCCACCCTCCAGCAGGTGAATGGAAGGTGTTCAAATGGCACAGTCACTAGCACGCTATTAACCAGATACCAGGATCTTTCAAAATATCCTGAAATCTATGGCCTCTGGCCAACTTTCACTAATTCCTCTTAATCTAAAAGGGTACAGCCTATGAAAGCAATGTTAGCTCATAGCAGAGTTTCCCCAGGGAACAAACAGCTTGTTATTTTAGTGCACTATGAGCCGATGCCAAGTCTTAGTGATGACACATTGTACCTGCTTTTTATTCAGTACAACTACTGGTCACATCCAGTATGGAGGACACAGGGCTGAGTAATATGATATACACTTTGCATAATGTCGCAAATCTTGAAAACCATTCAACTAACCAAGTAATCAGAGAATAGCAATTCTTTTTTTTCTATTCTCACAAAGCGGTTATGTGTGGGGTGAACAAAAATTTTAACAGAAACTTGGTCAAATCCTATGAAAATCCTATGAAAATAAAAAAAGCAACTTTAGCTGCAATGCTCACCTTCAGTCTGGAGCTGTCCATGCAGTACTTCTTTCCTTCCACAAGTCTTTAGTCTTCCAGGCCACCAGCCTCACCTTTCAGTCCACTTCCTCTGAGCCCAGGCTGTTACAGACTTATCCCAGCCTTTTAATAGGCAGTAAAATAAAGCAGCACAGTGATCAGTTCATTTTTGTCACAGATTTCTTCCCTTGTTAGCACGTTCTGTGTCAAGACAAGCTCCATCCCTGAGCTCTTCTATACAGAGACTGCAAGAGGCTAATACCAAGTCAAACTCCGCTACTTACACTGCTTGCCTTTAAAAGAATACAACTAATGATGTATTATTGAACACAGAGGTGTATTCATTTACAAAATGCAAACCAGTGAGTATCTGTGATCACTCTAGTTTGCTTTGCTTTATTTACTTTACAGTATGTGTAACATGCATGTAGAGGAAAACCTAAAGTTTACATGAAAGTAATATATGATATAATGTAACAAACTTTTTTAGACCCTTGTTATTCTACAGCAGTGGTCTCCAAACTTTGGCCCTTTCTCTTGCTTTTATCTGGCCCTTGGGGCATTGTTTCATCCACTGATACCAACAATGCTGCATAATTCCCCCCACTGACACCAATGAAGGGACACAATTCCCCCCAATGATGCCAATGATGGGGCACTATTCCTCCCACTGACACCAATGATGGGGCACAACTCCTCCAAATGACGCAAATGATGGGGCACAATTCGTCCCACTGACGCCAATGATGGGGCACAATTCCTCCCACTGACGCCAATGATGGGGCACTATTCCTCCCACTGACGCCAATGATGGGGCACAATTTCTCCCACTGACGCCAATGATGGGGCACAATTCCTCCCACTGAAACAAACAACGGGCACTATTTTTTCCCCAATGACATTGGGATCTTTTCTACTCCCAGTGGCCAAAGTCTGGCCCCCCTAAAGTCTGAAGGACCCTAAACTGGCCCTTCGTTTTGAAAGTTTGGAGACCCCTGTTTTACTCATTCTGTTATAAAGCTGTAGAACACCTGAAAAGATACCAACTGATTATATTGTTTTGAGTCTTAGCAGAATGGCAAACTTGCACTTAGCCCAGGTTCACACTGGGGCTGCAGGAGTGAAGCCGTGCGAGTTCAGCTGAACTCGCACGATTTCACTCCTGCCTGTCAGTCCCGATTTCAGCTCGATTACAGAGACATCTGACACAGATGTCAATGTAAATCGCGGCTGAAATCGCAAAAAGTAGTACAGAAACTACTTTTTGTAATCAGTGCAGCGCGGCAGATGCGGCATCGCACCGATTAGGACGGTGCCATTGCCCGCAATTTGCGTCAAATTTCGCCGATTTGACATGCGATTTGACATGTCAAATCGCACCAGTGTGAACCAGGGCTAAGAGTGGAGCAGCAAAGCAAAATCACATTGTGGTTGTTTTACTAAAACTGGAGAGTGTGAAATCTGCTGCAGCTGTGCATGAAAACCAATCAGCTTCCAGTTTGTTTGTTTTTTAAAGCTTGAACAAGCTGAAGTTAGAAGCTGATAGGCTACCATGCACAGCTGCACCAGATTTTGCACTCTCCAGTTTTAGAAATTCAACCCCTGTGTGACACGAATCAGAAAGTAAATTGAGTTGATAATTAAATCTAAATTACTTTAAATAAAGCAAACATATTGCCTAATGCACGATAAAATCACTGGGCTAACCTTCAGGCCCCCTTCCCAGCATCATATACTGATCTTTGCATCTCTCCCCCATCAGTACTGGGAGCAAGCACCCTCTGCCGGGTCTTTTTTTGCCTGTGTCCCTGTTAAAGAGATTGTCCTTTACCTCCTGTTGCATCACTGTGAAAAGACATAAAGACAATGAGGATGATTTACTAAAACTGGAGAGTGCACAATCTGGTGCAGCTCTGTACCCAATCTGTAAACCAATCAGCTTCCAGTTTTTTTTTTTTTGTCAAAGCTTAATTGAACAAGCTGAAGTTAGAAGCTGTGCATAGGTGTGCACAGCCTATTGCATTAGGGTGTGCACCCCAAAGCACCAACCCATATGCATCCTGAAACAATGGGAGGAAGGGGGGACCCGTGTAACAGAAGGAAGAGGAACAGGGGAAGGAGGGGTGGCGGGGGTGGCATGAATTGGTACCGATCCCCTATATTTTCCTCCTGTGGCAGCTGAATATTGACAAAAGGGAGAGGAGGACAAGCCTCATTTCAGCTGCTGCAGGAGGAAAATACAGATCGGTTCCACTGAATTCCACCCCCACCTCCCCTCCTGTCCAGGTTCTGAGGGTCAGCAAGGAATGATTGTGGTTTACCTATCACCTGCCCACCATTGACAGGTTGCTAACCCCAGGGGGTGTGCCCAGGCACACCCCTTGCGCACGTCTATGAAGATGTGTCTGTGTCAATGGACGCAGCAGCGGGACTCATGAGCGCGCCCGCAAGCGGGGGCTCCAGGGAATGCAGGTCTTCGTGGGGGCACCCAATGAAGAAGAGAAGCCAGGAGCACTGGCGGGACACCCCAGAAGAGGAAGATCGGGGCTGCTGTGTGCAAAACCCTTGCATCTAAAGCGGAGTTCCACACATGATTTTTTTTTTTTTTTTAAAGTCAGCAGCTAACAACACTGTAGCTGCTGACTTTTAATAGGGAGACTTACCTGTCCTAGGCGCCTACGATGCCCGATCGCTCGGTCCTGGCGCCTCCATCCTGACTAAGGGAAACAGGCAGTGAAGCCTTATGGCTTCACTGCCCATTTCCTACTGCGCATGCGCCACTCGCACGGCGCTTTGTGAATGGGCGGCTGCCTCCTGGGATACACACAGTTCCCAGAAGGCAGTGCGCCCCATTCACCAGAAGACACTGCGACAGAGGACGAGAAAGAAGACCACCGGGGTGGATGAAGAGGCAGAAGAGTTACTTCCGCATAGCAACCGTCCTTTCTGGTGAGTATAATTTTTATTTATTTTTTCAATTAATTTTTTTCAATTTGTTTTATGATTTTTAGGAAAAAAAAATACAGACGGCAGAACATTTTCAGCCAACATTCACGAAACTACATCGTTTTTCTCTGCTCTTTAGCGCCACCCTTTGGGCACCTTCTGCTAATGTTGTCTGATGGTTAGCATTGGTTCGGAGCATGCGTGTTTGTACTTTGGATTTTAGTCCGACGGACTTGTGTACACATGATCGGATAATCCGACGTTGTTGTCGGACAATTTGAGAGCATGAACACCCAACATTTGTTGTCGGAAATTCCGACAACAATTGTCTGATGGAGCATACAGACAGTCGGATTATCCGACAAAACTTAACCTTAAAATATTTTCTATGTTGGCCTATAACAAAAATCTGAAACTGCTGCTCTTCTTGGAAGAGTGGAGGAAGAGCGGCATGGGGTGTCTAACAGACAATTCAGAAGCAGAGCCACAATATTGGTTTATCCTGGAAAACATCTTAACAGCAAATGTTACACAAATAGAAAAGAACACTAAACTCTTCTATTTTTCATACTTTGTGTGGCTCTGTTAATTGCCTTTTATGAATAAGGATCACTGTTTGGAGGTGAATAGAGAACATTTTGTCTGCTTCTGTTTGCATGGATGCGGCTTTTGCGTTTTGCTTGTCAGCACACTTCTTATTCTGTCTGATATTATTCCTTAAAAAAAAAAAGACAAAAAAAAAAACCCCACTATGATTTGAATTTATAGTCTGCGTTACAATAAAAAAGGAAAAAAAAAAAGTATGTTTTATTACCTTTTGCTTCATATTATAGTTTGAGTACAAAGTCCATGTCCTGGCACAAGGCGTGTCGAGTTTATATAGACAGCTGCTAAATAGTGAAAGCTTGTGTACAGCAACAACCCAACAAAAGTTTTTTTCTTCACCACTTGCATTTCCTTTTGGGGGGC
This sequence comes from Rana muscosa, assembly GCA_029206835.1. NCBI lineage: Eukaryota > Metazoa > Chordata > Amphibia > Anura > Ranidae > Rana > Rana muscosa. The sequence goes on along the minus strand of CM055126.1, from coordinate 143,628,313 downwards.
ATTCATTATTCTTAGGCCCCATGCACACGAGACGCCGGTGCAAACTCTGCTGAACACACGGTTTTAAAGGCTAAAACCGGCCTTTAAAAAACGCCCGTTTTGCAGCGATTTTAGCGGCATTTTACCACGTTTGCGTCTATAGGCGTTTAGTGAAGAAACATAAGACCCTCCCTAAGCTCAAAAAACAGTATTATTTAACCATTTCAGCCATTTTGGGAGACCAGCAGCTGAGAGAGCAGCAGTGTACTTATATTTAGCGTATCACTTGCCACGTCACCTGCCACAATTTGTGGATTGTCCACCTGCCACGTCACCTGCCACAATTTGTGGATTGTCCACCTGCCACGTCACCTGCCACGTCACCTGGCCACGTCACATGCCACAATTTGTGGATTGTCCACCTGCCACAATTTGTGGATTGTCCACCTGCCATGTCACCTGGCCACGTTACCTGCCACAAGTTGTGGATTGTCCACTTGCCACGTCACCTGCCACAATTTGTGGATTGTCCACCTGCCACGTCACCTGGCAACATCACCTGCCACAAGTTGTGGATTGTCCACTTGCCACGTCACCTGGCCACGTCACCTGCCACAATTAGTGGATTTCCACCTGCCACGTCACCTGGCAACATCACCTGCCACAAGTTGTGGATTGTCCACTTGCCACCTTACCTGTCACAAGTTGTGGATTGTCCACTTGCCACGTCACCTGGCCACAAGTTTTGGATTGTCCACAATGCAAGCAATTACAGTTTTTTTTTTATATTTTTTTAATGGTTTTTCATCATTTGCCATCATTTTTGAGATTTCTAATGTAAAAAAATAGGTCACCTTTAAAAACGCTTATAAATGCAAACGGTACCGCGTTTAGCGTCTGAAACGTGGAAAACTTTTGCGTCTGAACCCATTTTTTTGCTTCTGGAAAAACGAGGTTAAACGCAACTGCTTGTAAACGCCAAAAAACGAGACTGTGTGCATGGACACATAGGATAACATTGAATGGGTTCAGGGGCAGTTGAAAAAAGCGTCTAACTGCCTCTGAACATGCGTTTAACAGCAAATAACAGCGTCTCGTGTGCATGGGGCCTAAAGGCTCGCACACACAATCCAACTTTATGGCCTGACGGACGTGTTGGGTCGGATAATCCATCAGACAATTATTGGCGGAATTAACGACAACAAAAGTTGGCTCTTCGTGCTCACCAATTGCTGGGCAATAAATCTGTTATGTCGGTTTATCCGATCGTGTGTACGCAAGTTGGTCCAACTAAAATCTAATGTACAAACACGCATGCTCAGAACCAATGTTAAACATCAGCCAACGATAGCAGAAGTTGCCCAAAGGGTGGCGGTAAAGAGCTGAAAAACCACGTGGTTTGATGAAAGTTGGCTGAAAATGTTGTGCAGTCTGTATGCAGAACAAGTTCACGGCCAACGCCCTTCGAACCAAAATCCACGGAAAAGTTGGTTGCAAGTCCAATCGTGAAAGCAGCACATATAGTACACAAAAAAACACTGGTTAGGCACACATTTAACCGTTTGATCGCCCTAGATGTTTAACCCCTTCTCAGCCAGTGGCATTAGTACAGTGACAGTGTATATTTTTAGCACTGATCACTGTATTATTGTCACTGGCTTCCAAGTGTCAAAAGTATCAGTTAGTGTCAGATTGTCCACCGCAATATCGCAGTCCCGCTATAAGTTGTTTACCACTGCCATTACTAGTATAAAAAAGAATGTAGGTTTATGCATTAAAAATTCCAGTATATATCCCATAGTTTGTAGATGCTATATATTTAGCAGAATATATATTGGCTTAAATTTATGAACAATTTTTTTTTTTTTTTTATTGGATATGTTTTATAGCAGAAAGTAAAAAATATTGATTGTTTTTTATTTCAAAATTGTCGGTCCTTTTTGGTTTATAGTGCAAAAAAACAAAACAAAACAAAAAAAACGCAGAGGTGATCAAATACCACCAAAAGAAAGCTCTATTTGTGGGAAAAAAAATGTCATAAATTTCATCACATATGTACAGCGCTGCAGGACCGCATAATTGTCAGTTAAAGTAATGCAGTGTCGTATCGCAAAAAATGGCCTGGTCATGAAGTGAGTAAATCTTCCAGAGGTCAAGTGGATATAGAAACCGAGTACTGAGGAAAACCTGCACCATCCTTAGGCAAGGTGCACTGTGGAAATACACTCTTATGCCGCGTACACACGATCAGACATTCCGACAACAAAACCATGGATTTTTTTCCGACGGATGTTGGCTCAAACTTGTCTTGCATACACACGGTCGCACAAATGTTGTCGAAAATTCCGATCGCCAAGAACGCAGTGACGTACAACACGTACTACGGCACTATAAAAGGGAAGTTCAATACCCAGTGCACCACCCTTTTGGGCTCCTTCTGCTAATCTTGTGTTAGTAGAAGTTTGGTGAGAGACGATTCGCGCTTTTCAGTCTTGTGCTTTTCAGTCCGTTACTGCTCTTCAGTTTGTGCTTGTGGGTTCGTATCTGTTTTTCAGTGCGTGTAGTCAGTTCGTATCTGGTTTTCCTTCGCCAATTTCACCAGTTTCTCCAGCATTGCCTTCCTCTTTATTTTGTTATGACCCCTATTAAATGTCTATTTTTTTCACAAATACTTGCCTATGTGTTTTACTTCAAAAAGGACAGTTTGTTTGTGAGTAGGCAGGTACATTTCAAAATACAATGTGAAATTAACAAGGGACACCAACCAACCTCCTTGAGGTTAAAAAATACAAGATAATAATGGTGTTGTGGCAAAAAAAAAAAAAAGAGGAGATCTTGATAAAAAAAAAAAAAAGATCACTATAAAAATAAATTCTAAACATTTGTGAGGGGGCTAGCTCGGCAGCGGGTATGTGTGACCCCCGGGATGGGCTCCCCACCCAAAAACAGGCCCAGCAGACGGAGGTTGTGGTTTTCAAAATCAAAAAGGTGCGGTTTATTTTCTATTTACAGTGACAAAAACACAGCAAGGCAAAAAAAACAAACACAAAATAAATCCTGGTCAACTTGACCTCTGACTAAACTTACAGGTTTCCTAACTAACGACTGGGATCAGCCTAGTGCTGTCCTAGTCCCTGGTTTTAAATGTCCAAGCAAAATATAGCCACACAGGCTTTCTCTCACCGCACAGGGGTTCACTCTCCCTAGACAGTCCACACAGGTCTGCTTCCAGGCATGAGCTAACATCTAATGAATCTGGGAGTTTCTTATAGAGGCCTAAATGAGCTGACAAGGTTCAGCTGGTCTCATCAACTCCCTGTCTGCACGACGCCCAGCCCTCTCCCTAGAGGTATGAGTCATCCATGAGCCCACTAGTCTCAGCTGGGCTTATACAACTCTCCACCTAGCTGTATAAATCGGCGTAAAGCCTGAATCTGGGCGAAATATATCTACCCCCCTGGATGCAACCAGGTGACTTTACCTTCCTGCTGTCACACATTATTATGGAGATCTGGCTTAAAAAAATAAAAAGATTATTCAGGAGATCACGAGAAATAATAAAGAATTCAGTTTGTCAGAACTCTGTTTGAATATCAGCAGCAAAACAACTTATTCTAGCATTATAAAGAAGAAAAGAATGCGCTGCATTAAAAGATTAAACAATTTGCAGCGTGCAGAATGTGCTATCTCCATTACGAACGCTAGTTTTACCAGACCGAGCGCTTCTGTCTCGTACTGGATTCAGAGCATGTGTGGAATTTTGTGCGTCGGAATTGTCTACACGCGCTCGGAATTTACGAGAACGGATTTTGTTGTCGGAAAATTTGAGATCCAGCTCTCAAATTTTTGTTGTCGGAAATTCCGACAGCAAATGTCCGATGGAACCTACACACGGTCGGAATTTCCGACAACAAGCTCCCATCGAAGAATTGTTGTTGGAAATTCCGAGCGTGTGTACACGGCATCAGAATGATCAGAGGTATAAAATGATGTAACCACTGATGGTACAGAGTGGTGGGGGCAATGGTGGTGGTAGAGGTGGTGGGTTAATGTTTTTCCTTTTCTTTGTCTTGCTTTTTTTTTTTTTAAAGATGTACCAACAGTTTCGAGGTAGTAAAATAGGCATTTTCTCATAAAAATGTCAACAATTTACTTGAAAGTATTTATATATTGCTGCATTCCCTGTCAGGTCAAAGAAGTGTGTAAAACTGTGCAGACATTAATAGCAGGTATCTGTGAAGCATTGCAAACACTTCCCAATACTTTACATGATCTTTAAAATGTAGGTTTATGCATGAGTACACATTTATGTTTGAGGATGGTGATTGGCATGTCCTGGAGCTTAGATTTGGACACGGCAAGCAACGATCGGTAGTTAATGAAGCCTATGGATGCACTTGTGGGCTTCTTAGATGCTTCTCAGCTCATATGGAAGGAATATGATTCATCTGAGAAGCTTTTAATATTGACTTTCTATAACTCTGGAGACAATGGTTACAGTGGACCTAGTCAGATATACTTTTCATGTTTAGTGCACCATGTTTACTTCTCCTAAGGTTCACAACACTCTTCCTGGTGCTACTTTAATTAGCTTTTTTCTCCAGAAGGAAAGGGTCATCCTTTGTTTACGCATCATCCAACTCCTGGACTGAGATGCTGGGGCAGAAATGATCAGATCAGCCCCTGTTGTATAATATCACCTGCTACAAAGTTACAATGTTGCAGTTAGAACACTGGAGAAGATGGGACTGAGGAAATGTTTCCTTCTAACTGCAGCAAACTGATGACATCATTCTTCCAGATTGCACCTCTCAGACTAAGTTTTTTAATCAGAAAAAAATAGTTTATGTTTAAACTGTTTATGCTGTTTCTGTATATTGTGAAATGTATTTTTTTGTGCAGATTTGTAGTTAGTAAAAGGTCCGTTATAACAAAGCTAGCTGCTGAAAGGCATCAAAAAAGCTTTTCTATCACCTACTGATCACATTACATACACACATGCTAACAATTGACATAAACCTTCATATCAAATGGCCATGTGGCCTAGTCCTAAGCTTTTTTGCAGCACTGTAGAATATGTAAGTTCTATATCAAATTAGAATAGCCACTTTTCATTTGTACAACTTATGATAAACAGGCATGTCAATGTGAATTTTTAATTTGTACCATTCTATAGAGAAATCAAGAGGAGGTGATGTAATGTGCAAAGATGGGTGGGAACGCCAAAACTCCCAAGTTGGTGGGAAGAGAGTTGGGAATTATGGGAAGGAACTCTAGATGTTGGACTATCCGACACACACAGTATAGAAAGACGTGATGACTCAACCCCACAAGGCTCAAAATTAAAACATCACTTTTGGGTGGACTGACCTTTTAAATGGATATATAATTCCAATATGGATAAATCGCTTGCCGACCAGCCCCCGTCATTATACTGCGGCAGATTGACACGGCTGCGTGAATTGGCGTAGGTGTACGTCGGCCGCTTGAAGAGCTCAGGGGGGGGGGACGCGCTCGCGTTGGAGACGATGCGCATGCCCGGCGGCAACGATGTCTGCCGGTGACCCGTAATCGCTCCTCAGAGAGCAAGAATGGAGATCTGTCAATGTAAACAGACAGATCCCTGTTCTGTCAGGGAAGTAGAGAGAGATCTGCTGTTGCTAGTGAAAGTCCTGGCTCTCTGCTCAGAGCGGAGGGGAGAACTGACCAATCAGCAGTGTTTTCTCGCTCAGTTCTCACTACAGAGCAGGCGGGGGACAGATGCAGCATTGGTTGGATGCTGCATCCACCTGGGTATACTCACCCAGTATAGCCCGACAGGCTAGTCGTACACAAGTTGATTGATAGATCAACTTATGTACAACCAGGATGCCCATACATGGATCGAAATTTGACCAGTCCCTTATGCACCAGCTGAAGTTTGATCCATGTACAGCATGCTTTAGAGATAAAGAATAAACAGTACATTGCAAAAACTGTAGCACACCAGGCATTTTAGGCTCCATGCACACTGGAGCTCATAAACAAATGTTTTTTGGAGTTTGGGCATTTTTTTTAACAGCCCATAAACTCCCCCTCTATGTTATCCTATGTGTTCATGGACACATGGACGTTTCTGGACGTTTATCAGCAGTGGAGTTTTCTGAACGCCCTAAAATCACGTTCAGGAGTCGTTTTTTTTACCACAGAAAACGCCAAACACTCATAAACGCTGATAAACGTTGATAAACTATCAAAAACGTGGCTCACCAGCATTTTTTAAGTTTTTAATCCATTGAAAAAAAAAAAAAAATGATAAACATTAAAAAAAAAGCGAACTCTATTGCAAAAACGTTAAAAAACGTTGAAAGACTCACTGCAAAACTACTGGCGTTTTTATAACATTATCTTAACATCCAGTGTGCATGGGTCCCAAGTATGTCAGATACACTTGGCCTGTAGGAACAATGGGTAAACCATGCAGTAGACATGTAGAGTAAACTAAACAAAGAGATGTGATGGGTGTACCAGTCATGTAGAGACGCTAAGTAAGCCATAGATTTAGCTAAAATAAGTAAACAATATATTAAGATATGATGGGTAAATTTTACATACATATACGGTAAATAAACCAAGCATTTGATATAACGGATATACTAGGCATGTAGAAATAATGGGTAAATCATGCACTACGATACTGGGAGTGAACCAAGCATTTAGATGTGATGGGTTAACCCAGTGTGGGTTAACCAGATATTTAAAGTGGATGTAAACCCCAATTTATTTATTTTTTTCTGTCACAATGTAGAGTATAAGATTTCCTATCATTTGTGTCAGGTCTTGCCACAAAGAGTTAATCCAGCTCTGAGCAATCCTCTTTTATTGTTCAGTGAAATAAAACGGTCAAACAGAGAAACACCTTTGTCCGTTCCGCCCCCTTGCTTTGAGTGACAGGTTATTTACAGATCTCGTGCACTAGCTTTAGACAGGCATTATTTTTTAATTCCCACCCCCACTCCTTTTCTGAAGTCATGTGGTTACTTTTCTGGATTTTGACTGGATGTTAGTGATCATAGCAGAAGGAATACACAGGAGAAAATGCATGTTGACAAGGGGAGTGTAGAGGTGGGCGGGGAGTCTACTGACATCACGACTCCACCCACCGAGCTCCAGACAACAGATCCACCCACAGAATCTGCAGTTTTTCAGGTCTCATAACAGACAGAGGGGAGACATTTGACAGATAAGGATACATGCAGGAGGCATCTATATCCTTATAGATCAGCACTATGGCAGTAGTTTAGAAAGGATGAGAGTGGGTTTACATCCACTTTAAGTATAATAGGCATACCAGGCATATAAGTATGATAAATAAAAAGCAATGTAAAACCCATAAAACTTCAGATGTTATCATAGATGAACTCTTACATATGGTCAGACAGATCAAATAAAGCAGAAATAAAAAACAGTAAGAGGAGAAAAAGAGAAAGGAGAGAGGAAAAGCACAAAAAATAAAACATAACAAGAGTCACAAGATTCTGGGCACATGACCAGGCACCCTTATCTCTATGTATACAATTATGTAAATGAAACAAGCTCACCATAAAATGAATTGATAATGCTCACAATATACAGCAATGGCAATTTCACCTGAAGAAATGCCGTCATACATTTCTGTTGCAACAGCTGGAGCTCTGCCTAAAAGGCAAACACAAATGATAAGACAATACAGAATTGAGTGCGCATTTAAAAAATAAATAAAAAAATGCGTATTCATATACAAACATCAAGTAAAAACATTAAACATATGTAGATAACAGTGTAACTCCTTTTCAGTTCTTGGTGAGCGTTTACATAAAAAGGTGTTTATTTCCTTCATACAATTATTACATTGTATATTAAGAAATAAAAAATAATATTAAAAAGCAAGAAATGTCACATTCATACGTTTCACATTTACTACTTGTAGCTGGTAGGTGGCTATTTCAAGACAACAGCCCCAGCAATTCTGGTGGCAGGCTTACTATATTCAGAAGCCTAAATAGTGTAGGTTGTTAAAGGGGAAGTGTTGGGTTCTAAAAAAAAAACATTCATATTGACCTCCATGCTGCAATGTTGCTGTGATGCTGCATCTGTCCCTCACCCGCTCTAAGACCGAGAACTAAGCAATCACATGACTGCTGATCGCTCAGCTCTTCGTCTTCCCAGAGCGGTGACTGTCAGTCACCACTCTCTGCTCTGCTCACTAGAGTGCTAGACTGGGGAGAGGGTTCGAGTGGCTGGCTCATGCTTTGAGCAGTGTGCTAAGAGGCTGTGCCAGTTACTGATCAGGCATCTGGGTGGATCCTGACATTATTGTAGTGATCCTTCCAGAGTCTGGAGTGGGTCTATGACGTCAACTAACAGCAGGCTTTAGCCCTCTGTCGGTTGATTCTGGATCACAGGAAAGCACAAGCAAGTGCATATCTGTGACCCAGAAGAGAAGTATGGCCACAAAAGCTTTGGCTTTACTTCTCTTTTAATAAAACGGAACAACAGGAGAACAGGTTACGGACAGTCATATGACTTGTGAAGGGATGCACAATCCTACTCTACTAGCAGAAAAGAGCCAGTATGAATGTTGAGTCTGTAGAAGCAATACACATGTGTGCTCTGCAAACTGAGTGTCATGAAGGCTTTCTATAATGATAAGTAAAAAAAGGGGGAAGGGGGGGAAAGGGGGTCACAAGGCCCCGGGATTTTTTGGGTGTCAGTAATGTACACAATCAGATGTCAAACACTGACTGGACAAAGATTTAGAAAAATAGAATTTTATTACAAAAAATGTATATATAAAAACACCAATACAATATAAATCCATAATCGATTGTTTCCTTTTACAGTATATTGCAAACACAGGGGTGCCAGTGTACTCAACGTTTCGCTCTGAAAAGAGCTTCCTCAGGAGATTAATCACGGCATCACATGGTATGCTGAAGGCAAAACAAAAAGATAGGATATAAAGGCTGGTGTACAAGCATCAAAAAACACATTAATGTTAGAAGATTGGCATATATAGAAAGTATGCAAAGAATGAATTTATAGTTGTAAAAGTAAAGAAAATAAGGTCATAGGGACATTAGTTGATCCAGTTTATAGATAATGTGAATGTTGTGGACACAGAACCCACCTGGTACTGCATTGAAGATTCTTGAAAATATTTACTTAATAAAATTACTCAAAACAAAGGAGTGCATACAGGTACAAATTCAGATCAAGGGGTCCCATGCATCCAAAAAGGACTTGCAGACGGAGAGAAAAATAAATAAATATATATTGTGGTAGTGTGGTACCCCACCAGTGTATAAATACAGGATTCTCAACCAGGCAGGTTGAGGGGCTCCAGGGTATTTGCTTGTTTTGGAGGAAACTGGCTTTTCAATTTCCTCATGTTTTACTAAAGTCCACTTTGGGACCCGGAGCTTGGGGATTTCTTAGAGATCCGGGTGGGATGAAATCCCCAGTCCTGGATCCGGGTTTTGAGACTCAACTGCACACTGATTGTTCAGGTGTGTGTGGGCCTGATAGTAGAGTCAGGACCAACATTCTGGGCTCCACCCTCCCGACGAGTGCAGGTGTGCACTGGGGAAGCCAGAGAGTGCTTGTCTGCACACTGGAAGCCAGAGACCCAGGTCTGAGGGTCAGAGCAGTGGACCCAAGTCTGAGGATCAGAGCAGTGAGGGGCTGCTATCTAAATGGACGGTGTTGCCAAGGGAAAAGTCTGTAGGAGACAGATGAAAGCCTGAAGTGGAAGGCCTGAGCAGCACTGCTGTATGTATAAGACAGGAGGCTAAATGACATTTTGTTGATGAATAGGAGTGCTGAAACCCCTGCGAGGGAAACCTTTCATTTTGTTTTGAACTTCTTTTAATAAAAATGGGCAAACAAAGCCCTTAAAAAGAAGAACCAGCGAGTGGCGGTGTCCTTCAAGTTCTACATTTGATGCTAGTCCTTTACAATATATACATATATTTGTAGAAGGAAATTGTTCCTAGTAGTGAAAAAAGAAAAGCTTGGTTGACTATTAATGGAAGAAAAAAGCAGCAAATGACTGAGCATAGAGCAATTAACTATGCATAAATACCGTATTTATCGGCGTATAACACGCACCTTTTCCCCCTTAAAATCAGGGGAAAATCGTGGGTGCGTGTTATACGCCGATACTCTGCCGATCCCCCTGCTGAAACGAGCGAGAGGAGCGAGCGGAGCCGAAGCCGAAGTACACTAGGCTTTACTCGGCTCCTCTCGCTGTCCCGCCCATCTCCGACTGCGCCGCTGACATAGAGAAAGCCGAGTGCACTTCGGCTAGTCTCGGCTCCTCTCGCAGTCCTGCCCCTGACTGTGAGCAGAGCCGAGTCTAGCCGAAGTACACTCGGCTTTCTCTGTCAGCTGCGCAGTCAGTGGAGATGGGCGGGACTGCGAGAGGAGCCGAGTCTAGCCGAAGTACACTCGGCCCCGCTCGCTCCTCTCCACAGAAATCGGCGCCAAATTAAAAAAACGCCAAGACTGACAAGGCTGCAAAGGCACTGGGCAAGGCTGCAGATGGACAGATGGACACTGGGCAAGGCTGCAGATGGTCACTGGGCAAGGCTGCAGATGGACAGATGGACACTGGGCAAGGCTGCAGATGGACACTGGGCAAGGCTGCAGATGGACACTGGGCAAGGCTGCAGATGGACACTGGGCAAGGCTGCAGATGGACACTGGGCAAGGCTGCATGCTGCATTTAAATGTAAGTTTTTTTTCCTTGAATTTCCCTCCTAAAAGTTTTTTCCCTTAAAATTCCCTCCTAAACTTGGGGTGCGTGTTATACGCCGGCGCGTGTTATACGCCGATAAATACGGTACCTGCTTAAATTGATATAGAATCAATAGAGCTGCACTATTCAGAGAGTAAAGTCCAGGAATCCATATGAGGGGACAGAGATTTGTCCGGTTTCCATAGGACTTGAAAAAGGTAAACCTTTTTCAAGTCCTATGGAAACCGGACGAACCTCTGTCCCCTCATATGGAACCTTTTTCAAGTCCTATGGAAACCGGACGAACCTCTGTCCCCTCATATGGAACCTTTTTCAAGTCCTATGGAAACCGGACGAACCTCTGTCCCCTCATATGGAACCTTTTTCAAGTCCTATGGAAACCGGACGAACCTCTGTCCCCTCATATGGAACCTTTTTCAAGTCCTATGGAAACCGGACGAACCTCTGTCCCCTCATATGGAACCTTTTTCAAGTCCTATGGAAACCGGACGAACCTCTGTCCCCTCATATGGAACCTTTTTCAAGTCCTATGGAAACCGGACGAACCTCTGTCCCCTCATATGGAACCTTTTTCAAGTCCTATGGAAACCGGACGAACCTCTGTCCCCTCATATGGAACCTTTTTCCAAGTCCTATGGAAACCGGACGAACCTCTGTCCCCTCATATGGAACCTTTTTCAAGTCCTATGGAAACCGGACAAACCTCTGTCCCCTCATATGGAACCTTTTTCAAGTCCTATGGAAACCGGACGAACCTCTGTCCCCTCATATGGAACCTTTTTCAAGTCCTATGGAAACCGGACGAACCTCTGTCCCCTCATATGGAACCTTTTTTTGTAGAAAAATTCTATTTTTCTAAATCTTTGTCCAGTCAGTGTTTGACATCTGATTGTGTACATTACTGACACCCAAAAAACCCCGGGGCCTTGTGACCCCCTTTCCCCCCCTTCCCCCTTTTTCAACTAAAATTTGGGATGTGGTGTCCAACAATTTACCTTCCCTTCCAGACTCTCTTTCCTATAATAATAAGTAGTTATTTGTAAATTAAAGATTTGGCAAAACTAAAGAAAAACAGCAAAAATATCATTTTTTTTGGAAGTTTATATATTGATGAACTAACTAAAAAACCTTTATATCAAATTTCAACTGACAGGTTTAAACGCTGAACTCCAGGATAAAAATAATAATAATATATGGTTTAAAACACAAGAGAGAGGTATGTGTATTTTTACTTACCTCATATACTTGAGTATAAGCCGAGTTTTTCAGCACATTTTTTGTGTGCTGAAAATGCCCCCCTCGGCTTATACTCGAGTCCCCTTTTTTGCGCCTGATCTCCCGGATTTTTGGGGACCCGGTACCGTCCGGCTGTAGGTCCCCTGGACCCCAAACTTGGCACACATGTAGCCCTACTCTTCCTCTACAAGTGTGCAAAGGTTGTTGTCCGGAGGACCTAGGGCTGGGGAGCACCAATTTTTCAAACCCGGGCACTCCTTCCATAGACTCCAATGTTAAACGGTAATTTCTCTGGTGACTTTGGGAACCCGGTTCTGGCCGGCCGTAGGTCTCCTGGACCCCAAACTTGTCACACATGTAGCCCTACTCTTCCTCTACAAGTGTGCAAAGTTTGTTGTCTGGGGGACCTAGGGCCGGGGAGCACCGATTTTTCAAACGCACCCCTTCCGTAGACTCCCCTGTTAAACGTCAGTCTAGTCATGGGCACAGTGAGGCATGCACATGGACACAGTGAGGAAAAATGAGGCACAGTGAGGCATGCAGATGGAAACCCTAGGCTTATACTCGAGTCAATAAGTTTTCCGATTTTTTTGTGGTAAAATTAGGTGCCTCGGCTCATATTCGGGTCGGCTTATACTCGACTATATACGCTATATCTTTATGGGATTCCTGTATTCCTTCCAGATCTTTGCAGTAATCCAGCATGAAACTTTACCTCTATGCAGGAGCTTCCTGTAATAAAGACCGCTCACTGCTGCTCTCTCTCCTTGTGCAGGGTGATTGGTCTATTATGCACACCCTCCTGTAGTTTATTGCATGCAGCCTGTAGTGAGTGGGTCTCTGTACAGGCTAAGCACAGCTTTATAAGGTAATATCTGCATTTGTAAAATCATATAAACATGGGGGATTTACATCCTTGGCAGCTTTTGAATAATTTATTTAAATGAAAGTTTTCATGCCCAGAATTCAGCTTTAAAAGTGTTACTAAACCCACAACAGTAAAATCAGTCTGTAAAGCATGTTTGTTATACTCATTGTGGAACCTACGGGGTTAATCCTGCACATTGTGTAAAAAGACTGTTTTATCCTGTCTTCTCTGATCCTCCCCTTCTTTTATTGCCAAAAAATCAATTGATAATACAGAGCCTTGGGGGCACTCTGCACATGCTTAGTTTGGTGTGTATTTCCAGAAAGTTTTTTCTTTTTTTTCTTGGGAGGGTGCATGTGATCAGCACAGGGCCAATCAGCACTGTCCAGACAGAGGCTCTGGGGACCTGCAGTCTCATAGGACAGTCAGAGGAAAATTAAATCTCCTCCTACAAGCTTTAACCAGTGCTCTGCTGAACACTGATAGAAGTCACAAGGCTGCTATATAATGCTGATGAGAAAATGGAACTATTTAGCAGTTTATATTTACTAAAATAACTTAATTTCCATGTTATGTGTACTGTGGTGGACCAGATATAGTTAATGCAGGGTCCTGGGTTTAGAAACACTTAAATGTGTAAATTCACCCCCCCCCTCCTTGGGTTCCAGTTGCAATTACCTCCTTGGGTGATGAACTGTTGGTGCCCATGCAGCTGATGTAGCAGTCCAGGGGTTTGAAATCTCCTCTCTTCTCCCCAGGGACAATTAAGAGTGATGCTCTGTGATCAGAGGCGGCTCTCTAATTAGGCAAGTTAGGCGGTCGCCTAAAGCCTCGCACTCACAGGGGCCTCGCGGCCGCCTAATTTGCCTGTGATCAATACTAATGTCGGCATCATCGGATCTCTCTTTTTCACCTCCACCCTCTCTCCCCCCTCTTGTATTGGCTGATGGGTGAGGAGGGTGCCATAAGAAGTGGTGCTGATCACCTGTGTGCTAGATCCGTGCATTTTCTGCAGCCATTTTTCTTCTTTGATTTTTTTTTCCCCATTATTGGCATGAGTGGGGCCTCATATCTAAGTTTTGCCTAAGGCCTCACAAAGCCTAGAGCCGCCTCTGTCTGTGATGTTACTGATCAATCAGAAGCACTCTGATCCATCCCCAATTTGCTGAAGAAGAGGGAGACTAGCAGGGACTGTGGAGACCAACAGCACAGCACCTACAAAAGGCAAAAAAAAGAAAAAAGATAACAGATTCCTCCATCCACACAAACCAGGTGGATGAAGGAATCCCTGCCTGGAAACTGTATTTTGAAAGCAGGACCCACTGCTGTCAGAATACACTGATTGCTGCCACCAACATGTCTCTTCAACTTTTGTCAAGTGGCCACACACTGTTCAAAATTTGTCCAGAACCCGCTGAACTGGAAGAATTTTGATCAACTTAAGACTTCATGTACACTACAGCTCCCTGAACTCAACTCCATAAAAACCTGTGTATCCATGTACACATAGGCTCTTAGCATCATTTAGGAGCTGCTGCGGATAGCAGATGTTCAGGATAGGAACGTTTTGACCGTTGCCTGAAACGCAAAACCTGGCAAAACCGTGATTTTGCTGTGTTTTTCCAAGGCACATCGCGCCCAAGTGTACATGGAGCCCAAAGCCCCATACACACGGGCAGAATGTCGGTAGACATTTGCTGGTTCAAAAAAAAAAAAAGAACGGCCGACATTCTGCCCCTGCACGAAAAAAAACTAGAAATTGTGACCAAGACCACGCATGCTCAGAAACTAAAGAATACATCGCAATACAATACATCACTTCCAAAGTTGTGTTCTGTCTAAAAGAATTTTGAAAAAAAAAAGATCATTCGTCTGATATTGTCATTGTGTGTACTAGGCTTTAGTTATAGCTTCTGTTTTTTTTTTTTTTATTAAACATTGTTTTTGAATTCTAAAAAAAAAGATAGCTGGAGCTTGAGTTTATTTTCCATTATAATACTCCAGTTCCATATGTGGGGGTGACAAAATGCCGCCAATAGTGTAAAACATTTAAAATAAATCCATTTAAAGATGATTACATCAAAGAACAATAAAAGGTGCATGGAATTATAGAAAAAAATGCGTTTTCCCCCTCGTACGTCACATCTGGTCCGCTATACGCTCCGGCCATGCCCTACGCATTACGTCATGTCACGTGACTGCCTCAGCGTCCCCTGAGAAGGTCATGTAACGTGACGTAACGGTTAGTGACGTGAGAGGCGGAAAATGCCATTGTTTTTATAATTCCATGTGCTTTTTATTCTGCTTTGATGTAAGCATGTTATCGTTTTTTAAATAAATGGATTATTTTTCAACGTTTTACATTATTGGAGACATTTTGTCTATTTCACCCCCACATATGGAACTGGAGCCCTAGGAGCCTGGATCCTTAACTGGAGATAGAGGAGATACGGGGGAGGTCCAGGGAGGAATGATCACTGACCCCATATTGGAATTTGACCAAGGGCTCTTGATATGTGGTTATGAGGCGAGAGTTGTGTGAGCACTGAGGTGTTGGTGGAAGTACAAAGAATTTGTGGGAGTATTCCTTAAAATGACTGATCATCGGTTATAACTTGAGCACTTGATTCCCATCAGCCTATTGGACATTATATGTTTGGATAGCAATCACTTTCGTTGTTTGGATTGTTATTTACATTAAACATTATTGGACACGTTTATATTGTATGTTTATTCTGTGATTATTTTCCACAAAGGAATAGCGCAAGACCACTTACACATTTTTCTAATGAGATATGATGGAAACCCTAGGTGAGATTCAAAGATAAAGGTTTTTGTCTTTTTCATGTTTTTTTTTTAATCTGAAAAATCAGATTTGATTAAAATTTAGATTTTTTTTATTTATTTAAATCCGATTTATTTATTTTTTTAATCAAATTTATTTTAATAAAATGCTTTTGGAGTAAAAATCTATTTAAATATAGTTTTCTACTTAAGATACAATAATAATTTTGTTTATTCAGCGTGAAAGTGAGCTTAGTTATGTAGCATGAGGCTGTATATTCTGCAATATTTACATTTTTGGTAAACTCATTCAATGAATCCAAGCTCTGCAAGCTGAGATAACATGCATTGATGAATTCACACATTTTCACAGTAACCATGAGACCAAAAGTTCAGGAATATTCCTTTATCCCATTGTTTTGCAAATCTATGTACACTACAAACTGTATGATTGAATCAGTTCTGATATCGCTGTTCTACTAACCCGACAGCTTTATGCACGTTTAGTTGTGAACACATTAGGTATTGCAGCAATTCCTCTGAAGTCACTTTTGTTTATTCACTTATATTTATTTCACTTTTTCAGTATATAGTAATGCAGAAAATTATTAACATTCAACCCATATCTCATTAGAAGTCAGCAGGCTCCTATCCTATTGGAAATAAAACATTAACACAACCCCAGATGAGAGATCAAAGGGGACTACCAGAAGACATTACTGACTATGAAGAGAAATCAGCCAAATAGAGCAAATACCAGGCAAGTATGCAGCCTGTTTATTCTGAACTTACCCCTGTTTGTGATATTTTCAATAGAATGTGATACTTTGCTCTGTAGGTAACCCAGCAAAACTGTCTTTCTGTTACTGGTAGGAATTCTGCGTACTCCCTAATCACACTTGGTTATATTTAATTTACTCACTATTCACAATTTTTTTTAACATAAACATGTGTTTGTGTAAGTGTGGCAGGGACATTAGATTGCAAGCTCCATTGGGTAAGCACTACTGTGAATGGTACACTGTTATTTGTAAAGTCATTAAACAAGAAGAATACGCTGTAAATGCAGCAAAAAACTGAAAGTTTTTAGTCCTAGTGGACTACAGATGACACACAGTGGAAATGATTGGTATTGCAGGTAGAGATAACCTGTAACATAAAAATGTGGTAATTCACAAATTAAAATAAGCAATATCTTTCTATCGTGTTTATCATCATCCAGAAAATAATATAACAATAAAATAAAAAGTCACTGTTGCTGCAGTGGTTAGTTCTCTACAGTGAATTATAATTTGTTTGGACAAATAAAATTAAAGTGAGCCTGTTACAAACTGAGTAATTCAAACATGATGGAAAAAATGCAGATGTAACAGACTGAGAGAGAACTGTAGCTGCAGTTACAGGCATATCTCAACAGAGCCTTTAAAATCTGATATTTGGAAGGACAGCTGGGGATGCGGCCATTCAGAGAACAGCTATTTTTTTTTCAATGAATACAAGGTGTTCTCTGATTGTATGAAGTGGAGAGGAAAAGTGGATAACCTCATGATCACCATCTTATCCAATCAAAGAATTCTGTATATTCACTGAAAAAATACACAAGGGGTTCTATAAATTGTGGTGGTGCACCTGGAAGATCAGGGCCATCACTGTATGTAGCACAGACTACTACAATGATTCATTATTCTCCGTGACCCTCCACATATCACATGGCGCCAAGCTGGACCAATGTAACAAAGTAAACAATATAATTCCAAGAGTCCTGTTTTAAAGTTGAACTTGACCCCACCCCTTTCTACTTTTCAAGTCTCCCGATTGGCTGTTTAATATGGTGGGCTGATGCACTAACAAATAGGAAGGCTCAGGGGATGAGGGCAAAGCTTTGCAAACAACGCTTAAATGTTACTAAACCCACAACAGTAATATCAGTCTGTCTATGCAGTAAAGCATGCTTGTTATACTCACTGTGGACCCTAAGGGGTTAATCCTCCACATTGTGTAAGTAGGTTGTTTGATCCTGTCTTTTCTGATTCTCCCCTTCTTTCACTGTCCCCAAACCATCTCCTGACAGATTAGAGCCTTGGGGGGAAAGCTCCCAAAAGAGTTTATTTTTTCCTTGGGTGAGTGCATGTGATCAGCAAAGGGCCAATCAGCACTGTCCAGGCAGAGGGTCAGGGGTCACGCAACCTTATAGGACAGTCACGGGAGAATGAAAACTCCTCCTACAAGTTTTAACCAGACACTGATAGAAGTCATAAGACCGCCGATGAGAAAACATATTTAGGTTTACATTTACTAATATTATTGCATTTCCATGCTCTGTGGACCTTCCACCATGGTCCTCCACCGTCTCCCTGGTGGGTTCTCCATTTCACACTATTACCATGCACACACTTACCTTCCTTCCAGTTCATTGGTCAGATTTCCTTTTTTATCTAGATATCATCACTTTCTACATTCACACCTGGGGTGCTTGAGGGGCTTTTGGCCACTTAGACCTCCTTCCTATCTGGCTGCCGCCTTGGTCATGTCCCCTCGGTTTCCGATGCCAACGCTCCTGGTCGGCCCTTAGCCTGGTCGCCGTGCTATGCTTTGCACACCCACCGTAAGTTTCCCTGCCTTATATGGTTTTTAGGGGGGGGTTTTTACCCATCCCCCCTTACCCTGACATGGCCACTTATGTGATAAATGTTATTTTCTTTTTTTAGACATCTTATACATATATTTCCTGATGTGCGGTATTCAGCCAGCGAAACGCGTAGAGCCAACAGTTATGGTGTATCAGATATAAACCCACCAGGCTATCTGAACATCCATCATAACCCAACAGGGACTCTAGGAATTTTGATTGTGCAGATTGTATCATTTTTACCCATGTACCTTATCATGAATGCGGTGGTTCCCTTGATTTACCCCTTTAATGTTCTGTAAACATGTTGTTTATTATGTTTGCCAGATAGAAATGAGCGCAATATTAGGTGCAAATTCTCTGTACATGGTGTCCATTGTATTAACTTGTTTTTATGCAGTATTAAACCTCGTTATTTCCACATCCATTCATTTTGTCCTTCTGAGCTTCACTCAAAGTCCCAACCTTTTTTGTTTGCATCGCTTCTTTTTATAGAGCATCGGTGTTACTCTGTGTACTGTGGGGGACCAGATATAGTGGATGGGTTTAATAACGCTTTAAAGCCCATATCCGAGCAAAAAAACGAAACAAAAAAAAAGGTAACTGCTTGTTTTGTCTAGGGGAGAGGAAAAAAAAGGAGATTATACTTACCTAATCCTCCGATCCTCCCAGCACAGGACCAGTCCGGCACCCCCACGCTCCAACAGTCTTAAATTGTAGACTGTTCCTGACGTCATCAAGCCCGGAGCAGGCTCCATAAACCAGGAACCGGATTGTGGGGGAGCGTCAATTTCTGCTGGAACGAAGGATCGGGTGAGTATAATTCCTTTGTTCACCCCTAGACAAAATTAGCAGTTGACCAATGCAGTGCGGGCACAGCCCAACTGCATTGGAGTCCCCGTTTATAGCCTACCCTACATCAATGCAGCCTAATGCTAAAATGCACATTGTCTGACTACATTTGTAACTGTTCTCTTTAGACACATGCAAAATAGTGTGTATATATATATCTATATATCTATCTATCTATCTATCTATATAAGAGAGAGAGATATATAGATAAAGATAGATCTCTCTCTCATATATATATACATATATATATATATATACATATATATATATATAATCTCTATATATATATACATATACACACACACACACACACTATATAAACAGACTAAACGATACAGTTTAAATCAGTCAGATGCCACACAATGTACAGAGACAAAACTGGATAGATGAGTAAAAAAAACAAAAAACATTACAAGTCAGCAAAGATGGCTTTCTCCAAAGCAAGCGAAAGTGGGGATTCATAGGGCGGGCACATGCAGAGTCACAGGGCATAAGTCCTAAAGGTGCCACAGGGCAAGCGCCACACACAGGGAACCACACACAAGGTAGAAAGGATCATTTGTTGCACCTGGGAAGTACTGCAGGGTGTAGCTGAGAAAAAGTTTCTTTAAGGTCATATAGCGGTCAGACATTGCAGTGCCTTTTGTTTATAATGTTTATTTTATATAAATAGCTAATCTGCCTACACATAAAAGGTTCCCTGGCTTTCAAACGCGGGAGATATATGGTTTCCAAGGCGGCAGAACAGGCGCTGGCATGCAAGGCTTCCCCAGAACTCACACAGCTGGGATTTCTAGCAAATAGTTTACGTAGTTCTTCCAGAGGTTAGGATGCAAACCACAAATCAGTGCTCTCCGGCCAACCACTGATGAAGACACTTCCCCCAAAAAAGGCCAAAATGGGGGCCCTGATATAAAGGTGTGAATGGTGGCTGATGACCGAATATTTAAAGAAAATCAATGGACTCATTTGCAAAGCCTGAATGTAACAGTCCATAGCAACAATGAAAATCCAGGCAGGAAATAAAATGGAAAGAAAACTTTTTAACCACTTGCCACCCAAGCCAAATCTGACATTTCTCTCCTACATGTAAAAATCATAATTTTTTTGCTAGGAAATTACATAGACCCCCAAACATTATATATATATTTTTTTTAGCAAATAACCCTAGAGAATACAATGGCGGTTATTGCAACTTTTTATCTCGCACGGTATTTGCGCAGCAATTTTTCGAACGCTTAAAGTTAGCCCAATGTTTTTGCATATTGTGAAAGACGAAGTTACGCCGAGTAAAAAGATACCCAACATGTCACGCTTCAAAATTGCACACACTCGTGAAATGGCGCCAAACATCGGTACTTAAAAATCCCCATAGGTGACGCTTTAATTTTTTTTACTGGTTACATGTTTTGAGTTACAGAGGAGGTCTAGGGCCAAAATTATTGCTCTCGCTCTAACATTCGTGGCGATACCTCACATATGGTTTGCACACCGTTTTCATATGTGGTTGAGACTTACGTATGCGTTCACTTCTGCATGCGAGCACACGGGGACAGGGGCGCTTTAAAAAAAATAAAAATTTTGTTAATTATACTTTCTTTTTTTTAGTTTGACACATTTAAAATAAAAATAAAAATGTGATCACTTTTATTCCTATTACAAGGAATGTAAACATCCCTTGTAATAGGAATATGGCATTACAGGTCCTCTTTACATTGAGATATGGGGTCAATAAGACCCCACATCTCGCCTCTAGGCTGGGAAGCCTGAAATAATAATAAAAAAAAAAACGATGACGGCTTCCCAGAATGCAGAGGCCGGGCGTGACGTCATAACATCACGCCCGGCATCCGACGATCATAGATTCTCTATGGTCAACATCCTGGACCGGCGGATATGTCCTCCGACTCACCGATCGCAGCGGAGTCAGTAGAAGCACCGGAGGGCGGCGGGACGTCCCCTCTCGCCTCCCGTAAGAACGATCAAGCGGAACAGCCGCTATGATCATTCTTATGGTGTAGGGAATAGCCAGCTGAAAAAGGTGATATCTGAATGATGCCTGTAGCTGCAGGCATCATTCAGATATACCGGCTCAAAGTCAAGGACGTCATATGACGGCTGGCGGGCGGAAAGTGGTTAAAGTGGTATTGGTCACATTTTTTAAACAGCTGACAGGCAGGGATTTTAGAACCGAAGAGACCGCCTGTTAGTGGTAACGTGATCAGAGCGGCACATGCGCAGCTCAGACCACATTTACGGCACCCAGTCTGTGCGGTGGTGTAGTGATTCCCGTGTGAATGCACAGGAGTGACATCATCATGACCTGGCTATTCAAGCGGACAGAACCCAGAAAGATGACCGGGGTGAAGATGGAAGCATCGAGATCAGCAGAAGCAGTGACAGCGCAGCGCTGGAGGCACTATGGCATAAAAATGCAGGGGGGCACACTTGTTTACATTTTTCTGGCAGACTTTAAAGAGGTTATAAACCCTCATTTATACTTTGTACCTATAGGTAAGCCTAGAATAAGGCTATATATATATATATATATATATATATATATATATATATATATATATATTGTGAGGGGGTTAGCTCGGCAGCGGGTGTGTGTGACCCCCGGGATGGGCTCCCCACACAAAAACAGGCCCAGCAAACGGAGGTTGTGGTTTTCAAAATCAAAAAGGTGCGGTTTATTTTCTATTTACAGTGACAAAACACAGCAAAGCAAAAGAAACATAAATAAAATAAATCCTGGTCAACTTGACCTCTGAGTAAACATACAGGTTTCCTAACTAACAACTGGGATCAGCCTAGTGCTGTCCTAGTCCCTAAGTCCCTGGTTTTAAATGTCCAAGCAAATAGCCACACAGGCTTTGTCTCACCGCACAGGGGTTCACTCTCCCTAGACAGTCCACACAGGTCTGGTTCCAGGCATGAGCTAACATCTAATGAAGCTGGGAGTTCTTATAGAGGCCTAAATGAGCTGACAAGCTTCAGCTGGTCTCATCAACTCCCTGTCTGTACGACGCCCCACACTCTCCCTAGAGGTATGAGTCATCCATGAGCCCACTAGCCTCAGCTGGGCTTCATCAACTCCCTAGTTGTATAAGTCGGCGTAAAGCCTGAATCTGGGCGAAATATATCTACCCCCCTGGATGCAACCAGGTGACTTTACCTTCCTGCTGTCACATACCCCCCCTCTTGTTTTAACCTCGGGGTTGGAACACCAGCAATCAGGCATTCATGTACTCGAGACAAAGCATCCACATTCCCCATTTGAATGCCAGGGCGATGCTTTACTGTGAAGTTGAATTCCTGGAGGGCCAGGAACCACCTATTCACTCTTCTATTTGTTTCCTTGTTTTGAGCCATCCACTTTAACGGAGCGTGATCCGTAACCATGTCAAAGTGCCTACCTAGCAGGTAGTACCGAAGGGAATCTAGAGCCCACTTCACCGCTAAACACTCCTTTTCAACGGTGGCGTAATTTACCTCATGGGACTTCAACTTCCTGCTGAGGTAAATGACTGGGTGCTCTTCCCCGTTCCAGACCTGGGACAATACTGCTCCTAACCCCACATCTGACGCATCACTTTGTACGACAAAGTCTTTAGAGAAGTCGGGTGAGTACAACACTGGCTGGCTACATAAGGCTTGTTTCAAGAATTGGAATGCTGACTCAGCCTCGGGGGTCCATTTAATCATGACCGACCCTTTCCCCTTCGTCAGGTTGGTTAGGGGCACAGCCTTAGAAGCAAAGTGGGGAATGAATCGCCGATAATACCCAGCGATTCCCAGAAAGGCTCGTACCTGCTTCTTGCTGTTGGGACGTGGCCAACTCTGGATGGCCTCGACTTTGTTGAGTTGGGGTTTTATTACTCCCCTCCCAATGGTGTACCCAAGATATTTGGCCTCCTCCTGCCCAATGGTACACTTCTTGGGGTTAGCCGTAAACCCCGCTTCCCGAACAGAGTCCAGGACTGCTTGCACTTTTGGCAGATGTGAGGCCCAATCTGTGCTATGGACAATTACGTCATCCAGGTAAGCCGCAGCATACTTCCGATGGGGCCTCAGCATCTGGTCCATTTTCCGCTGGAATGTGGCCGGCGCATTCTGTAACCCGAACGCCATTCTTTTATATTGGAACGCCCCGTCTGGGGTTACAAATGCGGTTTTCTCTTTGGCCGACTTGGCCAGGGGGATTTGCCAATACCCTTTTGTGAGGTCAAGAGTCGTCATGTATCGGACTGTTCCCAGCCGGTCGATCAACTCATCTATACGTGGCATGGGGTAGGTGTCAAATTTTGTAACTTTGTTCAACTGACGAAAATCGTTACAAAATCGCCAGCTCCCATCCGGTTTAGGCACCAACACAATGGGACTAGACCAATCACTTTGGGACTCCTCTATCACCCCTAAGTTCAGCATTTTCTGTACTTCCTCCCGTATTGCCTCCCGTCGGGCCTCTGGGATCCGATAGGGTTTTAACTTCACCCTTTCACCGGGCGGGGTAATGATGTCATGCTCTACCCCAGATGTTTGTCCCGGCAGCTCAGAGAATACCTCCTTGTTGCGAAGCACAAACTCCTTAACCTCCTGTTGTTGGGGTTGTGACAAGGTGGCTGCTATTCCAACCTCAGGAATCACGCAACCAGTTTGAGCTGGTGACCAAGTGTCTGTGACTAGGGACTCTCTATCCCTCCAGGCTTTCAACAGATTAACGTGATAGATCTGTTCGGGCTTTCGCCTTCCTGGTTGTCTGACCTTGTAATTCACTTCGCTCACTTTTTCCATTATCTCATAGGGGCCTTGCCATTTGGCAAGGAATTTACTTTCAACCGTAGGGACAAGTACCAGTATCCTATCCCCCGGGGAAAAGGTACGGGTCTTGGCTCCACGGTTGTACACTCTCTGCTGTGCTAACTGCGCTTGGGCCAAATGTTCCTTCACGATGGGCATTACCTGTGCAATTCGGTCTTGCATCAGGGCGACATGCTCAATCACACTCCTGTGGGGAGAACTCTCACTTTCCCAAGTTTCCTTGGCAATATCCAACAGCCCTCTTGGGTGTCTCCCATACAGTAACTCAAAGGGGGAGAATCCCGTAGAGGATTGGGGCACCTCCCTAATAGCAAACATCAAATAAGGAAGTAGACAGTCCCAATCCTTTCCATCTCTATCCACCACTTTCTTCAACATTTGTTTTAGGGTTTTGTTGAATCTTTCAACCAGCCCATCGGTTTGGGGGTGATACACAGATGTACGCAATTGCGTCACTTTGAACAATTTACACAGCTCTTTCATAACCCGGGACATAAAGGGTGTACCTTGGTCCGTAAGCAGTTCTTTACAAATACCCACCCGGCTAAAAACAAGAGATAGCTCTTTGGCTATGGTTTTGGCCGAGGTATTTCTGAGAGGGATCGCTTCTGGATAACGGGTGGCATAGTCCATTATAACCAATATGTACTGGTGCCCCCTAGCGGACTTGATTATAGGACCTACCAAATCCATTGCGATTCTCTCAAACGGGACCTCAATGATGGGTAGAGGGACCAGCGGGCTACGGAAATGTGGCATCGGGGCCGACCTCTGACACACAGGGCAGGAGGAACAATAATTTTCTATGTCCTTCATCACCCCAGGCCAATAGAATCTCTGTAATACCCTCTCTCGGGTTTTCTCTGTCCCCAGATGACCTCCAAGAATGTGCCCATGGGCCAACTCCAACACCAACTTCTTGTAAGGTTTGGGCACCACAAGCTGCTCAACGGTTTCTTCTGCCCTTTTTGCCACCCGATACAGTAGGTCCTTCTCTACGCTGAAGTATGGGTAAGTGCAGGTATTATCTGGGTTCACTAACTCGCCATCTATTTCCACTACGTTTTCCCGTGCCTTTATTAGGGCGGGGTCTTTTAACTGTTCTGTGGCAAAATTTTCCCTGTGAACCTCCAGATCAGAAAACTCCACAGACGGTAGGTTTTCGTCTGAGGAGGTGGGCTCCTCTCCAGTTTCTTGAGTCTCCCCTGCCAATACTGACAAGGGAAATTCTGGAGAGTCCTCACCACTCTCAGAGGAGTTCTGGCTATCACATTCCTGGTACATAGGGGCACCAGTGGGGGGCTCAGGATCATCCCACAGTTCCCAGAACTTCGGAAAATCCCTTCCCACAATGGCATCATGCGGTAATTGAGATACTAACCCCACTGGATGAGAGAGGGTACCTTTGGGGGTCTCGAAACACACTGTAGTCACTGGATACTCTTGGGTGTCCCCATGCACACAAATAACAGCTACCTTGCTATTCCCAGAGACCTCTGTTTTAACTAATTCAGCCTTTATCAGGGTCACAAGGCTACCTGAATCCAGCAATACCACAACATTTCTACCATTAACACACATTTTGCATGTTTCTCAGTTCCTCGAATGGCAGTGCATGCGACTGTCGCACACAGCGACTGACGTCTGCCCGTCAGAAAGTCACACTGCATGGGTTCCTCCACAACCGGGCAATTGGCTGCAATATGTCCCGCTTGCCGGCAGCGGTAGCAAACGATCCTTCTTGCCGCCTCTTGAGCCGCTGATTTCCCAGGCTGTTCTCGCCAAACTTGGGGTAGAGCTCCCACCCTCTCACTCTCTCCACCCTCACCCCTTGGAATCCTCTTATCCGCCCCTGGGGATGGTCTGGTCTTAGGGTGGAAAGTCCGAGTGTCTCTGGAAGAGGCCGTCAGGTTCTCTGTAGCCAAGTATTTCTCCACACGATCCACAAGACCATCGGCCGTCTCTGGGTCTCCATGGCTTACCCACTTTTGGATGGCAGTAGGAAGAGCTCTCAAAAACCGATCCATTACAACACGTTCCACAATCTTTGGTGCGGACACAGTCTCTGGCTGTAGCCACTTTCTGCTCAGGTGAATGAGATCATACATTTGAGACCTGGGGGGTTTTCCAAGCTGGAAAGTCCAGTTATGCACACGCTGAGCCCGGACAGCCTGGGTGACACCCAGCCTTGCCAATATTTCAGCTTTTAGCATCACATAGTCTTTTGCTTGGTTAGGCTCTAGGTCATAGTAAGCTTTCTGCGATTCACCAGTTAACAGAGGAGCCACCAGTCCAGCCCACTGCTCCTCAGGCCACTTTTCTCTTTCAGCGGTCCTTTCAAATGTGGTCAAAAATACCTCTGGATCATCCTCTCCAGTCATTTTTGTCAATAAACGACTCACCCCAAAGGACGCGGTATTAGTGGGACGGCTTTCCTCACTGGTCTGCGGACGTTGCTGCATTACTGCTTCCATTTGTTGTAGTCTCTGCTCTAGCTTCTGTAACAGGTCTATGAAGCGGGCCTCAGATTGCTGCTGGGCTTGTTGCTGAGCTTCCAGACTCTGTTGGTGAGCTTGCTGCTGGGCTGCAAGGCTCCTTTGCAAACCTGCATTTGTCTGCTGTTGATTGGCATTTGCTAGAGCCAGCTGTTTCAGTATCTCCTCCATGCTGGCTTAAAAAAAAACTGCCCGCATTCTCCACCAACTGTGAGGGGGTTAGCTCGGCAGCGGGTGTGTGTGACCCCCGGGATGGGCTCCCCACACAAAAACAGGCCCAGCAAACGGAGGTTGTGGTTTTCAAAATCAAAAAGGTGCGGTTTATTTTCTATTTACAGTGACAAAACACAGCAAAGCAAAAGAAACATAAATAAAATAAATCCTGGTCAACTTGACCTCTGAGTAAACATACAGGTTTCCTAACTAACAACTGGGATCAGCCTAGTGCTGTCCTAGTCCCTAAGTCCCTGGTTTTAAATGTCCAAGCAAATAGCCACACAGGCTTTTTCTCACCGCACAGGGGTTCACTCTCCCTAGACAGTCCACACAGGTCTGGTTCCAGGCATGAGCTAACATCTAATGAAGCTGGGAGTTCTTATAGAGGCCTAAATGAGCTGACAAGCTTCAGCTGGTCTCATCAACTCCCTGTCTGTACGACGCCCCACACTCTCCCTAGAGGTATGAGTCATCCATGAGCCCACTAGCCTCAGCTGGGCTTCATCAACTCCCTAGTTGTATAAGTCGGCGTAAAGCCTGAATCTGGGCGAAATATATCTACCCCCCTGGATGCAACCAGGTGACTTTACCTTCCTGCTGTCACAATATATACACACACACACACACACACACACACACACACACACATACATACACACACACGTATACTGCACCGACTATGTCATCGGCGCATGCACACTGAAGAAATGGCTGCCTGTGGAGTTTCTTCAGGAGTCAGTGCCGTGACCGGCACCTCCCACGCGCATGTGCGGGAGTGTCGTCATGCGGCTCCGGCCAGTCACAGAGCCGGAGTCCGCAGCCTCAGAAGGAAGATGGGCGAAGATGGATGCGGCCTGCAGCGGGGACGACGGGGGCTTCATTTGCAGGTAAGTGTCACATAATGTTTTAGTATGCGATGCATAGTTTACTTCCTCTTTCATACCACATTATAGAAGGCAGAGGGGCTATTTTACACTCAGAGAACTGCTGAGCATAGAAATGAATGGGGAGCAGTCTTCCCCAGTCACCTTTATGTTGAAGAATGAATAGAGAGCTGTCTTCTCCTGTCATCTATGTACGGAGGAAAGCAATAGCCATTCATTTCTATGCTGAATGATATAGTTCACAAAGTACCATACAAAAGCTGCTAATTTGTAGTGTGTATAGCAGGGCTTGACTAATTTGCTTTGAATCTAGGAGCCATTTTTGTGTTTTTTGCTCACGTTTAGAAAATCCTTTTAGGCCTGCCGATTACATAAAACCCCCAAACATGATATATTTTCTGAAAGCAGGCACCCTGTAGAATAACATAGTGGTAGTTCCAATTGTTATGTCATACGATATTACCGCAACTATACTGTAGCAGGTCGGCTCATTCCTGCGAATCAGCGTAGCTGTACGGCGGTCCCTTTAACAGCTACAGCAGGCGGACGCGCGTGGCAGGGGTGCTGATGCCCAAATTTTTGTACTTACCGTAAAATCCTTTTCTCTGACATCCATGGACTGACACGGCGTCTCTTATTCACTGTACACTTGGGTTATGTCCCTGCTTGCAGGAGAAGACCTAGGCAGAATGTGAGATGTTATACATACATTCTAAAAGCCAGAGTGAACAGCCCCGCCCAGGGGGGTGGTCCCTCCGGACATAACCCACCCCCTGCAGTCAGCAGACCTCAGTTCGTAACAAAGCAGTACAAACTTTAAAAGGAAGGGTGGGTGCCGTGTCAGTCCATGGATGTCAGAGAAAAGGATTTTACGGTGAGTACAAAAATCCTATTTTCTCTTATCATCCATGGACTGACAACGCGTCTCTTATTCACTGTACACGTGGGATGTCCCAAAGCAGTGTCAAGAGGGATGGGAGCAGTATAAATGGAAAAAACAAAAAAACTTCACTCCAAATAAGGCAGAGCTCCTCAACGGAGGAGTTGCAACTCTAAACAGCGGCCTGCAACACCTTGCGGCCGAAGGAAGCATCCGAAGATGCAGCCACATTAGCCTTATAAAACTTAGAAAAGGTATGAACAGACGACCAGGTCACCGCCTTCCACACTTGTGCAACCGGCGCTTGATGTCGGAAAGCCCAGGAAGCACCAATTGCCCTGGTGGAATGCGCCGTGCCCGGAAAGGGAGGCGCCCGCCCCTTGAGAGCATAGGCCTGAATGACGGTTTGTCTGATCCACCTAGAAATGGTGGCAGACGAAGCCGCTTGGCCCTGTTTCGGACCAGAGTCAGTCACAAACAGTGAGTCAGACTTCCGAAAAGAAGCAGTAGCAGACAGGTACACCCACAAGGCTTGTACCACGTCCAATGTGTGAAGCACAAACTCTCTGGGATGCGATGGGTGAGGACACAAGGACGGGAGGACAATGTCCTCATTTAGGTGAAAGGCCGAGACCACCTTTGGCAAAAAAGAAGGTCGCGGACGCAACACCGCCTTATCCTTATAGATGACCCAATCTGGCGACTTGCAGGACAAGGTCGCCAACTCAGACACTCGTCTAACAGAAGTAATTGCCACTAAAAGGGCCACTTCCTGAAACAAAGTCAAGAGGGGAATATCCCTGATATTCTCAAAAAGGAGGTTCCTGGAGAACCGAGAGTACCAATTCAGATCCCACGGGGGGAGAGGAGGCTTGACAGGAGGGAGCACATGGCGAACCCCCTGCACAAAGGTGCTAACCAAGGAATGACCCGCTAGTGGTCGCTGAAAGAAGACGGCTAAGGCTGAAATCTGACCCTTAAATGGTACTCAAAGCGAGCTTTTGGGCCACTCCATGCTGCAGGAAATGCGGGATTCTAGGGATGGAATACGTCTGAGGGCGTCAGTCCAGCTCTTCGCACATGGCGATGTAATCTTTCCAGGTACGGTGATAGATCATTCTGGAAGAAGACTTCCGTGCCCTTAATATGGTCGAAATGACTGAGTCCGAGAGACCTCCCAATGGAGTCCCCTCCATCGGGAGAGTGGTGGCCTTGTTCAACCGGGCGACTGGAGGGTCGACCACTGGGGGAGAAGCCCACGTTTTAAGTAGGGCATCTTTAAAGGGGTATCTGATAGACGAACGCCGCGGGACCATAAAAGTCTTCTGCGGCTTTTTCCCAGACCTTATCAATGAGCTGGTCAAAGAAAGGTACATATGGAAAAATCTTTTTAGAAGGCCCAGCCTTAAAGAACCAAAGGAGACTGTCCGCCTGAGGTTCTGCATCCGCAGCATTCAGCTTGAGAGTGTCCCTCACCGCAGCAATGAGTTCACTAACAAGCGCCCTGTCATTTACTGACTCAGAACTGGAGTATTCCTCGCAAGGAATGTCCTGTTCAAAACCATCAAAATATTCAGAGCTAGGGTCCTGAGCGGTGGTGGCTAGGCCCATATCTGAATCAGCGCACACCCCCCCTTTTTTTGGGGGGGGGGAAATAAAGTGGGGAGAGGGGCTTTTTTGCTCCCTTGCGCTCGCACACTGCTTCCCTCCTGGTCAGAAATGATTCCAGGACTGCCGACAACTGGTCCATAGGGACCGCAGGTGCTGGAGCACTGCCTGTTGCCATGTAAGGGGAAGCTGTGACACTGACTCCATATTGCCCCTCTCTGAGACTCCTAAGATAAAAAAAGTCCACCCACAGGCTGTGCTGACTGAGGAGGGGGCGCTCAGGGGATCCCAGGACAGTATGACCCCCAGGCACCCCCCACAGCACAGCGCCAGCAATGGTGACAGAGAGTGACAATAAAACACAGGGGGAGACAGGGAAAATCCCCCACAGAGAAAAATAATTATTTTGATTGGTACTCAACTCTCCGCCGGCTTCCGGGTCTTCAGGGAGTTCCGTCGGAGATCCAGTGACGTCACGGACACCGGCGGGCTTGTCCATCTGAAGGGCTCCTTTGCTGTGCCTTCATATCTGCATGCCGGCGGGACCTTACCATCTGCCACACGCAAGGGCTGTTACACTTCCCTCCATCAACCTGGGATTCTACAGCCATGCACTGGGAGTTGTGATAGTTCCCTTCATGGGACATCTACATGCCGATGGACTGATGTTAACCCCTCCTCATCTGGATTCAGAAGTGGTATCGTTGTACACATTTTTATACCAGTATCATACTTAGCTACATGTATTTATGACTGCTTTTGCTACCGTTTGGTATTACTCGCACCATTTTTACAGTTTATGTAGCTACATCGATTTTATCTCCAGTGCAATATTTATTTTGTTACCTACTTGAAGACTATAAAAGTTTTAATGCTATTCCCATCGAGCGCTGCCTTTGTGTGTTTTTTGTATCCTGCTATCCATTTTTCCAGTGGTTGGTAGCTGCACTGGGAATCAGCCTGCAAGGAGATCAGCTAAAAGTAGATCTGTATGCGCGTTATAATTAATCAAAATTAGTAGATTAATCGATTTAAAAAAAATTGATTAATCGAACACGAAAATTTAATCAGTAACAGCCCTATTCTAAACATCACTGTACTGGGCAGGGATTTCTTTGCTTTACCAATTCTACAATTAGTGGATGATCTTATCATAATGGCTCCAGTTTACCCTATGATGACGTTTCACCACCGTACTGGAACTCATCAAAAACGCACCAGAACACACATGCCCTATACTGAGATGAGGGAGAAATGCAAAAAAAACAAACTGAACTCATAAAAAAAACACATTAATGATGTGCATGCAGAAGTGCATGCAGAAAGCTGAAAATTGGTGTGAAGGGGCCCAAAGAGAAGTGGTTTCCCAAGAACTGAAAGCAGCAATTAAACCCAAAAATGTAATATATTGCAGCTTACCAATCATTAGAGGTGGTGGCTGCATTCGTTTTCTTTTATTAGGCTTTTTCCTATTTTTTTACCTGGTGATCTGGCCCCTGTATTGGAGTGCCTCCACTCTGGGTGAAGGAGCAACAGAGACAACATTGGACAGCAGACTTGTCAGTCTGGGGGAGGGGAGTGTTGTATGGACTAGGAGATTTATATACACTAACAAATTGAAACCCAACTAGAGGTAACACTTTAGAAGCAGCTACAGCAACCAGTTTTGTTCATTTAGGGATAACAATTTTACATAAATAAATCAAAGCAGCAACATAACAAACGTTTACTTTGGGTTTAATACTGCTATAATAAATTATTAAAATAACTGTCTTGCATGCCCAGTACATGTACAAGTATGGGACATTCTACAAAAAACAATGGGCATAAAATAAAATGTGCCCATTCTACAACCTTACTATAGGATTAGACATGGCCTGTCTTTAGTTAATGGCTATATTGCCTGTGGATCTCATCCTTACTAGTACCAGAGACTTTGAGAAGTGCCTTATCCAACTTGGACATGAGTATCATCAAGGAATTGTAAGAACAAAGTAAAGACTATGTGAACTATACTGGTGATCAGGCATAGATGCTGAACTACTATTGTAACTGCCATTCAATCTTGCATTACAGTACTTGACAGTCATGGGAAATCTGCTATCACTCCACCACTCCAGCCAGTGCTCTTTCCTGATTCTGCTTAGGGAGACGTTTGCTATTGTAGCCCCTATAGAGGCACCTTTGGACTGCCAATTTGCTATAACTTTACTGGATTATTATAGTAAATAGTGAGAAATTGCATTTGTCTCAAATAGAACATTTGCTGATTTAAAGTTTTTGTTAAAACTGGGAATATGGAAAAAATTACCGGTATCAATGGCAGGTAGAATACAGCTGATCAAATCCATTATATTGCCGGAGTGTTTATAAATTATGGCGCACTCAGAAGTAAGGATACCAAAATATATATTTCAAAAATTAAACTCCCAGCTGACCAGGTTTATCTGGGCACATGGGAGATGTAAATTAAAATTTCAAACGCTACAAAGACCGAAAACAGCAGCAGGTTTGGCAATACCAGACCTATATTTATACGACCTAGCGGGGCAATTAAAACCCCTAAGAACCTGGGTAATGCAGGAACAAGAAACGAGAGTGGAGGGAGTATTTGTTAAATAAAATGCAGGTAGGAGACCTATTGGTAGGATTAGAAATAACAGACTTGAGGAGGGTTGGAGTAAAAATCCCCCTCCTAAAGCTGGCGAGGTCAGTTTGGAAGGAGGCAAAAAAACTGACGGGATTTGAGGATATCCCGCCAGAAACCGCCTTGTGGAACAAATCAACATTTGAGCAGTTAGAAGTATTTGAAGATAGTAAATACTGGAAACAGAAAAAAGTAACGACCATTGGGCAGATTTATAATAGTGCCATATGAGAATCTGTGTCAACAATACAACCTTCATAGTAAACAATGTTATAGGTATCTACAGCTTAGACATCTATTGCAAGAACAGTTTGGAAGACAGGAACTAAAAATCTCAAAATACCCCCTTATAGGCATCCTGAGATCGCAAGGCCCAAAGGGATTGATATCCAAATTATATTCACATCTATTACAGAATAAAATGAGTAGAGAGCCGGTGGGAGTAAAGGATAAATGGCAGATAGCTATTCCAGGGATGAGTGATCAGGAATGGGATGAAATATGCTCCTCCCACTTGAAAGTATCCCCAACAATGAATAAAAGAATAATCGAATTAAACATAATACATCAGACATACTTGCCCCCAAATAGACCTGTATAGGATGGGAAGGATGTCCGCCCCAAACTGCACAAGATGTGGGCAGGGGGGGAGCGGACTTTCTCCATTTGATGTCGTATTGCGGACATATACGGAGATACTGGCAACAGGTGGTTGGCAAAATAGGAAAAGTTATAAACAAACCGATGGTGGCCACAGTAGAACTATGCCTGTTGGGGGTACTAAAAGAGGAAAGAGAATGTAAATATACCAGGATATTTCTGCAAGAGGTATTATTCCTGGCACAAAAACAAATAGTGGAAAAATGAATCCAACCAAGCCCACCAACTATAAGTCAATGGGTGAGAGCAGTACATCAAGTTGTACTGCTTGAGAGGATAATGTATGAACAAAGGGGAGATGTGCAGAAATATGATAAGATATGGGTAAAATGGAACAGATCACATTTAACAACGGATATAGGAAGATCTGTAAACATAGTATATAGTGAACAAAGGAGGGAAGTAAATAGAGACCTTAAGATAGGATGAGAAGGATGGAATGGGAATGAATGAATGGATATGAAAATAGGAATATATGTTAGAATAGTTGAATAAAATAAATGTGAAACTATGTAAATTAAACTAAGAATTTGGAATAAAGAGTATTTAAAAATAAAACAAATTGGATTCTAGACCCTTAAAGCAGATTACACAGCACAGCACGTGTGTTGTGTAATCTGCCCCCCCTCTAAACTGTAAAAAAAAAACTCCCTGAACCTGCCACTTCCTGTATGCCCTTCTCTAAACTGACCACGCTACTCAGCCCTGATCACCGTGGTCAGAGTGCGTCCCTCCGTCAGACGTAGCTGTCTTTTCTCCTCTCCTCTCTCCCCCTCACCCCTTCCTTCCTGCATGTCAGAATCTTCTCTGTGTCTCTGTCTTCGACGCTCCCCCCGCAACCGCTACTATTAAAAATAAAAACCCTAAAATTGTCACTGCCACCCCCTCTATAAGAGGCTGGCATACCACACTATCCAAGTCCTTTGTAAAAACGAGTGCTCTAAATTCCTCTTTAGAGCGGTCTTCAGGCAGGTCACGTGACTCACAGCCGCTTTACAGCTCCGAGACATTGCTTCTGCGGGAGCTGCTGTGATCTCCCTCTGCTGTGATCTCCCTCTGACGTCAGCCGGGGAGATGATAGAATGCATTAGGATAAAATACCTTCTGCCTTTACAACCATTTTAACTTGTTA
This sequence comes from Rana muscosa, assembly GCA_029206835.1. Classification (NCBI taxonomy): domain Eukaryota; kingdom Metazoa; phylum Chordata; class Amphibia; order Anura; family Ranidae; genus Rana; species Rana muscosa. The sequence goes on along the minus strand of CM055126.1, from coordinate 143,593,842 downwards.
GCGATGGCCCCGCGCAAATATACTGCAGCACGGCGGCCGCTCTCTGCCAGATCACGTACCTAGTACGTGATCTAACACTTCCGGGTCTGGGGTATGCGCACGCAGCCGGTGACTGGATACAGCGGGATCCAATCAGCGGGTCCGGTATTCCCAATGTCCGCTGGGACCCGCCAATCGTTTTCGGAGATCAGCAGAACGGCCTTCTGCCTATGTAAGGCAGATCACTGTTCTTTGAGAAGGGAAGACAGAGATCCTGTGTTCTGCTAAGCAGAAACACGGATCTCTGCCTTCTAACAGTAAATGCAATACCCCAAACAGTTAGAAAACACTCCCAGGGAACACAGTTAACCCCTTGATCGCCCCTGATTTTAACCCCTTCCATGACAGTGTCATTAGTACAGTGACAGTGCATTTTTTTATCACTGATCACTGTATTGGTGTCACTGGTCCCCAAAAAGTGTCACTTACTGTAAGATTTGTCCACCGCAATGTCGCAGTCCTGCTAAAAGTCGCTGATCGCCGCCATTACTAGTTAAAAAAATAATCCATAAATCTATCCCATAGTTTGTAGACCCTATAACTTTTGCGCACACCAATCAATATACGCTTATTGGTATTATTTTTACAAAAAAATATGTAGCAGAATACATATTGACCTAAATTTATGAAGGCATTTGATCTTTTACATTTTTTTTATTGGATATGTTTAATTGTAGAAAGTGAAAAATATATAGGGTATATATCTTTTTTTTTCAAAATTGTTGTTTATAATGCAAAAAAAATAAAAATCGCAGAGGTAATTGTGGGACAAAAAGGACATCAATTTTATTTGGGTACAGCGTTGCACGACCGCGCAATTGTCAGTTAAGGTAATGCAGTGCTGTATCACAAAAAATGGCCAGGTCATAAGGGGGGGTAAAGTGAGTTGAAGTGGTTAATAAAGAACTCTGTAACTAGTCTGCTTCCCAGACTATAGGATACAACACAAAGTTTGTCTTGTAGGGGTAATACTTAGACATGGACACTTGGGAATGTAATCTGTATTATCTGCTAGGATCCCAAATCAATATCTTTCATCTTTATTAGTCAAAGACCTTCTCATCTGCTTGGTTTATGTAAATCTGACATTTACTTGAAACTTGCCAAATATAAAAAAAATAGCACAAACCATTACTGTGATAATCAGGCGGTCAGATGTCACTTAAAGCCTCAAAGCCGCAAATTAGTTAGCTGCTTGAACTTACACTTTAGCTGGTTCACAGCACAATGCAGTGCGCTGCAACACATGGGTTGTCATGCATTCAGGTATTTTATGTTCGGCAGACCAGATTTTAGTAGCACAGTAGTATCTGAGCCAATTAGGAGCTAGACAGCCTCAGCTCTCGCTGGATCGAGATCGGGTTCAGGTATATACAGTTGTGCTCATAAGTTTACATACCCTGGCAGAATTTATGATTTCTTGGCCATTTTCATAGAATATGAATGATAACATAAAAACCTTTCTTTCACTCGTGGTTAGTGTTGGGTTGATGCCATTTATTATCAATCAACTGTGTTTACTCTTTTTAAATTATAATGGCAACAGAAACTACCAAAATGACCCTGATCAAAAGTTGACATACCCTGGTGATTTTGGCCCGATAACATGCACACAGGTTGACACAAAGGGGTTTGAATGGCTATTAAATGGTACACCCTGGAAACGCGTCAGATGCCCTCCACATCAGGTCCGGTCTGCATGTGCCAAGGGACGCAGTCCGATCATTTGACAAGCTTTGTTTCTTGCTCGTTTGTGAGTATATATATTGCTTTTAAGTTTGTAATAAAATATTTACCTATGGTAATGCACGGGGTCGGTGCGCCCTCCTTTTTTTCCGTTATTAAAGGTAACCATCCTCACCTGTGATCTGTTTGCTCTTACATAGTGTGTGTGTATAAAAGGTCAATGAGTTTTTGGACTCCTGACAGACCCTTGCATCTTTCATCCAGTTCTGCACTGACGTTTCTGGATTCTGAGTCATGGGGAAAGCAAAAGAATTGTCAAATGATCTGCGGGAAAAGGTAGTTGAACTGTATAAAACAGGAAAGGGATATCAAAAGATATCCAAGGAATTGAGAATGCCAATCAGCAGTGTTCAAACTCTAATCAAAAAGTGGAAAATGATGGGTCCTGTTGAAACCAAACCACGGTCAGGTAGACCAACTAAAATTTCAGCCACAACTGTCAGGAAAATTGTTTGCAATGCAACGAAATACTCACAAATACCTTCAGGTGAAATACAGGATTCTCTGAAAACATGTGGTGTGGCTGTTTCAAGATGCACAATAAGGAGGCACTTGAAGAAAGATGGGCTGCATGGTCGAGTCGCCAGAAGAAAGCCATTACTACGCAAATTCCACAAAGTATCCTTACAATATGCCAAACAGCACAGAGACAAGCCTCAAACCTTCTGGTAAAAAGTCATTTGGAATGATGAGACCAAAATTGAGCTTTTTGGACACAACCATAAACACTACATTTGGAGAGGAGTCAACATTCCTACTGTGAAACACGGAGGTGGATCGCTGATGTTTTGGGGATGTGTGAGCTACAAAGGCACAGGGGATTTGGTCAAAATGTATGGCATGATGAATCCAGTATGTTATCAAAAAATATTAGAGGAACATTTGCATTCATCAGCCAGGAAGCTACGCATGGGGCGTACTTGGACATTTCAACATGACAATGATCCAAAACACAAGGCCAAGTTGACCTGTCATTGGCTACAACAGAATAAAGTGAAGGTTCTGAAGTGGCCATCTCAGTCTCCTGACATCAATACCACAAAAGACTTCAAGCTGTCATTGATGTTAAAGGGGTATGTAGACTTTTGATCAGGGTCATTTGGGTAGTTTCTGTTGCCATTATGATTTAAAAAGTGTAAACACAGTTGATTGATAATAAATGGCTTCAACCAAACACTAACCATGAGTGAAAAAAGTTGTTGTGTTATCATTCATATTCTCTGAAAAATGGCCAAGAAATCATAAATTCTGCCAGGGTACGTAAACTTATGAGCACAACTGTATTTAGGGGGGGCTGAGCAGGTGGCGGGGGGCGCGTGGAGGTTTTTTACCCTTCTGTATAGAATGCAGTAAGGTTAAAAAACCTGCTTCTAGTAACTTTGCCAAATGCCTAAAAAATTCTAAACAGAGACCTCCTGCAATAGAAGAGCAATTCCATTCACTTCTGGCGGCCCCTGTCTCCTACCTACATACTTTCCAGTAATCAAGCCTCCAAAAGACTCTTTCCTATGCAACACTTCCAGGAATGTTCTTTGTCTGTGTCCTCCATGACATACGATGGTTTCATCTTCTGACACCCTACGTCACTACAGTACACAACAGTGTATTACTGAGATAACCTAATCATACATTAGCTCCCTTTATTCCCTCAATATTCCCAACTTTTGCTTAGATATACACTTCTAAGTGTTAGCAAAGTCAATTAGGTATAGCCTCATCTCATATAGATTTACTGAAAAGCTTTGTCTTGACTGATGATTTCCTTTAAAACAACATAAATTGAAAGGCTTTTTTTTCCTTTAGTAAAAACATTCAGTTACTTTCACACACCAACTAAACGCTCAAAGTTATTTCTGGTCCTCAAAAGAGAACTAAACACAAGAGGAAAAAAACTAAAAACCCGTTATGAGTAGCTCATGGTAGAGCCATCTATTCATGTCTTTAAAAAGCACTAAATAACTAACACTTGCCTATTATGATTGGCAGGTTCTGAAAATTTCCTTCAGATGTAACAGCCAGCTCTAGTAGACAGAAGCCAGGAAAAATACAGCCATTTTCGTGCTACCGGGCAAAGTGCTAATTGTACAGGCTGAACAGTTTAATTGGAAGGCTGTATATTTATATATCTATCCATCTACATTATAACACTTTATTATACATTACTATGCAATGTTGCACACTAGTCCCCTCATCTGACATTATGGATGGTTAAAAGCTCCTGATTTTTATGTAGAGCCATGTACCAAACAAGGCATTTATAATGTTTGGACACTCAGACCTTGGTCATAGGTGTTAATAGTAAATTTAATTTGCCAGAACGGGAAAATAAATCATATAAAAATATGAAAGTCAAGTTACCAACGTGTGAATATTTATAACCATAATCAGAGCACGGAAAACGCATTTATTGACAACAGAATCAAGTATTTAAAAAGATTTCATTTATATGAAATATATTAAAGCGGGATTCCACTGTAGCTGCTGACTTTTAATAAGGACACTTACCTGTCCTACTCGCCCGCGATGTCAGCCCCCCCCCCCCCAAGGCTGATCCCTCGATCCTGGCAGCTCCCGGCGCCGCCATCCTCAGTAAGGGAAACAGGCAGTGAAGCCGTGCGGCATCACTGCCCATTTCCTACTGCGCGGCGCTTTGTGAATGGGCCGGCTGCTCTCTGGGATACACACAGTTCCCAGAAGGCAGCGCGCCCCATTCACCAGAAGTTACCGCGAGTAGGACGGAGGAAGAAGACCAGCCGCGGACGATGAAGAGGCAGATTGGGGACTTCCGCATAGCAACCGCTATTTCTGGTAAGTAAAATTTTTTATTTTTTTTCTTATATTCTTTTTTATTTATTTGGGATTTTTGGTAAAAAAAAAAATTTCAGGGTGGAACTCCACTTTAAAGATCAACACTATGATCAGGAACAAAAATATATATTTTTTAATTAATCAGGTTAACATAATATATTATGTGTACCGTATTTGCCGGCGTATAAGGCGACTGGGCGTATAAGACAACCCCCTAATTTTCCAGATAAAATTTGGGTTTTGGGATATACTCGCCGTATAAGACGACCCCCTTCCGACTAGCCATGCCTCACCATACCTCACTGTGCCCCATTGCATACCTCACTGTGCCCCATTGCATACCTCACTGTGCCCCATTACATACCTCACTGTGCCCCATTGCATACCTCACTGTGCCCCTCGACAATCACTTACCTTATCCCTGGCATGTAGAATCTCCAGTCAGACCGCGGCCGTCCATTTTTCAAATACCGCGCCTCCTCCTCGTACTGTTCTGTGATAGGCGGAAACACTCAGCTTCCCAGCAGACACTGTGTTCAGTGTTCGGCCTATCACAGATGCCCTCTCATCCGAGGTCGAGGATGAGAGGGCATCCGTGATAGGCGGAACACTAAACAGAGGCTCTGCTGGGAAGCTGAATGTTCCGCCTATCACGGAACAGCACGAGGAGGAGGCGCGGCATTTGAAAAATGGACGCGGTCTGACTGGAGATTCTACATGTCAGGTACGTACCGGCATATAAGACGACCCCCGACTTTGGAGAAGATTTTTATGGGGTAAAAAGTCATCTTATACGCCGGAAAATATGGTATGTATGAATGTGACTTAGGGACTTTAAATTGTAAGCTCCTTGAGGGCAGGGACTGATGTGAATGTATAATAAATATATGTAAAGTGTTGCATAAATTGATGGCGCTATATAAGTAGCTGTAATAAATATAATAAATAAATATGGATTTTCACCACTTGCAGCCACCAGGCCCATTATATAGCAATGTTTGAAACAAACCCGTCTGGCACCCAGATGTTCTAGAACACAGGTGTCAAACACAATGCCTGCGGTCCGAATCCGTTCCTCCAGGCCATTTCATGTGGCTCTTGCACCTCTCATGCAGCTGCAGGAGAGCTCCAGCCCTCCTCTGGTCCTCCTCCAGACCCCTACTTTCTGCTTTTAAGCAATGCATCCAGCTTCTTCCCAGCAGCAGCATAAAGTAAGGGGGGTGAACTGCGATGTAAGGGAGAGTGGGGGACTCAATTTCTGATGGTGGGTTGGCTCTTGACATCTAATTTAAGGGGAGGGGATGCGCTGGACATCTAGTCTTACAGATACAACCGGCCCTTTTGAGGGCAATCATAATGCTGATGCGGCCCACGATGAAATTGAGTTTGACACCCTTGTTCTAGAACATGGCACACACATAAAAAAGATATACCCCATCCCTCTCACTTGGCAGAGACAGGATCATCCCAATATGCTTTACTAACTGCCATTAATATATACGATAGTAAATATTTTATAATTTTTTTATTAATTCAATTAAAAAGTTGTCCAAAGTATCACTTTTAAGTTAAAATGTTTCCAACATAGGGATAGTTAAAAGAATATCATGTATGAATTAACAAAAAGTGAAATATTATTTCTGTATGTTGTCCAAAGATCACTACAAAAACATGAATGTTATAAGTAGAGTTATTATAAACATTTTAAACTGTTTGCCAAAGCGTGTTCCAATTTTCTGATCCGTGTGGATGCCAGAGTAAGAGAACCCACGGGGTAACATGTCGTTCCCTAAGTATAGGATTTGTCAAAGATTGGTTTGTTTATGTTTGGGTACTTTGCTCATTTTTCAAAGATTAGGGCTAAAAGGATCAATGATTCCAGAAGGCTCAGGGGTAGACCCGGAGGATTCACAGGTAAATGTTTAGTTTTTAATAAATCATTTTAGTACAAATAATAATACTACATAAAACATCAATTTATATCCTTGTAAACTTTACACAAAATGTAAAAATAAAATTGTCTAAAAGCCAATTACTGTAACTTTCAATTCTAAACAAGAAGTCTCCAGTCACTTCTATAAATACTTTCCTAAAGAAAAAAATAATAAAGAAGACTAGTATGCAGTCTGCAGCAGAGGCTCAAGAAGACCTGACATTCCTACTAGTACCTTACATGGCTGCAGGAATCTGCGCTGACCCACGGATGCGCACAGGCACACAGCCGTGCAGGCTCTCAGCCCGGCTTGGTGCCAAACGGTCTTTATAAGGGAGCTAATTGCCTTATGTGATTGCTGGCTGATCTTTGGTTTGCTAGTGCATTTGTTCCTGCATTACCTTGCATCTGTGGATTCCTGTTACTGACTTGGCTTGCCCCTGGACCTTCTGCCTGCCTCCTGGTTTGACCCCAACTTGCTTAATGGACTTGCACTCTCTGCTCTTCTGTGTATTTCTCTGGCTTTGAACTAACTATTCTTCTGTCTCCTACTCCACTTAATACCGGTTACTTACCTCAGGCACCACCTGTCTGCAGTCACTGACCTGGGTGTCTCACCTGACAGCACTCCAGCTGGAACATCCTTGCAATGAGTCCAAGCTGGCAACCCATGCTTCTTTTGAGCCTGATACCTCTTGTGATCACTTTTAGGGGTACCTGGAGCATAGTTGCAAGGGAAGCCCTCTCACCATTAGCCTCCAGCATCAGGTACATGATAGCTGTATACCAGTGGTGGTCTAAAGGGCCAAGGAAAAATTAGCTTTTGTACATCTGTTACTGCCATAATTTAGGATGGTATATCTAAAGTCATTCTGGATAGAGCAAGGAATGGTTAAACCCCATGTCAATTTTTTTTTTTTGCGATCTGTGTCTCAATTCTTCTGACACTTCAAAGAAGTGTAAGGACCGCTTAAAAATTAGGGAAATAACCTCATATATGCACTCTTATGCAGTGGTCACCTCACCAAGTGTCCACAATTCTCCTCTCTTCTTGTTCAGATGACAATGTCAAATTATGGATTTCCCTTCACTTTCAGTCTTTGTGAGAGATGTCCTGGTGACAGTCATTAGGAATCAGCCCCCACACAAATGACTTATTCAGGGGAAAATGTAAACATCAATAGTGTGAAATCAGTAGCAGTGCTGAGACTGGCTTCCCATTATTGATGTTTACATGTCAGTCCTGAGCAGCAGTGGTGGCCCATAGGGTCCATGTATGCTGCATGCATGTAAACATCAGAGCAAGCATTTCAGGCATACAGCTGGGTCAGCCTCCCACAGCTTCCAATGCCATTTCAATGCTTATGACTAGGGATGAGATTCGAGTTCGAGTCAAACCCATGTTCAACTCGAACATCGTCTGTTCGGCCGTTCGGCAAATTTCGAAACATTATGGGCCGTTCGCACCAAATTCGAGTGGCGCGTCACGTCCCATAATTCACTGCGGCATCGCAGTGCATTGCTGGCTGATGATTGGCAAAGCATGCACTATGACCCATATGCTTTAGCCAATCACAGTGCGGAAAAAATGGAGAGCCATAATTGGCCAAAGCCAGGGTGGCTTTGGCCAATTAATCGGCTCAGAGGAATAGGTACACGCCCCACTCTATATAAGGCCGCCGGCTTGGCGGCCTTGTGTAGTGTGTTGCGGCATTGGTTAAAAGACAGAGAGAGAGAGAGAGACAGTGTAATTTGATTTGAGTTAGATAGAGCAGGCAAGCGAGTCAGTTAGCTGCAGTTACAGCGTGTAGAGGATATATATGCATCCTAGGTGTTGTATATATATTTACACACTGTATTCAGTTTAGCTATATCCGTTCCTGTTATTCTCTATACTGACAGGCAGGCAGGTGATTGTGCTAGCTGCAGTATTTTCACTTAGTGTACTGTGTCCTTTGCACAGTGTGCACCTAAAGCTTACCTCAATACAACTGCTGGTGTTCTGATACAAATACAGGCAGAGAGCTGCAGTATTTTTCTTTAGTCTTCTCTGCACAGTGTGCACCTAAAGTTTACCTCAATACAATTGATGGTGTTTTGATACAAATACAGGCAGGGAGCTGCAGTATTTAGCTTTAGTGTCCTTTGCACAGTGTGCACCTAAAGCTTACCTGAATACAATTGCTGGTGTTCTCATACAAATACAGGCAGGGAGCTGCAGTATTTTCAGTTAGTGTACTGTGTCCTTTGCACAGTGTGCACCTAAAGCTACCTGAATACAATTGTTGGTGTTCGCATACTAATACCACAGGCAGGGAGCTGCAGTATTTTCAGTTAGTGGTCCATATTGCCGGGACCACACATTACATTAAGGCCGCAAGCAGTTTTAAATGACTTTTTTTCCTTTAGAAATGTCATTTTGTGCAGGGACAGTTCTTAATACGGGAAACACGTGCCACTTCACAGGCATACTATAGACACCCCCCAGGTACCATATTTAAAGGAATATTCACTTTTTTTTCACTTTAAGCATCATTAAAATCACTGCTCCCAAAAAAACGTCAGTTTTTAAAACTTATTTTTGCATTGATACATGTCCCCTGGGGCAGGACCTGGGTCCCCAAACCCTTTTTAGGACAATAACTTGAATATTAGCCTTTAAAATTAGCACTTTTGATTCTGAACGCTCGAGTCCCATAGAGGGTTCGATAGTTCGCGCAAACTTTTGCTCCGTTCGCAGGTTCTGGTGCAAACCGGGGGGTGTTCGGCTCATCCCTACTTATGACATTAAATCTATCTCTCTACTCCCCTATTCAATCAGTCTTCTCACACATCACTAATTTGCTAACACATCAGTACGGCCCCTTTCACACTGGGCGCGGGAGGTGCGCTGGCGGTAAAGCCATACCATTGTTTTTGCCACGATATTAGGCCGCTAGCGGTGCGGTTTTAACCCCGCTAGCGGCCGAAAAAGGGTTAATACCGCGCTGTCCCATTGATTTCAATGGGCAGGAGCGGTAAAGGAGCGGTATACACACCGCTCCTTCACCGCTCAAAAGATGCAGCTAGCAGGACTTTTGCAGCGGTCCTGCTAGCGCACCGCCTCAGTGTGAAAGTCCTCGGGCTTTCACACTGAGACTGCAGGGCAGGAGTTTTTCAGGCGGTATTTAGGTGCTATTTTTAGCGCTAAAACGCCTGAAAAACTCCTCAGTGTGAAAGGGGCCTTACACCACTTCTTCAAACTCAATCTATCCAAAACTATGTTTATAATACACCCCCTCCCCCACATCTCCATCTAGATCAGCGGCACAACTATTAAGCCCTCCCCTTGCGTCAAGGTACTAGGTGTAATCCTAGACTCTGACTCTAGACTCTGACCTGTCTTTTTGGCCCCACAGCCAATTACTGTCCAAATCTTGATGCCTTAATCTTCATACCATCTCTAAAATGTATTATTAATTAAAAGGTACTTATATAGTGCTGTCAATTATCGCAGGGCTTTACATAGCGTAGTACATTCACATTGGTCCCTGCCCTCAAGGAGCTTACAGTCTAATGTCCCTAACTAACATTCATATGTATACATAGTAGGTCAATTTTTGGAGGAAACCCATGCAGGCACAGGGAGATCATGCAAACTGAGAGCAGGTAGTGCCGTGGTTGGTATTCAAACAAACAACATTAGTGCTGCTAGGCGGAAGTGCTAACCACTTAGCCACTGTGCTGATACTCCCCTATTCTTAACCAACTAAACCACAAAGCTACTAACTCGCTCCCTCGTTATCTCTTGCCTTGACTATGGCAACTCCCATCGTGTTGGCCTACCTTTACATAGGCTATCCCTCTTTCAGTCCATCATTAATGCTTACCAACCATTCATTGTCCACTACCTCTATCTGCCAATTCATCCATTGACTTCCGCTCACAAAATGAATAAAAATACTAACAATAACCAAACCTACCAAACCATCCACAAATTTGCTACATCACCAAGCTTGCTTCAATACTTGCTTCATCACCAAACTGCTCTCTTTGCTCCTCCAAAGACATCCTGTTCTCTAGCTCCATTATTAAATCCCCCGTTCTAGCCCCCAGGACTTCTCCAGGGCCTCTTCCACCCTTTGGAACTCCTTATCTCTATTTGTCTGACCATCTTTTATTCTGTCCACTTTTAAGTGATCCTTAAAACCCATCTCATCAAGAAGGCCTATCCTGCCTATAACTAATAAACTGTACTTTTACCTTCTCCTTCAGCTCATCCCTAACAGTTATTACCATATGTATCATTTGATCCTTCATTATTGAGTGCAAGCCCTAATGAGCAGGACCCTCTGATCCCTCATATATTGAATTGTGTTGTAACTATACCGTCTCCCTCTATTTTGTAAAAAGCTGTGCAAACTGTTGGAGCTATATAAATCCTGTATAATAATAATAATAATACAGCAAACAACCTTTTAAGCAGGATCCTGGTTCCAGCAAGATCCTTCATAAACACAACATGCCCTCGTGCATGAGCCCTAATAAGAGTCTTACACTATTGCTGCAAGGGTAGACAAGGCAGAACCGGATCAGCAAGTACTGAAACAAGAGAGTCAGCATGAATGCCAACGAGTAAGCATTTTCAGAAGTAGAGCTTAATCTCTGTGTTTCCCTCATAACAGGCATTGTTTAACCCTTTCATGACCATGGGTCATTGGTGCCTTGATTTTAGGAGAATCAATATGGGTCAGCTAAATTGATCACACCTCTATGACTAAATTCTCTACCTAAATACTTTAAGTACACTGTATTTAAAGTAAGTATAGGGTTTTTATTTGGTACGTTATTTTAATATCTCACTCAGATTGTTTTATTATAAGATGACAAATGTACAAAAATGTGAAAAAATGAAATGTACACTAAACAGCTTATATATATTTTTAATGAATTTAAAATAATGATTCCCTTTTTTTTTTAACAGTCTGAATACCAGCTGCAGCCTGCTGGATGATTCTGTCAAAGACCTTCTCCCTGTGTGAGGCACAATGAAAGGGGAGTTGGCTTGTTTGTAAGAATAGCAAAGTGTTCACCATGCTTGGCTGCCATAGGCCTCTTTCAAACAGGGAGGATTCCGTTCTGATCATCAGGAGATCAGCTCATAGAGCCCTTGCTGATCGGAGCAATGCGGACGGATGACACATCTGTATTAGTGATGAGCCGAACACCCCCGGGTTCGGTTCGCACCAGAACCCGCGAACGGACCGAAAGTTCGAACGAACATTAGAACCCTATTAAATACAATGGATGCGAACGTTCGAATTCTAAAGTGCTAATTATAAAAACTATTATGCATGTTATTGTCCTAAAAAGGGTTTGGGAACCCGGGTTCTGCACCAGGGGACATGTATCAATGCAAAAATAAGTTTTAAAAACGGTCGTTTTCCGGGAGCAGTCATTTTAATGATGCATAAAGTGAAAAAAAAAAAGTCAAATATTCCTTTAAATATCGTACCTGGGGGGTGTCTAAAGTATGCCTGTGAAGTGCCACGTGTTTCCCGTGTTTAGAACTGTCCCTGCACAAAATGACACTTCTAAAGGAAAAAAAAGCCATTTAAAACTGCTTGCGGCTTTAATGTAATGTCTGGTCCCGGTAATATGGATGAAAATCTTTAAGAAAAATGGCATAGCTACCCCATGACCCCCCCCCTACCCCAGCCCATTACCAGCCCCTTTGGGTCTTGTATGGATATTAAGGGGAACCCCGCACATAAAATAAAAAAGGCCCTATATACTCTGAACAGCCGTATACAGGCGGTGCATACAAGACAGGGACTGTAGGTTTGTTCTTATGTAGAATCTGTTTGTAATTTTGAACAGGTACATTGTTGAAGTGTAGCTCCAGACCAAAAATCTATTTTTAAACTTTTTGGAAAACATAGGTAAGGGTTATCACCCCTGTAACATTTGTTTTGCTGTCTGTGCCCCTGTTCAGAACATTTCACCTCACTTTCCGTCCTAATGACAACTGTTTTTGAAATGTGGTGTTTTTCTTGAAACAAGGATTGCTGATAAAGCATCAGTACAGAGGAGACACCTTTCTCCCATATTTATTCTTACAGGAGAGAATTTTCCTTCCTAGTGGTAGATTTCCTCTCACTTCCTGTTGTCTTCTTGCGTTTGCAAGTAGGAGTCGTTTGTAAGTTGGATGTTTGAAAGTAGGGACCTGCCGTATATACTCTGCAGAAATAGGCCCCTTAGTTGTTGGTGTTGGCACAACACTGTAAGCACTCACAGTTACTCTTGGTTGGTGCTGGAACGCCCTGCTGTCAACTATTATATCAGGAATTTTAATTACATATAATTGTTGAACAGTGGTAGTAAAAATTGGGCCTTTGATGGTGGTGCTGGTGCCACAACACTGTAAGCCCTGACAGTTACTCTTGGTGGGTGCAGCAATGGGCCCTGCTGTGAATTATTAGATCAAGAATTGTAATTACATGCCCCTGTTGAACAGGGGCTGAAAAATTGGGCCTTAGGCACTGGTGGCACAACACTGCAACCCTTCACAGATACTGTACTTGGAGCACAGCAATGAGCCCTGTTGCAAAGTATTGCTTCAAAAATTGTAATGACACGCCCCTGTTAAACAGGGGCTGAAAAATTGGGCCTTAGGCACTGGTGGCACAACACTGCAACTCCTCACAGATACTGTACTTGGAGCACAGCAATGAGCCCTGTTGCAAAGTATTGCTTCAAAAATTGTAATTACACGCCCCTGTTAAACAGGGGCTGAAAAATTGGGCGTTAGGCACTGGTGGCGGCACCCATAAACAAAAATGATCTTCCAAGCTATCATCATCAATCGTATCATTGAGGACTCGGAGGAGGAGGATAGCCAGTCAACATAACAGCACAGGCACTCAGCATCAGCATCAGTCTTGAAGGGATGTGACATTTTAAAATCAATTAGTCTGTTATATCAGCATCAGGTGTGTGGTAGCTGGTGGTGATCCAAGACTGGTTCATCTTGATGAAAGTCAGTCGATCAACCGAGTCGGTGGACAGGCGCACCCTGTGATCCGTGACAAATCCTCCAGCAGCACTGAATGTGCGTTCCGAAAGAACGCTGGATGCAGGACAGGCCAGTAGCTCAATTGCATACTGTGCAAGCTCTGGCCAGTGATCCATCCTCAAGACCCAGTAAGCCAGAGGATTTTCGGTGGGGAAGGTGTCCAAGTCTGACCTTGCCCCTAGATATTCCTGCACCATGTTTATCAGACGCTGGCGATGGTTGCTGGAACCGATCATACTTTGGGGCTGCGGACTAAAGAATTGTCTGAACGCATCGGTCAGACGGCCACCTTCCCCACCGCTCCTTCTTTGACTGGCCGAAGCCTCAGCAACTCGTTGTCCAGGACCAGGAGTTTGCAACCTCCCAGTCTCTGGGAACGCGTTGCACAGACCTTTCTGCAAGGCCTCCCGGAGTTGTCTCATCCTCTGCTCCCTCTGCGACGGTAACATAAGGTCCGCAACCTTACCCTTGTACCGTGGATCAAGGAGAGTGGCCAGCCAGTAATGGTCCCTCTCCTTGATCCGAAGAATACGAGGATCCTTCCGCAGACTTTGCAGGATCAGGGAGGCCATGCAGCGTAGGTTTGCTGAGGCATTCGCTCCGGAGTCCTCTGGGTCACTAAGGACGACATGATCCGCAGCCACCTCCTCCCAGCCACGTACAAGTCCACTGGTTTCTTGGGACTGTAAATCATCCCTAAAAGACTGCTGCTGATGATGCTGAGTGCCAGCCTCCACCTCCATGCTGACACAATCCTCCTCCTCCTCCTCCTCCTCCTCCTCCTCCTCCTCTTCCTGTGCGATGGGTGGGACAGAAGGAACACTGTCTGGGTAAAGGGGGCCTTGAGAGGCAAGGAAGTCCTCCTCTTCCTGCCTCTGTTCTGCCTCAAGTGCCCTGTCCATTATTCCACGCAGCGTGTGCTCCAACAGGTGGACAAGAGGTACAGTGTCACTGATGCATGCACTGTCACTGCTCACCATCCTCGTGGCCTCCTCAAATGGTGCCAGGACAGTGCATGCATCCCTGATCATGCCCCACTGGCGTGGAGAAAAAAAACCAAGCTCCCCTGACCCTGTCCTGGTGCCGTAGTCGCACAGGTACTCATTGATGGCCCTCTGCTGCGTGTGCAGCCGCTGCAGCATGGCCAACGTTGAGTTCCACCTGGTGGGCATGTCACATATAAGGCGGTTCTTGGGCAGGTTCAACTCCTTTTGCAGCTCAGCCAGGCGAGCACTGGCATTATAAGATCTGCGGAAATGCACACAGACTTTCCTGGCCTGCCTCAGGACATCCTGTAAGCCCGGGTACCTGCCCAAGAAGCGCTGCACCACCAGGTTAAGGACGTGAGCCACACAGGGCACATGGGTCAGTTGTCCCTGTCGGAGGGCGGAGAGGAGGTTGGTGCCATTGTCGCAAACCACCATTCCTGGCTTAAGCTGGCGTGGCGTCAACCACCTCTCGGCCTGGCCCTGCAGAGCAGACAGGACCTCTGCCCCAGTGTGGCTTCTGTCCCCCAAACACACCAGCGCAAGCACGGCATGGCATCTTTTTGCCTGCGTACTTGCGTAGCCCCGTGAACGGCTACGGAGCACCGCTGGTTCATAGGACAAACCACAGGAAGAGGCCATGGAGGAAGAAGAAGAGGAGGGGGTGGAGGAGAGAGGTGTGTCACAACCAGTAGTAGCATTTTGGAGGCGTGGCGGTGGGACAACCTCCAACACTACTGCACCTTGTCCTGAATCCTTCCCAGCTGCCAAAAGAGTGACCCAATGGGCCGTGAAAGAAAGGTAACGTCCCTGTCCATGCCTGCTGGACCATGAGTCAGCGGTAATATGCACCTTACCGCTGACCGCCCTGTCCAGCGAGGCCAAGACATTGCCTTCCACATGCCGGTAGAGAGCCGGAATAGCCTTCCGTGAGAAAAAGTGGCGTTTGGGAACCTGCCACTGAGGAACCGCACATTGCACAAACTCACGGAAGGGGGCCGAGTCTACCAACTGAAAAGGCAGCAGTTGAAGCGCTAGCAATTTAGCCAAGCTAGCATTCAACCGCTGGGCATGTGGATGGCTGGGAGTGAACTTCTTTCGACGGTCCAGCAGCTGGGGCAGGGAAATTTGCCTGCTAGAATCGGACGTCGGTGTACTGCTAGCAGAGTGGGCGCAAGTACTTGGCTGTGACACACCTAATTCTACACCTTCATTCCTCTCAGTGCATGTTTCAGAGAGGACTGAAGTTATAGTGGGGTTGGAGATCCCAGCTGATGCGGTGCAAGGAGAGGTCCGCTTGGTTCTTTGGTGTGGGTCTTTGAGGTAGGCTTGCCAACGAGCTGCATGGCAGGTCAACATATGTCTGGTCAGGCATGTGGTACCCAAGCGGCTGATGTTTTGGCCACGCGATATACGCTTGAGACATATGTTGCAAACAGCAGCTGTGCGATCTGATGCACTAGCCTCAAAAAAGGCCCACACCAAAGAACTTTTTGAATGACGGGCAGAGGCAGCGCCCTGCACAGGCGGAGCTCTGCGGTGTGATTCCGTCGGTGTACTGCCCTTACGCTGGCCACCAAAGGGCATCCTGCCTCGTTGGAGATGTGCCTCCTCCTCATCCTCCTCCTCCTCCTCTCTCCTATTAGGCACCCACGTGGAGTCATTGACCTCATCATCCCCTCCCTCCTCATCACTGGAGCCAATCTGGCAGTATGCTGCAGCTGCTGGAACATGACTGCCAGATTGGTGTCCTTCTTGAGCATCCCCTCTCTGCTCTCACGCTACTGCCTTCCTCTAGCTGGGTTTCATCATCAGACCCTTCGAAACGCTGGGCATCCTCCTGGAGCATGTACCCAACACTGTGCTGAAACAGTTCGGGGGACTCCTCAGGAGGAGGACATGGTGGGTCTAGGGAAGGAGTGACTGATGATTTGTCTGACATTGATACCAGGGAAGACGACGCTTTGGCAGCTGCTTTTCCAGTACCCTGAGCCTGGGTGAGAGAGGATGAGGAGGAGGAGGAGGGCTTGGTCATCCACTCTACCAAGTCTTCGGCATGATGTGGCTCAACATGTCCAGCTGCCGAAAAGAAGGACAAGCGTGTCCCATGGCCATGTGCTGATGACAATGCACCGCGTCCACGACCAGCACTGTTGCCCCCAGACACAGAGCCTGCTTGCCCTCTTTTATTGCCTCCTGACTGTCTGCCTCTCCTTGTTTGCCTTCCAGACATTCTAATAGATGGCCTGCAGGGAGATGGGAAAAAAGCAATAAGGGCTACCTTCAGGTGTCCTTCTCTGTCCCTTGAAACAAGGACTTTCACAGTGAAAGAAACTGACACTGTCCCTACCTAGAGTTTTCTGTCCCTAGAATAAATGTTTTTTTTAATCACAATATAGCACAAGGACAATTCACTCAATGTCTCTCCAGGTCCCTGGAAACAAGGACTTGCAGAGTGAAAGAAACTGACACTGTCCCTACCTAGAGTTTTCTGTCCCTAGAATAAATGTTTTTTTTAAGCACAATATAGCACAAGGACAATTAACTCACTGTCCTTACAGGTCCCTGGAAACAAGGACTTGCAGAGTGAAAGAAAAAAAACACTCTCCCTACCTACAGTTTTCTGTCCCTAGAAAAAATGTTTTTTTTAATCACAATATAGCACAAGGAAAATTAACTCACTGTCCTTACAGGTCCCTGGAAACAAGGACTTGCAGAGTGAAAGAAAAAAAACACTCTCCCTACCTAGAGTTTTCTGTCCCTAGAAAAAATGTTTTTTTTAATCACAATATAGCACAAGGAAAATTAACTCACTGTCCTTACAGGTCCCTGGAAACAAGGACTTGCAGAGTGAAAGAAAAAAAACACTCTCCCTACCTAGAGTTTTCTGTCCCTAGAAAAAATGTTTTTTTTAATCACAATATAGCACAAGGAAAATTAACTCACTGTCCTTACAGGTCCCTGGAAACAAGGACTTGCAGAGTGAAAGAAAAAAAACACTCTCCCTACCTACAGTTTTCTGTCCCTAGAAAAAATGTTTTTTTTAATCACAATATAGCACAAGGAAAATTAACTCACTGTCCTTACAGGTCCCTGGAAACAAGGACTTGCAGAGTGAAAGAAACTGACACTGTCCCTACCTAGAGTTTTCTGTCCCTAGAATAAATGTTTTTTTTAATCACAATATAGCACAAGGACAATTAACTCACTGTCCTTACAGGTCCCTGGAAACAAGGACTTGCAGAGTGAAAGAAACTGACACTGTCCCTACCTAGAGTTTTCTGTCCCTAGAATAAATGTTTTTTTTAAGCACAATATAGCACAAGGACAATTAACTCACTGTCCTTACAGGTCCCTGGAAACAAGGACTTGCAGAGTGAAAGAAAAAAAACACTCTCCCTACCTAGAGTTTTCTGTCCCTAGAAAAAATGTTTTTTTTAATCACAATATAGCACAAGGAAAATTAACTCACTGTCCTTACAGGTCCCTGGAAACAAGGACTTGCAGAGTGAAAGAAAAAAAACACTCTCCCTACCTAGAGTTTTCTGTCCCTAGAAAAAATGTTTTTTTTAATCACAATATAGCACAAGGAAAATTAACTCACTGTCCTTACAGGTCCCTGGAAACAAGGACTTGCAGAGTGAAAGAAAAAAAACACTCTCCCTACCTACAGTTTTCTGTCCCTAGAAAAAATGTTTTTTTTAATCACAATATAGCACAAGGAAAATTAACTCACTGTCCTTACAGGTCCCTGGAAACAAGGACTTGCAGAGTGAAAGAAACTGACACTGTCCCTACCTAGAGTTTTCTGTCCCTAGAATAAATGTTTTTTTTAAGCACAATATAGCACAAGGACAATTAACTCACTGTCCTTACAGGTCCCTGGAAACAAGGACTTGCAGAGTGAAAAAAAAAAAACACTCTCCCTACCTAGAGTTTTCTGTCCCTAGAAAAAATGTTTTTTTTAAGCACAATATAGCACAAGGACAATTAACTCACTGTCCTTACAGGTCCCTGGAAACAAGGACTTGCAGAGTGAAAGAAAAAAAACACTCTCCCTACCTAGAGTTTTCTGTCCCTAGAAAAAATGTTTTTTTTAATCACAATATAGCACAAGGAAAATTAACTCACTGTCCTTACAGGTCCCTGGAAACAAGGACTTGCAGAGTGAAAGAAAAAAAACACTCTCCCTACCTAGAGTTTTCTGTCCCTAGAATAAATGTTTTTTTTAATCACAATATAGCACAAGGAAAATTAACTCACTGTCCTTACAGGTCCCTGGAAACAAGGACTTGCAGAGTGAAAGAAACTGACACTGTCCCTACCTAGAGTTTTCTGTCCCTAGAATAAATGTTTTTTTTAATCACAATATAGCACAAGGAAAATTAACTCACTGTCCTTACAGGTCCCTGGAAACAAGGACTTGCAGAGTGAAAGAAACTGACACTGTCCCTACCTAGAGTTTTCTGTCCCTAGAATAAATGTTTTTTTTAATCACAATATAGCACAAGGAAAATTAACTCACTGTCCTTACAGGTCCCTGGAAACAAGGACTTGCAGAGTGAAAGAAACTGACACTGTCCCTACCTAGAGTTTTCTGTCCCTAGAATAAATGTTTTTTTTAAGCACAATATAGCACAAGGACAATTAACTCACTGTCCTTACAGGTCCCTGGAAACAAGGACTTGCAGAGTGAAAGAAAAAAAACACTCTCCCTACCTACAGTTTTCTGTCCCTAGAAAAAATGTTTTTTTTAATCACAATATAGCACAAGGAAAATTAACTCACTGTCCTTACAGGTCCCTGGAAACAAGGACTTGCAGAGTGAAAGAAACTGACACTGTCCCTACCTAGAGTTTTCTGTCCCTAGAATAAATGTTTTTTTTAATCACAATATAGCACAAGGACAATTAACTCACTGTCCTTACAGGTCCCTGGAAACAAGGACTTGCAGAGTGAAAGAAACTGACACTGTCCCTACCTAGAGTTTTCTGTCCCTAGAATAAATGTTTTTTTTAAGCACAATATAGCACAAGGACAATTAACTCACTGTCCTTACAGGTCCCTGGAAACAAGGACTTGCAGAGTGAAAGAAACTGACACTGTCCCTACCTAGAGTTTTCTGTCCCTAGAATAAATGTTTTTTTTAAGCACACTATAGCAGAAGCACAAAACACACTGACACTCTCCCTACCTATCCTTCTCTTTCCCTAAACTAAAGGAATCCAGGTTAAGCAAGAAAGAAATAACAGTCACTGTCCCTGCCTATGCTACTCTATCCCTGCTCCGGAACACACTACACTAGGCCGCCGTGCTGGCGGCCTTTTATAGTGTGGGGCGTGTACTAAACACCCTCAGCAATAATTGGCCACAGGCATCCTGCCTGTGGCCAATCATTGCTCTCCTCGCTGCCGGCGCTGTGATTGGCCAAGCATGCGGGGTCACAGTGCATGCTTGGCCAATCACAGCGCCTGGATGACACTGCGATGGCGTAGTGCATTGTGGGCCGTTCGCGTCACTCGAATTTGGCGCGAACGGCCCAAATCGTTCGATCTTCGTCGAACGATCGAACAGCCAATGTTCGAGTCGAACGTATGTTCGACTCGAACACGAAGCTCATCCCTAATCTGTATCTGCTCTGCAAAAACTGAGCTCTCTTTGCTGTATGGGTGACCGAGAGTAAACTGATTCCACTGTCAGTTTACACCCAGCTACCCTCCAATCCGCTCCACCTAAACAAAAGAGAACAAATACCCTTCCATTTTGTCTTAGTGGACCTGATTGGACCCAGAGGTTGGTGGGTGTAAACGGACACAAGTCCATATACACCCGCCTGTCCATAGAGATGAATGGAACTTACGGTCAGGTCAGCTCGAAAAACTGACAGGTGGACCTGATTGAGATTGCCCATGTGAAAGGGGCCATAGTGATTATATGATCAGGAACCATGCTGATTGGTTCCCAATAGCCCTACTTGAAATGTTAGCACTCAAATTGAGCATGGTCTCAGGCCACAGGATGTGTATCAATGTATCCTCATCATGGGACATTATTCTGACAGCCTGAGGACAGCAAAGGATTAAGCAGGATGTCAGTCTGGTTAGTGAACATCCCCTTTCTATTGACCAGTAAGGCTAACCATCACATTGCTGTTCAAAAGCAGGTTGTGAGGGGGTGGGAAGGAGCAGGACTATACAGTAACCACATAGATAGGTTTTAAAATCCTTTAGGCCCCTTTCACACTGAGGCGTTTTTACCGCGTTTTCGCGCTAAAAATAGCGCTGTAATAACGCCTGAAATTATCCTGCCCCAGCATTCTCAATGTGAAAGCCCTGAGGGCTTTCACACTGAGGCGTTATGCTGGCTGGGCGTTGGAAAAATCCTGCAAACCGCTTTTTTAGAGCAACTTTAGGGCGCATAAAATAGCGCTGTAAAAACGCCTATCTCCATTGAAATGAATGGGAACCGCGGTAAAAACGCGGTAAAAACGCATAGGCATAAGCGTTATTTTAAAAAATAGCGCTAACGCGTATGCGTTTTTACCGCGTTTTTACCGCGTTCGCGCTATTTTTAGCGCGAACGCGGTAAAAACGCGGTAAAAACGCATACGCGTTAGCGCTATTTTTAGCGCGATCGCGGTAAAAACGCGGTAAAATAGAGGTACAAAATCCCATAATTTTTGAGCGTTTTTTCAACGCCTCAGTGTGAAAGGGGCCTTAGAGAGCACTCTGGAATTTTAGGGGTATTGAGGGCACTCTGCACTAAGGCTAAAAAGGTGTGCAGTCACCTGGAGATGTCTGCTATTTAGGCCAGTGGTTAACTTACTATCACAACACTTGCCCACAATTACAATGTTAAGGCACTAATAAACTTAAAGCCCAACTCCAGGCAAAAAAAAAAGGTTTTCCTTGCAGTGGGGCTGTACCTGCACTACAAGGGTTAACTGCTCATTTTGTCCAGGGGAAAGCCTCTACTCACCCGATCTTCTGTTCTACTGGTAAACAGCGCTCCCCACGATCCAGCAGTGGACTGCTCCAGATGTCCTCACGTCCAGAGCTGGGCTATGGGCTTGATGACATCAGGAGCAGCCCACTGCACAAGACTGCTAGACCACAGAGGGGAAACAGGAGCAGCAGGGACCGGTCTTATGTGTGGAGGATTGGGTAAGTATACCTCCATTCTTCAATCCCCTAGAGCCTAGACAAAAACGAGCAATAAACGCTTGCAGTGTGGGCACAGCGCCACTGCAGGGGAAAACTTTTTGTTTTGCCCAGACTTTGGATTTAAAAACAAAAATGTATTTTATTTCAGCTTACTGGTTCTTAGATGCTGCATTAATTTACTTTTTAAAGATGTTTTCCTTTATTTTCACATGTTTTTTTTTTATTTCTTTATTTTAGTTGTCATACATACAGAGAAGAAAACAATTTCATTAATCCATCAATCATATAAAGCTCCAACGAGTCCATTCAAAATCCAGTTAACATTACTCCTAACTTAAATACATCCACAAAAAAAAAGAAGAAAACAATAACTAGTTATTTGAGATAGTCCCCATTCTATCTTCCGTTAGACCTGCTTCTCTTGTATGCCCTGACAACATACTTTACTAAGAAGAAAAACCTCTACCTATCCGAAGAGGCAAAAGGAGAAAGTAAGAAGCCCCATGAGGGAAAGAATTCCTAAAAAAAAAGAAAAAAAAAAAGGAGGAAGAAAACATACTATACCATCATCCAGGGAAGTTAGGGCACCCCCAAGGCCCCCCACTCAAGTACTCTCAGGGGCAAAGAGGTAACTCCCTTCCTCCGAGATTTTAAATGTGTTCCATTGGCCCCAAGTTTCTAAATATGTTTCTAAATATGTCTCCTTTCGATTTTGAGCCGATAATAACAGATCCTCCATCCTATTAACCTCTTCAATTCGTGTGACCCATGTAAAAATTGTGGGAGGGCTCGTATCTCTCCACTGCCGTACGATACATGATCTAGCAGCGTTAATAAGATGGCGCAAGATTAATTTACTATATGTTTTCCCCGGTATGTTTGAGACAAGAAACAAAAATTATGCTGGATCTTCTGGGAGGTTATACTCAGTAAATTTCTGTGCTATCCGCCGTATCTCCCTCCAGAAGTACTCCAGTTTTGGGCAGGACCAGAGAACGTGAAGTAGAGTCCCTCTTTCCTCCTGACACCTCCAACATTTGTCCGGGATCTCCGGAGAGAATTTATTAAGTAATGAGAGTGTACGGTACCATCTTGTCATTATTTAAAAATTTGTTTCTTGGATTCTTGTAGATATTGAAGATTTCAATGCAAGATTTACTATCTGCCTATGTTGTGCCTGGGTGAACGTACTGTCTAATGTCTTTTCCCACTTCCTTATATATGGAGGGACATAATCCTCTTGGGGGGCAACCAGTAGTGCACACATTTGCGAGATTAAGTGAGAGCAAGGCCCCGTCCCCTCACATAGTTGTTCTAAGGGTGTCAATGTTCGTTGAAATCTATCCGGAGGTGGGAGAGTGTTAAGGAAATGTCGCAACTGAGCTCCACTCCAGAAATCAAGACAGAAATGGTCGTTGGATGAGGTTAGATCAGGTAATGAGGGCCATGTCCCGGTCGCTATTTGTATAAAATGCGAGGCCTGAAAACACTGAGTCTGAAAGTTTCCTGAAGGGTCCCTCCTGTAGTCCCGGAGGGAAACGAGGATTCCCTACAATAGGGTACAGGGGGGAGTTGACAGATGATAATAAAGTGGTGGAACATATTCAAGAGCAAATACGCAGGGTAGGGCCCAAGGTTAGGTGCTTTTTGAGGGCTGAACTCAGGTCTCCAAAGCACCAAACCACATGACGCAATGGGACCTCACACTGTGATTGCTCGATCTTTGGCCATATTTTAGAGCTTGCATGCCTACACCAGTCTACTATTTTCACGTGTTGATCCTGTTAGTAAGTATGTTTTTTTTAACATCCCAAACTGTCCAGCCAAACAGGTGGTTAGAGGGTTGGAACAAACAATCTAACACTGACGCAGGGTGCTTACAATGGTCAACTTTTATTTATTTATGTAAAGCATTTGTAGCACTCTCTAGTGTGTGCTAGGAGTAGAGTAGCAAACCATATCCTGACTCATGCTGAAAATTTGTGAGTCTGTAATTGGGTCAGGGTTATTGGAGTCCGGGGCTGGATTACTCATTGTGGCAGTTCTCTGGTGCCCCCCTCCCCCTAATGTCAGGAAGGTTGGAGAACCTTCTAGAATTAGAGGGCAGGAGTTAGGAGGAGCTGCCATGCATATTTATGAGGCCTCAGCCAATCCCCAGTGGTGGGCTGGCAGGGGATTGTGATAACCTCATAAATAGACATGGGCTATGCCAGCAAGAGGAAGTCAGGTGGAGGATGAAAATGTCGGTGGCCCTTGAGGTGAACCCCCTAGTCTGGGGGGTGGTGTCCCACCTTGGGTCGGGGCTCGGGTGCTGGAAGAATCCTGCCAAAGACACAAAGGAGGAAGCATTCCTGAAGGCGCGGAAGCAAAGAGGACAGTGTAAGTAGTGCAACACTGGTGGGAATTAAGAAAGGGGGGTGACTGCCACATGTAGCCAGTCTCCCTTGAAGACAGTGGTGGACTTAAGTGTTCTACCTTTTTTCCTGGGAGATCTTCAGAGAGAGTCAGCCGGGAAGGCTGATGAAGAGTCAGTCAGGCAGATTGGTGCAGAGAGGCAGCCAGGAGGGCTAAAAAAGAGGCAGTTGCCACCAGGTGGGCTGGCCGACTTTTGGTAAATGTGTGCAGCTGTTTGCTTGAAAAGTGTTGCTGGACAACCAGCATTCGTTAGCTCCAGGCGCTGATCAGTCCAGGGGGAGGAGAGGGGGGTTCCCCTTGTCAGAATGCAAAAGCACAGCAGGGGAGATCCCTGTATACATCGTTGTGTTGATGCAGGGGTCTGTCAGCTTTTTTTTTGCTTAACCAGCTGGTTGGACGAGAGAAGAAAAAAAAAGTGTATACCCAGGTTTACACCCTGTTAATAATGAATGCGGGTTTAATATCGTGCTACTTCAGCACGATTTTAAAGATGCCAGTCTGTGCAATTTCATGTGCAGCTTGTCGACATCTATGCGACTTCATACAAAGATGTCTATGCCAGTCGCACATAAAATTGTCAAAAATAGTGCAGGAACATTTTCAAATCGATGAAAGTCGGAGTTGCACCGATTTGAACATTTCCATAGGCACAAATAACAATGTCATGCAATTTTAACCACTTACGGGCCCGCCGCAGGAATACGTTGGCTGTTTGAAGAGGAATACCGTTGTTATGGTAGCAGCTAGCTACCATAGACCCCGGTATCCTCTTCTGCAGCGAGCGGTCCGCTACAAGATAAAAGTGGTCTCTGCGGTGGATTCACCGCAAGATCACTTTTATCGGTGACGGGAGAGGCCCCCACTCCCGCCGCTCTCCGGAGCTGTCGGCAGCAGCAGAGGCGATCGTGTTGTCCCCTTGCTGTGTATGGAGAAGAGTGAGGGGGAACATGGCCCCCACCCATCTCCATATCACTGCAGGGCGCTAGCGACGTCAAAACTTCACTTCCACCCAATGCTCTTAAAGGGACATTTTGTTTTTGTTTTTTGTTTTTTTAGAATGACATAATTTTGCTTTTTTTTTTATTGCATTTTAGTCCAAATATGAGATCTGAGGTCTTTTTGACCCCAGATCTCATATTTAAGAGGACCTGTCATGCTTTTTTCTATTACAAGGGATGTTTACATTCCTTGTAATAGGAATAAAAGTGACCCAATTTTAATAATTTTTTTTTTTTTTAAACAGTGTCAAAATAAATCAAATAAAGTAAAATAAATAAGTTTTTTTTTTTTTTTTTTTTAAAGCGCCCCTGTCCCGACAAGCTCGCGCACAGAAGCAAACTTACGTGAGCAGCGCCCGCATATGAAAACAATGTTCAAACCACACGTGAGGTATCGCCGCAATCGTTAGAGCAAGAGCAATAATTCTGACCCTAAACCTCCTCTGTAATTTAAAACATGCAACCTGTAGAATGTTTTAAATGTTGCCTATGGAGATTTTTATGGTTAAAAGTTTGTCGCCATTCCACGAGCGGACGCAACTTTGAGGCGTGAGATGTTGGGTATCAATTTACTTGGCGTAACCTTATCTTTCACAATATAAAAAAATTGGGCTAACTTTACTGTTTCCCTATTTTTTTATTCAAAAAAGTGTTTTTTTTTTTCAAAAAAAGTGCGCTTTTAAGACCGCTGCGCAAATACGGTGTGACAAAAAGTATTGCAACGACTGCCATTTTATTCTCTAGGGTGTTAGAAAAATATATATATAATGTTTGGGGGTTCTAAGTAATTTTCTAGCAAAAAAAATGTTTTTAACTTGTAAACACCAAATCTCAGAAGAGGCTCGGTCCTTAAGTGGTTAAGCAGTCAAATCACATGACAAGTCGCACCGGTGTGAACAGAGGCTTTGTCAGAGTTTGGTTTTAATTTGTTAGTCAAACTTATCTAAATTTACTAGCACAGCTAAAAGTACCCTCACTCCAGAGTGAAGACAATCTCAAACAGGAGGTGTGTTACATGCTGGACCACCAAGTAAAAAATAAGTAAAAAAAAGCCTAAATAAATGCTGTATTCAACTGTATTCAGCCACCACATTTTAGGATTGGTAAGCCAAAATATATTAAATATCTTGCTTTTGGATTTAAAGTGTTACTAAACCCAAACACTAAAATAAGTCTGTATATGCAGTAAAGCATGCTTGTTATCACTGTGGAACATATGGAGTTAATCTTCTGCATGTAAAAGGCTGTTTGATCCTGTCTTCTCTTAACCTCCCCTTCTTCCACAGTCTCCAAACCATCTGTTGATATAACAGAGCCTTGGGGGCACGCTGCAACTGCTTAGTTTGGTGTGTATTGCTAGAGAGTTTTTTTTCCTTGGGAGGATGCATATGACCAGCAAAGGGCCAATCAGCACTGTCCTGACAGAGGGTCAGGGGTCCTGCACCCTCATAGGACCATCAGGGGAGAACACCTCCTACAAGCTTTAACCAGACAATGATAGAGGTCACAAGACTGCTCTAAGACCCCTTTCACACTGGGGCGGTTTACAGACGCTATTTTTAGAGCAATAGCGCCTGCAAACCGACCCTAAACAGCGGCTGCTGTTTCTCCTGTGTGAAAGCCCGAGGGTTTTCACACTGGAGCGGTGCGCTAGCAAGACCGCTCCAAAAGTCCTGCTAGCCGCATCTTTGGAGCGGTGAAGGTGCGGTGTGTTTACCGCTCCTCCACTGCTCCTTCCCATTGAAATCAATGGGACATCGCGGCTATACCGCCGGCAATGTGCCTCTGCAGAGGCGCTTTGCTGTGGTTTTTAACCCTTTTTCGGCCGCTATTGGGGGTCAAAACCGCACCGCTAGTGGCCGAATACCACCGCAATTCCAACGGTAAAGCGCTGCTAAAAATGGCGGCGCTCTACAGCCACCGCACCTCCGGCCCCAGTGTGAAAGGGGCTTTACTGCTGATAAGAAAAGGTATTTAGCAGTTTATATTTACTAAAATAATTGCATTTCCATGTTCTCTATACTGTGGGAGACCAGATATAGTGAATGCAGAGTCCTGGGTTTAGTAACACATTAATACCACTTTTCATAGAAACATTTTCACTATCTTTTCAAATGGGGTTTGCGAGCAAGTTACTTATCATTAACATAATAGCAATAGAGACAGTATTTTTCCACTGGTGTTCTGAATTATTAAGACTGCTCTGTTTTAGAATACAAGAGACTTCAAAATGTTTTGTACTTCTCACCGTGTCAAGTTCCTTATTAATGCTCTTCAGTCACAGTACTGCATAGTTCTCTTTCAACTGTAGCAATAAATAACTCTAGCAATCAATCAGAACTCATTTTACGAAAGACAGCCATCACAGAAAGAATTCGGACTGCTTTCTATGACAGCCTTTTTCAACCAGGGTGCCTTCAGGTGTCTTCAGGGGTGCCTTGGCAAAATGCTTGGAAATTGCCCAAAAATTGTATACAAGCCAGTGGGTGGATCAAGCCTACCTATTAATTACATAAAGCCACAGGTTTTCATTGTGCACCATTACAACCTTCTAGCCGCCAGTGCCCCAACAACCAATGACATCATTGGGTTGATAAGGAGGTCGTCGGGCACCTTCACAACATGCTTGTTAGTCCCTCGTCTTCCCCTTTCCGTCAACACTTGGGACACATTAGCTGAGTGAGGAAGAGAAAGTGAGGGAGAAGAGAAACATTGGAATACTAATCAGTGATAAAATTAGTAGCGCTTCTGTGTACCACAGCACAAATCTAAATACTATAGAAAATATATATATGTCCCGTAAAGAAATACATATATGTGAAAAACTATAAAACATATACTCTAAAAATATATGTGCACATAAAATAAATTAATAAGTGTTCGTAGCGTTCAAATAATGTTTTCAAACCAGTTGTGAAAAAACATTTAAAGAAAGTCCATGTCAGGATCACCTGTGGCCAGGTGACAGATGCACACCGTAGGGGGACAGGAGTGCACCGCGAGGTAGTGAACCCTATGGCTGGCTTCTGCGGATAGGAAACTGTATGGTTGTGGAAAGCGGGACCAGAGGAGCACAACCGGGATCCAAACGGAAGCTAGAGCCAAGATTCCCCAGGGCGCGGAGTCTAAGACCCAGCTGGTCTTCTCCAGGGCCTCTAGTGGTGAGGATGTTAGCTGCAGGCTGGGACCAGGTCGCGGCCCCTGGAGTTTCCTAGCTCACGCCCCGTAGGATAAGGGGAAAAGAGGGGAAGCAGCAGCACACGATAAGAGAGAACCGAATAACAAGCTGAAGGTCAGGGGCCACAAGCAGACAAGGATAACGAAGAACGAGCCGAAGGTCAGGGGTCACGAGCAGACAGGGATAGTCGGGGACAAGCCAATAACGTAACAGAGAGACAGACGTAGCACACGGCAGGCAGGAACCCAAACACACAATGCCTAACAAACACGTTGATCAGCAAAGCAGGCTTGCAGTGCACAGGTTAATATAGTGTTCTGTGATAGGGCCTGGGGTGGAGTCAGGCTGGGAGGAGATTATAAAGGAAGCCAGGTGAAGGAGGTCTGGTCTCTAGATGAACACATGAGGAGGAAGGTAAGATGGCAGACAGACATTAATGCATATCCATGACAGTACCCTCCCTCTTACGAGGCCTCCCCCTTCCCCGCCTGGGCCCAGGTTTAGAGGGAAACTTCAGATAAAAACTCCTTTAACAGACGAGGTGCAAAGACCTCAGATGCAGTGATCCAAGACCTCTCCTCAGGACCAAACCCTTTCCAATGAACGAGGTACTGAAGAACGCCTTTACAGAGTCGGGAGTCCAGAATTTGACTGATCTCGTACTCCTGATTATCCTCAGAGACAGGCGCCACGGTAGGGAGAGGACGAGAGAATTTATTGAGGACTAAAGGCTTTAGAAGAGCAACATGAAAGGAGTTAGTGATTTTAAGGCTCTTAGGAATCTGGAGTTTGAAACAAACCGGATTCAGTTTAGCAGTTACCGTGTATGGACCGATGAATCGTGGAGCAAACTTCAGAGAAGGAACTCGGAGCTTGATGTTCCTGGTAGAGAGCCAGACTTTGTCCCCTGGCTGAAGAGAAGGCGGTTTACGCCTGCGGCGGTCGGCAAAGCCTTTGAGTTTTTCAGCAGCTGCCCGGAGGGAATCATGAACGTGACCCCAAACGGAATTGAGAGACTCCTGAACCGAAGCCAAAGCTGGAATGTCTGGAGAACAGATCATGGGAAGAGGAAGTTGAGGGTGTTTTCCATAAACTGTGAAAAAGGGTGTCTTCTGCGAACTGGTATTCACATGATTGTTATGGGAGAATTCTGCCCACGGGAGTAGAGAGGACCAATCGTCATGGTGAGAAGACACAAAGGTGCGAAGAAAGACCTCTAACTCCTGATTAACCCTCTCAGTCTGTCCATTGGATTGGGGATGGTAAGAAGAAGAAAAATCCAAGACAATATTGAGGGATTTGCAAAAGGCTCTCCAAAAACGAGACGTGAATTGGACTCCCCTGTCGGAAACAATATGAGAAGGGACCCCATGTAGGCGGAGAATTTCCCGAATGAAAATGGGAACCAAGGCAGGGGCAGAAGGAAGACCAGGAAGAGGAACAAAATGAGCCATCTTGGAGAATCGATCGATTACCACCCAAATGACTGTATTTTTTGTATTTTTCTCAGACAGTGGGAGATCGGTGATAAAATCCATGGCAATATGGGCCCAGGGTTCCTTAGGAATGGGCAAGGGCATGAGGAGACCAGCAGGAGCTTGTGTGGAGGATTTGGACTGAGCGCAGACATGACAAGCTTTAACGTAGTCTTTGACGTCTGAGCGGAGATTAGGCCACCAGTAGTGACGACTGATGAGTAGAAAGGAACGGAGGAATCCAGAATGGCCTGCCACCTTGGAATCATGTCCCCAACGAAGGATCTTAGCTCTTAGCTCAGTGGGGACAAAGGTCTTACCAGGCGGAATTTTTGACTTCAGGGTGGTAGAGTGGGCAACAATGCATGAGGTGGGAATGATCGGCTCAGGTTCAGGGGCGGACTCCTCGTCCAAAGTGTCAAATGACCTAGAGAGCGCATCAGCCCGACCGTTGCAGGAACCAGGTTTGTAGGTAATCGTGAAATTAAAACGGGCAAAGAAGAGACTCCACCTGGCCTGTCTAGGATTCAGACGTTTAGCATTCTGTAGATACTGTAAATTCTTGTGATCGGTAAAGATCGTTATGGAGTGAGGGGAACCCTCCAAGAGATGACGCCACTCCTCTAACGCCAATTTAATTGCGAGAAGTTCCCGATCACCGATGGCAAAATTCCTCTCTGCCTGAGAATTTTTTTTGGAGAAGAACGCACATGGTTGGCGTCTCTTCTCAAAGATTTGAAGAAGCACAGCTCCCACCCCCATTGAGGAAGCGTCCACTTCAATAAAAAATGCATTCCCAAGATTTGGTCTCCTCAAGAGGGGGCCAGAAACAAAGGCCTGTTTCAGGTTGTGAAATGCAGAGACAGCTTCGGGAGGCCAGTCTCTGGCATTCACACCCTTCTTGGTCAAAGCGATAATAGGCGCGGCAATGGAAGAGTAATTCCTTATGAACTGCCTATAATAATTAGTGAAGCCAAGAAAGCGCTGTGTGGCCTTGAGGCTAGCAGGAAGAGGCCAGTTGGTGATAGCCAAGACCTTCCCAGGGTCCATACGAAGACCCGAACATGAGACGAAGCACCCCAAAAACAGGACCTCAGAACATTCAAAGGAACATTTCTCCAGCTTGGCATAGAGATTGTTCTCTCTAAGACGTTGAAGTACAGTGCGGACATGGTTTCTGTGGACGAGCAGATTTTCAGAAAAGATCAGAATGTCATCCAGATAGATGACAACAAACTGGTACAGCAGATCTCTGAAGATTTCATTGACAAAGTTTTGAAACACGGCTGGAGCATTACACAGACCAAAAGGCATCACCAGATATTCGTAATGCCCGTCTCTAGTGTTGAATGCAGTCTTCCATTTGTCACCCTCCCGTATTCGAATGAGATTGTACGCGCCTCTGAGATCCAACTTGGTGAAAATGGAGGCACCCTTCAACCTATCGAATAGCTCAGATATTAAGGGTAAGGGGTATCGATTTTTAATAGTAACCACATTTAAACCCCGATAATCGATGCAGGGTCTTAAGGTACCATCCTTTTTGGCAACAAAAAAGAACCCTGCCCCTGCAGGCGATGAGGATTTCCGGATGAAACCTCTCTCCAGATTCACTGCGACATACTCCGACATGGCCTGGGTCTCTGGGATGGACAGAGGGTAGGTACGACCCCTGGGTAGAGTTGCTCCGGGGACAAGATCAATAGCACAGTCAAAAGACCTGTGGGGAGGAAGCACCTCAGCTGATTTCTTACAGAACACATCCCGGTAATCGCTGTATGCAGCAGGAAGATCAGAAGAAACAGAAGTGGCAGCAACCGGAAGACTCTCCTTGGGGGTCACCTTGAGAAGACACGACGAGAAACATGAGGAACCCCAGGCCAGGATCTGCCCAGAGACCCAGTCCACATGTGGAGAGTGGAGCTGTAGCCAAGGGAGGCCCAATACAACTGGAGTAGAGGCCTTGGGTAGAATAAGAAAGGATATCCACTCCTGGTGGAGAATCCCTACCGACATCCTAATGGGTAGCGTCTGGAAGCGAATAGGGCCCCCTGGGAGAACAGTGCCATCAATTGCCGAGACTACCAATGGGGTAGTGAGAGGTGAAAGGGTAAGCTTCATAGAAGAAGCAGTTCTCCAATCCATAAAATTGCCGGCAGCCCCGGAATCCAGGTATGCAAGGGTTGACTGAGGAGAAGTGCCTACATGAAGGAACACCGGCAAGAGCAGGCGAGAAGGTGATGATTCTGGGTCCAATACTCCACCTTCCAAATGTATTAGACCCGAGCGTTTCCCGGACGAAGCGAGCAGGAGTCACGAAAATGACCCTTGCCCCCACAACAGAGGCACAAACCCAGAGTTCTGCGCCTAGCACGTTCTTCGGGGGTTAGTCTGGTCCGGCCCAGCTGCATAGGTTCTTCAGCAGGTAGAGGATGCTCCACGGAATGAAGGGAGGGGAGCTCAGACTGGCTAGGACCCAGAGAGTGCTGGCGTCTTTTTTCTAAGGACCTCTCTTGAAAACGAATGTCGATCTGGTTGCATAATGAAATTACATCGTCCAGACCGACGGGAATGGCTCTTCCCGCTAATTCGTCTTTCACTCGGTCAGAGAGGCCATGTAAAAAGGTAGTGACCAGGGCCTCATTATTCCAGCTCAATTCAGCTGTGTGGATACGGAACTGAAGAGCATATTGCCCCACTGAACTAGATTCTTGGCGAAGACGTAAGACAGCACTAGCCGCTGAAGAAGCCCGAGCCGGCTCTTCGAAGATATTACGAAAGAGCTTCAAGAAATCGGACAGACTGGAAACCACCGGATCGTTCCTCTCCCTAAGGGGGGCAGCCCAGGTCAAAGCTTCACCGGAGAGGAGGGAAATTATATAGGCTACCTTAGCCCGGTCAGACAGGAAGCTTTAAGGCTGAAGCTCAAAATGAATTGTGCATTGGCTGAGAAACCCCCTGCAGGCCTTGGAGTCCCCAGAGAAACGGGACGGAGCTGGCAATTCCAGTGAGTGTGAGGCTGCGACTGGTGCGATAGGTACAGCCGCTGGTTGTACTTGGGGTTGCGGATTCGGGGTTCCCAAGGAGACCTGAAGCTGCTCGAATCGAGAAGCCAGATCCTGGAGGAATCGCATCACCTGAGTCTGATTTGATTCCTGGGTCTCAAGTCTGCGAACTATGCCCTGCAATGGATCATCCGCGGGGAGCGGGATGTCAGCCGGGTTCATGGCTGATCAAACTGTCAGGATCACCTGTGGCCAGGTGACAGATGCACACCGTAGGGGGACAGGAGTGCACCGCGAGGTAGTGAACCCTATGGCTGGCTTCTGCGGATAGGAAACTGGGTGGTTGTGGAAAGCGGGACCAGAGGAGCACAACCGGGATCCAAACGGAAGCTAGAGCCAAGATTCCCCAGGGCGCGGAGTCTAAGACCCAGCTGGTCTTCTCCAGGGCCTCTAGTGGTGAGGATGTTAGCTGCAGGCTGGGACCAGGTCGCGGCCCCTGGAGTTTCCTAGCTCACGCCCCGTAGGATAAGGGGAAAAGAGGGGAAGCAGCAGCACACGATAAGAGAGAACCGAATAACAAGCTGAAGGTCAGGGGCCACAAGCAGACAAGGATAACGAAGAACGAGCCGAAGGTCAAGGGTCACGAGCAGACAGGGATAGTCGGGGACAAGCCAATAACGTAACAGAGAGACAGACGTAGCACACGGCAGGCAGGAACCCAAACACACAATGCCTAACAAACACGTTGATCAGCAAAGCAGGCTTGCAGTGCACAGGTTAATATAGTGTTCTGTGATAGGGCCTGGGGTGGAGTCAGGCTGGGAGGAGATTATAAAGGAAGCCAGGTGAAGGAGGTCTGGTCTCTAGATGAACACATGAGGAGGAAGGTAAGATGGCAGACAGACATTAATGCATATCCATGACAGTCCATCAGTGAGATAAGTGTTCCAATAATAGTGACTTCAACTAAAATTTGCATAAAAACCTTCCTGTGTTCTCTTGAATAAACCTTCACCACACCAGCGTGATTAGTGACTCCACTCCCTAAGGTCCCTTTCACACTGAGGCGTTTTTACCGTGTTTTCGCGGTAAAAATAGCGCTGTAATAACGCCTGAAATAATCCTGCCCCAGCATTCTCAATGTGAAATCTCTGAGGGCTCTCACATTGAGGCGTTGTGCTGGCTGGGCGTTGAAAAAAATCCTGCAAACAGCTTTTTTAGAGCAACTTTAGGGCGCATAAAATAGCGCTGTAAAAACGCCTATCCCCATCGGAATGAATGGGAACCGCGGTAAAAACCCGGTAAAAACGCATAGGCATAAACGTTATTTTAAAAAACAACGCTAACGCCTATGCGTTTTTACCGCGTTTTTACCGCGTTTGCGCTATTTTTAGAGAGCGCCGTGTAGCTTCTCCCAGACTAGTTTTGTCGCATAGGACTTCTTCCAATGGGAAGAATGAATCCCATTGGAAGAAGTCCTATGCGACGAAACTAGTCTGGGAGAAGCTACACAGCGCTCTTTTTTTAGTGTATGGCGTTCGTTTTTTTCGACCGCTCATCGAATCTACAGTCCGGTGTTTGGACGGAAGATCACAGTGTTTTCGATTGGAGTGGAGAGATGGGCATATATGAAGGAGGGTGAGACACAAATGATTGATTGGTCCGCCGAGACCGCAATACATCGCGGCTACCTGTCGTATGCCTGTCTGGCGTTTTGAAGTGATTTTGCTGAAGTGCCTAACTTTGATTTGCTAGATGTGAGTGAAACTATTGAAGGTTACCTGTGCTGTGTTTAATAAAAGTTTTTACGTACTTCACTATTGGAGACCTTTTTGCTTTTTCATGTGAGAAAACTTGACTGACCTAGCAATATCGTTTGGATCTATCTTTTATACCCTGAGGGGTGTTTAAGCTGTGAAGCCGAGCATGAGAGTGCAAGGCAAATCCTAGTGGTGAGTGCAAGTCCTTAGGGAGTGGAGTCAATAATCACGCTGGTGTGGTGAAGGTTTATTCAAGAGAACACAGGAAGATTTTTATGCAAATTTTAGTTGAAGTCACTATTATTGGAACATTTATCTCACTGATGGACTTTCTTTAAATGTTTTTTCACAACTGGTTTGAAAACATTATTTGAACGCTACGGACACTTATTAATTTATTGTATGTGCACATATATATTTTTAGAGTATATGTTTTATAGTTTTTCACATATATGTATTTCTTTACGGGACATATATATATTTTGTATAGTATTTAGATTTGTGCTGTGATACACAGAAGCGCTACTAATTTTTTTTATTCAAAATACTTTTTTTATTATGTTTTTTTGTTAAGTAGCAGCTAGTAAGGTTTTTCTGGTCTGCATTCAGCAGACCTGCTCCCGAAGCGCAGTGGAGTGTATAAGGGAAGAAGAGGGCAGTTGATTTCTTTTTATACACTATTTTAGTCAATACTAATCAGTGCCAGTGTGCAAAGGTGTGTTTGCTTTGAAAGAATAAAATCACCTCTAATGTTGGGTGCTTCTGCATTATGTAAAAATATTAATTTAGTGTTTTCAATTTTAGAATGGGGTGCCACGAGATTGTGCAGAATTATAAAGGGTGTATTGATGGAAACAAGTAGAGATGCACCGAATGGAAATTTTGGTGCCGAAACTGAAATGCAGGATGCACTTTGCCGAAAACCGAAACCGAAAATTACAGTTTTAAAAAAAAAAATTATGTTTTACGTTTTGGCGGCTGAAATTCAGGTGCACCTCTAGAAAAAAAGGTTGAGAAACGCTGTTCTATGGGATACTGTACCAAAGAACTTTGCTCTGATTTGTTGAATAAGCCTAAAAACATAACTACATCCAGAACTAAAATGTATTATATTGCAGCTTACCAGTTCCTAGATATGGTGACTGTGTTCGTTTTCAGGCTAAAAATGTTTCCAGCAGGTACAGAAAATGTTTTTAAATTTTGACAGAAATCAAGTGGAAGGAAGTGCAGAATTTCTGGCTGAAAAAAAACGGAAAGAAATGTGAAAAAAAGAAAACCAATGTACACACCTCATCTGAGGACTGGTAGACCGCTATATTTTAAAAGTGTGTTTTGGGTGTAGATACAATTCAATGCAGGGCTGGCGCAAGGATTTTTGAAATCCTAGGCGAAACCTCATTTCGCCACCCCCTCTTGGCTCCACCCCTGACTCCACCCCCTTTCCCCTGCCAATGTAAACCCCAACTTTTTAATGAAGCGCCCATCAAATGCAGCCCACCAGTGCCCATCAAATGCAGCCTTACCAGCGCCCATCAAATGCAGCCTCACCAGCGCCCATCAAATGCAGCCTCACCAGCGCCCATCAAATGCAGCCTACCAGTGCCCATCAATTAATGTTTGCTTGCTTCCATTCATTCGGGAGCAGGGCTGGTGCAATGATTTTTGACACCCTAGGCGAAACCTCATTTTGCCACCTCCCCCCCTTGGCTCCACCCCTGCCCATGTATACCCCACCTTTTTAATGAAAAATCGATGCAGCCTACCAGCGCCCATCAATGCAGCCTCACCAGCGCCCATCAATGCAGCCTCACCAGCGCCCATCAATGCAGCCTCACCAGCGCCCATCAATGCAGCCTCACCAGCGCCCATCAATGCAGCCTCACCAGTGCTCAACAATGCAGCCTCACCAGCGCCCAACAATGCAGCCTACCAGCGCCCAACAATGCAGCCTCACCAGCGCCCATCAATGCAGCCTCACCCGCGCCCATCAATGCAGCCTCACCAGCGCCCATCAATGCAGCCTCACCAGCGCCCATCAATGCAGCCTCACCAGCGCCCAACAATGCAGCCTACCAGCGCCCATCAATGAATGTTTGCTTGCTTCCATTCATTCGGGAGTCGGGACACAGACAAAGTCCTCTGCCGCCGCCGCAACGCTTCTGACACTATGTGCGAATGAAGTGGCAGCTGCCTGCTGACGCTGAGACTTACCGTATTTTTCTCTCCACAAGACGTATTTTTTTACCCCCAAAAAACGTGGGGAAATGTCTGTGCGTCTTATGGAGCGAATACTGACCTTGCAGAGCCGTTAATAGGGGGATCGTTTCGGTGGCAGAACAATGCCCTATGTATCTCTCTGCCCCAGCTAAATCCTGTTTCTTCCCTGCTATAGGGAGAGAAACAAAGGGCATTGTTCCTTAATTAACATCGGCATTCAAATGTAAATCGTGCAGGCATTGTTATGTAAATTAGGTCTTCCACCGCGATTCATATGCAAATCATGCCCAATCTTCTGCATGCCGCCCACCTAGACAGCATACAAGTGAGCATAGGGGGCATGTAGACATAATCGAAAAGGGGGGCTTGAGGTGCAGAGGAGGTGTGAAGTCAGAGGTGAGCAGTGGTGGTGTGCAGAGGTGCAGAGTTGAATGGGAAGGAAGGGTTGGAGTGCAGAGGTTAGCAGAGTAGGGGTTTGGGGGACAGAGGTTAGCAGATGATGAGTTAGAGGGGCAGAGTTGTACTGAGAGGGAGATAAGAATGCAGAGATTAGTAGAGAGATGGGGGGTTACTGTATATACACCTGTTACATCACTAGTCAGTGTAAATGTCTCAATTACATTGGTGGTTGATGTAAATACCCCTGTTGTGTTGGTGTCAGTGTAAATGTCCCAGCTACATTGGGGATCAGTGTAGGGTGCACCCTTACATTGGTTGTCAGTGTAGAAGTATTATTTGGTTATATTTTATTAAATATTTTAGTCCACCATTTGGTTCAGATTTTTTTTCTTAATATTTTCCTACTCTAAAACCTAGGTGCGTCTTATGGTCAGGTGCATCTTATGGAGAGAAAAATACGGTAGTTGCTTGCTGCAGAGAGAAGAGAGTAGGAACATCAGTGGCCGGGGCGCCCTAGGCAGCAGTACGCCCCAAGCGGCTGCCTAGTTTGCCTAGTGGTAGCACCGGCCCTGCTTCAATAGAGTTGTGCTTTTAATTCATGTTGTAAAAGGTTTTGCATCACAAATGGAATCTGTGTTTTATCCCTAAAGCTTGAATTCCACACGAAATTAAAGTATAACTAAAGGCAAAACTTTTTTTTAAATTTTGGATAGAGTGGAGATGGATTAGAACACTTGTCAGTTTTTATTGCTGCCTGAGCCTCTGTTTTTCCCTCTCTATTTGTCCTGTTTACCAATATCATTAAGCCTGCATTCACACCTGAGCGTAGCGCTTGGAGCGTTTTTACCGATGTTTTGTCGCGCGAATTTGCGCCCGTCGAAACGCTCATTGTCGCGCTAAACGCTTGAATCAAGCGTTTCCATTACATTCTATGACTCCTAAAACGCCCAAATCTGCCCGATTCGCGCGTCAGAAAAGGGTCCGGAACTTGTTTGAGCTTCAGGCGTTCGGCTTCAGGCGTTTTGGAGTGGAGATGTGAACCATCTCCATAGAGATTAATGTTTTTTTCCCCCTCTAGCGTTTTGTAGCTTCAGGCTTCAGGCTACAAAACGCTCAGGTGTGAATGCAGCCTGAAAGTGAAAGTATAAGAAAATCCCAAATTTTGGGTTGTCATCAGAAAAGTAATAGAGGGGAAATCTTCCAATGGGGACACTGGTTTTGATGACCTAGGTGTCCCATGAGATTCCCTTAAGTTGCAGGAATTTCCTCTCACTTCCTGTTTTGCTACAGGAAGTGAAGGGAAATCTCTCTATTGGGACAAAGAGGGCAAACATAAACCTTACGGGGTTATAACCCTCCCTTGCTCTATACAAAATGAAAAAAAAAAAGTTTTGCCCGTAGTTCTACTTTAAGTCTCTGAAGATTTGGGCAGGTAAGTTGGGCTCTATAGGGAATTACAGGTTTGTACAACATATCAATTGAAGAGTTAACACATTGCTTGGCATTTAACAATCTTCAACTAACATACTTTGTTTTAAAGCCTGTAGCTCGAATACAAAAACGTTTGCAATGAAGAGTTAGCTGTGGTGACTGATGGATCCCAGGATATGACAGCCTGACGTTCTAACGAACAGGATCTCAG
This sequence comes from Rana muscosa, assembly GCA_029206835.1. NCBI lineage: Eukaryota > Metazoa > Chordata > Amphibia > Anura > Ranidae > Rana > Rana muscosa. Next base: position 143,555,024 of record CM055126.1, on the reverse strand, counting down.
CTAGGATGCAAAGATCTCAGCCATTGGCACACAGTTGCATACTAATGACATTCAAGCTTGCATACAAACTGCTACAGTCATGCCTTCTCCATCAATCAGTCTGCAGTGAGAAGAACAAACACTGAAAGCGATTATACTTTCAACATCTCTGATGACTGATAAGCAAAAACCGAAACTATCTAGCAAATTGATTGGTTCTACCCTGGCCACAGGTTAGGCTGGCCATAGACATATGAACATATGTCATAGACATATGGGCCAGGCAATCTTTACCACACTGTGCATGCACCAGGCAATATTTACCACACTGCGCATGCACCACATCATCAGGGGGAATATGCATCAAATGCATTGGGAATGAACCCCCTTTGACTTTTAAATTGTGGTTGGAAGTAAACTTGGTTTAAAAGGCAGTCCTCATATGTATATTAGAATGATGGCAGTCCAATACACTCCTTCCCTAAAATATATTTTTTCCACATCATCAGGGGGGTGCCTGCATAAACCAGGAAGAAATAGCCAGCCCCCTGATGATGAAAAAATTAGTAGAAGATGGTAGTAATCAGTCATTACAATAGGCAACACTGGATTTGAAAGGAATGGGAAGAGTTTTTTGGAGGACAACAAGGTAAGAGGGGAAAGATGAAAAAATGGATGGGGGGGTGAAGTTTCTATTTACCTAAGAATTAAAGAAACTTTCAAATTTGATACTTTACAATATTATTGTTTTGTATTCTAGATTTTAATCACCCTAAGGAGACCCTGTTAATCTAAAAAAAAGTAAATGTTCTAGCCCTGCAGCTTCCATTCGATTTTTTTGTTTTTTAAATGTCATGCATGTACAAACACACTACATGCAAACACCATGCAGATAGTTTTCTGGTCAAGATTTGAGACCCATCAGTTGTCCACATATTGCCACAATTGTATAGACTAATGCAGTGGTGTTTTCTGTGTATGTACCCAAGGGGGTCCTGCTTGTTTTAGGGGCTAAATTACTAAAGGCCTGTCACCATCAACCACTGAACCCCCCCCCCCCCCCCCAGAAACTCAAGCTCTGAATGTTCAAATGCATGGATATAAGCACAAAGGTTGCACAAATCTGATACACATCCCAGGCATAACATGGAACATTCACTGGTACCAGACACATCCAAACAGACCTTGTGACACAAGAAGAAAAGATATAGAAAAATTACTCAACTCTCTTCCACATGCACTTTAAGGAAAGTCATCTTCACAAACTGGACACAATCGTGAAAACATGAAAAAAGGAAAAATTAAGGAGTTGCACGTAGGTGATACTTGTTTTCACGAAGGAGGCCATTGGAATACAACTGGTTGCCATTAAAATCATCTGTATTTTCTTTATCATCATTCTTATATACTTTATGCACAGTAAAAAGTGAAGAGATTGGAAAGAAATATAAAAAAAAACATGTTGGAGGTTACAGGAGGTTATACCATACCCTTTTTGATGTTTTCCTAGATAAAATAAAAAAATCTACTACTTATGACCAAATAGATTGGGAGTATCTGATGGGCATGCTTCTCTATTCAGTGCACCCAAAAGCAGTCATGTCCTTTATATCTTGATAAAACCAAAAGCCTAGAACAGTGCTGTTTGTACAGCATAGAAAACAATTGAATTATCTTCAATGAGTGAAGCTGCAAGATAAGCCGGTGAATTAACAGCAATCTGTGCTTACTATGTAGGGTGTCTGATAAGCTATACCCAAGGTCTACAGACCTGGCAGTGTCCTTATGAATGTATAATGCCTGCTTTTAAAGCTGGAGGCTGATATAAAAGACCACTCAGTGCTGGTTTGAGACATGATGGGGCTATGGCCAAAACAGTAGAACACCATATTCCAATGTACTATATTAGGTAACAGAAGCATCACAAATAAAATAAAGAACTTCAGGCAAATCTACAAAGTGAAACCTAAACTATGAATGGTCCAATGAACATGAGGAAAAGAAGGGTGTGTTTTAAGGGGTGCAATAATTAGTGGCTCTTCGGCCTCTACAGATCAGAAGCATAACAACCCTCAGCAACCTTAGGCTTCACGTACACTTGGCTGTGATGTACTGTGGATGTAGGAAAACACAAACTGCGGCAAAATCGCTCTGATTTTGCCAAGTTTTGCGGTTTTCCGAGGCCAGTGGTCAAAACATTTTTATCCTGAACAAGATTCTTCCACAGCAGCTCCTCAACGATGCTAAAATCCTATACACATAGGCTTTTATGGAGTTGAGTTCAGGAGCCATGGCAAAAAAATGCCAAAAGCTCCTAAACTCAAGTTTAGAAGCTGTAGTGTACATGAAGCCTAATGCCCTGTACACACAATCAGATTTCCAATGGAATAAAACCCAAAGAAATTTTCCGTCAGAATTCTGGTGAAGAAGACTTCCATCAGTCTTGCCTACACACTGTCAGACTAGATTAGGACTGTCCAAAACGCGGTGACGTAAAACACTACGACGAGCCGAGAAAAATGAAGTTCAATGCTTCCGAGCATGCGTCGACTTGATTCTGAGCATGCGTGGATTTTTCTCTGATGGAATTCCACACAGACGATTGGAATTTCCCATCGTTTTTTTTTCCCCCATCGGAAAAATTTAAAACATGTACTATTTTTTTACACCGATGGAAAAAAGTCCGACGGGGCCCACACACAATCGTTTTTTCCGATGAAAAAAGTCCATCTGACTTTTTTCATCAGAAAAAACGATCGTGTGTACAGGGCATTAGAGGCACAGAACACCTGTAAACGCAGCTTTTTTTTTTAGCTGTAGTGTGCATGAGCCCCAACACAGATGTTAACCTCACAGAACGGTTTACTGGGTGAAAAGGAAGTAATACTAGCAGTACGCCTTGACAAAGATGGGTGTAACTAAATGAGTCTTAGCAATCATCAGACACCAAGATATACCAAGTATGAACTTCCAGTGGATCGCCACAACAATCCAACTGGAATCCGAGCGGAAAAAAAGTGGAACTTCTCCTTTAGGGTGATTGTAACGTTTTTTTAATTTTCTTTTAATAAAGATTAACAAACATGTTATACTCACCTCTTCTGTGCATTGGATTTGCACAGAGCAGCCCAGATCCTCCTCTTCTCGGGTCCCTCTTCGGTGCTCCTGGCCCATCCCTCCTGTTGGGTGCCCCCATAGCAGCTTGCTATGGGGGAACCGGAGCCGTGTCACAGCTCCCTGTGTCCATTCAGATACAGAGCTGCGGCCCGCCCCACCCCCTTTCTATTCTCATTAGCTGACTGACTTGGATTGACAGCAGCGGTAGCCAATGGTGCCGCACTGCTGTCTCAGCCAATAAGGAGGGGAGTCCTGGACGGCCAAGACATTCCTACAATATCACTGGGGCTCAGGTAAGTATTAGGGGGGGCTGAGGGTGGCTGCTGCACACAGAAGGTTTTTTATCTTAATGCAAAGAATGACTTTACATTCACTTTAACTACTTTCGGACCACCCACCGCACTTATACTGTGGCAGGGTGGCCCGGCTGCACGAAACAACGTACCTGTTCGTTGTTCGCATCTACCGGGTCTGGGACTCATTCCCGCTGTGATTAGGGCGACCACGTGTCCCGGATTGCCCGGGACAGTCCCGCATTTTGCAGGTCTGTTCTGGGCACATTCATTCCAGGACAATACAGTGTCCCGGAATGAAACTGACACAGCCACCCCCCGGGCCAATCTGATGCCCTCAAAAAAGGCCGCCACATCACCACTTTACTCACTGACAGTACTTGTCCTGACCGGGAATGCCTGCAGGAGCACAATCCCGCCCCCTGCTTGTGATTGGAGAAATCATAAATCCCGCCTCTTGTGTCCAATCACTGTGCTGTAATTCGTTACAGCACAAGCTGATTTTTGGGAAGGGAGGGAGTCCCTGAATGGTAGTTTGGAAATGTGGTCACCCTAGCTGTGATTGGACACAGCGGGAGCCAATCAGCGGGTCCGGCGGCCGCGATGGCTGTTGGCCACCCGCAATCGTTCACAGGAGAGGCAGAACAGCGGTCTGCCTATGTAAACAAGGCAGACCACCGTTCTGTGAGGGAGGAAAATGGAGATCTTGTGTTTCTGCTAAGCAGAAACACAGATGTCTGTTTTCCTCCAGTCACAGCATTCAGTCCCCACCACACCCCAGTTAGGCCCCTGTCACACTGGGGCGTTTTTCAGGCGTTTTGGCTTTAAAAATTGCGCCTGAAAAAATCTTGCTCTGCAATCTTCAATGTGAAAGCCCGAAAAGCTTTCACACTGAAGCGGTGCGCTAGCAGGACCGTTCCAAAAGTCCTTCTAGCCGCATCTTTGGAGCGGTGAAGGAGCTGTGTGTTTGCCGCTCCTTTTCCGCTGCTGCCCATTGAAATCAATGAGACAGCGTGGCTATACCGCCCGCAATGCGCTGCTTCAGCAGCGCATTGCGGGCGGTTTTAACCCTTTCTCGGCCGCTAGCGGGGGGTTAAACCTCACCACTAGCGGCCGAATATCACGGCAAAGACTACGGTATAGCGGCGCTAAAAATAGCACCAATATACTGCCAGCGCACCTCCCCGCCCCAGTGTGAAAGGGGCCTTAGAAAGAACTCCCTAGGAGCACACTTAATCCTTTGATCGCCCCTGATGTTAACCCCTTCCCTGCCAGTGTCATTTATGCAGTGACAGTACATTTTTTTTTAACACTGATCACTTTATCGGTGTCACTGGTCCCCAAAAAGTGTCACTTAGTGTCAGATTTGTCCGCCGCATTGTCACAGTCCCGCTAAAAATTGCCGAACGCCGCCATTACCAGTAAAAAATATAAAATAAAATAAAATAAAAGTTAATAAATCTATCCCATAGTTTGCAGACGCAATAACTTTTATGCAAACCAATCAACATACGCTTTTTTTTTACGAAAAATATGTAGCAGAATACATATCGGCTTAAATTGATGAAGAAATTTGATTTTTCTTAAAAAAATTATTGGATATGTTTAATAGCAGAAAGTAAAAAATATAGTTTTTTTTTTCGCTTTTCTTGTTTATAGCGAAAAAAAATAAAAACCGCAGAGGTGATTAAATACCATCAAAAGAAAGCTCTATTTGTGGGAAAAAAAAGGACATACATTTTGTTTGGGTACAGTGTCGTACGACTGCACAATTGTCAGTTAAAGCAAGGCAGTGCCGTATCGCAAAAAATGGCCTGGTCATTAAGGGGGTAAAACCTTACGGGGCTAAAGTGGCTAAAGTCCTGTTATGGGCTGACAACGCACAGCATTTTGTGACCTGTGTCAGCCCTGACCAGTGTCCTTGCTAAGCTCTGAATTTCGGTAAGGATCAACAGCTTTTTGTTTTGTTTGCCTGGTGTCACATTGAGCTTCTTTGTGAACACCCAAATCGTAAACAGCATCTCTGACCTTCGCATGCCGGCTGCTATTGAAGGAGAGTGGATTGTCTATGTATGTTTATCTGGTTGGTGTTGGTGGTTCTTTGTAACTGAATGCCACATCTTTTTGTGAGTGCAATTTTATTTTATTTATAAATGTCTTACCTGCACTTTCCAGTTCACTTTTTGTTGTTTAGGCATTCCAATTACATGCCTCTTATCTCACAAACCTCTAACACAGGGGTGTCCAATCTGTGGCCCAAGATGGCTATGAATGCGACCTGACACAAAATCGTAAACTTAAAATGCGTTTACACTTAGCGAACACATGCGACTGAAGGAAAATGTGACAGTGCCACTCTACTGGACTTTTATCAATTTTATCTTCCCAAAGAAAATTATCCCATTCTTCACAATTACGCCTTATTCGTGTCATCAGTTTTCCGCAGCACCTATATTTGTGAGCAACTATTTTCAAGGCTGAAGCACACAAAGGGCAAAATTAGAACCAACATATCTGATGAGCACCTTGAGAAATCATTAAGAATTGCTACTACATCCATCAGACCAGATATTGAGGTGTTAGTTTACCAAAAAACAGTGTCAAATATCGCATTTGTTTTATGTTTCCCTCTTTTAATACTCAGATAGGTACATTATCAATATCAGTGATTTTTAAAGCGGAGGTCCACCCTAAAAAAAAAAAAGGCTCCTAAAAATGTGTAAAAAAAAAAATGAAAAAAAAAAAAAATATTTTTTTATACTTACTAGAAATGGCTGTTACTAGGCAGATCGTCCTAATCTGCCACTTCCTATTCCGCGGTAGTCGTCATTCTTCTCCTCCTCGCGTGGTGTTCTGGGTAATGGGGCACGCTGTCTTCTGGGACCTGTGTGTGTGCCGGCCATTCACAAAGCGTCGCGTGACTCACGCATGCGCAGTAGAAAACGGGCAGTGAAGCCGCAAGGCTCCACTGCCTGTTTCCCTTAGTACGAATGGCGGCGCCAGCACCTGATCCGATGGACGAATCGGCCTCAGGGGGCCGACATTGCGGGCACCCTGGACAGGTAAGTGTGCTTATTAAAAGTCAGCAGCTACAGTGTTTGTAGCTGCTGACTTTAAAAAATAAATGAGCTGGAACAACGCTTTAACGTGTGATCTGCCCGACTTTTTCTGCTCTTCAGCTATCCTTAGGCTCGGTTCACACTCCTGCGACTTACAATCTGACTTTGAGACCCAAAGTCACAGGATGTGTGAAATGCCATCTCTACGAGAACCGTTCCAATTGACACTACTGAAGTCGCTGTGACTTCAGAAAAGGTTCCTGCACTACTCTGACCCGTTAGTGTAATGGCTAGTTTACACTTGCTTCAAAACATGGCTTCGGACAGGCTTTGTTAAAGCTCAGTCAAAGCTCCTGTCACTCAAAAAATGGTTAGCTTACAGTCCTGTTTACACCTTGCTTTTGCTTGGTGCTTCGATGAGTCTTTGGTGGGGCTTCGGTGAGGCTTTGTGGGGGCTTCAGTGAGGCTTTGTGGGGGCTTCAGTGAGGCTTTGTGGGGGCTTCAGTGAGGCTTTGTGGGGACTTCAGTGAGGCTTTGTGGGGACTTCAGTGAGGCTTTGTGGGGACTTCAGTGAGGCTTTGGTGGGGCTTCAGTGAGGCTTTGGTGGGGCTTCAGTGAGGCTTTGGTGGGGCTTCAGTGAGGCTTTGCCATAGACTTCTATGGAAGCTTTGAAGACGCTTTGAAGCACCACTAAAGCTACATGGGGTATAATTTTTGAAGCGAATGCCAAAGCAAAACAAAGCAAAAGCAAGGCGTAAACAGGACTGTAAGCTAACCGTTTTATTTAGTGACAGTGGCTTTGACTGGCGTTCAGAGAGCTTTAACAAAGCCTGTCCGAAGCCTTGTTTTAAAGCAAGTGTAAACTAGCCGGTAATGTGTGTTGAAGCCGAAGCAAGTCCTATCAAATTTGAACTCCAAAGTAGCACTAAAAATCGTGCAACTTTGGAGTTGGCTAGTGTGAACCGAGCCTTATTGTTAAGCCCCTTTCACATGGGTATGTCCATTTTTCATCAATCCGTTGATGGATGAAAAAATGGACAGCAATATATTACTATGGGAAAAAACGAATGTTAACGGATGATTATTAATTTACATCCATAGTGTATTTTATATGTGCAACTCAAGACAATCTACTTCCAATTTGGCCCAGGAAGGTCAAAAGTTTGGACACCCCTGCTCTAATATATTCAATTTTACCTAAGTTTATAAGTAAGAAAACATTTTTTTTTCTTACTATGATTGATTATTAGAAGGTTGGAGATGAATGGGAGAATGTCCTGAATTTTAATTCAACACAAATACGCAGTATAACAAAACAAGATCAAATTGTGATTTTTTTAAAATGTATTTAATTCATGATCACACTGCATTTGGCTTCAAGTTAAAACAAGCTATTAAAGTAATGTTATCTTGGTCCTAAGTGTTTGCTAATCATCCACACATGAAGGTCAGTCGGCACAAAATTGGCTCTTGGTCGAATGACCTACACAGGACTGTACTTTTGTTTTTGGCTCAGGGAAAGAGAAACATTTCACATGAGGAAAGCAAGGGAATACGAAGATGGTACAAGCATCTGCCGCCATACTTCCAGAGTAAACCCAGCAAAGATTACCCAAAGAAGGAAAACAACCGTTTTCATTATGTACTAAAGACAGTTGTGATCTTGATGTCTAACAATAATTATATTTAAACCACGCACTTCATTTTACTGTTTTAATCGAGACTTCGATTCTTTCTCCCTCGTGATCTTAACAAAGCATTTTCCCGATTCTATGCAGAGTTCTCTGCTCAAGCCGACAGCTGTCAAAAAAATAAACAGGCAGTCTGTAAAATTTCACAACATTCCTTAGCCGCAGAGCTAGCTATAAACATTGTAACGTTTTGTTCTTTAGATCAAAAGGAATGAACTTTGGTCTGTAAATGAGGGAATTTTAACCACTTAAAGCTGTTGTATACCCTGACCAAAAAACAACAACTTGTAAGGCAAAGGCATAATGAGCTAGTATGCTGCATAGTAGCTCATTATGGAATGGAATACTTACCTTAGAACGAAGCGGCCGCACTGCCTTCAAGTCACCGCTGAGGGAGCCAACATGTTGCTTCGGCTGACATGCATCTGCGTTTATTCCAGGTTCGCGGCTCCAGTGCTGTGAGTGGCCGGAGCCGCGATGACGTCATGCGCAGGAGTCCTCCATTCCGGCAAGGAGCTCTGATTTTCCGCCAGCATCCGCCGGACCTTCAGAGCGTGTGTGCCGCTGACGTTAGCGGTTGCATGCAAGGTGAATATCTCCTAAACCATACAGGTTTAGGATAATAGGATTTTTATAACAGCTTACCTGTAAAATCCTTTTCTTGGAGTACATCACGGGACACAGAGCGACATAGTCATTACTAATGGGTTATATAGTTACCGTCAGGTGCTGGCACTGGCAACTTCCAAAACCGGAAGTACCCTCCCCTATATAAGCCCCTCCCATCCGGGAGCACCTCAGTTTTGTAGCAAAGCAATAAGTGTCCCCAAAGAGGGGCGGGAGCTCTGTGTCCCGTGATGTACTCCAAGAAAAGGATTTTACAGGTAAGCTGTTATAAAAATCCTATTTTCTTTCTCGTACATCACGGGACACAGAGCGACATAGTCATTACTAATGGGATGTCCTAAAGCAATGCCAAATGAGGGGGGGGATACACCATATATAAGCTGAGCGCTATCAGACATGAGGATCTTTTGCGGCCTGCAACACACTGCGCCCAAAGGCGACATCCTCCTGACTTCTAACGTCCACCTGGTAGGACCTAGTAAACGTGTGTACCGAAGACCATGTTGCGGCCTTACAGATTTGAGCCAGGGAGGCCTGGTGATGCACTGCCCATGAAGTTCCAACTGCTCTCGTGGAGTGCGCTCTAACTTTGAACGGAGGCGGTCTCCTTCTCAAGCCATAAGCTTGCATAATGACCTGTCGAATCCACTTGGCTAAAGTAGATTTTGACGCTGCCTGACCCTTTCTGGGGCCTTCCGGCAGAATAAACAAAGTATCCGTTCTGCGAATCTGAGCAGTGGCTTTTAGATAAGCTTTAACTGCTCTTACTACATCCAAAGAATGCAATAACTTTTCCTCTACCGAAGTAGGTTTGGGGAAAAAAGAAGGAAGAACCACATCTTGGTTCAAATGAAACCTCGATACCACCTTAGGAAGAAAGGCTGGATGAGGACGTAACACTACTCTGTCCTTATGGATAACCAGATATGGCTCCTTACAGGACATAGCTGCTAATTCCGATACTCTTTTAGCCGAACAAATGGCTACTAGAAAAATCAATTTCCTGGTGAGAAGCACCAAGGAAATATGCTGTAATGGTTCAAATGGTTGTTTCTGTAGAACCGACAGAACCAAGTTTAGATCCCATGGACATATGGGAATATTAACCGGAGGACTAATACGCATCACTCCTTGTATAAAGGCTTTGACTAGTGAATGCGAAGCCAAGGGCCTTTGAAAAAATATTGACAAGGCCGAAATCTGACCCTTGATAGTACTCAAGGCAAGCTTCCTATCTACAGCCCACTGTAGGAAGTCCAGAATCCTACCTATTACGTACTTATGTGGATGCCATTTCTTGGCCTCACACCACGCGATGTACGCCTTCCAGATTCTATAGTAGATCTGCCTGGATACCGGCTTCCTGGCATTGATCATGTTAGATACCACAGCATTAGAGAGCCCTCTCTTTTTTAGAATGTGGGCTTCAATAGCCAGGCCGTCAAACCTAGGGCTGGTAAGGAAGGGTGGTATATCGGTCCTTGCGAAAGCCGGACGACGTGGGAGAGTCCAAGGACTCCCCACTGAAATTTTACAATCTCCGCGTACCACGCTCTTCGGGGCCACGCTGGAGCCACCGGAATCACCGGTTTCTTTTCTACCCTGATTCTGCGGAGTAATCGAGGTAACCATTGTGGCGGTGTGAATGCATATATCAGCTTGAACTGATCCCAAGGGAACACTAGGGCATCCGAGCCGCAAGCTAGGGGATCCCTTGTCCGAGAGACAAACCTGTCCCCCTTTGCGTTGAATCTGGATGCTAGAAGATCTACATCCGATGTTCCCCACCGCTGACATATTGTCCAGAAAACCTCGGGGTGAAGGGACCCTTCCTCTGGGCCTAATTGCTGGCGACTTAGAAAGTCCGCCTTCCAATTCTCCACTCCTGGAATGAATACCGCAGATATGGCTGGGACATATTTTTCTGCCCATTTCAGGATGTAATTTACTTCCCTCTGGGCTGCACGACTCCTGGTGCCCCCCTGATGATTGATATATGCCACTGCTGTGGCATTGTCTGATTGCATTCTGACAGGGGACCCTTGGAGTTTGGATGTCCATGCTACTAGGGCATACCGGGCTGCTCGTATCTCTAAGAGATTGATGGGCAGGGCCTTTTCTGCATCCGACCATCTGCCCTGGAGAGACTATTGCTCCAGTACTGCTCCCCAGCCTATAAGGCTGGCATCTGTAGTGACCCCCTTCCAAGAAATCGGACTGAAGGATTTCCTTTTTTCCAGATTCTGGGGAACCAACCACCAACGGAGGCTCTTGCGAACGGAAGGGGACAAGGACATTGTAAGTCTAGGGCCTGAACTTTTTTGTTCCAGGCTGACAGTATGGCCCCTTGCAAATTCCTTGAATGGAATTGACCGTAGGGTACTGCTTCGAATGATGCCACCATTTTTCCCAGCAGCCTCATATACAGGCGTATGGACGGCTGTCTTTTTTGTACCCACTAAGTGGATCAAATCTTTCAAAGACAACACCTTTCCTCGAGGCAAGAATATTTTTCTCTGGCCTGAATCCAACCTTAGCCCCAAGTATTCCAGACTTTTGACTGTTTTTTTAGGGCTGACTTGTCTCGGTTGATAATCCAACCGTGAGATTCCAGATACTTGATCGTCTTGTGAACGACCACGTCTAGTTTTTTCACTGAGTGGTCTATCAGCAACAAGTCATCCAGATATGCCATTATCATTACACCTTGTGTTCTTAGATTGGCCAATAAAGGGCCAGAATTTTTGTAAACACTCGTGGTGCTGTGGCCAAACCAAAGGGTAAGGCTCTGAACTGAAAATGGCGCCCTTCTACTGCAAAGCGTAGAAATTTTTGGTGGACTGGAAAGATGGGAATGTGCAAATAAGCATCTTTGATGTCGATCGTGGCTAACCAATCCTCCCCTTGTAGGGCAGTGGCCACCGATCGGATCGACTCCATCGGAAAGTCCTGATATACAGGAATTTGTATAGCCCTTTTAGAATTAATATGGGCCTCCCGTCCGCGTTTGCTTCGGGACTGTAAAGAGGTTTGAGTAAAACCCGAACCCTCATTCTTCCAGGGGAACCTCCATAATTACTCCTTGGAGCAATAGTTGTTCTAGTGCCAACAGGAGGGACTCTCTCTTCCGGGGATCCCTTGGCACGTTTGACCTCAAAATGGGAAGGAGGAGAGTCTTTTAACTCCAAACTGTATCCCAAACCTACTGCGGAGAGCACCTATCTGTCTTGATCGTGTCCCGCCAGGTCTCTTGCGAACAACTGGAGTCCTCCCCCCACCCGACTGAGTGGGGGCTTCATGAATTTAACTTTGGGGGAGGTTTTGTACCTCCCCTGACCCAGGGTTTCCCCCAGGGACTGGAGAAGCAGGCCTCTTAAAGAGGGACCTCTAACTCTGCTTTTAACCGGCAAGAGCGTATTTTTACCGCTGGAAATTTTCTGGATATTTGTCCAGGTTTTCCCTGAATAAGCGTTCACCATGAAATGGGACGCTAACCAGCCATTCTTTACAGGGAGCTTCAGCAGACCAGTTTTTTGAGCCATAGGAGCCTACGCATATGTACTATAGACAGCGTAAGGCGGGAGGCCTGATGGACTGAATCCTTTATGGCGTCAACCGCAAAGCCTAAGGCTCTAGGTAGATCAGCTAGGGCAAAGCCTGCTGATCTGTCAAGTCCCTCAAGACCTGTTTCAACTGATCCTTCACTGCTTAGCAGACCCCAATAGCTGCTACTGCTGGTTGTATCACCAAGCAGATTTTCATAAGGACTCCAATCTTTTATCTATTGGGTTCTTGAACATTTGGACATTATCCACTGGACATGTCAGTGATTTATACATACAAGAGATGGCTGCGTCCATTGTAGGGACCTTCCATTTTTTTTTTTTTTTTTTTTTTGATGAACTTATCCTCCATGGGATAGACCACCGGAAATCTCTTGGGGGAATAAATATTTTCTCAGGACGTTCCCAATCCTGGTAAATGAGCCCTTTCAGTAAAGGGTGAAGTGGAAAAGAACAAACAGTCTGGGGGCTTCTAGCGACCCCAACGAGGATACAGTAGTGGTTGATGGTTCCGCAAGGTGCATTTTTAAATGCTGATCGGACCATGTTAGTCAGAGACTGAACCCATAATCTTTCAGCTTGAGATGCTGAGAAAAGGTTCCCCCACTGTTGATTCCTCTATAACAGAATCAACCTTATCCTGATCCCCTTCAGGCAGGTCGATCCCTGTATGGGACTGTTGCTCTGCTAACAGGCACTCTGAAGGAGGAGACGGAGATCGGGCGTGCTTTCCCTGACAGGGAGGCAGCGATAAATTTTGACAATCTCTCTCTAATCCTCCCAGAGCTGAGGAAAAAACCTCCTCTGTTACATACACAGGAGCAGGTGACTGAGGACAGCCACAGTACCAAGTACCCCTGCGGGGTCTCTACGGTCACTTACCTCTGAACTTCAGGGGAGACTGGTGCAGCAGGAGTATGCCCAAGATCCTCAGAGCCCGATGAGACCCCCTTCGCTTCCTGGAAGATTCAGTTCCGGAGCTACTGGACGGCATATTCCTAAGCCTAAAGCTGAGGTATTCCAGCCGTAATACACCACTTTTACTGAGAATAGTCTAGCACAATTGCTGCTATATCACAGTTGGTGTCTACTAATGTGCCTTTCTAGGGGATGCCTGTATCAACCGCTTGCTGTATGCCTTTAAATGTTGCCAGCTCTGTCTCTGTACTTCATAGCCAGCTTACTGCAATAATGTGGCTTTTTAAAAACCTGCTGGGACGCCCGCACATGCGCAGAAGCGCTGCGGCGCGCACAGAGCGTCATCCCCCAGGCCCCGCCCCTTTTTCCGGCCACCTCTATATATAGAGGCGCGTGCACGCGCACGCGCGCGGCCACGTGCGCCTCGGCGCTAATTTTTAAACATGGAAACCAGGGACAGGAGCCAGGGCCCCCTTTGCCGCAGGCCGGGGGATAGACGAACACTGCAACATGGCAGAGGAAACAGTTTCCTGTAGGAGAACTCACCAGCTGCCTGGACTTTGTTCTCTGAGAAGAAACTAGTCCATATGACAAGAAAAACATTCCACAGCGGCCTCTAGTGGACAAACACAGGTACCGCAGTTTAATATACTAAACATATATAAAAAAACATTCTTTTTTTTTTTTTTTTTTTCTTGACCACCATTAAAAATTATTACATTTTTTTAGTAGTTACAGGCATGCACAGATATTAGCGGGAATACCGTTAGGTAACAGACAGAAAGACAAATTAGGCTTGGGGGTCCCCCAATAGAACCAAGTTCCTGGGGGCCCCCACTTACCTGTTCCCCGCCGCAGGACTTTGTTTGGTCCACAAAAGCCCAAACTTCACCTATCACGGCAGGCATTGTAATCAAACCTTCAGGGACCGGGTTCCCAAGGATTCCACTCCCCTGGACCTGTATAGCACCCTGCACAGAAAACATCTTGGTCGTGGGTATGACCAGAGCTCTGGATCCCAGGGTCCAGCTCTCCTAAGAGAAGCATTACAGGCAGAACCTTGCTCTTCTCTGCAAGGCCCGGGTACCGACCGTTTAGCTATGAAGCTTTTTTGGTCGGATCCGGAATAGCTTACTGAGGCCCAAAAGAACCTGTACGCAAGCTCAGTGAAAAACACATGTTTCTTCTTGGCCAACACCTTAGACACTGGCAAAAAACTGAGGTGCTCCCGGATGGGAGGGGCTTATATAGGGGAGGGTACTTCCGATTTTGGAAGTTGCCAGTGCCAGCACCTGACGGTAACTATATAACCCATTAGTAATGACTATGTCGCTCTGTGTCCCGTGATGTACGAGAAAGAAATATTCATTTTACCTACAAGCAAGCCTTATTATAGGCTTACCTGTAGGTAAAAATGTGCAAGAGGAGGATAAACCTTTTTTCTGACACTTGTTGGTTTCAAGGTAAAATTACTATTTTTTGTTAGAGAATTACTTAGAATCCCCAAACATTATATATATTTTTTTAGCAGAGATCCTAGAGAATAAAATGGTGGTTGTTGCAATATTTTATGTCACACTGTATTTGTGCAGCGGTCTTTCAAATGCAATTTTTTTGGGAAAAAACGACACTTTAATGGATTAAAAACAAAACAAAAAAAAAACAGTAAAAAGAGGCTTCCTTCTGGGACGACAGCCATGCAGACCAATTTGATGCACTGTGGGGCGTATGGTCTGAGCACTGACAGGCTGACCCCCCACCCCTTCAACCTCTGCAGCAATGCTGGCAGCACTCATATGTCTATTTCCCAAAGACAACCTCTGGATATGATGCTGAGCACGTGAACTCAACTTCTTTGGTTGACCATGGCGAGGCCTGTTCTGAGTGGAACTTGTCCTGTTAAACAACTGTATGGTCTTGGCCACTGTGCTGCAGCTCAGTTTCAGGGTCTCGTTTTAAAAAATGCTTAACACTGTGTGCTATGCAAGCCTCTAATAGAGGGGCTGGCAGTGACAATTATAGGTTTATTTTTTTTTAATAATAGGGGCGGGGGGGCTGAGCGGAGACAGACAGAGAGGGCGCTGACAGGGAGGATTGGGGGGGGGGGGGGGGGTGAAAGAGCAGAGCAGAGGGGACAGCAGCCTATTACTGAGGGAGGCACTTTGACCACGGTGATCAGGGCGGAGCTGCCCTGGTTATCGTGGTCTGTTAAGAGAGGGGCATACAGGAAGTGGTAGGTTTAGTTTTTTTTTTTGTTTACAGTTTAAAGGGGGGCAGATTACATAGCACAAGCGCTGTGCTATGTAATCTGCTTTAAGGGACCAGGATATGATTTTTTTTATTTTTTTGGGGGTTAGCAAATGCTTTTAACCACTGTATGGGCTTGGCCACTGTGCTGGAGCTCAGTTTCAGGGTCTTGGCAATCTTCTTATAGCCTAGGCCATCTTTATGTAGAGTAACAATTCTTTTTTTCAGATCCTCAGAGAGTTCTTTGCCATGAGGTGCCATGTTTAACTTCCAGTGACCAGTATGAGAATGAGAGGGATAACACCAAATTTAACACACCTGCTCCCCATTCATGAGTCATGAGATCCCTGAACTGCAGGAGTTATGCTAAACATTTGCTTCTGGGACTAACAAGGTCGGGATTTCCGATGGGAAAAAAAAGTCAGTCGGGAATCCCGACAGGGAAAAAAAGAGAAACAGCTCTCTATCTTTTGCCGGCCGTTTTCCTGTTGGAAAAAGTCAGATGGAGCCTACACACAGTCGGGATTCCCGACCAAAATCTCTCATCTGACTTTTTCCGAGGGGAAAACCGACCGTGTGTACGGAGCATAACTCATGAGCAATGGCACCAAACCTGCCATCAGCTTTCAAAGAAGCAGTGCAATTCAGTAACCTTATCAAGAAATATTTCTAATCGTCAAAAAAGACAACACTAGCAAGATATTATTGGTAAAAAAAAAAAAAAACTAAGGCATTATATCAGCTTGGGAAGGTACGTCAGCTTGGCGAACAAGAAAAAGTGTCCAATTCCAGGAATGGCCACAATGCAACAGCTGCATCTAGTGGTCAAAATAGGTATTTTTTTTAAATAAAAAATGTGAATAGGAATTGTGGTTACAAACAAAAAAAAACAAACAGATGACCTCAGGTTCTAAACCTAGATTTTAGGATGGATCTACATGCTGGCATGTACTGGCCCAGACTTCTATTTAAAATCTATACCACACAAAGAGGAAAATACTGTCACTCACTTGTTATGGGGGGGCAAAGTACATGACACCTGTAGACTCCCACCATGATATAAAAGGTGAGTGGCTGCATCTAAAAACAATCCTTTAGAACAGGGATATGCAATTAGCGGACCTCCAGCTGTTGCAAAACTACAGGTCCCATCATGCCTCTGCCTCTGGGTGTCATGCTTGCTGCTGTCAGAGTCTCGCTATGCCTCATGGGACTTGTAGTTTGGCAACAGCTGGAGGTCCGCTAATTGCATATCCCTGCTTTAGAAGATATTATTAACAAAAACAGAAGCAACTGTTCCGTCCTAATTAAAGGGGTACTAAAGGTTTGTTTAAAAAAAAAAAAAAAAACAACAACAAACATGTCATACTTACCTCCACTGTGCAGCTCGTTTTGCACAGAGTGGCCCCGATCCTTGTCTTCTGGGGTCCCACGGCGGCTGTCTCGGCTCCTCCCGCATCAGATAACCCCTCTGGGAAGCGCTTTCCCAAGGGGGTTACCTTGCGGGCGCGCTCCCGAGTCCAGCATTTGCATCCATAGACACGAATGCCGGACTCGGCCCCCGGGTCATTGGATTTGATTGACAGCAGCCGAGCCAATGGCTGCGCTGCTATCAATCTATCCAAAGAAGAGCCGAGAAGACCGGGCCGAAATCGAGCGCGTAAGTAAACAGGGGGGGGGGGGGCTGGGGGGGCCAGAAAGTATCGGATGTTTTTTCACCTTAATGCATAGGATGCATTAACCGCTTGGAGCCCGGGCCATAGTCAAAATGACGGCCACAAGGCGGCTTCCTCAGGGCCGGGAGGCCGTCTATTGGCGGCTTCAGCTCCTCTGGCCACTGGGGGGCGCGCGTGCCCGCCGCGTCACTGCGGTGCCGATGCGTGTGCCTGGCGGCCGCGATGTCCGCCGGGTACCCGCGATCGGCCGTTACACAGACAAGGACATGGATCTCTGTGTGTAAACACAGACATCCACGTCCTGTCATGGAGAGGAGACCGATGCTGTGTCCCTTGTACATGTCACTCCCCTCCCCCCACAGTAAGAATCACTAATAGGGAACACATTTAACTCCTTCCTTGCTCCCTAGTGTTAACCCCTTCCCTGCCAGTCACATTTATACAGTAATCAGTGCATATTTATAGCACTGTTCGCTGTATAAATGTGAATGGTCCCAAAAATATGTCAAAAGTGTCCGATGTGTCCGCCATAATGTCGCAGTCCTGACAAAAATCACAGATAACCGCCATTACTAGTAAAAAAAAAATAATAATAAAAAAATGTCATAATTATATCCCCTATTTTGTAGGCGCTATAACTTTTGCGCAAACCAATCACTATACGCTTATTGCAATTTTTTTTTACCAAAAATATGTAGAAGAATACATATCGGCCTAAACTGAGGAAAAAATAATTTTTTTATACGTTTTTTGGGCATATTTATTATAGCAAAAATGAAAAAATATTGTGTTTTTTTTTTAAATTATCGCTCTTTTTTTGTTTATAGTGCAAAAAATAAAAACCAAAGAGGTGATCAAATACCACCAAAAGAAAGCTCTATTTGTGGGAAAATAAGGACGTCAATTTTGTTTGGGAGCCACGTCGCACGACCGCACAATTGTCATTCAAAGCGTGACAGTGCCGAAAGCTGAAATTTCACTTGGGCAGGAAGGGGGTATATGTGCCCAGTAAGCAAGTGGTTAAGGTGAAAAAACATGGACCTTTACAACCCCTTTAACCACTTCAATACCAGGCACTTTCACCCCAGGCCAATTTTTAGCTTTCAGCGCTGTCACACTTTGAATGGCAATTGCGCGGTCATGCAACACTGTACCAAAATACATTTTTTATAATTTTTTGAGACAGATATAGCTTTATTTTAGTGGTATTTAACCACCACTGGGTTTATTATTTTTTGCTAAACAAAACGAAAAAAGACCAAACATTTTGCAAAAAAACAAAAAAGTGTTTTTCGTAGTATATGTTATAAAATGTAGCAAATAAGTAATTTTTATTCTTCACTGATGTGCATTGATGAGGCTGCACTGATGGGCATTGATGAGGCTGCACTGATGGGCACTGGTGGGGCTGCACTGGTGAGGCTGCACTGATGGGCACTGGTAGGGCAGCACTGATTATCAGTGTAAATTGTGCCTGTGTCAGCCTTGCCAGTTATCGGCTCTCCTTTCCTCACACAGTGACAGAGCGTGAGGGAAAGGTTTGCCGATAACCGGAAAGTTTGTTTACATATGATCCACTGTGATTGGACACAGCTGATTACATGCTAAAGGGCCGCTGTGATTGACCATTTATCTTGACCTGTGACCAGCTGTGTATTTTTGTAAATATTTTATTATATATTTTCATGTGACAACACTGAAGAAATGACACTTTGCTACAATGTAAAACAGTGAGTGTACAGCTTGTATAACAGTGTAAATTATCTGTCGCCTCAAAATAACTCAACACACAGCCATTAATGTCTACACCGCTGGCAACAAAAGTGAGTACACCCCCAAGTGAAAATGTCCAAATTGGGCCCAATTAGCCATTTTCCCTCCCCGGTGTCATGTGACTCGTTAGTGTTACAAGGTCTCAGGTGTGAATGGGGAGCAGGTGTGTTAAATTTGGTGTTATCCCTCTCACTCTCTCATACTGGTCACTGGAAGTTAAACATGGCACCTCATGGCAAACAACTCTCTGAGGATCGGAAAAAAAGAATTGTTGCTCTACATAAAGATGGCCTAGGCTATAAGAAGATTGCCAAGACCCTGAAACTGAGCTGCAGCAGTGGCTAAGGCCATACAGTGGTTTAAAGTATTTGCTAACAGAAAAAAATAAAATAAAAAAAATCATATCCTGGTCCCTTAAAGCAGATTAGATAGCACAGCGCTTGTGCTATGTATTCTGCCCCCCTTTAAACTGTAAAAAAAAAAAAAAAACCCTAAACCTACCACTTCCTATATGCCTCTCTCTAAACAGACCGCGATAACCAGGGCAGCTCCGCCCTGATCACCGTGGTCAAAGTGCCTCCCTCAGTAATAGGCTGCTGTCCCCTCTGCTCTGCTCTTTCACCCCCCCCCCCAATCCTCCCTGTCAGCGCCCTCTCTGACTGTCTCCGCTCAGCCACGCCCCCCGTCGCTATTATTAAAAAAAATAAAAATCTATAATTGTCACTGCCAGCCCCTCTATTAGAGGCTTGCATAGCACACCGTGTTAAGCATTTTTTAAAACGATAGGAAAAAACGAAAGCAAAAACTGCGCTATCTACACCAATAAAATAACAGCAGCACCTGTGATTATGTGATAACATAAAAAAGACAAAAAATATAGAAAAACAAATGCGCTACAATGTGAGTATTTAACCGATAATAAAGCCAGTTAAGTGAAATCCACAAACACACTAATGAATCAAAAAGTCCATAATGTGATGACAGGTGAACAAAGTGAAATGTGACGTGTGTCAGTGAATAAAAAGTTCCATCAGGGCCAAAGATGAGGAGAGACCGTGGGGGAATAGGCAGTTATAAACTTGATGAATGGTGCATGCAACACCCGTGTCCACCACCAACGATATAAACTGCTTACCAGAAATAAGAAACATATGAGCCCATCTGCAATCCCAGAAAATGGTCCAATGAAGTCCAATAGATGGCTTAAATCACAGCAGACATTCCCAAAAAGACAGAAGGAGCTCGACAGTGCATTACCCAATATCAAATTTATTTAAGAAAAGGGTTAAAAACACTTACAATTAAAATGTAGTAAATAGACAAATCGACCGGCCGGTCCGCCGTAACCTGTCCCGTAGTGATGACGTCAGCACGCAACCTCCCGACGTACGTTTCGTGTTCCTACACGTCGTCAATGGGGATCCCCCTCCCCTATCCCCGTCGTCAACGGGGATAGGTGAGTATCGGCGTATAACACGCACCCACGATTTCCCCCTGATTTTAAGGGGAAAAAAGTGCGTGGTATACGCCGATAAATACGGTATTTGGTTCAGATGGTGTTTAAGCGTGTGTGGCAGCAACCAGGTGAGGAGTACAAAGACAAGTGTGTCTTGCCTACATTCAAGCATGGTGGTGGGAGTGTCATGGTCTGGGGCTGCATGAGTGCTGCCGGCACTGGAGAGCTACAGTTTATTGAGGGAACCATGAATGCCAACATGTACTGTGACATACTGAAACAGAGCATGACACCCTCCCTTCGGAGAATGGGCCGCAGGGCAGTATTCCAATATGATAATAACCCCAAACACACCTCCAAGAAGACCACTGCCTTGCTAAAGAAGCTGAGGGTAAAGGTGATGGACTGGCCAAGCATGTCTCCAGACCTAAACCCAATTAGGCATCTGTGAGGCATTCTCAAAGGGAAGGTGGAGGAGTGCAAGGTCTCTGACATCCACCAGCTCCGTCATGGAGGAGTGGAAGATGACTCCATGGCAACCTGTGAAGCTCTGGTGAACTCTATGCCCAAGAGGGTTAAGGCAGTGCTGGAAAATAATGGTGACCACACAAAATATTGACAATTTGGGCCCAATTTGGACATTTTTTTTTTTTTTTTTTATTCTTAATTTTTATTTTCTTAAAACAGGGTATACAGATACAGCGTTCCCTTTTAAACAAATCATATAAAGCAATATCAATAATCAATCTGTCAAATTCCTTATTTTACTATAGTCTTATGATCTATTCTTCCTATTGTCCCTCTGCTTTTCTTTACCGCTACATCTCCTACTTCTTTTGACCCTGCTATCTTTTCCTATTTCCCCTATTCTCCCCCCTTCCCCTTCTCTCGACCTCCCCCTCCTCCCTTCTTTACCCCTGCTTTACGCAGGAAAATATCAAACAGACAAACATATAAAAAATAAAAAAAAATGGAAACCACATATTCTTTAGCTGGATATGAAACTTCTCTGAAGTCCCTTACTCTTATTTCACGTCAACCTAGTTTTTTTTTTTACTCTCCTAATAGTTTCTTCCCTTCCTCTGTTTTTACAAATTGCTCCCATGGTGCCCATATATCTTGTACTTGTTTTTTTCCCTCCAACGTTGTCGGTAAGTATTTCTCCATTATTCCTACCCTTCTAACTTTATTTAACCACATTGAAATCGTAGGGGCTGTAGGATCTTTCCATTTCATCGCTATACAACTTTTCGCCGCGTTTACCAAATGACACAAGACTGAATTTATATATTTTTTCGGTGGGATTTGTGTATGATGTAGCAGGAAGAAAGCTGTTTCTTCTGCAATCTGATGTTTAGTAAATATTTGAGTAATTCTCTGTACAGTTTGCCAAAATTGTCTAATTACTGGGCATGCCCAGAATATATCTATCATAGTCCCTTTTTCATCACATCCTCTCCAGCACCTGTCAGATATTTCAGGAAAAAATGTGTTTAAGGCCAATGGCGTATAATACCAGCGTGTTAATATTTTATAGTTTGATGCCTGCGTTTTCGTACACCTTGAAGATTTTAAAGACAAAACTATAATTTTCTGGCATTGTGCTGGAGAGAAAATTTGGCCTAAGTCTCTTTCCCATTTGGTAAAACAGTCCATTTTAAAATCCTCTGAAGGTGTGGTCAAGATTATGTATATTCTAGAGATTAGGTGGTATAGGGGTTCCTCTCCTTCACAGTACTCCTCAAATTTAGTTTGTGTTCGCCTATATCTTTCTGCGGGACCCAATGTCTCCAAATAATGTCTGACCTGTCTCGCTTGCCATATGGGTTTTTCATATTGCCCTCCTCGTTGTGTTAATACACCAATTGATACCCATCCTCTGTCTCCCAGAAAATGTGAGGCTTGAAATCTTCCTTTTTCTCTCAGTTTCCTAAATATTTGTGAGTTCATGCCTGGTGGAAACTTGGTTTCCTAAAATCGGAAACAGAGGGGAGTTTTTGGTGGAAAATTTAGGATTCTGATTTACTTTATTTCCTATTCGTAAGGTTTCTCCTATTGTAGCTCTTTTTTAGAGGAACTAGGCACATTTGCTGCTCTATGGTTACCCACAATTTATAGTCCCCATGTCTACTACAGTCTACTATCCTGCCAAGTTGAACCGCCTGGTAGTATTTATTCTACCTATTCTTGGCCGTTTACTGGCCCATATTAATTTAATAAACACTCCACGGACTTGATTGAAATAGGACATGGGAATTCTAACCAGCAGTGCTTGGAAGAGGTAGAGGAATTTTGGCACCACACTCATTTTTAGAATATTACATCTCCCGAACCATGAGTGTATTCCTTTACTCCAGCCTTCCAATAAAGTTTTAACTGTACTAAGTAATGGTACAAAGTTTAACTCGAAAATGTTTAGTAGATTTGGTGGTATTCGTGTTCCTAAATAGTTCAAGGCCCTAGTTGTCCATCTGAACTTAAAGCGATCTTGTAACCCATTTTTGATGTATTCCGGGAGTGCCACCCCCATCGCCTCCGATTTACCGTAATTTATTTTTAAGTTTGACATAAACCCGTATAATTCTACTTCTTTCATTAAATTTGGTAGCGAGATTTGTGGTCTTGCTAGTGAGAAGAGCATATCATCCGCATAAGCCGATACTTTATATTCCTTTCCCCCCAACTCTATACCCACTATATTTGTGTTCTGTCGTATCTTATTTAGAAGTGGTTCTAATGTTAAGGCAAATAAAAGAGGCGACAGGGGACAGCCCTGCCGGGTTCCATTTGTGACATCAAGAGGCCTGGAGTAGATCTCATTTACTTTTACTAGTGCACGCGGGCCTGTGTATACTCCTATTATCCATTGGACCATTCTCTCGCCTAATCCCATCTGTTTTAGGACCTCAAACATAAATTTCCAGCTTACTCTGTCAAATGCTTTTTCTGCATCCGTATTTAAAAAAACACTCGGTATCCTCTTGTGATTTACCCTATGGATCAGATTTAGCACTTTTATAGTGCTATCTCTTGCCTCTCTTGTCGGGATAAATCCTACTTGGTCAAGATGTACTATTTCAGGCAGATAAGACTGTATACGGAATGCTAAGATCTTTGTCAAAAATTTTAAATCTACATTTAACAGGGATATTGGTCTATAGCTACTACAGCTCGCTGGATCTTTCCCCTCTTTTGGAATAACTGTAATATGTGCTGTTACAGCCTCTGACGGTAGCTCCACTGTTTGTTCTACTTTATTAAACATCTTCGTCATATATGGGCCCAAATGTGTAATAAAACTCTGATAATATTGTATAGTTAGACCATCCGGGCCTGGCGTTTTACCATGCTTTATTGTTTTCATAATTTTTTGCACTTCTTCTATCGTAATTGGTCTCTCTACTTCTCTCCGAGCTGGCGATGATAGTCTAGACCAGTGGTTCTCAACCTGGGGGTCGGGACCCCCTCGGGGGTCGAATGATGATTTGCCAGGGGTCACCGAATCCTGGGCTGTTCCTGAAGCCTGTACCGCTCTCCCAGCTTTTTTTTGTTGGCACCCAGCACGGCAGTCCCTGGAGCCCGCGGCCGCCCACTCAGCCTCTTCACAGCCGCCCACTCAGTTCACGACTTGGCTGGGAGGCAGAGACTAGAGGTCAGCTGACTGGTGAGGAATGTGAAGTGGGCGGGGCTGGAGGAGACCCTGTCTCCTGATTTCGGCATAGGTGTCACTGCTACGAGACACCACAAAGTCAGAGACACAGTGAAGCCCGGGAGACACAGTGAGTAACACTACCTGGGATTATAGTGGCCATTAAAAGTCCCCACTACAGTTTTCAGATCAGCAAATGACCTTGATCAAGAGCATCTAAGTTGGCTGATCAGAACTCCCCACCAGCACCGCCACTCATCCCAACTCCCCGCCAGCACTGCCACTGATCTCATTCCCCCACCAAGGAGTAAGAGTAGGAATAAAAATAGAGAATATATGGAAGGGAGAGGAAAAGAATGGGAGGAACAAAGAAAAAGGGAGAGAAAGAATAAGAGAAAGAACAAGAAAGATGACTAGAGAGGAATGGGGGAAAAAAAACAAGAAATGAGGATAGAGAGAGATAAAAGGGAAAGAAAGGAGAACAAATAGAAAGAATGGCACATCCTAAAATGTACCATGAGGGGGTTTAATACTGTACGAGTGGAAGGGACTAAATGTCCATGGGTTAGGGGCGCAAATTACTTGCCTT
This sequence comes from Rana muscosa, assembly GCA_029206835.1. Taxonomy (NCBI): domain Eukaryota; kingdom Metazoa; phylum Chordata; class Amphibia; order Anura; family Ranidae; genus Rana; species Rana muscosa. The sequence continues at coordinate 143,530,387 of CM055126.1, read as the reverse complement.
GTCTTAGGTGTGGACAACGCTATGAAAATAATTTTACTGTTAGGGGTCCCCACAACTTGGGAAATTTTATCAAGGGGTCACGGCACTAGAGAGGTTGAGAACCACTGGTCTAGACAGTCGTGCAGAAGACACATATTTCTTAAGGGATCGCGGGGAGACCAATATCTCTGGCAAATTGTATAATGCAGAGTAATATACCCCAAATTCTTGCGCTATTTCTTTTGGGAAATAACGTTTTTGGTCTGCTTTTGTTTTAATCATTGGTATATATGACCGTAGTGTGATCCTTAACAATATCACGCTATTGTTGTTTTTTTCTGTTTAATCCACTATTGTGCCACAAATGTTTATGCCACTATACGGAGCCCGTGGGATTTAGGAATCGATCACCTAATGTTGTGGGAGCCACCATCATCCACAGAGGATTTTGTGATCCCCCACTGGGATAAAGGCCCTGGCTGGGTATGAGCCATCTGTGCTAAAGGCTTATAGTCTGGTAAGCATTCATTGCACCTGTTAGTTGGTACTGTTTGAGAATCAAGTTTCTCTTTGAACGAATATATGAACTTTTGCTGGGATTATTGAATTGATCTCTACAAATTGGACTTTTTAAGCGCAAATTTTTACTTTTTACTTTTACTTGTGCTAATCCCACTTATTTTTGCTGCTTTTTGGACTAGTCCATCCCCTTTTTTTCTTTAAGCGCAGTTTTTTACCCTTTATATATGACCGTATCTGTTGTTTTTAATTTTTTTTTGCTAATAGTTTACCGCATTTGTCTCCTGAATCATACTCTGTCCTCCTCCCGTACTGAAGAATTGCTTCGGCCTTATATCGTAAGAGGTCGGCTATTTGTCTTCTAAGATGGGCTAATTCTATCCCTATACTTATTTCTGTTCTCTTTTTGTGTTGTATATCGAGATCCTGTAGCTTTCCTAGTAAGTATTTTAATTGTTCTTCTCTAGCCTTTTTCACTCGCGATCCATGTTTAATTAGGCAACCTCGCATTACTGCTTTATGGGCCTCCCATACTATACCCGGGTCACTCTCTTCAGTATCGTCTATCTGGAAATACCACCTAATTTCATTGATCAGATCTTCTATAATTTTGGGGCTCTGTAGTAAGCTTTCGTTTAAGCACCATCTCCAATCTGTTGATTGGGTTCCCCCCTTTAAAGTTAACCCCATCGTAACTGGTGCATGATCTGTCCATGTTATATTTCCTATGGATATGTCCTTCACTGACTGAAGTAATTGATGAGGTATCAGAAAAAGATCTATTCGGGAGTATTTTTGATGTGGATTCGAGAAACAAGTATAATCCCTCTCCTCTGGATGTATAATTTGCCACCCATCTACCAATTGAAAGTCGTGTAATTTCCGCAAGATGCGTCTTCTAATTCCACTAGACACCGATGAGGTCCCGCTGGATGTATCTACTTTGGGGTCTAGGGGCATATTTATATCTCTTCCACATATCAACTTCCCCTCCTTAAAATCTGTCAATTTTGAAAGTACTTTAGTCAAAAAAATTATCTTGGTGTTCATTTGGTGCGTACATGGTGGCTAGAGTTACTTTCTCCCCGCCTATCGCACCTTTAAGAAAAAGGTATCTTCCCCCAGAATCCAAACATTTATCCGTAAGTATCCATGGTATTCCATTTGAGATTAGAAATCGCCACACCTTTAGTTTTAGCTTCTTGATTCGAAGCTGGATATACATTTTGGACATTTTCACTTAGAGGTGTTTCACTTTTGTTGCCAGTGGTTTAGACAATAATGGCTGTGTGTTGAGTTATTTTGAGGGGGCAGCAAATTTGCACTGTTATACAAGCTGTACACTCACTACTTTACATTGTAGCAAAAGTGTAATTTCTTCAGTGTTGTCACATGAAAAGATATAATAAAATATTTTAGAAGATGTGAGATACTGTATATCTGCTGTCTTCAGCTTTCTAGACTCTTTAGAAGAGGGGTCAGCAACCTGTAGATTGCGATCTACCAGTAGATAGCAGACAGTTGACTGGTAGATCGCGGTCTGGGCTTGCTGACCCACCATCCCAGAGCATCAGAGTGAAATGCAGAGGGACTACTTGTAAAGATGGAGCTGAAGTAGGGAGCAAGAGTCGTCACATCCTCTGTAGTGCTGGCTCCTGTCCCATGTGGAGTGGCCCCATTTACTTAAATGGGTCGTGATCGGTAGGCGGTAGCATGCACCAAAAGCAACAGGGGGATTAATTCCTGCTGCAGCATGTGTACACCTTTGGCTGCTGCCTCAGCAGCTAAAGGGGGTAAAGATTGGGGCAGTAAAACCGCAACTCAACCACAGGGTTTTACGTGTGAGGGAGTCCTAAGAGTGCCCCTGCTGAATCCAACAAAGGGCTCATTCACAAGTGCAGCAGGCACTGCTGTTCCTCTAAAATGCGATCTGAGTTGGTTTGACAGGTGGTGAGGAGGAGATATGTTGCCTCCTCACCACTTGATTTAAACCCATGATTGCTGTGCAGTGCATAAGATTTGTTTATTCCCTAATTCCCTTAATTTTCAGGGATTTCCTCTCACTTCCTAATAAACCTGGCAGGGGTTATAACCCTCCCTTACTAAAACATTTTTGCCTATTGTTCTACTTTAATATAAAATAAGTTCCTGCAAATACACCAAGGAGGCCTTGGCTGATGTAGTCATACTGGGGCATATATGAAAACTGGAGTAACGCTTTCAATTAATTTCAATGGAGGGGGGCGTTTTTTCAGCGCACTGTCCCAGTGTGAAAGGATTCATTGATTTTAATGGAAATAAGTTTTCAGGCGCTTTTTTTTAGCGTGAAAGCACCTGAAAAGCGCCTCAGTGTGAAAGTGGCCTAAGTGACAATCTCAGATTACACTGCTGCTGCAAAAAAGCATGTACAGTGTTCTGACCCACAAAGTCTGTTCTGACTAGGGTTGCAGTGCCGACACTGATCATTTGCAAGAGTACATGTATTCGTGCAAATGCTCCGATGCCTAATCTGATACCTGAGCAGCCTCAGAGATATTCAGTGCGGCGGTGGGGGCAGTTACAATCACCGATCTCTCCGTGTGGCTTTCAATAAAGCAGTTGACAGTCGCTTCTCCTCCTCTCCCTCCCGCGGCTTCCAACTGCTTTATTGAAAGCCACACGGGAGATTGGCGATTGTAACTGCCCCCACCAGAAATGGGGATAGGAGGAGGTATTTATAGTTTGAAACAGGAGAGCAGCCTATGGTGACAATGCTGTAAATGAGAGTGGTTACTCTAGAACAAGAAGTGAGTTGCTGGCAGGGTCACCAGCTAAAAATAAAAGGCAAAGAAAACCTGGAAAAAGCGTTCTAATGTAGTGAATAAGGTATGAATAAGCTGCAATAAGTGCTGTAGAGATCTACATAAACCACAAGGTTGGTTCTGAGGATGTAGCAAGGTTATGTCAAATGAGGAGAAAGGAGTAGGTGAGCAACTTAGGTAGGTGCTAGAAGTGTTATTGCCCCAAGAATTCTCAGCCAGGAAAGTATGGGATTATCCATGAGCTGCTTTAGGTAGATCCCCAATGTGGGACCAGATTCAGACATCAGCCAGATGGCGATTCAACGTAGCAAGAAAAAAAAAAACAGATGGATGTCTAAGCCAATAAATGCAGTGCATTAAAGGGTCATATTGTGAAGATGCCAGTTTGCAGGCAATGGCAAGTATTTAGGTTTAACACAGGAGAGAATCTGCTACTAGTGTGGGAAAAGGTAAGGTTGGAGTTCCGCTTTAGACCTGCCTCACCTGGAATCGACCAGCAAGATTGCAACATGACATTCAGAGTTTAGCCTGAAAGATTTACTGGTACTACTTCTCATGAACATTAATTTCTCAGATAAAATACAAGGAAACACTTTATCTTGTTTCACAACATCTTAAGATACAATATAAATATATGGCAATATCAAACTTAGTTTCTGTGCTACACAAACATGCATTTTCCTTTACAGCACCAGCAAATAACTGGAATAATTTGCCATTTTTTCACCTTATATGTGGATGAATAGAATGTCACAAAGGTTGCAGGTGCGTCCACTGCCTGGCTAACATGTACCAACAAGATCTCGGATTGGTGCAGTTGGTCTAAATTAACATAATTGGATTTAGCATCTTGGTCCCATCACACTATAAAGATGTATAGAGAATCCATAGGGGCCTGGTACTGCTTTCTATGTCACTGCTAATCTGAAAATCAGAGTAGAGAGAAATGATCTAAATATTGACCGATGTGAATGTACAGTGTATATGTAAAGCGCTGCGTAAATTGACGGCGCTATACAAGTACCTTAAATAATAATAATAATATTTGGTGGACTTAAAGTGGTTGTAAACCCTGTTACACCACTTTGACCTACAGGTAAGTCTATAATAAGGTTTACCTGCACGGTTTAGGAGATATTTACCAGATACGCTTGCACCGACGTCATCGTTGCATGCACACTGAAGAAAGGGCACAATTGTGCCGTTTCCAAGGGGCTCGTGCCATGACTCCATTATGCTTTCACTTTGCAGGCAGAAAAAGAGGAAGTAAAACCCATCAGGGTTTACTTCCTCTTTAACCTTTTCCTGTGAATTATCATATAAGAAGTCTAGGTGTCTGAGATTCATGAATCTCTTGATTTTTACTGGATCAATTGAACCATCCATGTCTTTGTTCAGGATAAAAGGTGAGAAAGCATAAAACTCGCCTAATCGGCCCAATGTTTACATTGATTTATGCTTCTCTGAAACACAGATAATCGAGGTTCAGTCAAATGAGGCCCAATTTCCTCCATTCATAATGCACTGATGAGTTGTATTGGGATCATTGTTGGCTGTTGCAATAAGGTCACTGCTTCGACATTGCTACAATGAGCATTCTGTAACATTTTGGAGTGTGGAAGCCTTCAGACCAAAAAGACTCCTTTTGGTGCTTCAGGATGAGAATTATGATGTGTGGAAAGAGAGAACCAAAATGAAGTTTAGAAGTTCAATTCAACCTACTAGAACAGAGAGGCATCTACCAAAAACCAGCCAATGTGTTCATGGGTTCTTAAGTGTTCCATTTTTTAGCGCATCAAACTGCGAACAGGAGAACCATGATTGCACGCGGAGTAATTCTATAAGGAAGATATTTTTATACAGTATATATACCAAGATCACTCCAACAGCTGGTTTTGCAGCACCTGCCTACCCAGCTTTTTGCTACTTCTGTCCAAGTGTTGCTTTATGTTGAAGAACTCTGGGTGTGAACAACGCCTCTGACCTGATCAGGTGCATGTTATCAACTGGGGCAATACAATTACCCACCACTAGCATAGGAATTTCCAATGGATATTACCCATTTAAAACCCCAAACATCAGTCAGAAAGTTCTTAGTTTTTTACTTTAGCACAGAGAGGGGATAGGTTAAAACCTCCATCAACTTTTTGTGAACTGTCTTTTTGACCCGATTGGCATCTGCCATCGCAAGCAGGATTAGTTCTCGATGGGATGCCTTAATGTACTTTGCATTGTAGATCCTGCTGCAGGAGATTTCAAATTTCCTTGAAGAAGAGTAGAAGCAGGGAGCAGTGTTTGAGAAATAATTCAGCACACTAAAGTATAACCCATAACCTAACCTTAGTTATGATTAAATCATGAGTACGAGGAAGAAAATATTTGACCAGCACACCTTGACATATGTTGCAGAGACCACTCTTTTAAAGTGGTTGTAAACCTCTCTGTGTCACTTGTACCTATAATTTGGCTTACCTATAGGTACTGTAAATATCTCCTAAACATGCGCTGTTTAGGAGATATTTGCTGTACACTGCACCGATGATGTCATTGGCGCATGCGCTGTGAAGAAACAGCCCTCCGAGCCTTTTCTTCACTAGCAAGTGCCGGGAGTGACGTCACACAACTCCTGCCAGTCACAGAGCCGAAGCCTGTGGCCCCGGAAGGAAGAGGGGCGAAGATGGATGTGGCCACCAGCGGGGACAGTGCGGGCTTGGTTTGCAGGTAAGTTCCACATAATGGGCTAGTAAGCGATGCATAATAGCCCATTACGCTTTTACTTTGCAGGGGGAAAAAGAGGAAGTAAAACCCATCAGGGTTAACTGCCTCTAACTGAAAAGCTCACATAATCAAATCTTACTGTCAGGAATTGGATCACCTGCTGGTGCCAGCGTGACTCCCAGACCTATAGGTCATAGTTTCAGTGTTCACAAGCGGGTATCTCTCAACAGCCAGCAGTTCCTAGCAATTGGTCATCCCTTAAAAGTGGTAGTAAACTCTGCATTTCGATTTATACCTACAGGTAAACTTATAATAAAGCTTACCTGTAGGTAAAATTAACATCTCCTAAACGTGCACCAGTTAGGAGATAGTCTAGCGAGCAGCAGCCAATTACGTCATGTCATCATGGCTTGGCCATTCAAGCAGCCGCAGAATGCGAGCCTAAAAGGAAGAATGGGTGAAGGTGGAAGCCTCTGCAGTGGTGACAGAGTGCCACAGGAGGGCTTTGTTTTAAAGGAAAGTCTTTCATAATGACATTACGTTGCAGGAGGATTTTTTTTTATTTTTATGTAAAGAGTTTACTACTGCTTGAAGCTTGCTGCTGGGAGCATATTTAGTCCCTCCTCTGTTACTTCATCTTACGTTGGTGTTCTGCCATGTGCCTCGTAACCTGCTACCCTGTTCCTGATCCTTTACCAGCTTGCTTGTTCCTGCTCTGGTGTTCCCTCTCCCTGTCCTGGCTTGTCCCCTGCTCTTTCTGCCTAATCTTCTGTGTATCACCCTGGTTCTGACACGGACTACACCTTTTAGCCATACCCTGCCATCTGTATATAGTTAGCTTAGTTAGTTGGTTTAGGTAGTTTGTTTAATGTGATCACTCTCACTCATTAGAATGACTGGTTTAGGTTCATGGGGTTTTTGGTATCTTGGCGTGTTGGATATTTGTTTATATTGTTGTTTTACTGGCATTGTCCTTAATAATCACATTATTTTAAATCATTTGCGCCTGGTGTTCTCTGTTCAAGTCCATACATTTCTGATCACGCCTGTTTCACCGGATACCAGCACTTGGTATTCCTGACACTTATTGCAATGTTTAGTAGTGGTACCGGACCCCCTCACGTGTCTGATGAAAGGGTCCTGTGCAGATCTGAAACATTTCATTAAAATGTGATCATTTGTTATGCGAGTTTTCCAATAAAGAGTGGATCTTGAAATAAAGATTTGAGGTGTTCTGACAAACAATTTTCTTCTATCTCTTATATCAACACCAAATGGAGTTGCTGCACTACCTTAAATTTACAAGGTCAGTTCAGTTATGGAGTGGAAAATTAATACTGTATTTTTCGCCCCATAAGACGCACTTCCCCCCCAAAAAAATGGTGGTAAATGTCTGAGCGTCTTATGGAGCGAATATTTACCAGCCCCCCCCCCCTGTTGCCGCCATTTCACAATACCGGCAGGAGAGAAAACAGACATCCAAAGACTCCCGCGAGCACCAGGCGATCTCCTGGCTGGGCCTGTCACCCAGCCACAGACAGAAGACAGAGCAGCCCGAGCGGCCGAATGGAGTACGGCTGCGGCGGACAATCGGGCTGCTCTGTCTTCTATCTGAGTGACAAGCGGATCAGTGTGACATGTATCATAGGAGGCGGGAATATGTTACAGTGTGTATTGGGATATTCCGTGACAGAGCTCTGTGTGGTAAGGCTGCATTTCATTGGCACAAGTAAGACTGTATTCTATTGGCACTGGTAGGCTGCATTTAAATTGGCACTGGTCAGGCTGCATTTAATTGGCACTGGTCAGGCTGCATTTAATTGGCACTGGTCAGGCTGCATTTAATTGGCACTGGTCAGGCTGCATTTAATTGGCACTGGTCAGGCTGCATTTAATTGGCACTGGTCAGGCTGCATTTCATTGGCACAGGTCAGGCTGCATTTTATGGGCACTGGTAAGGCTGCATTTCATTGGCTTGGTAAGGCTAAATTTCATTGGTACAGGTCAGGCTGCATTTCATGGGCACTGGTAAGTGCATTTAATTGGCACTGGTAAGGCTGAATTTAATTGTCACGGGTCAGGCTGCACTGGTCAGGCTGAATTTAATTGGTACTGGTAAGGCTGCATTTAATTGGCACTGGTCAGGCTGAATTTAATTGGCACTGGTCAGGCTGCATTTCATGGGCACTGGTAAGGCTGCATTTCATGGGCACTGGTAAGGCTGCATTTCATGGGCACTGGCCAGGCTGCATTTCATGGGCACTGGCCAGGCTGCATTTCATGGGCAATGGCCAGGCTGCATTTCATTGGCTTAGTAAGGCTGAATTTCATTGGCACAGTAAGGCTGAATTTCATTGGCACAGGTCAGGCTGCATTTCATGTGCACTGGTAAGTGCATTTAATTGGCACTTAATTGGCACTGGTCAGGCTGCATTTCATGGGCATTGGTAAGGCTGCATTTCATTGGCACTGGTAGGCTGCATTTCATGGGCACTGGTAAGGCTGCATTTCCAGGTGATACTGTACACTCGAAAAATTAGAATATCGTGCAAAAGTTAATTTATTTCACAAATGCAACTTAAAAGGTGAAACTGATATATAAGATAGACTCATTACATGCAAAGCAAGATAGTTCAAGCCGTGATTTGTCATAATTGTGATGATAATGGCTTACAGCTCATGAAAACCCCAAATCCACAATCTCAGAAAATTAGAATATTACATGCAATCAATAAAAGAAGGATTGTACATAGAACAATATCGGACCTCTGAAAAGTATAAGCACACATATGTACTCAGTACTTGGTTTTGGGCCCTTTTGCAGCAATTTCTGCCTCAATGAGGCGTGGCATGGAAGCTATCAGCCTGTGGCACTGCTGAGGTGTTATGGAAGACCAGGATGCTTCAATAGCGGCCTTCAGCTCTTCTGCATTGTTCGGTCTCATGTCTCTCATCTTTCTCTTGGCAATGCCCCATAGATTCTCTATGGGGTTCAGGTCAGACGAGTTTGCTGGCCAATCAAGCACAGTAATCCCACGGTCATTGAACCAGGTTTTGGTGCTTTTGGCAGTGTGGGCAGGTGCCAAGTCCTGCTGTAAAATGAAGTCAGCATCCCCATAGAGCTCGTCTGTGAAAGGAAGCATGAAATGTTTCAAAATCTCCTGGTAGACGGCTGTGTTGACCCTGGACTTAATGAAGCACAGTGGACCAACACCAGCAGATGACATGGCTCCCCAAATCAACACAGACTGTGGAAACTTCACACTGGACTTCAAGCATCTTGCAGTGTGTGCCTCTCCATTCTTCCTCCATACTCTGGCTCCTTGGTTTCCAAATGAGATGCAAAATTTGCTCTCATCAGAAAAGAGGACTTCGGACCACTGAGCAACAGACCAGGTGTGTTTTTCTTTAGCCCAGGTAAGACGCTTCTGACATTGTTTGTTATTCAGGAGTGGCTTGACAAGAGGAATACGACATTTGAAGCCCACGTCCAGGATCCGTCTGTGTGTGGTGGCTCTTGATGCACTAACTCCAGCCTCAGTCCCCTCCTTGTGAAAGTCCCCAACACTTTTCAATGGCCTTTTTCCTGACAATCCCCTCCAGGCTGCGGTCATCCCTGCTGTTTGTGCACCTTTTTCTTCCACACTTTTCCCTTCCACATAACTTTCTATTAATGTGCTTTGATACAGCACTTTGGGAACATCCAACTTCTTTTGCAATTACCTGTCGAGGCTTTCCCTCCTTATGGAGGGTGTCAATGATGGTTTTCTGCACAACTGTCAGGTCAGCAGTCTTTCCCATGATTGTGATTCCTACTGAACCAGACAGACTATTTAAAGGCTCAGGAACCCTTTGCAGGTGTTATGGCTTAATTAGCTGATTAGAGTGGGACACTTGGAGCCTAGTATATTGCACCTTTTCACAATATTCAAATTTTCTGAGATTGTGGATTTGGGGATTTCATGAGCTATAAGCCATAATCATCACATTTATGACAAATCACGGCTTGAACTATCTTGCTTTGCATGTAATGAGTCTATCTCCTATATTAGTTTCACCTTTTAAGTTGCATTAGTGAAATAAATGAACTTTTGCACGATATTCAAATTTTTCGAGTATCACCTGTAATTGGCACTGGTAAGGGTGCGTTTAATTGGCACTGGTCAGGCTGCTTTTCATGGGCACTAGTAAGGCTGAATTTAATTGGCACGGGTCAGGCTGCAATGGTCAGGCTGCATTTAATTGGCACTGGTAAGGCTCCATTTCATGGGCACTGGTAAATATTTTAGTACACCATTTGGTTCAGAATATTTTTTTTTCTTGTTTTCCTCATCTAAAACCTAGGTGTGTCTTATGGTCAGGTGCGTCTTATGGAGCGCAAAAAATTGTATATTACTTAGTTGAGGAGTATAATCATGTACAAATAGTTGGAGGAAATCAGGGTGGAAAATACCTTCAGCTTAATATTTATCCCTTGCTGAAATTCACAATGGCTGGGATGCCACACATTATGTAAATAAAGCCAAACTGTTCTGCTATCAGACTAGAAGTTTCACATGGAATATGTGAATACATTAGCTGACATTTGTTATTTTTGCGTAATAGGATATGATTTTTAAGTACTGTTAAAACAAACACCTTTTCAATACCAGGTAACAACTCAGTAACTGTTCAAATGGTCACATTACGAAGTGTGAAATAAGGTGTATTCTGGAAGTCACACCTGAGCAAATAGACCTGGGATGTTATCGATACACAGAATCTCCCAGACTTATTATTGGACAGGTTACAAGTGTGCTATGGAAAGTAGTGTGGTGTAGCCACAGGTGGTTATGCAGATAATTTCTGATGAGAATAAATGTAATTAGGAAAATGTTAGAATGAATGAGGTTTCTTTTGCATATACAGTACTGTATGAATCCGAACACATGTCAAGCTTCCTTTCTGCACCGTTTTTTATTTCGCACACATTCTAAAGCCTTCCCTGCAATGGACTAACTGGCAAATACACCATCCTGGAAACGAAGGACTTGTTCAGATCATGCGCAGAGACCTGAGGTTTTTGGCACCAGTCTCTGCAAGGAAAACAAATTGTGCCCTCTTCACACCACAACACTGATATCGCATGCAAATTATTTTCTTGCCGAGATCTGCAACGTGTATGCAGTTTTCTGTGCAGGAAAAAAATGATGTGTCATCAACATTGTGGTGTGAACATGGCACATAGAGAACAATTGTTTTCCTTGTATCTGTGCAGAGAATTAATGTTACATATTTCTGTGCAGAAAAAAAACAAAACCTCATGTGATAGCAGTGTTATAGTGTGAACACAGCACATAGAAAACATTGGATTTCTTTGGAAACATATTGGATATAAAGTACTGTGAAAACGTATTTGCCCCCTTCCTGATTTTTTTTTTCTTTTTATGCATATTTGTCACACTTAAATGATTCAGATCAATAAAAAAATATATTACGCAAAGATTCTTCTGAGAAATAAAAATGCAACTGGACTTTCAACCATATGTCTCTCTTTACCCTACCATTTATAGTACTGCCGTTTTGGGTCCTTGGACCAATCAGATGCTAGAGAGCAGTCTCTTTTTTTTTTTTTTTTTATAATTTATTCTTTATTGGAGATTTAAATAGGAAAATTACAACATACACCCACGTTGGTGTTTAAAAATATTAAGAAAAAAAAAAAAAAAATTAGTACAAAAATATACTTATTCCTATCTTCCCCTTTTTCCCATTTCACCTCTAATCATTCCCACCTTCCCTCTCCTATCCCTTCCCCCCCCCCCCCCTACCCTGATCTGTCATCTTTCTCTCTCCATCTACTTTATTCCCTTTCTTTTTCTGTCATTCCTTGCACATATTTATCTGACAGTTTAAAAACTCTCCATTTTTCCCATGCTGCTCCATGACTTTCCCCCCTTCCCTGCTCTCCCTGGCACAGATATTCCATATCAGAGATGTAATCCACCCGTTGTATCCATTCTTTTATGGTCGGTTTTTTTGTTGATAACCAATTTTTTGGGATTAACCCCTTTGCCGCGTTAAGCAGGGGTGGGACTAACATTTTTCTGTATTGTTTTTTCTGTGCCATGGAACAAGCAGATCCAGGCATTTTGTGGGATTGTTTCTCCAGTTACTACCTCAATGTAGTCTAGGATCTCTGTCCAGTATTCCACTATTATTGGGCATTCCCACCACATATGTATTGTCGTTCCCAATTGCTTACAGCCCCTCCCACATAATGGGGAGTTGCTGGAGTGAATTTTGTTCATTCTTTCTGGAGTCAAATGCCAGCGTACCATATTCTTATAGTTTGTTTCTATAGTATTTATGTCTGACGAAAAACTGTATACTGCTTCAATCATTTGCTTTTTCTCTATTTCTTTACCCAATACTTGGCCCCATTTTTCTATGAAGGGCAATAGTCCTTCCGTTTCTAGTTCTGTTAATATTTTATAAACTTGTGATATACCGTGCTTCAGAGACTTTCCTTTACTACATATCTTTTCCATTTGCGTTAGTGCTTTTTCATTTCTAATTGGTTGTGCTATTGTGCTAAATAAGTGTTTTAATTGAGAATACTCCCAGTCGCTAAGCTGGTTCCACCCATATGTCGTGATCAGTTCTTGTCTTGTCCTTATTTTACCCGCTGTGATAATGTCTTTTAATTGTGCAGTTCCCAGTTGTTTTCCCAATCGTGTCCCCTTTCCTGGCGTGAAAAGCTCTGTACCTGCTAGCGGTATTAGTGGGGAGTTGTATTTCCATTTTTTGTGTCGATGCAGTGTATTCCAAATTTTAAATACATTCTTGGTTATTTTGTGTGTTTCTGTGCCCAATGCTCTGAATTTTGGTGGTATCCATATATTTTTTTGTAGGTGCGTCATACTTAATATGTCTTCCATTTGTACCCACCTTTTTTTTGTATGTGCGTTTGCCCATTCCACTAATCTTGCTAATATAATCGCCTTGTAGTATCTCTTTATGTCTGGTAAAGCCATGCCCCCATTTTTTTTCCCCGCGTTAGCAATGTGTAATTTATTCTGGCCTTTTTACCCTGCCATATATATTTCAAAATCATAGTTTTTATCACCTTAAAAAAAACTTGGGGTATATCTATTGGGAGCATCTGAAGCCTATAGGTCACTTTCGGTAGGATTATCATTTTCAAAATGTTGATTCTTCCTATCCAGGAAATGGGTCTCTGAGAGGTGTTTTTTAATTCTACTTTGATTTCATTTATTAGGAGAGATAAACTTAGCGGGATACAGTTCTTCTAATGTTGGAGTTATTTTAATTCCTAAATATGTTAGTGTTTTTGTCTCCCAAATGAATGGGAATTCTTTCTGTAATAGTCTCTTTGTTTTTTTCTATTCCCAAATTCAAAATCACAGTTTTAGTTGGATTAATCTTGAAATTTGAAAGTTCCCCATATTCTTTTATTTATTTTACTACATTGGGCAATGACAACCTTGGCTTTGTTATGTATAGGAGTATGTCGTCTGCAAATGCAGCCACCTTATGTTCTTCATCTCCCACTCTCACCCCTCCTATATCCCGACTATTTCGTATATTTGACAACAGTGGTTCTAGTGTAAGCACATACAGGAGGGGCGAGAGCGGGCACCCTTGTCTCGTTCCATTAAACATCTCGAATACAGACAACACACTCCCATTTACCTTAACCCTAGCCATAGGATGGGTATATAGATTTTTAATCCATCTCATATATTTTGGTCCCAGACCTATCCTCCGAAGTGTCTCCATCATAAACCCCCAGTCGACTCGGTCAAATGCTTTTTCAGCATCTATGGACATGAGTATGACTGGGGGTTTCCTCTCAGCCCCATTCCGGATTAATAGTAGGGTTCTTATGCTATTATCTCTCCCTTCCCTTCCTGCCACAAATCCAGCCTGATCTACGTTTATTAGTTCCGGCATTAGAGTTTTTAATCTCGTTGCCAATACCTTTGCGTATAGCTTTGTCTGTATTCAATAACGCTATAGGCCGGTAGCTGGAGCATATAGTTCCGTCCTTTCCTGGTTTTGGTATAACAGAGATATTGGCAAGGAGAGATTCTTTTCTTCGTTCTACATCTTCTCCCATTCCATTAAAAGAGTTGCATAGTTCTGGGACTAACTGTTCTTTAAATTTTTTATAGTACTTAATCTGAAATCCGTCAGGTCCTGGACTTTTCCCCCCTGATGTTTCTTGAAGTGCTTTATTTATTTCTTCTTGTGTGATTGGCTCTTCTAGACTTTCAGCACTTTCTGATGTTATCTTTGGTAAATTTGTTTGCTCTAGGTATTCCTGTATTCTGAGTTTCCTACTTTCCTCCTCCTGTCGTGTCTCTTTCGCTCTAATATCATATAATGCACTATAGTATGTCTTAAAAACTTCTGCGATTTCTGATGTTTTAAATTTCATTTCTCCTCTCTGATTTTTAATTTTATTTATGTAATTTACTGTTTTTTTTCTCCTTTGCTATTCTTGCTAGGTATTTCCCGGGCTTATTCCCCCATTTATACCTTTCCTTTGCTACATTTTTGAATACTTTTCTGGTTTCTTGTTCCATCAGATCTCTGAGTTGACCTTGTTTAACTATTATCTTTTGGTATGTTTCTCTGTCTTGCTGTTTTTTGGCATTTTGTTCCAAATCTTTTAATTCCTTTAATAGGCTTTTCCTTTTTAGATCTCTTTCCTTCTTCTTCCCCGCTCCTATGGAGATCAATGTACCCCTTATACAAGCCTTATGGGCTTCCCATATCGTTGCCACACTTATCTCTGGTGAATTATTTATTCTGAAATATTCTTCAATTTCCCTTGATATTGTCTCGCCCACTTCTTTATTGTCTAAAAGGGCCTCGTTTAAACTCCATATACCCTGTCTTTGTTCTACATTATTAAATCTTATTTTTACCATTACAGGGGCATGGTCTGAGATTGATATTACACCTATCACAGCATCCACTACATATTCCAAAAGCCCTTGGTCAACTAACATGTAAGCCAATCTCGAATACGTGTCGTGCACCAGTGAATAATACGTATAATCTTTTTTACTTGGATGTACCACTCTCCACGAGTCTACTAGCTGTTGATTATGTATTTTTTTTTTTGACCAATTTTAATTGTTTGGTATCTCGTATCGGTGCACCAGACGTACTGTCGAGTCTGTGTTCCATTGAAAAATTGAAATCCCCAGCAGGAATTACATAACCTTGTTTGAAGTCCATTAGGGCATTTAAGATCCCATTCAAATATTTCTTGGGCTGGTTATTTGGACAGTATACATTTGCTAATGTGTATTTTTTCCCCTGGAGATTCCCTTTTAGGAACAGGTAGCGACCCTCTGGGTCCACTCTTCTATCTTCTATTATAAAGCTTATGTTCTTCCCTACACCTATGGCAACTCCCTTTGCTCTTTTATTTGGGGAATCTCCGTAGTACCAGGTTGGAATCGCACGCGAGTATATTTTTGTATTAGAGTCTAATGCTAAGTGTGTCTCCTGTAGGAAAACGATTTCTGCGGAGTACCTTTCTAACTCCCTTAGTATCATGTGCCTTTTTTCTGGGGAGTTAAGACCCCTTACATTGTATGTAATACATTTTATGTCAGTCATATATGTTTCTTCTTTTTCTTTCCTTTCCCTTTCTCCTTCCCTCCTTTCTTCTTCTTAAGATGCACAGATCTAGGTTCCCCCCCTCTCTTCCCCTTATCCCCCCCTCCTTTGTTGGAACCTTAACCTCATGGTCTTAGTGCAGGATTTTCTCCCTTAGTACCGCTTTGGGTACTCTGCACCTTTTACCCGAGGTGGAGTTCTGTTTGGCTCTATCAATCCCCACTCCCCCACTACTAGGGGGATTTTGCCCGGGCCGTCAGTGAGTCCGTGTCTCCAGATCCCTCTCTATGTCCTTTTATTACAGTTTACTTTTGTCTCCCCCTTCCTCTGCACCCCCACCTTCGCCCTCCCTAATGGAGAAAAAAAAAACAGCCCCGCAATCACACCCACACCACTCCCTCCCCATCTCTTCTTGTAGCCTTTTCTATTTATTCTATTAAGACATCTGGCATTGGGATTTCTAGCTTTCTACAAAATTCGGGTATCTCTTCGATGAATCTCAGTCTTGCCGAGATACAGTTTTTCCTCCCGATCAAGCATGCTGGGAAACCCCAATTATACTGGATCTCATGGTCCGTGAGGATCTTTAATAAAGGTTTTAAGTTCCTTCTTCTTTTCAACGTTTCTTGAGATAAATCCTGAAAAATTTGAATGCAGTTTTCTTCCAATTTTATTGGTGACTTCCCTGTCAGGTTTCTCCACAATTGATTTTTTACGTCCCAATTTTCAAATCGTACGATTATGTCTCTCGGGTTTTCCTGCGGTATTTCTTTTGGTCTTCTTATTCTATGTGCTCTCTCGATTTTCATTGGGGACGTTATTTCTCTGTCTAGCAGTGAATTACAAATGTTCATTATTATTTCTGTTAGGTTCTCTGACTGAGATGTCTCGGGTAACCCTCAAATTCTTATGTTCTTCCTTCTTTCTCTGTTCTCTTGGTCTTCCAATTTGTATGCCTGTTCCTGTTGTTCTTTTTTCATTGATTTTATCTCTCCTTCTAGTTTTTTTATAGTAATTTCATTACAATCTGCTTTTTTTTCCACTTCCTCTACTCTTTCACGGATGTACCTCATATTTTCCTGTATTACTTCCATTTGCGCTTTTAGCACTCTTTCCAGGGCTGCAAACATACCCTCTATTTCCTTTTTTGTTGGTAATTGCCCCTTGTCTTGCTGTTCCTCCTCTTTTCTCTGCTCAAGCTCTACTTCAGCTTCTTGTTCTATTCTAGACTCTGATATTGTGTCTGTTTCTGCAGAGTTTTTATTCTGGCCCTTTTTCTTTTCCTTCTCCTTGCCGTCTGTCTGATTACCTTTAGCTCCTTGCTGCTTTTCAGCCACCTGTTTATCTCCATTTCCACTATGGGTTACATATTTATTCATTGGGCCCGGGCTGGGGATCAAACTTAGCCGTGGGGATTTTGATGTTGCCCCCCCCCTCTTGCTCCCTTTCCTCTCGTACTCATTCTTAAATTCCTTAATATACCTTTCCGGTGTCTTTTTATTAGGGGGAGGGGGGTGATGTACTTATTGTGTCTCTTCTGCTAGAAAGTTTAGAGAAAATAAAAAAGGTACCTCGTACCAAGTAAAGTACCAAGTTGATGTACCCCTTCACAATTACCAGCATATCTCAGGGGTAAGCAATAACATATTTTCTGCTTTTTTGTAACAAGTTCTATTTATCAAGCAGTTCCCCTTCAAGATGTTCCCGGAGGGTACAGCAGTAGACCAAAAAAAAATAAAAATAAAAAAGAGGACTGAGGGGGAAAAAAAAAAAACCAAAAGCACAATAACGGGCCTTTCTGCTATCAGCTCCGAGTCCCGTTCAACACTTCAGAGTAGGAATAGAACTTTACATTTCTAGGTGCTTATTTACCAGTTTCCTATATCTTGAAGTGTTCCTGCTATCTAAATGCCACAATATCTTGTACAATGTTTCATAGTTCTCCCCTAAATACTAGTAGAGAATGCAGAATGTAGTTCAGTCCGTTTTAGCACAGAATTGTTTCAGGTTTAATGTAGACCTGCGACTAGAGGTCGACCGATATATCGATTTTTCGCACTTTTTAATTAATCGGCATCGGCCGATTTATTCTGAAAACAAAAGCCGATATGAAAAAAAAAAAAAAAAAAAACTTCAGCGCAGCTTGCAAATAACATCTTTCATAGAAGTCAATGCAAGTTGCCTGAAGTTTCCCATGGAGGTGGAGTGACTCATCTCTGGGCAGCCTGCCAAGTGAGAGAAAAGAAGAAACATTGTATCTCTTATCAATGAACTGAACTCCCTGTGTAGAAGTTCTCAGTTTAACCATTTAAAGGCTAAATCTTTTCTGACACTTGTAGTTTACAAGTAAAAATCCTGTACTTTCCGCTAGAAAATCACTTGGAACCCCCAAACATTATATATTTTTTTTTAGCAGAGACCCTAGGGAATAAAATGGCGGTTGTTGCAATATTTTATGTCACACGGTAACTGAGCAGCGGTCTTTCAAATGCAATTTTTTGGGGAAAAAATACACTTTAATGAATATTAAATAAAACTAAAAACTTTTTTTTTTCGTCAAAGTTTTGATTACCTGTTTTTGTGCCTGCTTCCTGATTCCCTTACCGAAGATGGCGGCGGCAGCACGAGAGAGCCGAGAGAGATCGGCATCGGGTGCCGACATCGCGGGCGCCCAGGACAAGTAAGTGTCCATATATTAAAAGTCAGCAGCTGCAGTATTTGTAGCGGCTGACTTTTAATATATATATTTTTTTTTTGGCGGAACTCCGCTGCTTTCACACTGGAGCGGGCAGGCGTTGGCGGTAAAACGCAGCTAGTTTTAGCTGCGCTTTACCATCATTTTAGTGGCGATATTCGGCTGCTAGCGGGGAGCTTATAACCCAGCTAGCGGCCGATGAAGAGGTTAAATGCGCCCGTGTAGCACCGCTGCAGAAGCGCTTTGCAGGCGCTTCGGCAGCAGTGCCCATTCATTTCAATGGGCAGTAGTGGTGGAGGAGCGGTATACACCGCTCCAAAGATGCTGCTTGCAGGACTTTTTTTTAACGTCCTGCCAGTGCACCGCCTCAGTGTGAAAGCACTCAGGCTTTCACACGGAGACTGCAGGGGAGCCGTTTTGCAGCCATTTTTACAGGTGCTATTTTTAGCCCAAAAGTGCCTGAAAAACGCCTCAGTGTGAAAGGGGTCCAACTGTTAGTTTTTTTTTTCCCCTTCATCTCATAAAATCGAAAAAAATCGGCCTAACATATCGGCCCAAAAAAATCGGCATCATATATCGGCCATCGGCCGCAGCGATTTCTAAATATCGGCATCGGCCAGAGAAAAACCCATATCAGTCGACCTCTACCTGCGACCAATTTTAGCAAAACAAGAAAAACGAAACAAAAACAGCACACCCAAAAAAAAGGAATAGAACGCTTTTACCCCAGAGGGCAATCCACTTTAAACAGTTTTTCTATACTTTTTATCATATTCTCGCACCTAGCACCTAGGATTTTAGAGGTGTTTCTGAAGTTCACTCTTCAAGCCCAGTTATCTTTAATACAGTTCAAAATTGTATGTATAGGCGCAGTATTCACCAGGCTTCTGTACCTCCTCCCCTACTCCCTACCACACATCATTCCACTGTATTCCACTTCAACTCAATTTGGGGCAGCATAGGTAGGGGGGTGGGGGAGAGGGGAAGGAACACTTTCTCTGTCCTTTTAATTGTATTTACTGTCCATTCAGCCTTTAATAGTTCTTAATACAGCCTGGGCAGTTCGTAGTATGGCATTGCGGAGAAAAAGCCAGGCATCCATAGAGGGGGGGGGGTTCCTCCTACCGCCCCTTTGGGTTTCACCTCTCCCGCATCCCTCTAGATCAGTTGTTCTCAACTCCAGTCCTCGGGACCCACTAACAGGCCAGATTTTAAGTATTACCTTGGGGAGATGCAGACTAGAATACTGCAACCACTGAGCAGCAAATTATATCACCTGTGATGCATTTCAGTTATCTTGCAAACCTGGCCTGTTAGTGGGTCCTGAGGACAGGAGTTGAGAACCACTGCTCTAGATCATCTAATCTCAGAGGTTACTATAGGCTCTTAACAGTCAGTTTTCCTATACACAAGTGCTTGCATCAAAATGACAGTTTGTTTCTCCTCATACCTCTGTCTTTTCTTTTCCTCCTTGCTTCGCTCACCACTACCTCCTTTCTAGAGAAAGGCAGGGGAGTCCGTGTGGTTTATTCGCAGCAACCAGGGGGGGGTCTGTAAGAGTCAGACCCAGCATCAGCGGGGGGGGGGGCGTCCACCTCTCTCTCTTTAGATAGCAGGCTCCGGGCTGCAGCTTTCCCTGCTCCCCGCACACTCCACCTCTGAGCTCCTTCCGGGTCTTCCTGGATCGCGCATTGCGTCTCTCCTCAGCGTGATCTGCTTGGCTGCGGGTTTCCCCCCCGAGTCTCTCTCCTATTGCCTCCCGCGGCGCCGAGGGCATGAGGATAGGTGCGATGCGGGCGGAGATGCGAGCGGGCCGGTAACGGGGCTCAGGCGGTTTTCATCTTCCTGGAGAGGAGAGGGCTGGAGACCTGGTGTCTCATCTACGTGCTCCAGCGCATTGGCAGCGCCATTACGAGACTCCTCCCTCCAACATTCCGATTCGAGAGCAGTCTCTTAAAAGATAAGCATGGGCTTGTGAAAAAAAAATTATGCTCACCTAGATGGATGAAGTATTGCTCTGATGCTGCTTCTGTCTCAGCTGGCTAGAAGACTGAGAAACAATGATCAAAGACCAGTGATCACTCGGTTCTCAGCCCGAGGAGCAGAGAGCCTGTGATTCTGCTCTGCCTCTCCAGTGCTCACTGGAGTGCTGGGCTGTGCAGGGGCGAGAGAAGCTGGAAAATACCTTCAGCTTAAAGTGGAGTTCCACCCTGAAAAAAATACACGAAAATGCAGCAAAAAAATTGAAAAAGAAAAAAATAAATAAATAAATAAATTTTACTCACCCGAAATACCGGTTGCTATGCAGATGTTCCTAATCTGCCTCTTCCTTATCCGAGGTAGATCTTCTTCATCCCTCCTATTCGCTGTGTCTTCTGGTGAATGGGCGCGCTGCCTTATGGGAACTGTGAGTAATCACAGAGAGCAGCCGCCCATTCACAAATCGGCACGAGACTCGCGCATGCACAGTAGGAAACGGGCAGTGAAGCCGTATGGCTTCACTGCCTGTTTCCCTTAGTGAGGATGGCGGTGCAGGACCTGCAATGATCGAGCGATTGGGATCGGGGGGGCCATCATCGGGGGCGAGTAGGACAGGTAAGTGTCCTTATTAAAAGTCAGCAGCTACAGTGTTTGTAGCTGCTGACTTTAAAAAAAAAAAAAAAAAATTGCGGGTGGAACTCCGCTTTAATATTTATCCCATGCTGAAATTCACAATGGCTAGGATGCCACACATTATGTAAATAAAGCCAAACTGTCGGCAGCTCGCTGAGAGGCTGAGCCAGTTGCCGGTCCAGGCATGTGGGTGGTTCCCGACTGTGAAGTCTGGATCTTTCCCGAGCCTGACTCGGCTGAGTGATGCCAGGGGACAGCGGACTTTAACCTACTGTCGGCTGAATACGGGTCACAGGAGTGCAGAACTGAGTTCACTTCTGTGATCTTTAGAAATACAGGCAAAATAGATTTGGCTATACTTCTCCTTTAACTAAAATATTAACAATTTAAATTACCGAAACCCTGATTTAGTGGTTTGAACACTGTTTTCATATGCGGGTGCTGCTCACCTATGCGTTCGCTTCTGCATGCGAGCTCGGCGGGACGGGGCGCGTTTACATTTTTTTTTCTTATTTATTTTACCTTTAATTTTTTTTACACTGTTCTTTAACCACTTCCATACAGGGCATTTTCACCCCCTTCCTGCCCAGACCAATTTTTGTTTTCAGCGCTGTTGCACTTTGAATGACAATTGCGCGGTCATGCAACACTGTACCCAAATGAAATCTTTATGGTTTTTCCCCCACAAATAGAGCTTTTGTTTGGTGGTATTTGATCATCTCTGTGGTTTTATTTTTTGCGCTATAAACAAAAGAAGAGCGACAATTTTGAAAAAAATAAATATTTTTTACTTTTTGATTTAATAAATATCACAATTTTTTTTTTTAACAATTTTTTTCCTCAGTTTAGACCGATATGTATTTTT
This sequence comes from Rana muscosa, assembly GCA_029206835.1. Lineage (NCBI taxonomy): Eukaryota > Metazoa > Chordata > Amphibia > Anura > Ranidae > Rana > Rana muscosa. The sequence continues at coordinate 143,508,558 of CM055126.1, read as the reverse complement.
CTACATATTTTTGGTAAAAAAAAAAACGCAATAAACATATATTGATTGGTTTGCACAAAAGTTATAGCGTCTACAAAATAGGGGATAGATTTATGGCATTTTTATTTTTTTTACTAGTAATGGTTGTCGATCTGCGATTTTTATTGTGACCGTGACATTGTGGCGGACAAATCGGGCACTTTTGACACGTTTTTGGGACCATTCAAATTTATACAGCGATTAGTCGATTAGTACTATAAAACTGCACTGATTACTGTGTAAATGTGACTGGCAGAGAAGGGGTTAACACTAGGGGGCGCTGAAGGGGTTAATATGTTCCCTATTGAGTGATTCTAACTGTAGGGGGAGGGGACTCACAAGTGTAGGAGACCGATCTGTGTTCCTCTGTACTGGGAACACACATCGGTCTCCTCACCTCTGACAGGAGGTGGATCTGTGTGTTTACACACACAGATCCACACTCCTGCCGTGATCGCGGGCAATCGTGGGTGCCCGGCGGACATCACGGCCACCGGGTCACAAGCGGTGCCGCGGGCGCGCACCGCCAGCCCCCTAGACGGCCGGGAAGAAAAGACGTCATGACGCCCGCCCGCAGGGAGGGAGGGTTCCTGCCGGCGTCATATGACTGTGGCCCGGTAAGGAAGGGGTTAATAAAAAAATGGTGTCACTTTTATTCCTATTAAAAGGTATGCAAACATCCCTTGTAATAGACAAAAGCATGACAGGTCCTCTTAAATATGAGATCTGGGGTCAAAAAGACCTCAGATCTCATATTTACACTACAATGCAAAAAAAATTATAATAATTTTGTCATTTAACCACTTAAGCCCCGGACCATTTGGTAGCTAAAGGACCAGAGGTGAATTCAGAATTTTGCACTGCGCTGCTTTAACTGAAAATTGTGCGGACATGCAATGTTGTACCCAAACGAAATTTGCGTCCTTTTCTTCCCACAAATAGAGCTTTCTTTTAATGGTATTTGATTGCCTCTGCGATTTTTATTTTTTGCGATATAAACGGAAAAAGATCGAAAATTTTGAAAAAAAATGATATTTTCTACTTTTTGTTATAAGAAAAATCGAATAAACTCAATTTTAGTCATACATTTAGGCCAAAATGTATTCAGCCACATGTCTTTAGTAAAAAAAATGTCAATAAGCGTATATTTATTGGTTTGCGCAAAAGTTATAGCGTTTACAAACTAGGGTACATTTTCTGGAATTTATACAGCTTTTAATTTATGACTGCCTATCTCATTTCTTGAGGTGCTAAAATGGAAGGGCAGTACAAACCCCCCCAAATGACCCCATTTTAGAAAGTAGACACCCCAAGTGATTGAATAATGACAAAAAAAAATAAAAAATTACAAAAAGTTTTCACTAAATGATATATTGCTCACACATGCCATGGTTATATGTGGAATTGCACCCCAAAATACATTCTGCTGCTTCTCCTGAGTACGGGGATACCACATGTGTGGGACTTTTTAGGAGCCTAGCCGCGTACGGGACCCCGAAAACCAATCACCGCCTTCAGGATTTCTAGGCACAAATTTTTGATTTCACTCCTCACTACCCATCACAGTTTTGAAGGCCATAAAATGCCAAAATAGCACAAAACCCCCCCAGATGACCCCATTTTGGAAAGTAGACACCCCAAGCTGTTTGCTGAGAGGCATGGTGAGTATTTTACAGCTCTCATTTGTTTTTGAAAATGAAGAAAGAACATTTCTTTTTTTTTTTCAATTTTCAAAACTTTGTGACAAAAAGCGAGATCTGCAAAATACTCACCATACCTCTCAGCAAATAGCTTGGGGTGTCTACTTTCCAAAATGGGGTCATTTGGGGGGGTTTGTGCCATCTGGGCATTCCATGGCCTCCGAAACTGTGATAGGCAGTGAGAAGTGAAATAAAAAATTGACACCCTTAGAAAGCCTGAAGGCGGTGCTTGGTTTTTGGGGTCCCGTACGCGGCTAGGCTCCCAAAAAGTCTCACACATGTGGTATCCCCGTACTCAGGAGAAGCAACAGAATGTATTTTGGGGTGTAATTCCACATATGCCCATGGCATGTTTGAGCAATATATCATTTAGTGACAACTTTGTGCAAAAAAAATAAAAAATAAAAATATTTTTTCCGCAACTTGTGTCAACATATAAAATATTCCATGGACTCGACATGCCTCTCAGTATATAGCTTGGGGTGTCTACTTTCCAAAATGGGGTCATTTGGGGGGGGGTTTGAACTGTTCTGGCATTTTATACACAACATTAGGAAGCTTACATCCACTCTTCTAACCACTTGAAGACAAAGCCCTTTTTGACACTTTTTGTTTACATGAAAACATATTTTTTTTTGCAAGAAAATCATGTTGAACCCCCAAACATTATATATATTTTTTAAAGCAAAGGCCCTACAGAATAAAATGGTGGGTGTTGCATTTTTTTTTTCTACACAGTATTTGCGCAGCGATTCTTCAAACGCATTTTTTTGGGAAAAAATACACTTTTTTAAATTTTAATGCACTAAAACACACTATATTGCCCAAATGTTTGATGAAATAAAAAAGATGATCTTAGGCCGAGTACATAGATACCAAACACGACATGCTTTAAAATTTCGCACAAACGCGCATTGGCGACAAACTACATACATTTTTAAAAGCCTTTAAAAGCATTTACAGGTTACCCCGTTAGATTTACAGAGGAGGTCTACTGCTAAAATTACTGCCCTCGATCTGACCTTCGCGGTGATACCTCACATGCATGGTGCAATTGCTGTTTACATATGACGCCAGACCGACGCTTGCGTTCGCCATTGGGCAAGAGCAGGGCAGGACAGGGGTGCTTTTTTTTTTTTTTTTTTTATTATTAATTTTGCTTTTTTATTTTATTTTTAAACTGTTGCTTCCATATTTATTTATTTTTATCACTTTTATTGTTATCTCAGGGAATGTAAATATCCCCTATGATAGCAATAGGTAGTGACAGGTACTCTTTTTTGAAAAAAATGGGGTCTATTGGACCCTAGATCTTTCCTCTGCCCTCAAAGCATCTGACCACACCAAGATCGGTGTGATAAAATGCTTTCCCAATTTCCCAATGGCGCTTTTTATATCCGGGGGGGGGGGGGACATTCCCACCCACTGCTTGTAAAAGCAGTCCAGAGGATAATTAGCCACTAGGATTGCTTTTACATGAAAGCCGGCCGCTGGCAGAAAAGAATGATACCAAGATGATACCTAAACCCGCAGGCATCATTCTGGTATAAACATTCAAAGTCCAGCAACATACCAGTACGTTGCAGGTCCTTGTTGGACATGTATTGTAATCTTTTTTTTCATGCAGCCTGTTGGCTGAACGAAAAAAAAAGATTGATCGGTGGGTATGCCCACCATTAGAATACCGCCCTTCACCCACCCACTTCCAATGATGGGCATACATGCACCATTTATATATGCCGAAGCATGGGGGCATCTTCTCGCAAAACTTATGCCGCATACACATGGTCAGACTTTTCCACGGGCAAGCCTCCGTCGGAATTTCGACCGTATATACGCGGCATTAGGAGCAAAATCACTCCTCCGCTCCTGCTGCCCCAATGCTTCGGCATATATGCTTTTTTTTTTTAACTGTGGTGGTGAAATCACCTCCTACAGCACTGGAGTCGCAGGGATCAGGCCTGTCTCTGCGAACGCTGCAGTTATGTGTGTTGTGTTTTGTAAGTGACAGTGATCGATCGATACTGCACTTCGGTGGCCTGGGCTGGACGGAGGGGCAAAACGCAGGTGCTAGCAGGTATCTGGGCTGATCCCACTAACAGTGCGTTTTTGGGAACCCTAAACTGCTGGGGACGCTAGTATAGATCTGATCAGATCAGATATTGAGCTGATCAGATACTATACCACTAAGGGGGGTGTATGCTTCACGTGTGGGTGTTAGCGCTACTGGCACTAACCTGACGCTGCCTGGGGTGTGATGCAGACCCTCTCTGACGCTAAAACCTAATTGATATCACCCGCCGAGTGATCAGGGGGTTAAACCTTTATTGGGTTATATACGGTGGGTGCCCTGACACTATAAAAAGCAAACTAACTAACCAGCGTCACCCGTAACACTTATATGGTGATCACTGGTGAAAGGGTTAACTAGGGGCAATTAGGGGGTTAAAACCTTTATTAGGTAATATATGGGGGTACCTGACGCTATATAAAAACCTGACGGCGAACCTAAAAAAAAATTACTGGCTACCTATCGGCATCACCGACACTAAGACAACGATCATAAAAACGATTGCTTAGCGACAGTGGTGATAGGGGGTGAAAGGGTTACCTGGGGGGCGATCAGGGGGTTAAACCTTTATTAGGTAATATATGGGGGTACCTGACGCTATAAAAACCTGCGGCGAACCTAAAAAAAATAACTGGCTACCGATCAGCATCACCGACGCTAAGACATCGATCAGAAAAATGATTGCTTAGCGACGGCGGTGCTAGGGGGTGAAAGGGTTATCTGGGGGGTGATCAGGGGGTTAAACCTTTATTAGGGGGGGTTAGGGGGCTACACTGGACCTAAAACTAAATGTAGTGACACTTTTACAGTCACAAATGTCACTGATTGCAGTGATCACTAAATAAATGGTCACTGCAATCAGTGACACTGTGACTGGGGGCTGGGGGGTGATCTGGGGGTGTCTGGGGGGGCCTGGGGGGGCGATTTATGTGCCTATGTGTCCTGGTGTCAGTGTGCTGTTTTGTGTACTAACCTGCATCTTCTCCTGTACGGCGCTCGGTATATGTGAGCGCCGCAGGAGAGATGACATCACTTCCTCCTGCCTGGCAGGCAGGGGAAGCTCTCTCATTCGCCGGGAGCGATCGAGAGGGGGTGGCTGGAATCGAACGGCCGTCCCCTCATGCCGGATCGCTCCCGAAGGTAAAACGACCACCCACTGTAAAGAAGGGGGGTCCGATCGGACCCCCCAACTATACAAAGGCAATCACGTACATATACGTGATTCTGCCTGTCGGTGCCATTCTGCCGACGTATATTTACAGTGGGCGGTCGTTAAGTGGTTAAAAAAATAAATAAAATGGCCCTTTAAGAGCTATGGGTGCAAGTGACGTTTTGACGTCGCTTCCGCCCTGCTATGGTATGGAGACGGGTGGGGGCCATCTTCCCCTCACTCGTCTCCATACCCAGCACAAGAGAGGAGGGGGGGGGTGGGCAGAGACCAGACCGCCATTATCCGAAACCGGACCACCGGCTGAAGACGAGGATACCTGGGTTATGGCAGCTAGCTGCTGCCATAACAGAGATATCCCTCTTCAAAGTGCCGACGTATATAGTTGTGCGGCGGTCCGGAAGTGGTTAATGGCTGTGTGTTGAGTTATTTTGAGGGGACAACAAATTTACACTGTTATACAAGCTGTACACTCCCTACTTTACATTGTAGTAAAGTGTCATTTCTTCAGGGTTGTCACATGAAAAGGTATAATAAAATATTTACAAAAATGTGAGGGATGTACTCACTTTTGTGAGATAGTGTATGTACTGCGGGCGGCGGCTTCTACAGGCAGAATCACGTACAAGTACGTGATTCTGTACTTCCAGGTCTGTGGTGCACATGCATGCAGCAGGCAACCAGATCCCGCTGTGATTGGACACAGCGGGAGCCAATCAACTGGTCTGGCGGACCCGATGTCCGCCGGGACCGCGGATCATTCACGACAGAGGCAGATTGCCATTGTGTGACAAAAGAAGACAAAGATCCTGTGTTTCTGCTAAGCAGGAACACAGATCTGTCTTCCCACAGTACAAACACCTCCCACACAGTTAGCAAGCACTCAATAGACATGTTTAACCCCATGATGGCCCCCCCAAATGTTAACCCCATTCCCTGCCAGTGTCATTAGTACAGTGACTAGAGTGTATATTTTTTTAGCACTGATCACTGTATTAGTGTCACTGGTCCCCAAAGAAGTGTCACTTAGTGTCCGATGTATCCGCTGCAACATCGAAGTCCCGCTATAAGTTGCTAATCGCCGCCATTACTAGTAAAAAATAAATAAAAATTCCATAAATATATCTCATAGTTTGTAGATGCTGTACCTTTTGTGCAAACCAATCAATATACGCATTTTTACCAAAAACATGTAGCAGAATACATTTTGGTCTAAACTGATGAAGAAATTAGATATTTTTAAATATGTTTATTGGGTGTGTTGTTATAGCAGAGAGTAAAAAATATTGTTTTTATTTCAAATTTTGATTATAGCGCAAAAAATAAAAACCGCAAAGGTGATCAAATACCATCAAGAGAAAGCTCCATTTGTGGGAAAAAAAAGGGCATGATTTTTTTGCGGTACAACGTCGCACAACCATGCAATTGTCAGTTAAAGTAACACAGTGCTGTATCGCAAAAAATGGCCTGTCATGTGGGGGGTAAAGCTTCCAAACCTAAATGTGGTTAAATAAAATAAAAAATCATTTGTATATGCCCTAATCACAGGTAGTGAGACATTTCCCGATCCTGACGAGCGGGGCAATCTTGCCCTCACTTGACTTTCTGCCCAGCAAACGGCCGCATTAAATCGCTTCCGGGCGTTACCGACGGCTCCGGTCGGTAAGCCTGAAAACGAACAGGAAGCGGTGGGGGGAACCTATCACGCCACCTCTAAAAGCGATCCTGCAGCGAATCCGCCCAGGGGACCTCTTTTATCTGACACGGAATTGCCCATAGTAAAAAAATGATACCGGGGGTAAGGCAGCTAGTTGCTGGTATGCAATGTCAAAGTAATGACATATTTTTACTATGGGCCGGTCGACAAGTGGTTAAGCTTAGGCTTTAACTAGTTCTAAGGGGACCACCACCTACTCACAGTGTCCCTAATCACCATCACACCAGTCATATTTTCACTGATCATCATTGCACCAGTTATTGTGTACCTGGTCACCAGTTATAGTGTCACTGATCATCACCACACCAGTTACAGTGTCACTGATCATCAAACACACCAGTTACAGTGTCACTGATCACCACACCAGTTACAGTGTCACTGATCATCACCACGCCAGTTACAGTGCCCAGGGCGAAGATGGAAAAATGTGCCCCCCCCCCCATTTTTAAGAAAGAATCAATGTCGTTTCAAAACAAGAATATACTTAAAACAATACAAATTCAATTAGGTTTAATGCAATAGAAACAGAGTTCACTCACACATATCACCCCACACAGTATTGCCCCTTCACATATCACCCCACACAGTATTGCCCCTTTACATATCACCCCCACACAGTATTGTCCCTTTACATATCACCCCACACAGTATTGCCCCTGCACATATCACCTCCACACAGTATTGCCCCTTTACATACCACCCCACACAGTATTGCCCCTTCACATATCACCCCCACACAGTATTGCCCCTTCACATATCACCCCCACACAGTATTGCCCCTTCACATATCACCTCCACACAGTATTGCCCCTTCACATATCACCTCCACACAGTATTGCCCCTTTACATACCACCCCACACAGTATTGCCCCTTTACATATCACCCCACACAGTATTGCCCCTTCACATATCACCTCCACACAGTATTGCCCCTTCACATATCACCTCCACACAGTATTGCCCCTTCACATATCACCTCCACACAGTATTGCCCCTTTACATACCACCCCACACAGTATTGCCCCTTTACATATCACCCCACACAGTATTGCCCCTTCACATATCACCTCCACACAGTATTGCCCCCTTCACATATCACCCCACACAGTATTGCCCCCTTCACATATCACCCCACACAGTATTGCCCCTTTACATATCACCCCACACAGTATTGCCCCTTTACATATCACCCCACACAGTATTGCCCCTTCACATATCACCCCACACAGTATTGCCCCTTCACATATCAACCCCACACAGTATTGCCCCTTCACATATCACTCCACACAGTATTGCCCCTTCACATATCACTCCACACAGTATTGCCCCTTCACATATCACCCCCACACAGTATTGCTCCCTTTACACGACCCCTCCACACAGCACTGCCCCCATTCCCCCGCTTCCCATCCTTCACAGTTCCATATATATTCCTCCATTCACTCTCCTACTCTACACTTCACTCTACACTACACTTATACTGACACCAACCTTTCTTTTATTTATACTAACTCTAACTGCTTGTCATATCTCTCTGGCTGGCTGCTCCCTCTCTCCCCAGACCGGATCCACTCCCTCACCTGCAGCTTGTAGCTTCCATCAGTCTGGAGGAGAGGGGGAGCCTGGAGGAGGTGAAGACAGCAGCGGTGGTCACATCGATGGGGGTGGAGGCAGAGGTGGGACACCAGGAGCAACCGTGATCGTGGATAGGCCAGGCCCGCCGTGATCGCGGATAGGCCAGGCCCGCTGCCATTGCGGATAGGCCAGCCTCGCCACCATCGCGGATAGGCCAGCCCCGCCGCGATCACAGATAGGCCAGCCACATGACACCATTTGTCGAATCACAGGGCGCCAGCCACCCAGGGGCACAGGAAGTAAACATTAGGGGGACACACACTGCCTGGCGCCCCCCTTTCTACAATAAATTGCTCCGCCCAGGGCATCCGCCCCTTCTGCCCACCCCTTGTACCGGCCCTGCTGATCATCACCGAACCAGTTACAGTGTCACTGATCATCACCACACCAATTACAGTGTCACTGAGCATCACCCCACCAGTTACAGTGTCACTGATCATCACCGAACCAGTTACAGTGTCACTGATCATCACCATGCCAGTTACAGTGTCACTGATCATCACCACACCAGTTACAGTGTCACTGATCATCACCACACCAGTTACAGTGTCACTAATCATCACCACACCAGTTACAGTGTCACTAATCATCACCACACCAGTTACAGTGTCACTGATCATCACCACACCAGTTACAGTGTCACTGATCATCACCACACCAGGTACAGTATCACTGATCATCACTGCACCCGTTACAGTGTCACTGATCATCACCACGCCAGTTACAGTGTCACTGATCATCACCACGCCAGTTACAGTGTCACTGATCATCACCACACCCGTTACAGTGTCACTGATCATCACCACGCCAGTTACAGTGTCACTGATCATCACCACACCAGTTACAGTGTCACTAATCATCACCACACCAGTTACAGTGTCACTGATCATCACCACACCAGTTACAGTGTCACTGATCATCACCACACCAGGTACAGTATCACTGATCATCACTGCACCAGTTACAGTGTCACTGATCATCACCACACCCGTTACAGTGTCACTGATCATCACCACGCCAGTTACAGTGTCACTGATCATCACCACGCCAGTTACAGTGTCACTGATCATCACCACGCCAGTTACAGTGTCACTGATCATCACCACGCCAGTTACAGTGTCACTGATCATCACCACGCCAGTTACAGTGTCACTGATCACCACGCCAGTTACAGTGTCACTGATCATCACCACACCAGTTACCGGAGACCCTTTATGATGTCTGCGCATCACAAAGTAACTGGAAATGGGGCCTGTCTGGACTGTTACACAGGAGGTTTTAGATGTACTTTAGGTACACCAGTGCTAGATGAGGTTTTCTGGCAACATTTGGTGTCTACTATCTGCCAGTTCTTACCTTTCCCATTATGATAAGTTTCTTAATAAGTGTTGCTGCAAACTTCCTAAACGCCTTGGTAAATACCGAATTTCTGCAGAAATTGCATAGGCATGACGCCAGCTTCCCACATAACAGTTCTCAGATGCCAAGCCCTGCACTGCTGGAGGGTGAACTAACACTAGGGCTATAATGGCGATTAAATTGATTTGCTACTGAGAAAATTAACTGCGTGTTATTAGTTACCTCACTTGTAGCAAACTGAAATCAGTGTGATGCTGATGAGATAAAAGCAACAAGATCTCTCCATAGGAAAGAGATTTCATCATCAGTGTAGCCCTAGGCTTACTTTTCCCATACCCCAGAAGTTTTGGAAGACTAAAGCCCCGTACACATAGGCTGAATGTCGGGCATACGGCCCGTGTGTATGCAACCCTGTCTGACAGAAGCCGAGTGTTCGGCTGGTTTCTGTCGACGAGCAGGCTGGAAAACCGTCAGCTGTCCGACTCCTGATAGCCAATGGCGGAGAGCGCTGATCAAAGTGTTCTAGCGGGTGGGCTGCCCCTCTGTCAGAATACAACAGCTCATCAGGGGAGATCGCTGCACTAACGTTGGATTGTTAGTACAGCGGCTTCGACCGGCGCAGTCAGGTTTTTTTCATTCAACCTGCTTGGAACGGAAAAAAACTAGTAGTGTGTACCAGGCATTAGGGCCTGTTCACATATACTGCATTGACTTGTGTTTTACTGCATTGGAAGAACACAGGTCATTGCATGGACACAGAAAACACTTGTTTTCTGTGTGTCCTGTTCACACCACAGAGCTGGTGTCATGTGCAGTGAGTTGTGTTAAAATTTTACCTACTTGTATGCATTTTACCGCAACCTACGTCAACGCATGTAAACACACATTTACACAAGCCTCTTGGGGGAAAGAAGATGCTTTTTATTATGTTGTCCCTTACAAATCCACTTTGGGGTGTGTTTAGGTTGGGGTGTTATAGAGGACATTTTTGTGAATTCTCTACAAGAGGGATTTGTATACGTTGATCTATTTGACACTTGGCTTATCCAGCTCAAGATGATCATGGAAAGATTGTCACAGTGCCTTGCTTGCACCAACACTTGCTCACGTTAACACTTAAGCTCACACAAAAGTGCATTCTGGGATACAGGAACCTCCGCTGCCTCTCCCCCAGCACCCAACTAACACTTTATGAATGCTTCACTAGTGCAGCATATAGGTGCAGTTACAGTGCACTAACACTGAAAAGAATGGAGGCAGCTGATAAGTGGCAATGCCTCTCAAAAGCGACACACTGCTTAAAAGTGGAGCTCCACCCTAAAGTGGAACTTCCGCTCATCGGAACTCCCCCCCCCTCCGGTGTCATATTTGGCACCTTTCAGGGGGGAGAGGGTGCAGATACCTGTCTAAGACAGGTATTTGCACCCACTTCCGGGAGTCCTCTCTGCGGATATTCTGCGGGTAGTATGTCACTTCCCGCAGAATACCCGTTGTCACTGGTCCCCGTTGTGTTCTGGGAGACTCTCGGCTCCCAGAACACAACAGGGACCAGTGAGAACAGCGCAGCGCGACTCACGCATGCGCCGTAGGGAACCGGGTAGTGAAGTCGCAAGGCTTCACTTCCTGGTTCCCTCTGCTGCCGACATCGCTGGACTCCAGGACAGGTAAGTGTCCTAATATTAAAAGTCAGCAGCTGCAGTAGCTGCTGGCTTTTAATATTTTTTTTTCAGGGGAGCTCCGCTTTAATTTTCAAAAAAACACAAAGCTACCACTCCTGTGTGTACTGCACTATGTGTTGCCCATTGTAATATTCATTGCAGGCATTGGAGGACAGTTAAAGTGGTTGTAAAGGCAAAGGTTATTTACCTTAATGCGTAAAAAACCATTTGTGTGTAGCAGCCCCCCCCCAAGCCCCCCCTAATACTTACCTGAGCCCGCTCTTGATCCAGCAATGTATGTCCATGAGAGCCTTGGCTCTCCGGGGACTTGTACTCCTGATTGGCTTTTGACAGCAGCGGGAGCCATTGGCTCCCACTGCTGTCAATCACAGCCATTGAGCCAATCAGGAGACTGAGGGGGCAGAGCCGAGTTGAGGCTCGGTGTGTGAATGGACAAAGACTTGGGGGGCATACCCTAAAACAGCATTACAATAAATTAAATAAAATTTTGCTTATTTGCTGAATATGTTCAGGTGCTTTAAATAGCCTTGCAGGATTTAAATGTAATTTTTGTATGTGTGTGCTGTAATCTTTGTTCCGTGTGTGAATAGACACACAGAGCCATGGCTTGGGAGCATGTCTGCTTGCTGTGGGGGCATCCAACAGGAGGGAGGGGCCATGAAGGACCCGAGAAGAGGAGGATTGGGGCTGCTCTGTGCAAAACCACTCCACAGAGCAGGTAAGTATAACATGTTTGTTATTTTATTTTTAAAACAAGGCTTTACTATCGCTTTAAGACCCCATTCACACAGGGGCGACTCGTCAGGCGACTCAGCCGCCTGACAAGTCGTGTCCCGTTCTGTACAATGGAACCGTTCTAATAGGAGCGACTCAAGTCGCTCAGACTTAGAAAAAGGTTCCTGTACTACTTCAAGACGACTTCAGGGCGACTTGCATTGACTTCAATACAGAAGTCATTTTGCAAGTCACCTTTCAAGTCGTCTTCAGATCGCCCGGCAGAGTCGCAGGACAAGTCGTGCCGCCCCTATGTGAATGGGCTCTAACTGTAACCCCTTACCCTTACGAAAAAAATAAAAAAATTAAATACATAATAATAATAAAAAATAAATAAAAATTCGATGGAAAAGCTAAAAAAGCTGAAATATCTAGCAACAAATGCAAGCAGTCACTTCCAGCACTAGGAGGTCCTCTGTGGTTGGATGCAAAATAACCGACAGCAAAGCCAAACACTGCAGCCCTCCTCAGATCCTCAGACGGGGTAATCCAAACTAAAGCTACAAAAAAACGGACAAGAAGAAGCATTAGTGCATTATCAAAAATATTTATTAGCAATAAAAAACTACTACAAATGAATACTCACAAAGTAGCAACTGGTAAAAGCCAATGAACCACAAGATGCCATGCAGCGCGGATGCAGGTACACCAATTACATCATAGGGGTGTCAAACTGACACATTTCGGGGGGCGCGCCACCTTCTACAGAGCTAGGCTACTACTTGGAATAGCCTAGCTCTGAGGAAGGTGGTGCACCCACGAAACACGTCAGCTTGACATCCCTACGATATAATTGGTGTGTACCTGCATCCGTGCTGCATGGCATCTTGTGGTTCATTGGCTTTTACCAGTTGCTACTTTGTGAGTATTCATTTGTAGTAGTTTTTTATCGCTAATAAATGTTTTTGATAATGCACTAGATGTATGCACCTTCTTGTCCATTTGTTTTTGCAACCTAGCAACAAATGATGCAACAGATGATAGTTTTCTCTATTGGCTAATAAAAAAAAACGCCAAATCTCAAATATGCTGTATAAAAACGTGCAAATCGTGCATAAAAACACGCAAAAAACGATGGAAAAATGCACAAAGACGTTACTCTCAGGTATGAATGCAGCCTAATGCCGCGTGCACACGATCGGAATTTCCGACAACAAATGTTCGATGTGAGCTTTTGGTCGGATATTCCGACCGTGTGTAGGCTCCATCGGACATTTGCTGTTGGAATTTCCAACAACAAATGATTGAGAGCTGGTTCTCTATTTTTCCGACAACAAAAGTTCTTCTCGGAAATTCCGACCGTGTGTATCCAATTCCGACGCACAAAAATCCTGCGCATGCTCAGAATCATTCAACTTCATTTTTCTTGGCTCGTTGTAGTGTTGTATGTCACGCGTTCTTGGCGATCGGAATTTCTGACAACATTTGTGTGACCGTGTGTATGCAAGACAAGTTTAAGCAAAAATCCGTTGGAAAAAAACAACAACACGGTTTTGTTGTCGGAATTTCCGATCGTGTGTACGCGGCATCAGGCTGGGTTCACACTATTGCTGCATTCGGCTCACAGCAGGCATCCGGTGCATCCCTGTTCACCGTTTCAGGTTCGATTTCAGCCTGAATTTTTGGCTGAATTCGGACCTGAAATGGACCAAAAGACACACAGGACCCTTGTGCAAATTCACATCGGAGCCACAGTGGAGATACATGAACTGGAGAGAGCAGGTGAAAGTCTCCTGCTATTGCGAATTGGATGCAGGGGGGGGGGGGGGAACCCACATCCAATTGGCAATAGTGTGAACCCAGCCTCAGGACACAAATAACAGGGCATATCAGAACAGTAAAGGAAAAGCTACTACTATATGGTGCAAACTGCCTGTAAGTTTAGTTTAGAGATGTTCTACCCAATACGGGTTCCAATGTACAATGGCAGATGAGACCAGAGGGCCTCAATCCTGAGACAAAGGATGAATCCCAGAATAGCTTGGGTGGTACTTTGTACACACAGCTGATATTATAGCAGAGCTCGGCTAAGAGAGGCTAAACCTTGGTAGAGCAGGGTGGCAACAACACAATGATAACGATGACAACTAGTCAGTGGCTGGTACTGGAGAAATGCAGATGTGTTTGGAAAGGAAGGGCCTCCTTTTTCAGGGCTCTAGATATAGAGAAATGTATATCTACATATTAGGGCTGTGGAAATTAACTATTAATTCCTCAACGAATCGATAAATTTTTTTGATCGATCAAAATTCTTTTGATCGGTACTCACCTCTCCGCCGGCTTCCGGGTCTTCAGGGAGTTCCGTCGAAGATCTGGTGACGTCACGGACACCGGTGGGGCTTGCCGTGTCCATCTGAAGGGCTCCTTTGTTGTGCCTTCATATTTGCATGCCGACGGGACCTTACTATCTGCCACACGCAAGGGCTGTTACACTTCCCTCTATCAACCCGGGATTCTACAGGCATCCACTGGGAGTTGTGATAGTTCCCTTCACGGGACATCTACATGCCGACGGACTGATGTTAACCCCTCCTCATCTGAATTCAGCAGTGGTATCGTTGTACACATTTTTACCAGTATCATACTTAGCTACAGGTTTTTATGACTGCTTTTGCTACCGTTTGGTATTACTCGCACCATTTTTACAGTTTATGGAGCTACATCGATTTTATCTCCAGTGCAATATTTACTTTGTTACCTACTATAAGACTATAAAAGTTTTAATGCTATTCCCATCGAGCGCTGCCTTTGTGTGTTTTTTGTATCCTGCTATCCATTTTTACAGTGGTTGGTAGCTGCATTGGGAATCGGCCTGCAAGGAGATCAGCTAAAAGTAGTTGGATCTGTATGTGCGTTATAATTAATCAAAATTAGTCGATTAAAAGATAAAAAAAGAAAAAAAAAGATTAATCGAACACGAAAATTGTAATCAGTAAGAGTCCTACTGAATATGAAAAAGTGTAGCGCTTATTTTTGTGAAAGAGTCAGTTAACAAAACATAACAAATGTTGCAAACATGCATATATATTAATTTCAGTGACACCAAGTGACTGAGTGTGATCCGTGAAAAAAAATATATTATATGTAAATAAATCAGAACAAAACAGTCCTCTATTGTGACCACACACAAATAACAGTCCAAAAGTGTAGAAAAAACTGCAAGGTTGAAAAAAAGAGTCCCACATGGATATGACCCTCTCTGTGAAAGGATAGAGACACCACCACCGATTATAAGGAGGAGGCTTACCAGATGGTATTGACTTGGTAAGGTGTATACCACCCAAGTCAAAACAGGCTTAAATAATCAGTCAGCAAGGTGTATCCAGCTGGTCCTGAATCCGCATATCAGTCGGCACCGCAAATTCCCGTAAACACCAGGAAGTGTGAATACATATAGTCTTGTTGGAGCCAGAGATACGGTAACCACATAACATGCGTAATGGGGAAAAAAACTCACATAGTGTGATACCGTACAAGGAAGTATTTATTTAAAAAAAGAGAGAGTCCTACTATATATCTATATTGATAATATAACAAAAAAGGTCCTTTATTTCCAGAACACATTGGCATATTAGGAGTCCTCCACATCATCATTGAATTGTTGAAAAAAACTTACCAGAGTGCAGCTGCTTTCTAACAGTTTGTATTTCTAACATTATCAGCGTCACTTTAGCCCTGGTTCACACTACTGCGACTTCTCATGCAACTTGCTGCGACAGAAAGTCGCAGGACAAGTTAAAACACATTTATTTCAATGGGTGCCATCTTAATTGCTGCGGCGAAAGTTGCAACAACAAAAAACAAAATAGTTCCTGCACTACTTTTCTTGGTCTTCCTTGTGACACGAGTGCCATATACTGCAAAAAAATCACAAAAGTCGCAAGGAAGTCACTTCTTTGTCTCATCTTTGTGACTTTGGCTGCTACTTCAGAGGGTTTTGTAAGTTTGGTAATATGTGTCACACTCTGTATGTCAGGGCTTGACAAATTTGCTTGGAATCTAGGAGCCAGCTAAAAAAGTTAGGAGCCAGGTTTTTTTTTTAACGACCAATGCATGCAGAAGCGAACGCATACGTGAGTAGCGCCCGCATATGAAAGCAGTGTTTAAACCACACATGTGAGGTATCGCCGCGATTGGTAGAGCGAAAGCAATAATTCGAGCCCTAGATATCCTCTGTAACTCAAAACATGCAACCTATAGAATTTTTTAAATGTCGCCTATGGAGATTTTAAAGGGTAAAAGTTTGACGCCATTCCACGAGCGGACGCAATTTTGAAGCGTGACATGTTGGGTATCAAATTTACTCGGCGTAACATTATCTTTCACAATATAAAAAAAAATTCGGCTAACTTTACTGTTGTCTTATTTTTTAATTAAAAAAAGTGTATATTTTTCCTCAAAAAAGTGCGCTTGTAAGACCGCTGCGCAAATTCGGTGTGACAGAAAGTATTGCAACGACCGCCATTTTATTCTCTAGGGTGTTAGAATAAAATATATATATAATGTTTGGGGGTTAACTTCTAAGTAAAGGGAAGAAGATGGGCGGGCAGTGAAACAGGCAAGCATTGCTGGTTGACTTGTCATACCAACGGCCACCACAAGATGGCGCCAGAGTACAGAATGAAGCCTAGGCCTGCAGAAGGCCGCAAAGCCGCGGCCTAAATTAACGGCCGGCGCAGCCCGACGAGATTACGCGATCGCGGAGGGGGGGGGGGGGGGGCGCACGGAGATACAGGTAACCTCAGCTGTGCTGCCCCAGGCGCCAGGTCGCTAATTCTAGTCGCATTTGCGACCTGGCGCCCGGGCATTGTCGAGCCCTGCTGTATGTATTGTTATGAACTGTCAGAGCCAAAGTCACAAAACATAAAAGTCGCATGAAAATCTCATTGAAGTTGCATCAAGTCACAAGTAAATTGAAATGCAAAACCGCACTGGAAGTCACACGACTTTGGGGTCGCAGCAGTGTGAACAGAGCCTTAAGCCTCGTACACACAATCTGATTGTTGGCCAATTGAGCGTCTGATTTTTGTCCAAAGGGCCTGTGCCAGGATCTTGTCTTGCATACTAACAGTACACAATTTTCGTGTCACAAACACGAACGTAGCGACGTAATACGGGGAATTTCAGCTCTTCAGCGCCACCCTTTGAGCCCCCTCTGATAATTTTGTGTTTGGTGAGCATTGATTCCGAGCATGCGTGTTTGTACTTTCGACTTTTGTGTGACGGATTTGTGTACTGACCATACGAAAATCGAACAGACCGTTGTCCGCCAAAAATTTACTAGCCTGTCATCCAACATTTGTTGGGCAACAGTCATCAGAAGGCGCGCACTAACGGTCAGATTTTAGAACAACAGTCTGTCAACAGACAATCCCCTTCCAACAATCGGATCGTGTGTACGAGGCTTTAGGCTCCATTCACACTATAAAAACTGCATGTGAATTCCTGTCCAATCACATGCTGAAGATTCAGCGTGATACGATCTGAGCCCATTTATTTTGAATGGCCTCAAATCACACTCTATCGCACCAAACAAGTACATGTACCTTTTTTGAGTCGCACTGAAACTGGATCACATGGTCATTGTATACCCCGTGATCCAGTGCAGGTAAACACAGTGCATTTGGGGTGTCATTAAAGAGGAACTGCAGTCTGCTCACATAAGTTGTAATAAAAACATCTTTGCCATTCTGAAGCTTCCCTCCAACCACTTTGTATATTATTTTATATATACTGTGATTCTATAGCTGCCAAATATGCTGCAGAAATCTCCCTCCACTGAGTCTGGCTGCATCCATTTTAACTGTGGGCAGCTGAAGCTACTGCCTGTTCACTTCCTGGATTTACACAGACACACAGACACGCCTCCAGCTCTGCAGATCTCATTGGCCCTCTTATGACTCGCCCCCTCTCCCTTCCTGACAAACTCTCACAAGTGAGAGAGAGCTGTACATGATGTCATAAGCCTAGGCCAATGACCAGACAAGACACAGGAAGTGGGCTGTATAATGCCATGTACACACGACCGTTTTCATGACGAGAAACTGCCATTTTTTAGATTGGTCGTGAAAAACGGTGGTGTGTATGCTCCATAGCATTTTTCTCTACGAGAAAACTGCCCGGAAAAAAATTAGAACCTGCTCTATTTTTTCTCTTCATTCTTTTTCACGTCGTGAAAAACGGCCGTGTGTATGCTTTTACAAGGGGAAAAAAAACGCGCATGCTCAGAAGTGATGAGACGGGAGCGCTCGTTCTGGTAAAACTAGCGTTCGTAATGGAGATAGCACATTCCTCACGCTGTAACGGACTGAAGAGCACGAGGCTGAAAAGCGTGAATCGTCTCTCACCAAACTTTACTAACACGAGATCAGCAAAAGCAGCGCAAAAGGTGGCGCCATTGGAATAGAACTCCCCCTTTATAGTGCCGTTATGCGTGTTCTACGTCACCGCGCTTTTCTCTAGCATTTTTTTTCACGATCGTGTGTAGGCAAGGCAGGCTGAGAGGAATCACGATGAGAAAAACGTTGTTTTTTTGCATGACATGAATAACGGTCGTGTGTATGCGGCATTAGGTATTTACTGGCAGAAAAAAAATGTTTTACTATCCAAAGTTAAAACAACAAAGACAGAAGATTTAATCGAGGGAAAGTTAAAAAAAATGACTGAAGGTCCGCTTTAAGTGCCGTGTGATAAATGCGCACAGATCGCTGCGTTTCCCACACCACATAAGTGTGAAACTAGCCTTTATGTCGCCCTATGGCCTTGTTTACACGCATGTTGCTGACTGAAAAGCAATCCATGTTTGATTGCTCTTCAGAGGGCACTTGATGAGGACGCATTATATTGCCTCGTCTGGCAGGTCCGGCCTGATATATAATCAGTAGAAGGAGGGCGGCAGAGAAGACAGCAGGAAGGTCCCCTGTGGTGACTGCACACTTCCAGGTCCACGTAAAGCCTGATTGGCTGAGCTGGAGCCGCACTGTGACATGGAGATGAAGGGGGCGGAGGGGAGAAGATGATTGGACGCTGACTGACGTGTAATGAAATGGTACGGGGGAGGGGCACAGGTTGGCATTGATGCTGTGGGCATTGGATGATCTGTCCTGGCACTGGGCAGTGTGGAGAAATAGATGGGCATAGCTAAGAACACAACTCCGGCCACCACCCATGGAAATTACAATAATGACCTGTATGGCAGACATAAGAAGTGCACTGACCTGAATGAGGATATCAGGGAACAGACATCCTACCCATACTCCTCTACTCTACTCTATAACACGTATTAGGTGAGAGAACCAACACAGGGACAATTCTAGACACGTGTACTTACACACACTCCACCCACACACACTCCACCCACACACACTACAATCATACTACTCAACTTTCTACTCTTACCTCCTCACACCGGTCCAAAAGCTTTACCACTGCGCGTGCGCAGAGCCTCCGTTACCGAGACAACGCATTGCTACCCAATCCGAAGCTGCAGGCATTCCACGTGACGCCGCAAGCTCATTCATAACGCAAGAGGTAACATGTGGATCATGTGGCCAGTGACAAAAGCAAAAGGCGTGTCTGTGCGATGTAATTGGCTGCAAGAACGAGGCTTGGAACTCACAGCAAGGGATTCGGCCAATCACAAATCAGGTAGGAGAAATTCCTTTTGTAGCCCCGCTGTGGACAAACAGGAGCCAATGAGCCGTTTGTTGATGTATGTATAGAGCGCGGGAGGAGGAGGTAGTAGTGGTGGTGTGGGGAGAAGCCAGTGCTGGGTGGATGTAGCTGGGGAGGTACAGAGGCGTCTCTGGGTAGAGCACTGATATGGCACCATGTGCGGCAATGAGAGGTCACGTGATGGTCTGTCCCATGTACTACACATGAGATGTCATTGCTGTGTCACTCTGCAGATGAAAGGAAACATGTTTATTTGTGTTTTGTACAGAGTGGAGGGGAATTATCACCTCTGTCAGGTTGTATTACTCTCTGTGTCCCCTTTAGGGAGAGTCACCACCCTCTCTATATGTCCTGTTTACACTTCTCATGAAGGCCTAATTCACACCTAATGCAGTTTTCATATTTCAGGTGCATTTTGTGCTTTTCAATGCACGTTTTTCATCCATTGAAGTCTATGGAACCAAAGAAAAGTCCCCCGGTCATTTCCATAAAATTATTATTATTATTTCAGGTACTTATATAGCGCTGTTGCGGTGTGAACACGCCGGAGCTCATCTTTAATAGAGAACCGTTGTTTTTTTTGTTAGTTTTTCTGCGGGGCTCAAAAAACATGACGTCTCTGTACCATGTGGGCCTGAAAGTGGAAAAAAAAAATCCAAAATTTCAGGTTGTCATCGGAACAGGAGTAGAGGGGACACTTTCCAATGGGGACACCGGTTCTGGTGACAACTAAGGATGAGCTCCGGCGTATTCGCAAACCCCACGTGCAGAGCCCGCCAGGAAGTTGGCACTGCGCTGCGCTAATCACAGGCAGTGAGACATTTCCTGATCTCTGTAGCCACGCATCGGGATGATGTCTTACTGCCTGTGATTAGCGCAGCGCCGACCTCCTGGCGGGCTCTGCACGTGGGGTTTGCGAACACGCCGGAGCTCATCCTTAGTGACAACCCGGGATTTCCTCAGTTCAGGTGGATTTGCTCTCATTTGCTGTTTTGACAATGGGACAGGAAGTGAAGGGAAATCTCCCCCCAACCAGGGTTGCCAACTTTTAGTAAATTTACAAACAGTTTGTAAAATCCGTAATTGTTGCATCTGTCCATGAATGTCAGTTACGGACATGCAGCCTACATGTCTGTAATAGACATTCAAGGACAGATGCAAAAAGTACGGATTTTACAAACTGTTCGTAAATTTACTGAAAGTTGGCAACCCTGCCCCCAACAGTGGTGAGTGTTGGTTGTCAGAACCCAGGGCAAAGCAAGTAATTTGCGCCCCCTAACCAGTGGACTTTTAGATTACCCCCCCCACACACACACACACCAATCGCACACCCTACAGATATCCCCCCCCAGTCTGATTACACCTCACAGATACCCCCCCAGTCTGATTACACCTCACAGATACCCCCCCAGTCTGATCACACCCCACAGATATCCCCCCCCAGTCTGATCACACCCCACAGATATTCCCCCTCAGTCTGATCACACCCCACAGATACTCCCCCCCCCCCAGTCTGATCACAGCCCACAGATATCCCCCCCCCCAGTCTGATCACACCCCACCGCCACAGATACCCCCCCAGTCTGATCACAGCCCACAGATATCCCCCCCCCCAGTCTGATCACACCCCACCGCCACAGATACCCCCCCAGTCTGATCACACTCCACAGATATCCCCCCCAGTCTGATCACACCCCACCGCCACAGATACCCCCCCCCCCAGTCTGATCACACTCCACAGATATCCCCCCCAGTCTGATCACACCCCACCGCCACAGATACCTCCCCCAGTCTGATCACACTCCACAGATATCCCCCCCAGTCTGATCACACCCCACCGCCACAGATACCTCCCCCAGTCTGATCACACTCCACAGATATCCCCCCCAGTCTGATCACACCCCACCGCCACAGATACCTCCCCCAGTCTGATCACACTCCACAGATATCCCCCCCAGTCTGATCACACCCCACAGCCTCAGATACCCCCCCCCCAGTCTGATCACACGCCACAGATATCCCCCCAGTCTGATCAAATCCCACAGATACCCCCCCAATCTGATCACACCCCACAGATACCCCCCCCCCAGTCTGATCACGCCCCACAGATACCCCCTCCTCTCTACGGGATGGGGCATACAGAAGTCCGGGGGCAGGTCTCTCACTCTGGTTCTTTATTTTAATGCAGCCGCTCTCTCCTGAGCATACAGGCTGCATGGGGGGGGGGGGGTGGTTAGAACGTCAGTGGAGTTCCCGGCCCCACCCCCTATCTGCTGGCTATGGAATACAGAGCTGCCTCCCATGTCCTCCGTGCGGCATGCGCTCTGCAATGCCATCATCGGGGCCCCAATTTACGCGCAGTGCAGGGTCAAGCGGCAGCTGCTTTGGGCCCCCCAACAAAGATTGTACCCGGGGCAGCTGACCTGTTTGCCCCGCGTTAAAGATGGCTCTGTCTCTCGTGATAGCTGAGGAGTGACAGGTACTCTTTATGGAAAGTTTTGGAGTCTTTTAGACCTTCCAAGGCAGCTGAACAAACACAAACCAGTTTGATTGTCTGCCTCCTTGACAGGTACCGGTCAGGTAAACAAGGAACCAAAACCAGTAGTGACTAATACATGTCAGTTCCAGCTTCATTCATCGCAGAGAAGGGGGGAGGTACAGATGATCCTCCTTCTTCTCTGTGTGCTGCTAACCCAACCACTTACAGTGGCCCCAGGCCCCCTGATGGGATAGGAGAGCCCAGGAAAGGCAGGGGGGGGGGGGGCATTTCTAGCCCTGTAAAAGTGATTGGGCAGCAGTATAGCCACTCAATCACTGTTGCCTAAAAGAGCATTGCCCGCTGGAAAAACTATTACCAGGATCATGGCTGCATCCTAGTATAACCACTTCAAGTCCAGAACGTATATAAACATACGCTGGACAGGAAGCAGTTAAAGGTGGCCATACACTAATATAAAAAAAATAATCTATGTAAACAGCCATTTAAAGTGACAATAAACAATATTCTGGTTCTTCAGAAATAATCCATACATATCCACTACTTAAAGTCGAAATAAATGCAAGCATTTTTTCCTCTCCTTTTCCCTCTCACTTACATTTGTATGGCAGGAACGTGCATGTTCGTTGTGGTCATATACACTGCTCTATGCACACTACAAATCTCAAAGTCCATAGTCTATATTATAAGTCCATCTCAGGAGTGAGCAAAATAGGTTGGCTATGTTCCTACATACAGTGCAGGGCCAGATCCAGCCTGTCTGATGTGGGGGTGCAGTAAAAACATGTTAGGAGGCAAGGTCAGCAGGGCAGTATATTGGAGTCAGTAGAGCAGTGTACAGGGGTCAGCAGTTTATAGGGCAGAGTACAGAGGCCATTCATTTGTAGGGCAGTGTACAGGGGTAAGCAGGGCAACAGACATTAGTCAGCAGGGCGGAGGATGAGACGTCAGCAGGGGAGTGTACAGGCATTCAGTATGGGAGGGGACAGGAGTCTGCAGGGGAATGTACAGGGGGTCAGTACAGCAGAGGATAGGGGTCAGCAGGGTAGAGGACAGGGGTCATCAGAGCAGATGGCAGGATGGAGAACAGGTGTTAGCAGGGCAGAAGATCTGGGTCAGCGGGGCAGGGGAAAGGGGTTCAGCAGGGCACAGGACAGTAGTCAGAAGGCCAGTGTACAGGGATCAGCAGGATGGAGAACAGAGGGTCAGCAGGACACAGTACAAGGGGTCAGCATGAAATTGCTGGTGGCAGAGCTTCTCCCATCCCCAGACTGCACACAGCCTAGGAGCTCAGTCAATCTCTTCCTCCCTCACAGAACATAGCTGAGATCCGATTCCCTTACAGACACAGGCTCGATCTGCACAGTGTGTACCTGGCTACTGCAGCTGGTAATTTCACAGGTCAGAACTGTAACATAGCAGCCAGCTACAGTATACACTGTGCAGTCTGAGGCCGCGTCTGTAAGGGAATCTGTACAATAGACAAACAAAGATTTGGGGGGCACACCCTAAAAGATGCATTAAAGATGGTGCAGCCATAAGACCATACAAACAGAACAAAATCTTACAGCGCACACATGCAAAAATGACATTTAACTCTTGCAAGGCTATTTAAACTACATTACCCACTGATAATGGGGTACTTTGACAGAGTAAGTGGGCTTAAAGGGGTTGTAAAGGTTTGTTTTTTATTTTCTAAATCAGTTCCTTTAAGCTAGTGTATTGTTGGTTCACTTACCTTTTTCTTTGATTTACTTTCTAAATGTTTTTTTTCTTTGTCTAAATTTCTCACTTCCTGTTTCTCCTCACTAAACTTCACACCATCATCCGAGTGGTGTGGAGTCAGCCAGAACAGCTTACTGAGGAGGAACAGGAAGTGAGAAATTCAGACAAAGAAAAAAAAATATTTAGAAGGGAAATCAAAGGAAAAGGTAAGTGAACCAACAATGCACTAGCTTAAAGGAACCTATTTAGAAAATAAAAAACAAACCTTTACAACCCCTTTAAGCATTGTATAGCCATATGGTGTGACTAAATCCCCATATTTTTGAAAATGTTCAGGTGTTTTAAATAGCCTTGCAGGAGTTAAATGTTGTGCGCTGTAGGGCCGAAACAACTACGGTAATCGATTATGAAATTAATCGATTACTATTTTCATAATCGATTAATCGGCCAGTAACATAATGGGGTTAAAAAAAAACTAAAATGAACCCTTTACAGTACAAAACGAGCAAATCTCTACTGTAAATATTACTTTCACTGTCCCACAGTAAAAAATGAACCCCTTACAGCAATTATTTGCGCTTTTTGTATTAATTTTAGTTTAACCCCATTATGTTACTAAACCTCTCAGGCCTGGGTCACACCTCTGTGTTTTTTTTTTTTTTGGTGCTTTTTGCAGAAACACACTACAGGTCATTTACATGGTTTCCTATGGGACACGTTCACATCCATGATTTTTTCAGCTGCTACGTATTTGGAAAGGGCAAGGACTTTTTTTAACGCAAAACGGTGCTATTTAGTTTTTTTGGTTCAATATACTTCAATGGAGAAGCTGCAGAAAAGCATGTAATAATGTGTTTTTGCAGCAATTTGTGTTTTTTAGTCTGCCCAACAACAAATTGGGCAAAAAAAATATATGTAAAAATGCAGCAAAATTACCTTTTTTATTTTATTTTTTACGGTTATTAACCGATTAATCGAAAAAATAATCGGCCAACTAATCGATTATGAAAATAATCGTTAGTTGCAGCCCTAGTGCGCTGTAATATTTTGTTCTCTAAGGGAATCTGATCTCAGCTGTGTGTGTGGGTCTGTTAAGTGCCCTGTGTGTAGTGAAGGCAGTACCTGGACAAATTCACTTAGCACCTAGGGCGAAGATGACTGACCGTGTCTCCCTAAACCCCTCCCAATAAAAAAAAAAAAAAACAGCGCTAATCAGCACACTCACCCCTAAGCATAAATTCCATCTGCAAGCCAAACATCTCCCCAAACAAAAATGCATAAGTTCCTTCTCCTCCCAGGTTCAAATTCCCCCCCCCCCCCCCTTCCAGCACAAAGCTTTCTCCGCCAATCCCACCTCTCAGCTGAACTCCCAACTCAATTCCCCCATCCCAGCACAAATCTCTGTCACCCCAAAAAAATCACCCCTCCACCCCTCCTAGCACACATCTTATTTTTTTTATTTTTATCAAATTTTCTTATCCTAGCACAGATTCCCACCCCTCCTGACACAAAATCCCCCCCCAATCACCGCTCCCAGCACACATCCTCTCCCTCCAATCCCCCCTCCTGGGACTAATTCCCCCCAAATTGCTCCTGCTAGCACAACCCCCTCCAAATTATCCTTCCCAGCACAGATCCCCTCTCCCTTTCCCAATCCCCCTCCAATCCCACCACAATTGCCCCCTCCTCGGAAAAATTTCAGTCAAAAAAATCACCCCTCCTAGCACATATCATCTTTCCTCTTAAATTTCTCATCCTATCACAAATTCTATCCCCCCCAATCCCCTTTCCTATCACAAATCCCCCCCCCCCACAAAATCCTCTCAATCACCCCTTCCAGCTCAAATCCTCTCCCTCCATTCCCACCTCCTAGGACAAATTTCCCCAGATCCTAACCCCCCCTCCCCATCCCATCCCATCCCACAGCACAAAAATACCCACTCGTGGCTCAATTTCCTCCAAACCCCCCTCCTAGCACATATGCCCCCCCATTCCTCCTCTTAGCACAAATTCCTCAATCCTCCACAACCCCACCTCCTCGCACAAATCCCTGTTACCTTCCAAGCAAACCCACCTTCCCCAACATCCCAAACACAAATGATTGTTTTTCTCTCCCTCCTTGCCTTTATTGTGTACAATTGTCTGCATTGTGCACAATTTGCCTGTAAGCCCCCCCCACCTTCAACCACTACAGAGCTGGGAGGAAGTGCGGGCTGTGCTCTCCCCTCCTGTCAGAACAGGATCTTTCTCCGGCCAGGAACGAGCACACCAGCTCTACGCGGCGCCGGGAATGAACACCGATGCAGGACTCTGGAGCACGCCCGCACGCGTATCCACCAAGGAAAGAGCTTCTCCAATGTGGACACTTGATGCGGGGAGGAGCCACCAGTGCCACCGAGGGACTCCAGAAGAGGAGGACCGGGGCCACTCTGTGCAAAGCTAACTGCACAGCGGAGGTAAGTATGAATTTTTTTTTAAACAAGGGTTTACAACGCCTTTTTTAAAGCGGAGTTCCGCCGAATTTTTTTTTTTTTTTTAGGCCTCATGCCCACTGACGTTTTTACAGCTGCGTTTTTTAGAGCTTAAAAACGCCTGTCCATGTTGTTGTAAATAATTTATTTATTTATTTATTTGAAAAAAAAAAAAAAACGTCGGAGCTAAAAACGCGACCGCGCGTTAGTGCGCGTTTTTGCGCGTTTTTTGACGCTCGCGTTTTTTTCTGCCTAATTCTGACGCTGAGGAACGCACTGGTCCTGGTATGCTATTTGCAGCTCAAAAACGTCTAGGTGGGCATGAAGCTATAGACTAACATGGACAGGCGTTTTTAAGCTGTAAAAAACGCTCAAAAACGCGGCTGTAAAAACGTCCGTGGGCATGAGGCCTTAAAGTTAGCAGCTACAAATACTGCAGCTGCTGACTTTTAAAATATGGACACTTACCTGTCCAGGGCGCTTGCGATGTCGGCACCCGAAGCCAATTGGTCCCTCCGTTTTCAGGTGTAGGCGCCGCCATCTTCGGTAAGGGAATCAGGAAGTGAAGCCTTGCGGCTTCACAGCCTGGGTCCCTACTGCGCATGCGTGAGTCGCGCTGCGCGATCCCACTGGTCCCTGCTGTCTTCTGGGACCTGTGTGTCTCCCAGAAGACACCGGGGGGAGAGAGGAGGGGCCGGACATGGCGTAGATCACCGCGGATACTGCGGCTATCTATAACCGGAAGTTGGAGAAAATACCTGGATTACACAGGTTTCTGCCCCCCCCCCCAAATGTGACTGCGGAGGGGTGAATCCGAAAAGCGGAAGTTCCATTTTTGGGTGGAACTCCGCTTTAAGTACAAATTTGAATAGATTTTTTTTTTTCTTTTAAAACCGAAGTTTAGTGTCAATTTTATCAATCTGTATTATGATCAGTTGTCTGACTCGCATGCAGATATTCATTCGATCAATAGCAGTGACTGATAAAACTTCTCCAAGGCTGTTTGACTTGCCAGTGTCAGAATTGGTTGAAAGCTCATTGAATCGATCAAATGGAGGCTCTGTTATTCTTATTCAATGTGACTGTTTTAGTTGCATGGAATGATCGATTGAATGATATTAGTACATGTGTGGTGAACTTAATAAATCCTCAGTCTCTGTGCCATAGACATAGTGCTGGATGTACACAATACCAAACAAAGATGTCTGACCATACTCTGTATTCCTATGGTATGGAGATAGTGTGGGTGGTAGGGGAGGTATGACCCGAGGCTGGGAATCATTCTGGATCCAGTTATAATTTAACAGACATTGCAGAGTACAGAGCTGTGTACACTCCTGGAATACTCTGCCATTGTCTGTGCAGACTTCCAGGAGGAGAGCTGGTAATACAAAGCCTGCTGTACATGTCTTATGCCGCCGCGTACACACGACCGTTATTCATGTAATGGGAAAAAAAAAAACATTTTTCTCAACGTGATTTTTCGTGTTTCCCCTCAAGCCTGCCCTGCATACACACGTTCATGAAAAAAAAAACGCTTGAGCAAAGCGCGGTAACGTACAACACGTATGACGGCACTATAAAGGGGAAGTTCCATTCGAATAGCGCCACCCTTTGGGACACTTTTGCTGAATCTCATGTTAATAAAGTTTGGTGAGAGATGACTTGCGCTTTTCAGCCTCGTGCTCTTCAGTCTATTACAGCGTGACGAATGTGCTATCTCCATTACGAACGCTAGTTTTACCAGAACGAGCGCTCCCGTCTCATACTTGATTCTGAGCATGCGCGTTTTTTTCCCCTCCTAAAAGCGTACACACGACTGTTTTTCACGACGTTAAAAAGAACGACGAGAAAAAATAGAGCAGGTTCTAATTTATTTTTTTTTCGTGAATTTTTTGCGTCGAGAAAAAATGCTCTGGAGCCTACACACTACCGGTTTTCATAACCATTTTTAAAAATGCAATTTTCTCGTCATGAAAAACGGTCGTGTGTACGCGGCATTAGGCTGCATTCACACCTGAGCGTAAAAATGCGCAACACACTTGCGGTGCCATTATTTCCTAATGGCACCCTAAACACAGGCAGCAGTCCCACATTTTTTCGTGTGAGAAACGTAAAACACTGTTGGTTTAGCACCCAAAAAAAGGTACTTGAGCTACTTTGGAGTGTTTGTCACACATAGGGAAGCCTGCGTTGCGTCCGTGTCGCACAGGTGTGTATGGGGCCTTGTGTCACAATAGCTACAAACTCAATGGATGTTGTTCGGTTAGTGTCATGATTTTGTGTTTTCATCTTGTTCCATCTACTCCATACAACAAATGGCAAAATGTTTTGTATTTTGCAGGGAATGCATTAAAGGTAAAACATGTTTTACCTTTACAACCACTTTAAAAGCTTAAGGCTCCATGCACATTGGCGTTTGGGCGTTTTTTTTTTTAAAAAGCCCATAAATTGCACTCTGTTAGCCTATGTGTCCATGCACACATGGACATTTTTTAGCGTTAATGAGCAGTGGAGTTAATGGGCTTTTTTCTGAACGCAAGGAATGCGCATTCAAAGTGCCGTTTTTCGGTGGGAAAAAACGCAAAACGCAGAAAAATGCAAATAAATGCTCAAAAACGCAGATCACCAGCATTTTTTAGCATTTTTATTGATCCATTGAAAAAAAAAAAGGTAAAAAAACGCTAACACTGAAAAACGCTATTGCAAAAACGCTAAAAAACGTTGAGAGGCTCCCTGCAAAGCTACTGGCATTTTTTTATAGCTTTTTTTAGCGTTCAGTGTGCATGGAGCCTAAAACAAAATATGCTGGATGACTGTAAAAGTGATTATTTTTTTTAGTGTGCATGAGGCCTTGTCCTTCATACCAGCTTTTACTACCCAAGTGTGTCAGGTAAAATCAGGATCTGTAAAATATTTCTGTCCAATCGTCTTCTTCTTCCATGTAATATATTTTATTTTTCATTCTGCCTCTTATAGCTCTATTAATAAATAGGTGTGTTTCAGAACCATTTTCAGAAATGTACCAAGCCTATAGAATGGATCAAAGGCACCCTAAAAGCTTGCCTACTTAAAGCAGAGCTCCGCCGTAAAAAAATTAATATTAGGACACTTGCCTGTCCTGGAGTCCAGTGACGTCCGCAGCAGAAGATAAGCGATTGCTCGTCTCTCAGCTGCCCCACCGCCATCCTCGGTGAGGGAATCAGGAAGTGAAGCATTGCGGCTTCACTTCCCGGTTCCCTACTGCGCATGCGCGAGTCACACTGCGCGTCCCCGCTGTGTTCTGGGAGCCGTGTGTTTCCCAGAACACAATGGGGGGGGGGGACCGGGAAGGGACGCACTACCCGCAGTCTACCCGCAGAGTGCATACAAGAAAGTGGGTGAAAATACCTGTATCTGCACCCCCCTCCCCCCTGAAAGGTGCCAATTGTGCCACCGAGGGGGGGGGGGGGAATCCGATGAGCGTAAGTTCCACTTTAGAGTGGAGCTCCGCTTTAAAGCCCAACTCCTGGAAAACTAAGGCTGGTTCACACCTATGCTACACATTTTTCATCCATTGAAGTCTATGGAACCAAAAACCTGAGAAAAGTCCCTGGCCCTTTCCATAAAATGCATAGATGTTATTGTGACCCATAGGAAACCATACAAATGGACTGTAGTGTGTTTCTGCAAAACTGAAAATGCACTAAAAAATGCATAGGTGTGAACCAGGCCCTAAAGTCCTCCCTTACAGTGAGGTTGTGCCTGCACTACAAGTGACAACCAGAATACAAGGGAGAAGAGACTGCAGGGAGTGGAAGGATCAGGTAAGTACAACTGCTGTACCTTAAGCCTCGTACACACGATCGGATTTTACGCCAATAATTGTCTGATGGATGCGTTGTGTCGGATAATCTGACCGTCTGTATGCTCCATCAGACAATTGTTGGCAGAATTAACGACAACAAATGTTGGCTGTTCATGCTCACCAACTGTCTGACAATAAACCTGTTACGTCGGATTATCCCATCGTGTGTACACAAGTCTGTCGGACTAAAATCCGATGTACAAACACGCATGCTTGGAACCAATGCTAAACATCAGACAACAATAGCAGAAGTTGCCCAAAGGGTGGCGGTAAAGAGCTGAAAAACCACATGGTTTGGTGAATGTTGTCTGAAAATGTCGCGCCGTGTGTATGCAGAACAAGTTCACGGACAACGCGCTTCGAACAAAAATCCACGGAAAAGCCAGAAGGAAGTCCGATCGTGTGTACAAGGCTTTAGACATAAACGATCAGTTAATCCTTGCATTGTGGACACAGCCCCATAGCAAGGGAGCACTTTTTCGTTTTCCCGGAGTTCAGCAATTACAAAAAACAATGCCCCCCCCCCTCTTCTTACAGAACTCAAAGTGTTTTTTTTATACAATTTTTTTTTTTTTTAAAAGAATGGCACCTTTTATGTTGCACTGCAGCATTCCCTGATTTCTAGCCTAGGTGAGATTTATGTAGCGGAGCCTCCTGGTTTTGCCACATCTCATCCCAGAGGCACCACCAGATTCCCCCATGTGTAGATGTGCTGCGGGTCTCTGCCATGTACAGAGATCTGCATCTGTGCGCTTGTGCAGGAATCGCCCACAAATATGCCGCTGGGCTCTGCCAGGTCCTGAATACAGACTAATGTTGCAGGGGTAAAGATCCTCTCCTACCCCCCATTAACACTTATGCGACGTGTCATGAGACTTTGGATAACAAAGTTGCATGAGAAGTTATACCCAATGTTTTCCAATGATAACCATTTATATATGTGCGAATTCAAAGTAGTTAATGCACTACCGTACTTTGGTCTGACTCTAATGCAACTTGAGGGCCATAGGCTTCAATGTTAACCCTCAAAAGTTGCATAAAAGTTGTACCTGAACGTTTTGCATACAACCGTGCGCCCGACTTTACTGAGAGACAAGTCTCATCCAAGTCGCACCCAAATTGCATCAAAGTTGCATGACTTTGGAGTGGTACAAGTGTGAATGGAGCCTAAATCCAAACTTTCTGTATTAATGGAAGGGTCACATGGTTCAGTACTCTATTACTGTGTTCACTGCATACACATAGATTAACCCCTTTGTGACCAGAATTTTTTGAAGTTTAGACCAACATTCTTGCAGCAGGGTGGCAATTTTTGCGTTGGCTTAAAGCTCACCTCTGAGCTGCATTTACATGCTTGTTTGGCTGTGGAGGGAGGGGGAGTATAAATACTTACCTGATTGCTTGCTCCTTTGGCATCTGGCGCTCTCTTTCCATGTCCAGCGGGGTGGGCTCCCAGAATCCTCCTATTAGATACAGAACTGCATTGTATGTGATGATGTTGGAAAGCTGCAATTATCCGTCCAGCAAGCAGCTTTGGAGGACTGATTGCATGTGAAGGAGGGAGGCTGCAGGAGGGAGGAATAAGGTATTTGTATCCCCCTTCCCATCCAACCAAACTAGCATGTATCCCATGAAGTGTTTCACTGAGGGGAACCCCACTTCATGGGTACATTGGAAAGAAGCCTGGAGTTAGGCTTAAAGGACCAGTTCACACTGATGCGATAATTGCTCCCACTTTGGGCGTCAGAAGTCAGACCCCATTCAGTGCAATAGAATCAGTGCGACTTAGAAAAAGGTTCCTGCACTACTTTTGGTCTGACTTTGGTGTGACTTGCATTGACTTCTGTTAAAGAAGACGCATGCAAGTCGCGCTGAAGTCGCGCTGGGGTCCGACTTCAAAGTTGCGCGGATTTAAAGTGGTTGTAAACCCTGTTAAGATATATATATTTTTTTTTTTTTACCTAACCTGCAAGACAAAGGCATAATGAGCTAGTATGTCTAGCATACTAGCTCATTATGCATCACTTACCTTAGATCGGGGCCCCCGAAGGCGTCCTCGTCTCCCTCTCCAGCCACAGCCATCTCTGCGGCGATAGCCGGAAGGTTACTGTGATTGGCCGGAGCAGCGAAGACGTGATACCGCGCATGCGCGCAGGAGCCGTCAAATCCGGCTAAGCCGGATTTATGAATGGGATTAACCCTATGAATGCGCCGTTGTCTACGGCGCGCATGCGCCGTAGACATCGGTGCATGTCATTTTTAGCAAATATCTATTTTTTAGCAAATACCGTATATACTTGAGTATAAGCCGAGTTTTTCAGCACATTTTTTTTTGTGCTGAAAATGCCCCCCTCGGCTTATACTCGAGTCACCTTTTTGCGCCTGATCTCCCGGACTTTGGGGACCTGGTACAGGCCGGCTGTAGGTCCCCTGGACCCCAATCCTGGCACACATGTAGCCCCACTCTTCCTCTACAAGTGTGCAAAGTTTGTTGTCCAGGGGACCTACGGCCGGGGAGCACCGATTTTTCAAACCCGGGCACCCCTTCCATAGACTCCCATGTTAAACGGTCATTTCTCTGGTGACTTTGGGGACCCGGTACCGGCCGATTGTAGTTCCCCTGGACCCGAAACTTGGCACACATCTAGCCCCATTTCTCCTCTATAAATGTGCAAAGTTTTTTGTGAGGGACCTACAACCGGGGAGCACCGATTTTTCAAATCCGGGCACCCCTTCCATAGACTCCAATGTTAAATGTCTATCTGGTCATGGACACAGTGAGGCATGGGCACAGTGAGGCAAAGTGAGGCACAGTGAGGCATGCGGATGAAGATACCCTAGGCTTATACTCGCGTCAATACGTTTTCCCATTTTTTTTGTGGTAAAATTAGGTGTCTCGGCTTGTAT
This sequence comes from Rana muscosa, assembly GCA_029206835.1. Taxonomy (NCBI): domain Eukaryota; kingdom Metazoa; phylum Chordata; class Amphibia; order Anura; family Ranidae; genus Rana; species Rana muscosa. The sequence continues at coordinate 143,475,316 of CM055126.1, read as the reverse complement.
TCGGGTCGGCTTATACTCGAGTATATACAGTATATATTTCTTGCACCTACAGGTAAGCCTTAATCTAGGCTTACCTGTAGGGTGCAAGTTGCAAAAGTGGGTTTACAACCACTTTAAAGTCACGGGCAGTGTGAACCCAGGTTCAAAAGAGTATTGTGGTCATAAAGATTGTAAGCTTCATGGGGGGGGAACCCTCCTATTCCGTCTGTATCTTTTGTACTGTCTCCCTTTTTATTGTAAAGCGCTGTAAAAATCCTGTAATATAATAATAATAATAATGAATGGGTTAAAGTAGAGCTAAAAATAAAATGTTGTTTTTAATTTTGTGTAGAGTAAAGGAAGAGTTATAACCTCAGTCATATTTTTTTGTTTACATTTTTTGCCTGTGATGTCCCATTGGGGAGATTTCCCTTCACTTCCTGTCCCATAGCCAAAACAGGAAGTGAGGGAATCCATGAGTTACCAGATCTAGTGCCCCTATTAGAAGATTTCTCTTTTATTCCTGTTTTGGTGACAACCCAAAGTTTGGGATTTTCTTTCACTTTCAGTGATTAGCAGTAAACTGGACAGATAGAGAGGGTATCGCTTTTCTCTAGGCAAAGCCATTTTCTTTTTATTTTGTACAGAGTGGCAGGAGACCCTTTGTCAAGTTTTATTTGCTGTCTATTCATTCCACTCTTTATAGTGGTGACCCTTGTCACCAAGAGAGAAAGGGAGGGGAAATCCAAAATACAAAAATGCTTTGACTATACACTTTAAATGAAGTTCCATATATCATGTACTGACTTATCCACAAGTCTTTCCATTTCTCAGCTCCAGCCAGTGAACTTTATAACCGTCGCCATCGGTCTTTGCCAATCATGCCTGCAGAGCACAAAGTCACTTTCTGGACAGAGGCCTCTCAGCAGGTCTTGGCTGGAGGATCGGCAGGTAAGTGACTATTTTCTAATCATTGCTGACTACTCTTTCTGCACAAATTCAGTTTACCTAATTCGATTTTAGCTTTGATTCTGAATAAAAACAAGTGTTTATTGACCTATAGGGCAGCATATTGGACACATTTCATACTATCTGAACCCCATGGGTAGCCAACTTTTTGCCTTTTCTTTTTTGACCCCCAAACCCTCATTACCCAACAGGTCCATATGTCTCTTGTCTAGTGGCCTCTCTTCCTCACCAAACCCCACCCCCCTGTTTACTACCTTTTTTATCTTCTTCTTATTTTTACTTCTCTTCTCTGCCCCCTTCCTTCTCTTTCCCTTGCAACCCATCAAATGGGCAAGATTACCTCTAAAAATACTAGAGGTGCACCAAATGGAAATTTTGGTGTTGACACTAAAAATGCAGCATGCCGAAAATCGAAAATGACAGTTTAAAAAAAAAAAAAAAGTTTTTTATTTATTTTTTATATATACAGTATAATTGTATTATTCACAACTTTTCAATTAATATCATGAATATGAATTTTTTGTTGCCCATTATTGGCACCTTTAGCACAAGAAAAATGTATCCCTCTAAATTCTATGTATGTCTTCACACTGGTCCGCTGGGCTTCCATTGTGGTGTTAAATATCCTGCTTGCTGCATTTTTGGTCCGTTAAAAAAAAAAAAAAGGCACCTCCCCGTTGAAATGTATTGAAAACGCATCAATAATGCACCTGTTTTATGTTTTTGATGCAGTTCTTGAGTCTCATGACCTAGGAAAAACACACCATAAGCATAGTAAAATTGCATCAAAATCGCGATAAAATTGTGTGCGTTTTTGGTGCCATTATCGGCACCTTTTTCTCTTATCGGCAAAATGCTGATAACACCATTTTCGGTGAAATTTCGGTGCATCTCTAAAAAATATTTCAATATAATTGGTAACGAACTGACAAAAACTTTACATTAAAGACTCTATAGAGTAAATACTGTATTAATGTCATGTAATAACAACTTAAAGCTGACCTCCATCCAAAAGGGGAAGCTTCACTTGTTTGCAACTCTCCCCCTCCCCCTCCTCCACTGCCACATTTAGCACTTTGTGGGGGGGAGGTTTTAACAGACGCCTACTCCCATTTCTGGATATGATCACCGTGGCGATCCCAGAAGAAGCAGGTCCTAGAAGATGGCGGGACCATTCAGAAAGTGCAGCGTGACTTGCGCATGCGCAGTGGGAAACTGGCTGGTTTCCCCTAGTGAAGATGCCGGTGCCTGCACCCAAAGCCGATTGGGTGCCGACATCGCTGGATTCATGGACAGGTAAGTGTCCTTTATATGAAAAGTTAGCAGCTACAAGTACTGTGGTTGCTGACTTTTAATTTCTTTTTGCCCAGACTGGAGCTCCTTTTTTTTTTTAAAGTACATAAACCATAGACCTCAGGTTCACATTACAGTTTGTCTCTTAAGGCCCATACACACACAAAGAGAATATCGGCCAAACAAAAAACGCATTTAGAGCGACTGTCTGATCATCTTTCTATTAGTACACAGCTTTTGAGAGCTGATCACAACAGTTGATTTGAAAATATCTGAAGGGACAAACCTGAAATTTTTTTTCTCGCAAGATAAGAGAACAAATGATTTTCGTGTAATTAGTAATTGTACGAAAAGGATTGAGTGACCAAAACCACGCATGCTCAGAAACTAAAGAATAAAATAGAAACTTCTGAAATTGTATTATGTCTTTTGAGAATTTTCGTAACTTTTGTAACCTATTCATTTCGATATGAGACTAGCATGGCAAAAAAAATAAAAAATCTGGGATCTAATAGACCACAGAGCTCTCCATAAAGAGGACCTGTCACGGCCCATGCTGTCACAAGGAATGTTCTCATTCCTTGTGATAGCAATAAAGTTAATCCCCCCAAAAAAAAAAAAAAAATTGTATAAAATTAATAATACAATTCGTTTTTTTTTTTTTTTTTTAAATCACCCCTGTCCCCCCCCATGCTTACATGCAAATGCGATTGCATACATTACTCCCTCACGCATATGTAAAAAGTGATTGCACCACACATGTGAGGTATTATTGCGAACGTAAGAGCGAGAGCAATAATTCTAGCACAGACCTTCTGTGTAACTCTCTAAACTGGTAACCTGTAAAGACGTTTAAAGCAACGCCTATGGGGAATTGTAAGCACCGTCGTTTGCCGCCATTCCACAGGCATGTTTGGTATCTATTTACTCGGCGTACTATCATCTTTCACATTATGCAAAAAATGTGGGTAAATATTTATTTTATTTTTTATTATTATTTATTTTTAAATGTTTTTTGTATTTTAATTGCATTAGGGCCTCTGCTAAAATATATATATATATATATATATATATATATATATATATATATATATATATTGGGGGTTCTAAGTAATTTTCTAGCAAAAAAAAAATATATATTTTTATATGTAGGAGCGAAGTGTCAGAATTGGCCCAGATACGAAGTGGTTAGTATCGGACAATTTTTCACTGCTGATTATTTGACAATGAATATAGAATAAAGCAGAAATGTAAAAGTGATTATTAATATTTTGTTCTACACCACAGTGATCTTGTTTCATGTCACAAATTGGCTTTCAATGTAATTGCATTATATTTATGTTTGTGTTCCTGGTTTTAATCCGTTATTGCTTCAGTCCTTATACTTTCTACCTCATTATTTGTGCCTCACATCTCCATCGCACTCTTTGTTCTTACATTATTTATTTATTTAATCTGCTTCATATAACAATAATTCTTTGATTCCATCAGCACTGTGTTTGGTTCTATAAAACAGCGTGGTAATTTAAAGCAAGCTGCACATTTACAGAACACTGGGGAGGAATGTGCTGAACCAATACCTTTCTCAGTAGGTGAAATGTGAAGTTTCTGGCTCTCACTAATGATCAGGACTTTGGAATTTCAGCCTTAGTAATGCCATTTAGTTTACTGTGTGCCAGCGGTTTTGCTGTTAATGGAACAGGTATTGCTCAGTGCCAGGTATCGGCTTGATCTTGGCAGGGTCAGCGCTCTAAATGTGGCACCTCTTGTGACTTTTGTAAATAGGCAGATAGGGATAAATAAAGAAATCTATTTTAAAGTTGAACTATAGACAAATTTATAAATGACATACAGTATATTTTTCTGACTGTTGCTAAGAATATTGCCTACTATTATATAGACTTTATACTGGATGTGTATATACAACATTACCAAGACAAAGCTGGTCAGTTTATGTTGAAGACTGGAAACCATGATTACAAGTGTAATGCATGCTGGAATAATTATTTACCAATCAATGGCACTAATCAATAAAGAGAAACAATGATTACAGCTTAAGTGAACCTGTGATGCTTTCTCCAGTTGGACATACAGTACTGTGCAAATAAATACTATAAAGTAAGAATGTTTTCAAAAATATATATTTTAATTGTTTATTTTTTTTCAATTTACAAAATGCAAAGTGAGCGAACAGAAGAAAAATCTACATCAAATCAATATTTGGTGTGACTACCCTTTGACTTTCAACCAGCCTCAATTCTTACACCTGCACACTTTGTACATTTTTACAAAGTCAGGGATTTTGAAGGATGCTTGTATAATTTTGTAGGAAGCAGGTGCTAATGACCATCAATGTCATAGGTAGGCTGAAACACATTTATTAACTGAAACAGAAATAGCTGTAAGATGAGAGAAGCTGTGCTAAATAGTCCCAAATAATGCAGGAAAATTCTTCATTATTGATCAACATATGAAATGGTATAAATCCTCTTTCCAGTGGCACCACAGTGATTCCAATCAAAAAGTTCCCCGCCACCTTAAGAAAAACCTGCTTACCAGATGGCAAGCAAAACAAAAAAAACATGGCTATAACCCAGCCAAGGCCTTTAGCTTGCACAGGCGATCACTGGCCGAATATCCCAGTATCACAGGATGGATGGCTGTAGATCTCCCAAGCCCTGGCACCATCTATGAAGTTTGTGGCCGTTAAACCCAACAATTGACCCAGAAAGAAAAACTGACCATAGCGTAATGCAGTCTAATCCGTTTAATTTCTAAAAAAGTATTGCAATTACATTTAGTACACTAAAAAGTTTGCATGTAAAAACAGAGCCGGCCGGCAAACAGAAGCCCGTCCTAGTATGCAGCGTGGTGACATCAGCACTTGCCCTCCTCCCAGATGTGTTTCGTCATACGTGACCATGTCGATGGGGAAGTAGCTGTGTAGGAGGCTTAAAACTGGGTGAAGAACATCCAAACTCTGCTACTAAAGTGAGGTTGTGGAAGACCTTTTCATAACATACACCATAGAAAGACTGAGCACCGCAACAAGACACAACATATTATATACTGCATTAGCAAAGTATCTCCCAGGCAAGGATTTCAAAGTAGACTGGGGTTTCAAGATGCGCTGTTCAATCTTTTTTGAAGAAGCACAAAGAAATGGGCAACATGGAGGACTGTAGACACAGTGGTTGGCCAAGGAAACAAAATGCAACCGATGAAAGACACATCATGCTTGCTTGAAATAAGAAAAAGTTCTGGACAGCCGCACTCCAAAAAAGTTTTTGCCTTTTTATAAAAAAAATGGAATCAAAAATACATGCCACAGCAGAACGGACAGAAGAGCTGATGCGTTTCACACTAACAAACAGTGTTTAGTCGTAGCTGGCAGCACATTATGCTTTCTTCCCTTGGACATTGCAAGATGTCCAGCAGCACCATCAGTACAGAATTGTCAGAAACCAGTGGTACCCAGGTACACCCATCTATTGTCCAGAGAAATCTAGCCAGAAGTGATCTTGATGGACAAATTGCGGCCAAAAAGCCATACCTCCGACATTGAAAAAAAAAAGGCTAAGCGACTCAACTATGCATGAAAACATAGACACTGGGGTGCAGGTGTCAAAATTTGAAATATTTGGCTATAGCAGGAGACAGTTTGTTACCAGAAGAGTTGGCAAGCAGTACAATAATGAGTGTCTGCAGGCAACAGTGAAGCATGGTGGAGGTTCTTTGCTAGTTTGGGGCTTCAGTTCTGCAAATGAAGTTAGAGATTTGTTCAGAATCAATGATCTCTTCAATGTTGAGAAATACAGGCAGATACTTATCTATCATGCCATACCATCAGGAAGGCGTGTGATTGGCCCCAAATTTATTCTGCAGCAGGACGACGACTCCAAGCATACAGCCAATGTCAATAAGAACTATCTTCAGCTTAAAAAAAGAATAAGGAGCTTAGGTGATGATTTGGCCCCCACGGAGCCCTGATCTCAACGTCATGAAGCCTGTCTGGGATTACATGAAGAGACAGAAGGAATTGAGGCAGCCTACATCCACAGAAGATCTGTGGTTAGTATTAAACTGTGTGCTGGGTGGGCATTGGCTATATTATGCACATCAAACCTGCATATTATGGCACACTTACCTTGGAAGTGTGCTTTTCTCCAGCACTGTGCGATGTAGGCTCTGTCCCTCTTCTCCTCCACTACTTCAGGTTCCCAGGCATCCTCTTCAGCCATTGGGCAGCCAATGATGATGTAACTAGGGTTGGACAAATGAATATAGCATTCAAGAGCCAGTCTGTCCAATCCAGGATCCAGCAGGATTTTTTCGGGAGCCAGCTCCATTGACTAAAGAAAACCTCAAATGTTTGGTGTCAGCTGTAATAAGGAGCATTGGTGTAACTTCTACACATGCTCACAGGAGTTATAGTCCCCAACACCTGGCTGAGGGTGAACACTGCATGGCACATGTGTTGTACGGTGTACACTGAAAATAAAATACTGCTGGGGAAAGAGGTTTTTGGGCTGAAGAGACTTTGCACGTCTTCTTTGAAGTCCCTACCTCTTAGCATTTTAGATTTTTAAAGTTTAATTCCACTTTAACATCTAGGAGCCTTAAGCCTCGTACACACGACCGGTTTTCTCGGCAAGAAACAACAAGAAAACTGCTGGCAGATTTATTTGCCGAGAAAACCGTTCGTGTGTATGGTTTCTTGTCGAGAAAACTGCCGGGAATCTCGACGAGAAAAATAGAGAACCTGCTTTCTATTTTCTCATTTTTCTCGTCGGGATTCTCGTCAGCCTGTTTCCCGACAAGAAAATCTGTTGTGTGTATGCTTTTCCGAGTCTTAAAAAACCGTGCATGCTCAGAATGAGACGGGAGCGCTCCTTCTGGTAAAACCAGCATTCGTAATGGAGATAGCACATTCGTCTGTAACGCTGTAATGGACTGAAAAGCACGAGGCTGAAAAGCGCGACTCGTCTCTCACCAAACTTTTTACTAACACGCGATAACACGAGATCAGAAAAAGCAGCCCAAGGGGTGGCTCCATTGGAATCGAACTTCACCTTTATACTGCCGTCGTACGTGTTGTACATCACCGCGCTTTACAATGACGAGATTTTTGATTGACGGTGTGTATGCAAGGAAAGCTTGGCAAGAATCCCGTCAAGCTTGACAAGAATCTTGTCGAGAAAACTGACTTTTTTTTTTTTTTTTTTTTTTTTACGATGGGATTCTCGGGCGTGTGTACAGGGCTTGAAATTTACTTTGTCTAGCTCAATAAAAGATGAAGTCCGGTTAAAGTGGTTTTAAAGGCAAAAAAGTTTTCTTACCTCAATGCATTCAAAAACTACCCAGTACTTGTTGATTGTAAACGCTTACTGTGCCTAAACGCATGCACAATACATGGCTTTGGGCGTGCTTTTTTTAAAGCTGCTTTTACGTGCCAGGGGTAAAAGGTGTTAAGAGTAGAAGTTCCAACGTCCTTTGTGCATGAGGCTTAAAACCTTCTCGTAGACAGTTTGTAAATTGACAGCAAGTACATCTTGATCCCTTACAGCTAAGCTGAGTCAAAACTTTAAGAACTTGAATATGCATAATACAACAAAAAATTGTTTCAAAATATGTACTGTATATGTAAATTGTTCTGGCTTCTGTAGACAACCCAACCTATTTCTCTTCCACCCCTTTCCATGAGGCCTGGTCAGCCTTATTTGGTAACGTCTGTATGAAGGGTGTTGCCTATACAGATTGGTCTGATCATCCCTTTCCTTTTGTAATTAGTGATGAAAGAATTTAGGAGACAGTCTGAATTATGGCTATAGGCAACACAAACAGTTCTGTAATTCACATTTTACCTTTTTATTTATTTTTTAAATGCCATTGTCTATACTGACCACAAGATGGCACACAAGTGCCATAAGTTAGTTATCTGCCAAAATGTTACAAGGAGGATCAAATGTTAGTTTATTGCTTCACTGTCTATAAACACATGGATGTTGCCATTTTTCTCTTCAGAAGGATGCAAAAGCTGGCAATGCTCTGGTGGAGATAGATAGATCTATCTATCTATTACATACTGTACATTCACATCAGTCCCTGCCCTCAAGAGCTTACAATCTAAGGCACGGTTAACTAAAGTAAAAGTGCAGCCACCTTAAATTTATTATTATACAGAATTTATATAATGCCAACAGTTTGCGCAGTGCTTTAAAATAAAGGACCCTGCTCGTGGAGCTTTATTCTGCATATAATGACATCAGCTAGACTCATTATTCTTGGCCCTGTCTACCCTCATACCTTGTCTCACCCTTCACGTGTATTATGTTAATGGAGCAAAAAAAAAAAAAAGTGAGATGGGTGGAGTCAAAAACTGACTTTCATAATGAGTTTGGTATTTGCATAATATCATCCCAGGTTTCAGTACCCCTGGATACGTCTGGAGCTTTGATACCCAAAGTGTGGTCTTTTGATAATTACTCTGTGGCCGTGGATCACAGCAGGGAGTATTCAGTGGTCTTCCTACCTAGGTGTCTATGAAGATTTGATCACGGCGTAACCTTCAACAGTATAAAAAGTGCTCCTGGACTGTGGCTCTGCATCATGTCGCCTGTAACCTAGGGAATGCTAAGACCCCTTTCACACTAGGGTGGAAGGTGCGTCGGCGGGAAAGCGCCGCTATTTTGCCGCGCTATGCGGCCGCTGTCGGTGCGGTTTTATCCCCCCACTAGCGGCCGAAAAAGGGTTAAAAAAACACTGCAAAGAGCCTCTGCAGAGGCGCTTTGCCGGCGGTATAGCCACGGTGACCCATTGATTTCAATGGGCAGGAGCGGTGGAGGAGCGGTATACACACCGCTCCTTCAATGCTCCAAAGATGCTGCTAGCAGGACTTTTTTTACCGCCCTGCTAGCGCACCGCTCCAGTTTGAAAGCCCTCGGGGCTTTCACACTCTAGACACAGCAACGGCTGTTTCAGGTCGGTTTGCAGGCGCTATTTTTAGCGCAATAGCGCCTGCAAAACGACCCAGTATGAAAGGGGTCTTAGGAACATCTACCCCAGTGTTGCCAACTTTCAGTAAATTTACGAACAGTTTGTAAAATCTGTACTTTTTGCATCTGTCCTTGAATGTCCATTATGGACATGTAGGCTGCATGTCTGTAACTGACATTCATGGACAGATGCAACAATTATGGATTTTACAAACTTTTTGTAAATTTACTGAAAGTTGGCAACCCTGATCTACCCTGATCTACCCTCTTTCACATGAGGAGACCAGAGATGGTTTTTACTGTACAAGAACTGCCCCATGGTTCCAAATACCGACACGGCTGGAAATGCTACACCACTGCACTGCCAGAGCTTAGGCCAGTGTAGAATACATTTTTAATTACACTGACTTTTGCTGATTAAAGTGTATCTGTAGTAGACCCCCCCCCCCCCTTTTTTTTTTTTTTTTTTTTTTTTTTATTATAGGCAATAGATAAAACCTCTGTTAGTGGGCATACCTTCCTTGTGTTTCTTAAAGTGAAACAAAATAAAGTGTGTCTTGCCATACTTTACTGCACATTATGACACACTCCCCTACTAGTGTGCCCTCCACTAGTGGTTGGTGACCGGTCCAAGCTCGCAGTCCTTTGCTGTTTTTCTCACCACTCCATTCAAGCCTGCAATCACTCTTTGTGGCTTTTTGGTATGTGCACAACAGTTATATATTCGCCTGCATCTGGCGTTCGTTTCTGTATCTTTCAGACGCTGGAAATGCACCGTGCAGAGTACAGGGGGAATTATGTCTCTTTTGCATACCGTCCAGCAGTGATCACCGCAGGTAGTCGCTGGCTGTGCAGAGAGCTGTGAATTCTGTGGCTACCGGCAACCTGTCGTTCTAGTGAATGGGGCCTTAATCACCGGTGTGAATGTAGTCTAACACTTTCTAAGCAGTTACAGCAACAGCTTTTTTTTATTTTTATTTTTTTTCTCTTTTCCTTTTGAGATGAAGGTTTTACATAAATGAATAAAAGCTGTCCATTGTGAAAAAAAAAGACTGAAGCCCTGTACACACGATCGGTTTTACCGATGAAAACAGTCCGATGGACTTTTTTCATCTGACAAACCGATCGTGTATGGGACGCATCGGTCTTTTTTCCATTGGTTTTAAAAAATAGAACATGTTTTAAATTTTTTCCGATTGGATCAAAAACCGATAGCAAATTCCGATTGTCTATGGGCAAGTCCATCGGATAAAAAACCCACGCATGCTCAGAATCAAGTCGACGCATGCTCAGAAGCATTAAACTTCATTTTTTTCGGCTCATCTGAGTGTTTTACGTCACCGTGTTTGGAACGGTCGGTTTTTTGACTGATGGTGTGTAGGCAAGACTGATGGAAGTCAGCTTCATCGGATTTCCGATGGAAAAATCCATAGGATTAGAATCCATAGGATATGCGATCGTGTGTACGAGGCTTTACTGTCTGGATCACAAGGTGAAAATAAAGGGGGAAAAAGCCTAAAAAGGAAAATTGAATGCAGCCATCACATCTATGAATTGTAAGCTGCAATGTAATAAAACATTATTTTATTTTTTTGGGGGGCGGGCATTAATACTGCTTTAAATAGTTTATTCTGTTACTTTTTTACAATTTATATTTTTATTTACATTTTGAGCAGCAAAGTTGAACTTCAGGCGAACCCCCCCCTTTTTTTTGGGGGGGGGGTAGAATAAGGGAGGATTATAATGCCAGGCTGTCATGTTGTTATTTATTTATTTTTTGCCACCTGTGTCCAATCGGGGGGAGATTTTCCTTCACGTTCTGTACCACAGCCAGGACAGGAAGTGAGAGGTAATCCAAGGGAGGGAGTTCCTTGGTAGTCACCATAATAAGAAAGATTCCCCTTATTCCTGTTCTGGTGACCACTCAAATTTGAGGATTTTCTTTCACTTTCAGGACAAATAGAGAGGGTGAATCTCACCAACAGGGATACAGACAGCGACAGGTGTTTAATCCCACTACATTCTTTTAAAAATGTATACTTTAAGATTACTCCCATTAAGATCTGTGTTTAGCTTGCCAAAAGCTCAGAAAATGTATTGCAAAAGTCAGCTGTACTCACTGATCTTATACATGCTATAGCCCATGTAAACTTGGCCTAAGCCTAATACAGTAAGCTTGTCAACAAACATAGGCGTGCACATGGGGGTGTGCCTGGGCCTCGTGTATTTGAGCTTTGGGATGCACACCCTAGTGCGGTGATGATGAACCTTGGCAACCCAGATGTTTTGGAACTACATTTCCCATGATGCTCAACTACACTGCATGAGCATCATGGGAAATGTAGTTCCAAAACATCTGTGGTGCCAAGGTTCACCATCACTGCCCTAATGCAATAAGCTGTGCACACCTATGTCAACAAAGAAAAACGATCTCTTCTGTGTACAATTATGTTAAAGTAAACTTGTGGCCATGCTCAGACATTCAAGTATGTGCATATTTTTAACAAGCATTAATTAAGCTTTAAAACAAGTCATCCAAGACCTCTGTAGCTGTGGGTACAGTGGAGCAATTAAAGTGTCACTAAACCCACATCATAAAAATCTATCAAACGGTGCATTACATGCTGTTCATACTCACTCAGTCACTATGGGATTCGTTTTCTGTATTGTGCAAATAACATGGTTGATACTGCTGCTCTCTATCCCACCCCCCCCCCCCTTTCGGTCCATTTCTCCAATTCAGCTAGGGATTTTGCATCTGTGGTGGCAACATTGCACATGCTCAGTGTTCAGTGAGTTTTCATGCTGAGCATTTCCTCCCTATCACATCTGAGCAGCCCATGTGACTATAGAGTCACACATGTGGGTGTATACACAGTGGTAAATGGCAGTCCACTCTCTTCCTCCTCCTCCATGCCCAATAACCAGCTAAACACAATGGGGGTGGGATATTACATGTCGATTGATGGAAACTTCACCTCTCTCTTATTCTAAGACACAGGCTGGAGGGGCATGACACAGCCTGTGACTGGCAGAAATCTCCACACCATGTTATTTCCACAAAATATAAAAGATTTGATTTCAAATCTATATTTGTATGCCAATTTAAAACAGTTTATTGATATTATTTTTTTTATTTTTATTCTATATTCCAAAGCCCTTTTTTTTTTTTTTTTTTTTTTTAAACATGCGACCAGCAGAGGACTAGAAGCTCATCCTGCTTATGTTTCCCCGCAGACAGGCTGGGAAAGAGCTGGGTCATGTGACAGACAGACAGCTGCATATCAATTAGGAAAAATGTGTGTGTGTGTGTGTGTGTGTGTGTGTGTGTGTTTGTTTGTTTGTTTTTACTAAAATAATTACAGTGCAATCATCCACATACAGAAATAGAAGGGACAGTGTAAATTAAACAGCGTGTGTTTAGTATCACTTTACTATGACTGCTACTACTAACTACCACTACGTTTTATGACTGCTGCTGCTGCTACCTACTGCTATTAACAATGATACTTACAATGACTGCTCCTACTAACTATTGCTACTTACTATGTCTGCTGCTACTTACTATGACTGCTACTACTAACTATTGCTACTTACTATGACTGCTCCTACTAACTATTGCTACTTACTTTGTCTGCTGCTACTTACTATGACTGCTACTACTAACTATTGCTACTTACTATGACTGCTCCTACTAACTATTGCTACTTACTTTGTCTGCTGCTACTTACTATGACTGCTACTACTAACTATTGCTACTTACTATGACTGCTCCTACTAACTATTGCTACTTACTTTGTCTGCTGCTACTTACTATGACTGCTACTACTAACTATTGCTACTTACTATGACTGCTCCTACTAACTATTGCTACTTACTTTGTCTGCTGCTACTTACTATGACTGCTACTACTAACTATTGCTACTTACTATGACTGCTCCTACTAACTATTGCTACTTACTTTGTCTGCTGCTACTTACTATGACTGCTACTACTAACTATTGCTACTTACTATGACTGCTACTACTAACTATTGCTACTTACTATGACTGCTCCTACTAACTATTGCTACTTACTATGTCTGCTGCTACTTACTATGACTGCTACTACTAACTATTGCTACTTACTATGTCTGCTGCTACTTACTATGACTGCTACTACTAACTATTGCTACTTACTATGACTGCTACTACTAACTATTGCTACTTACTATGACTGCTACTACTAACTATTGCTACTTACTATGACTGCTACTACTAACTATTGCTACTTACTATGTCTGCTGCTACTTACTATGACTGCTACTACTAACTACCACCTGCTGCTACCTACTTAGACAGTTTTTTCCATATATTACTTCTGCTAATCATGATAATTACCTGTAATTTAACCTATTACTTATCGTTTTTTAAGAAATGTTATTTTCTTGTAAATTGCAATGACTGTTGTCTATGCTGCACACTGGAAAGAAGCCTATGAAAACATGGATCCGTTATAGAAGCACATCCAGTACACTAAGCACAACCAAATATCTGTAGAGATCTAAAGTAAATAGTGCTACTGCAATTGACACGGAGCCGTGGTTGGGCCCCTCCCCTCTCTCTCCTTATTGGCTCACTGACTTTGACAGCAGCGGGAGCCAATGGCGCCCCACTGCTGTCTCAGCTGATTAGGAGAGAGAGAGTCCCAGCCAGCCGAGACTTTTGTGCAACATCGCTGGATGAAGATAGGGCTCAGGTAAGTATTAGGGGGTCTGGGGGATTGCCACACACAGAAGGTGTTTTATCTCAATGCATAGAATGCATTAAGATAAAGTGGTTCTAAAGTCAGAAGGTTTTTTTAACGATACCGGCGCCAAGGTCCAAGTACCAGAATTGCCTACTTTGCAAAAACATGGCCTCTTTGCTTTTGACAGCACCTGCAATTCAGCCTGACCTAGGTTTTAACTGTGTCGTGTTCTTGCTCCCCTTCTTGAAAGTGCTCTAAGACTTCACTGCTTAGCTCCAGTTTGCTTAGGAAAATATTGATTTTTGCCAAGGGGTGAAATATGAATCTTGTACCAAGAACAATTTAATTCACCATATCGTCTTTTTTTTTTTCTGGCACTTTCCCTAGCTAGTGGAATCAAGATCAGACCTGTCAGCTAGAAATGTGTTCAGTACTTGCAGATTTATGCTGCATTACATATGTCCAGATTACTGAGACAAAAGTGGTCAGTTTTATGTTGAAGACTGGAAACCATGATTACAAGTGCAATTTATGGTGGAACAATTATTTACCAATCAATGGCACTAATCAATAAAGAGAAGCATTGATTACAATGATGGGGAAAAATAGGACACCGCGCTGTATGTTAGAAACCTAAAAAGCAGCAACTAAAAAGTGAGATACACCAACAACACAAATGGGAAAAAATAAAGCTGCGCTCCCCTTATAAATTAAAAAAATATAAAAAAATTTAATAAGCAATAAACCAAACATTGATGATAAATTGAGTGATAATCAAATAAATCAATATGAATTGACCCCTAGGGAACATCACATATTAACTTGGGGGACATACTGACGCCATCACGATACCCTCGCTGTGGACGGATGTATGCCTGTGTGCCGGCCGGCTTTATTTTATGCTCTGTGATTTCTTAAACCATGTAAGTGCAACCTTGTTTTTTTTTTATAAATACGCTTGTTAAACTGGTTCACACTATGTGAGTTCCTCTTGTTTTTGGATTGCTGGTGTACCTGGGCTTTCAGCCGGAATTACCTATTTTTACTTTTTTCACACATTTTTCAATTCATGTTATGTGGTTTAATATGTGATGTTCCCTAGGGGTTAATTCATATTGATTTATTTGATCATCACTCAATTTGATCATCAATGTTTGGTTTATTGCTTATTTTAATTTTTTATTTTTTTTAAATTTATAAGGGGAGCGCAGCTTTATTTTTTCCAATTTGATTACAATGAACCTGTGTTGCCCTCCCCAGTTGGACATGCATATGTCTCCTTTGCTGCTCCATCGCACTGTTTGGCCGCTAGAAGCAAAATAGGAAGCCCTGTATAGGCTCCAAGTTGCGACCTCATGCTTATACAACTCAAAGCATATATCGCCAGCACACCATGGATCCCCAAAATAGCGTTCAAAAATGTATTAAAGCGATCACATCACAGCAGTAAATTGCAATGGATGCGGAGCCACACAGGACCCCTTTGTCAGGCATGTTTTACTTGACTCATGTTTGCGCAGGTGCTTATTGCCCATCAGGTGACAGCACTGCCTAGGTAGCCAATCACCAGGCACTTCAAGTAAGGAGAATGACTCATGTTCCTCATAGCCATAAGCTCTGCATATTTTTCCTAACAGCCAAACAAAGCAGCAGGAGAGCAAAAGAAAGCAGAATATAAGCACTTGGGGAGCGCGGCAGTTAAAGAAGAACTTCAGCCAGGTGATTGAAAATTTTTCATTTTTTCAAGAAAATTTAAGAGAGATACTTACTATCCCAAGAAGGCCAGTGTTGTCTTGTATGCAGCCAAGGCTTCTCAAGGTGGATCTACCGTACTGCCATGTTGGATTCAGGAAATGGCTGTGACTTCCTGATGACCCCTGCTGCACATGAATTGAGATTGGTCCTGCAGCCTCCTGGGATGTAGGATGTATATCCCAGGAGGCTACAGGCAAGGTGGAGGGTAATCAGGCTGAGGCAACCTTAAAGTGATATTAAAGGCAGTTATTTTTTATTTTAAATAACAAACATGTCATTCCTACCTGCTCTGTACAATGGGTTTGCACAGAGCAGCCCCAATCTTCCTGTTCTCGGGTCCCGTGCCAGCAATCCTGGCCCCTCCCTCCTGCCAAGTGCCCCCAGGGCAAGCAGCTTGCAATTGGGGCCTACAAGCAGGCTCGGTCCCGAGCCACTGCTCTGCATATCCATTCACATACAGAGCCACGGCTCAGGCCCTGCCCTCTCTCTCTCTCTCTCTCTCTCTCTCTCTCCTCATTGGCTCACTGACTGTGATTGATAACAGCGGGAGCCAATGGCTCCCACTGCTGTCTCAGCCAATAAGGAGAGAGAATACCCAGTGAGCCGAAGCTCTTGTGCACATTGCTGGATCACAATGGGGCCCAGGTAAGTATTAAGGGGGTTGCTGAAAAGAGACGGTTTTTGACCTTAATGCATAGAATGGATGAAGGTTAAAAACTATGATATAAAAGACACTCATTGCCATCATCCATGATATGTATACAAAAGAAGAAAAAGAGGAAAACTTGGACTATATTGGCCAGATAAGGAGTACCCAACCATAGGAAAACATGAAATCTGACCTGGGCACATATATCTGTAGCGTTTACTTATCTCTCTCCTAAGCCCAGTGTCTTTCTGCTGCTCTGTTCCTCTGTTCTTAGCATGATAACTTCTGGAAGCTCTCTGACACAGTAGATAAAAGCAGCTGGAAATTTGTGTTGGGGAGGTAACTTAGAGACAGATAAGCAGAGAACTTGTCTATTTACAGCACAGCTCTGCAAGTTTCTTCATCCCTCTGCCTATGTGGAGGGGGTGTGCCTTTCCTCCAATCAGCTCACACACAATGTATGTCCAGACTCCCCTCCCACTGCTGAAACGGGAAGAAACATTTCTAAAGCCTCATACACACGATCGGACTTCCATCGGACTTTTGCGTGGATTTTGGTCCAAAGGGGCATTGGCCGTGAACTTGGTATGCATGCACAAAGCAGAACTTTTTCAGTCAACATTCACCAAATCGCGTGTTTTTTCAGCTCTTTACCGCCACCCTTTGGGCAACTTCTGCTATTGTTGTCTGATGTTTAGCATTGGTTTGGAGCATGCGTGTTTGGACTTTGGACTTTAGTCCGATGGACTTGTGTACACACGATCGGATGATCCTCCATCGAACATTTGTTGCCAGAAAGTTTGAGAGCACGCACAGTGAACATTTGTCCATTGAAAAACCGAAAACAATTGTCCGATGGAGCAGACGGTCGGATTGTCCGATAAAACACGTCCGTCGGACGTGTGCACTTTCTAAAGAATGTAGAAAGTTGAAGACTGCAGATATAAATTTAAAACTTATGTAGGGGGATTTGTTTAATCTCTGTGTATTATCTGAGGCTGTTCACTTCACTGGGTATATGTGAGGGTTTACATCCACTTTAATCTAAAATACCATACAATGTATGTGCATGTTTGTAATTTAAAAAAACAAATATGTATTTGTTTGCTCATAAGCAGAGTCAGCTGTACGTAATAATGAAGTAGTTAATATTCCATTCAATAGGAATATGCCAAATGTCAATATAAATCTTCATGAGCCAACACATTTTGCTAGAAGTAACTTCATCTGGATGCGCAAAATAACATAGGAGGTTGTTTCAGCACTACAGCAACACCAGCATAAAGATCCCCTGGGCGGGCATCTAGTAGGCAGGGACCAGAAGTAATTCAGAGTGCAGAGGTCGGTAGTAAGTAATTCAGAGTCCCCTGCACAGGAGTAAATGATGAAGAGTGCAGGGGTCAGGTGTAAGTGATGCAGGGGTCAGACACTCACTGACTGGGCAAAGATTTTGCGCCAGACCGTGGAGGAACACTAGCTCCCTCCGGAGTGTGTAAGACTGGCCGACCAGTTGGTGCAGGGCCTTGTGTATGTCTGTGATGCCACTCTGGATGCGACCCCCTTAAAAATCCTGGGCCTCTGTATCTGCGGTGGTAATGCGCCGCCTAATTTGGCTAAAATGCTGGTCCGCTGAGCAGGCTTCCAAGAAGGTCTTGGCAGACTTGCCCTTCAAAGGTGGGAGGCTTTTTGGTGCCTCGCTGGATGACATTATTAAGGATGTCACTGGAGGTAAGAGCACGTTTCTCCCTCAGTCCACTAAAGGGAAGGAGCCACGCCGTAAGCAGGGGCCCTTCTTTCCCACACAGAAGCGGTATTTTCATCAGGACCTGCCGGACGACCCTCCCAGGCGGACAAAGGTCCAGCTGTGGGACAGAAGCGTCCCTGGGTGCGCAAGCCCAACAAGCCAGCAAACAAGCCTGCTAGCGCATGAAGTTTTGCCCCTGCCCTACTCCAGGGTGGGGGGACGGCTTTGCGGGTTTGCAGCTTGGTGGACCTCCCTGCTCTCCGACCAGTGGGTCTGCGAGGTGGTCACCTCGGGGTACAAGATAGAGTTCCTTTCTTGTCCACCAAACAGATTCTTTCCCTCACATCTCCCTCTCCTGTCTTTGTAAAGGTTTGGAAGTTCCGCATGGAATCCATTCGTTCGGTGGTTGCTGCGCTCCATCCGGGGGACTTTCTGGCATTCTTGGACATCAAGGACGCATACTTGCATGTCCCCATCTGCGCAGGACACCAGATATTGCTATCGTGGGCTACTTAGACAATCTTCTTCTGAGAGCAGCTTCTGGCTCGGAGTTAAAGGAAGATGTGTCTAGCCATTCAGACCCTCCGAGAATTCGGTTGGGTGTTAAACATTCAGAAGTCGGTCCTGACACCGACTCTGCATCTGGAGTACCTAGGTTTAATTCTGGACTCCACGGAGGCGAGAGTCATCCTTCCTTTGGAGAAGTTGCAGACTCTCCAGTCTGCGGTGAGGTTGTTGACATCCTGCAAATGGTCATCTCTCCATTTTTGCATGCGAGTTCTGGGTCTCATGGTAGCCTCCTTCGAGGCAGTACCGTATGCCCAATTCCGCACTCAAGTCTTGCAGAAGGAGATCCTGTCCAAATGGAACAAATCCTTATTGTCTCTGGATCGTCAGATTCAGGTAAGTCACCTGGTCAGGGCTTCTCTGAGTTGGTGGCTAAGATCCCCGGCTCTTCAGTCTGGGAAGTCGTTCCTTCCCTTCCATTGGACTGTGATTACGACGGACACCAGCCTCACAGGTTGGGGGGGGGGTCTGGGGAGTCCAGTCGGCCCAGGGTCGCTGGTCTCTGGACGAATCCCCCGTCTGCCGATCAATGTCCTGGAACTCCGGGCGACCAGGCTGTGTCTCTCCAAGTGGGCACAGAGACTACAAGGGCGTCCAGTCAGGATCCAGTCGGACAACGCCACGGCAGTGGCTTATGTCAACCATCAGGGGGGAACGATGAGCTTGGCTGCAGCGTCAGAGGTCGCTCACATCCTACAGTGGGCGGAAAGAAGCGCGCCGGCTCTGTCGGCCTTCTACATTCCGTGCGTAGAAAACTGTCAGGGGGACTATCTGAGTCGCCAGATGCTAGACCAGGGGGAATGGTCATTACATCTGGAGGTGTTTCAGCTCCTTTGCCGGAGGTGGGGCACGCCGGACGTGGACCTCCTGGCCTCTCAAATCAATCGCAAGGTGTCGACATTTGTGGCCAGGTCCAGAGATCCCTGGGCAGACGCGTTGGTGGCCCCGTGGGGTCAGTATCGGCTAATTTATGCCTATCCCCCCCTAAAGTTGCTTCCTCGTCTACTCCGCAGAGTGGAGACCGAGGGGATCCCGGTGATTATAATTGCTCCAGATTGGCCCCGGCATCCTTGGTACGCTGACCTTGTGCGCCTGGTGGCAGATGCACTCTGGCGGCTGCCAATGCGGGAGGACCTTCTGTCTCAAGGTCCCATACTTTATCCTGCTTTACAATCGCTGGCTTTAACGGCATGGCTATTGAAAGCCAGGTACTAAGGGACCGAGGTCTTTCGGATTCGGTCATTTCAACCATGCTGAGCGCACGGAAATCTTCTTCCAGGAAGATCTAACATCGTACTTGGAAGGCCTACATCTCTATGTGTGAAGAGATAGAGTGGCGTCCACGGACGTATTCGGTTTCCAGGGTCCTGCTGTTTTTACAGCGGGGAGTGGATCAGAAACTTGCCTTAAGCACCATTAAGGGTCAGATTTCAGCCTTGGCTGTTTTCTTTCAACGGCCTTTGGCGACCCATTCCCTGGTAGGTAATTTTGTGCAGGGGATTCGACACGTGGCTCCCCCAATTAGACCACCCAGTGGCGTCACTAGGGTTGGTGTCACCCGGTGCAAAAAAAAATGGTGTCACCCCCCAACAACTATAGTCCCCCCTCAGTACAGACCCCCCTCCACTAACTACAGACCCCCCTCCCACAGTATAGATCCCCTCCCTCAGTACAAACCCGCTCCACTAAGTACAGACTCCCCGCCAACAATATAGACCCGCCTCCCTCAGTATGAACCTCCCCCTCAGTACAGACACCCCCACTTCAGTGCAGACTGCTCCATCAGTACAGACACCCCCACCTCAGTGCAGACCCCCTCAGTTACAGACACCCCCCTCAGTAACAGACCCCCCTCAGTAACAGACCCCCCTCAGTAACAGACCCCCCTCAGTAACAGATCCCCCCCTCAGTTACAGACCCCCCCTCAGTACCAGACCCCCCCCTCAGTACCAGACCCCCCCTCAGTACAGACACCCCCCTCAGTACAGACACCCCCCTCAGTACAGACACCCCCCTCAGTACAGACACCCCCCTCAGTAACAGACCCCCCTCAGTAACAGACCCCCCTCAGTAACAGACACCCCCTCAGTTACAGATCCCCCTCAGTTACACATCCCCCCCTCAGTACCAGACACCCCCCTCAGTACCAGACACCCCCCTCAGTACCAGACACCCCCCTCAGTACCAGACACCCCCCTCAGTACCAGACCCCCTTCAGTACAGACACCCCCCTCAGTTACAGCCCCCCCTGGTGCAAACTCCCTCTTGTGCAGACCCCAGCAGTACAGACACCCCCTCCCCCCATCAGTAAAGATGCCCCCCTTACCTTTCAGACCTCAGAACAGAGCGGCAGATACACACAGCGGTGTGTCTCTCGAGCGCGGGCTCCTCCTCCTCCTCTGTGGATGTAAACATAGAGGAGGCAGAGGGGGCGGCGGCTTCCTTCCGCTCCGCTGAGGGACACAGCCGCAGCGTGAGCCTAAGGCACAGGGCAGCGGGCGGGCGATGTCAGTGTGGCCGCTGCGCTACCCACGGGTGTCACCCCTCTGGTGGGTGTCACCCGGGTGCGGCCCGCCCCCCCCCGCACCTGGCTAGCAACGCTAGTGAGACCACCTCCTCCTCCATGGGATTTAAATCTGGTGCTCTCGGTTCTTCAGGAACCTCCCTTTGAGAACATCAGAGAGATTCCTCTCTTGACTCTGTCTCAGAAGGTGGCCTTTCTAGTGGCCATTACATCGGTCAGAAGGGTTTCTGAATTGGCGGCCTTGTCTTGCAAGTCACTATACTTGGTCCTCCATAAGGATAAAGCCGTGCTACGCCCGCAGCCTTCCTTCCGAAGGTGGTTTCGGCTTTTCACCTGAATGAGGACATTGTGCTGCCGTCTTTGTGTCCTCGATCGTCGCATCCCAGGGAGACTGCGCTCCATAACTTGGACGTGGTACGTGCCTTGCGGGTGTACCTGTCTGCTACGGCTCAGTTTCGGAGGTCTGACTCAGTGTTTGTATCTGGTCCACAAAAGGGCCTGGCGGTCTCGTAGGCCACCTTTTCTCAGTGGATCAGACAAACCGTCACCCAGGCCTATGCCCTTAAGGGGCGGGCGCCTCCCTATCCGGTCACGGCACATTCAACCAGGGCAATTGGTGCTTCCTGGGCTTTCCAACGTCAAGCGTCTGTCTCACAGGTGTGCAAGGCGGCGACTTGGTCGTCCGTGCACACGTTTTCCAAATTTGACAAGGTTGATGTGAGCGCATCTTCTGATGCTTCCTTCGGCCGCAAGGTTTTTCAGGCGGCTACTTGAGGTTGCAACTCCTCCGTTGAGGAGCTCTGCTGGTTTGGGGTGAAGTTAGTTGTTTTTTTTTTTTTTTTATACTCGTTTTTTTGACACTGCTTGGGGACATCCCACACATCAAGAATTGAGAAGGCTGTGTCCGTCCATGAACGAAAAGAGAAAATAGGATTTTTTGTACTCTTCGTAAAATCCTTTTCTCGTTCGTCCATGGACGGACACAGCACCCACCCCTCCTTTTTAGGTTTGTACTGCTTGTTACGAACTGAGCTGCTGACTGCAGGGCTATGTCTGGAGGGACCGCCCCCTGGGCGGGGCTGTTCAACTCTGGTTAATGTAACATGTGTTTTTAATTATCTAACATGTTCTGCCTAGTCCTCTCCTATGAACAGTAACATAACCCACACGTCAAGAATTGAGAAGGTTGTGTCCGTCCATGGACGAACAAGAAAAGGATTTTACGGTGAGTACAAAAAATCCTATTTTTCCCCCAATTACAGACTATTTCATAGCAGAACACCATGGGAAAGATTTACTAAAACGGTTGATCATAGTTTAATGCAGCTGTGCATAGTAACCAGTAAGCTTTTAACTGCAGCTTGTTCATTAAGCTTTGACAATAAAACCTAGAAGCTGGTTACTATGCACAGCTGTACCAGATTCTGTGTGCACCAGTTTTAGTAAATCTCCCTCAATGTGTATAGAGTAGAACTTATAAAATACCATTGTTTATAAAAAAGGTAAGGATACATACAGGGGGAAGCAGACTGGTGTGAGGGGCTACAGGTAGCAGCATGCCTTCCTCTATTATACACTGAACTCTAAGCTGTGGGTGTGGTCCACAGGGGGCTCAGAGGCCCCACACACGCCTCATCAACACAAAACAACCACCTGCTGCTAGAGTCCCATTTAGTCACTGAAAACTCCCCAGCAATGAGATCCTTGGGTTGAGAGCTGCCAGCCAATGAGGCGTGCAAGTGGGGCAGGACATTTCACAGCCAAGGTGTAGCAGGAATCAAGTTGCTAGGAGATGGTATACAGGAACTGGGTGGGCTGAGGGGATCAGGTGAAATGCAAAAAACACAGTCACTTCCAGCGCTAATAGGTCTTCCAAGGTGTGGCGTAACAGATATCAGATAAAATGGTGATGTGAAAGGTATATATGGTATCCCAAAGCTAGGTGGATGCTGCCTTCCTCAGATGGGGTAATCTGAAAGGAACTACAAGAAAAACAGAAATGTTTTTCTTGTAGCTCTGAGGAAGGGGGTGCGCCCCTGAAACGCGTTAGCTGTACCCTGTGTTCTGTGCATGTCCATGCACTGTGTTTATGGCATTTTGTCAGTTGCATTTTGTGAGTACCCACTTTTACACAATAATTTCTTATTATTAAATTATCTCTGGTAATACACTAGGTGTGCGTGCGCCTTCCATTTTTGTGTTTCTTGTGGTCTGATCAGGTGACCAGATCCTGGGTTGCTGTATAGTCGGTGTTAGAAGCAGGTGGCACAGGATGGTCGCGATCTAATCATCGCATGGCCACAATCGACTAGTTTCCTGAGCCCTGTATTAGATCCTGTTGACATACTGCAACCATTTGTTACAAATCTTTTAGTCACAGGAAAAAGAATACTTCCCTAGAATTGCAAGTCTCCTCTGTTCTCTAATAGGGTTAATCATTGACTTCTTTCACAAGGACATTTTTGGGCAGCTATGTGTATACTGTATCAACTTTTTTTTTTAAAGAAATTACTCCCATAGGAAGGTTGGAGCATATACTGTATATTTCTATTTCAAGGCCTCTTCTCGGTATTTCCTATTTGTTTTTATCTTGTAGAAAATCTAGCTGTTCTGGAACATCATCTATTTTCTCTTTAGTCTCACAGGCTATTCTTGGATGTTCAAGAGGAAGATTTACTGTGTATTACTTTGTAAAATGATTAATCACCCAAAACTGACATTTCACTTTTTTTGTAGATGATGCTGGAGACCATTTAACAGCTTATGTCTCTTTTGCATTTAATAAAGTCAAGCACTGACACTCCTCTCTCTCCTCTACTTTCTTACTATTGTATTGTATAGTAGGTTTCCTCACCGACCGGTAGATGTGGGAGATGGTGTGCCAAAGCCTGATATTAAATAATATCTTCTAAAGTGACAGTAAACGATCTCATAAAACTAAAATAAGCAAGAGAGAAACCTCACAAAAGGCTACCATAAAAATGGCTATACTCACAACGTATATGATACATTAATAGAGCGGGAAGGAGGCAGGCAGGTGGGAGAAACCGCTCCAAGCTGTTCCCTCGCCTGTTGCGCAGGATAGAGGATGAAGGGTTCCTGGTCATTCTGGTGGCTCCGGTTTGGCCTCCGAGTGTCTGGTATGGCGATGTGTTAAAAAGTTGGTTGCAGACATTCTTTGGCAGCTGCCCCTGCAGGAAGATCTTTTGCCCCCAAGGACCGATCTTCCATCCTACTTTACTGTCAATAGCTTTGACAGCTGGACCATTGAAAACTGTGTTCCAAGAGATTCTTTGGTGGGTTTGGTGACTCCCACCATGCTGAAGATGTAGAAATACACTTCCAGGAGGATTTGTCATACCTAGAAGGCCTACATTTCTTAGCGTGAGGCTGCGAGTAACACTGCCTTTCTTTCTCAGTAACTTTGTTTTTTTTAACGTAGAGTGAGCAGAAAGTTACTTTGAGCACCATTTAATGGTCAGGTTTCTGCTCCGCAATTTTGTTTTTAACATCCTCCTGGCTGCACACTTTTTTAGTTCGTACTTTTATTCAGGGAGACCAGCATTTGGCTCCTCCTGGGCAGTCTCTGTTGCTGCCATGGGGCCTGAAGCTGGTTCTGTTGGCTCTGTAAAAGCTTCCCTTTGAGAACATTAGGGATGTTTTCGTGCTTGCTTTCTCCCAGACGGTCACCATTTTGGCAATAATTTCTGCATGAAGTGTCAGAGCTGGTGGCCTTGTCCTGTAAGTCTCCCCTTTTGGGTTCTACACAGAGATAAGGTGGTTCTCCGTCAGCGTCCCTCCTTCCTGCCAAGGTGGTGTCTGACATTGTCCTGCCTTCCTTATGTGCTTGCCCTTCACATCCTAAGGTGGTTGCGCTTCACTCACTGGATGTGGCCAGGGCAGTTTTTATGTACCTATCTGCTATGGCATCCTTCTGGAGGTCAGACTCTCTTTTTGTGATTGCAGAAGGCTCAAGAAAGGGCCTGGTGGCCTCACCTGGCACAATTTGTTGCTGAATCAGGTAGGCAGTTTCTCAGGTTTATGCCTTCTCTGTCACGGCACACTCTACCAGGGCAATTAGTGACTCTTGGGCATTCCGACATCGAGCATTTGTGTCTCAAGTTTGCAAGGTGGCTACCTGGTTGTCTGTGCACACCTTTACCATGTTTTACAAAGTTGATGTTTACGCTGCAGGGTTTTGCCGGCCTCTGTTTTAAAGTTATTGCTCCTCTTCTGGAGGGTTCTTGGTGGTTGTTTCATATTCTTACTGCTTTCCCACCCTTCATTGTGACCCTGCTTTGGGACATCCCTATGGTCAAAAATATGAAGAGTCAGTGTCCATCAATGAATGAAAGAGAAAACAGTATTTTTGTTACTCCCTGTAAAATTCTCCCACCCCTCCTTTGTTTTCTTATATGGTACTGCTTTGTGACTAACCTGAGCTGCCTATAGCAGAGGGAGTTTTCTACCAGCTAAAACTTCCCATAGGCGGTGCTCGGTTACTTTTTTCTGCCTAGAGTCCTACTCCTGTAGGAGGCAGTAAACTCTATGGTCAAGAATATGATGAGGCCGAGATTGTCAATAAGTGAAATATGTATTTTTTTTTTTTTTCTCTTTTCAATCGATTTTTATTGTTATTGTTAAATCAAGTATAGATATCAAAATTCACATAGGTACAGCATGACAAAGGGTAATATCACATAGTACAAATTACATTTTTCCAAACAAAACACAGACTCTTCAACTAATCTTCTATAGATGTTTTAGAGAATAATTATGTTTTTAAAGAACTGAAGTTAAAAAATAAAATAATCCCTGGCATCTAGAAAGAATATCAGTATAAAAACATGGACTAGATAAACAGACATTCTGGGAAGTCCTACCCATCCTGGACACCCCAAACGGGATCATCCTGTGCCCTGGACAGGCCCCCTCCCCAGCCCGCCTTCCTCCCATAAACCCAATACCATGTTAAGAGGATTTCTAATAAATAAAGCACAAATACTTATAATCTGAATAGCATATTGTATTCTCTACATAGAGTTGACAAAAGAACTATACAACAAGTAAATAAGCCCAACCCCTAAGTCATACCTAATCAACTGACAATTAAAAAAATAAAAAAAGTTAAAAAAAAAATAAAGGAAGAAAGAGGGTATGAAGAAAAGAGAAGAGGGAAGAAATCAAGTGCCTACTATGACATTAATGAAATGGGTTGATTAGAGTTGATCCTGACCACCAAAGAAATACTGCAGTAATCAGCCCTAGGTCCCCACACAGCTTAAAATTTTGGGATTGTATTTGTTAAAATGCAAGACAACTTCTCTTGCGCCATAATCCAAGAGATCTTATTTTGAATTGCCATCATGGAGACCCTGGGTTGTTTCCAAAATCTAGCAATAGTAAGTTTGGTCCCCAGTAACATGAAGTGGATCAGCTTCCTAGTGGGTGGGGAGACATTAGGAATACTGTGATTGAGTAGAGCAATAGAAGCAGATCTTAGGATCGAACACTTAGTGACCCTGAATATGAGGTTAAAAATCCTCTTCCAAACTGATCTGATCCTAGGGCATTCCCATCAGACATCGTACCCAAGAGCTGGCAGCCTCTATAGCAATTTGGGATCTGATTTTGGGTAGATGGTCGCAAGCCTGGCAGGAGTCATATACGACCGCATTAACACTTAAATTTGCTTCTATAAGGGAAGTGTTCAATATACCTTGGAAATAGTAAAAGCAAGCCTTTTGCCAGGTCCCAGTTTAGCTGGAGGTCATCCTCCCATGCTGTCATGTATGAAGATTTCAAAGCTGGGCAAGTAAGCAAAGAGTAGATAACAGAAATGCCTCCCCTTTGACCCACGGCTAATCCACACCAGAGCTCGTAATCTGTAAACTTGGGGGAAAGAGGTTTTTCCATCCAACTATCATGTAAGAATTGTGAAATCCGTCCAAATCTAATTTTTTCAGAATCCGGGAGATTCCATTTACTTATACAGTGTGACATGGTTATAGGACCCTGAGATGTAAAAAAAAATGTCCTATTCGATATAGACCTTTGTTCGTCCACCAACTGAAGGCTGAGGCTTCCAAACCAGGGTAAAAGTTTGGATTATTAAAAATGTGAGCTAGCGCTTGTGTATCAGAAACTAGAGCAGGGAGAGAACGGAGTCTGTCCCAAAGGGCAAAGGATTGAGACAGGGAAGGGGATAAGATGGGTGGTCTCTGTTTTTGTGGGCACCAGAGTAGGTAGTCTAAGGAGAATAGGGGGACAGCCTGTTTCTCTAATAATACCCAGTCTGGTTTTTCTTTAGAGTAAAGTATAGAAAACTGTGCTAGTCTAGCAGCTAAGAAATAATTATATAAATGAGGCAGGCCCACCTATGTGTTTTTCCTATGTAATAAAGAGTGTTCTGGGGGATTCTGTAACCTGACCTGCCCCATACGAATTTGAGAATCTTACTTTGAAGAGACTGTAACTGGTCTTTCCTGATGGGAATGGGGAGGGAGTGAAATAGATATAAAATTCTAGGGATTAAGGTCATTTTTATGGAGTTAATCCTGCCCAACCAAGATAGTTCATATTTGGCCCAATTGTTTAAATCTAAGGTAAGTTTCTGGAATAAGGGTGGGTAATTGCTTGCGTAAAGAGATTCCGTTCGTGCAGTTAGGGAAATTCCTAGATACTTGATGGAGGAATGGCTCCATTAAAAATTGAATGACTGTCTGAGGAGGGAAACTGGATGGCGGACAGGATATATTTAGTGCCTGTGATTTGGTAAAATTAACCTGAAGCCCAGAGATTTTTGAGAAATCAGAAATGACTTTGTATAGATTCGGGAGGGAAGTAATGGGGGATGTAAGAAAGAGGAGTAAATCGTCCGCGAATAGTCCGCATTTGTGCGTCTGATCCCCACAGGTCACGCCCTTTATGTCAGGATTTTGCCTAATGGCTATGGCCAGGGTTTCAATCACCATGGCAAAAATAATAGGGGACAATGGGCAACCCTGTCTCGTACCTCTAGATCTTGATCACACCCATGAATCGTGGACCAAAGCCCCATCGCTCCAGCAGAGAAAGTAGATACTGCCATGACACAGAGTCGAAGGCTTTTTCCAGATCAAGTGCCAAAAGAAAACCCTGTTGTTTCTGACCTCCATCCCAGTTGGATTGCAATATGGAGACGATATCAATCGCCCTTCTCACTTGTATAATATGTATTTTATGGTGAGTAAGAAACAAATATCCTGTTATTCCATATACTGTAGATCCCATACTTGATGACCCTGTAATCTATTTGAGGGCAAGACCCATCTGGATGGTGGTGGAACGTTTTAGCAAGATGGATTTTGTGGTATTACCCTAGGTTTTGTGGTATTACCCTAGCAGACTTCTGTCAAAAACCGTCCACCCTTTTCAGATAAGAAGTCATCAGGTTTGATGGCCTGGTGGCAAAGGTTTTTTTTGAAGGATCTCAATTCATCTATCATTTTTAGAAGGCCTTCTGTTTTCAGTTGGGAGTTGCTCTGTCCTTCTCTGCCACATATCACTTGCAATCTAATGGATAAATGGAACGTGCTGATCATTCCCTAGAAGGCTTCCCCCACTGCCTTGTCTCTGATAAGCAAACCTTTTGTGTTTCTGTCCTCACGTGGCCAGAATTTGCCTATAACAATTGGATAATTTCCTCCCCTGGGTTTTTACCCTTTTGTGTTTCTGACCACCTTCCCAAGTTCTGCTCTTTTTCTTCTCACATTTTTATTTTGCTAGGGGTCAGCAGGTTTGTGAACCGTTTTTCTGCCATTTGGAAATCCAGTGTGCCTGTTTCTCAGAAAGCGTCTGTTGTTAACCAATGTTTGGCTACTTACAATTTCAAAGTTGGCGATTTGACATGGCTGTCCACTCGCTATATCTAAATTAAAGTGATAGTAAGCACTTACAATAGCCCACTGACGTGACTAGCCTCAGGTGATACACAGGGAAGAAGCAAATTCTCCCATGTAAGCTGTATATGTTTATCTCCAGCTCCTTCTCAGAAGCGGCTGGCTTCTGTTGCCTTTCCCCACAGTACGGATGTGTCTGGGCTGATTAGAGAAGTGAGAGGAGGTGGCAGCTTGATACTACTTTGTGAAGTTCTAAAAGTGGTTCTAAAAGCTGAAGGTTTTTTTACCTTCATTCAATCTATGCATAAAGTTAAAAAAATCTTCCGTGTGCAGAAGTCCCCCCAGCCTCTCCTAATACTTACCTGAGCTCCTCCTTGATCCAGCGTTGTGCACAAGATCAACGGCTCTCCGTGGACTCTCCCTCCTCATTGCCCGAGACAGCGGCATGAGCCTTTGGGTCCCACTACTGTCAATCACAGCCAATGAGGCTTGCAAGAAGAGCAGCGTCGAGCCACGGGGAGTGGACCGACCCACGTGGAGCACACCTGCTTGATTGCCCCCAGAGCAAGCTGCTTGCTCTGGGGGCACTTGCCAGGAGGGAGGGGCCAGGAGCACCAGCAGGGGATCTGAGAAGAGGAGAATCTGTGCTGCTCTGTGCAAAACCACTGCACAGAGCAGGTAAGTATGACATGATTATTTATATATGCATTCTGGTGAAAAACCTTCTGTAGTGCAGCAGCCCACCAGAGCCTCCTTTTTATTCTTACCTGAACCCGATCGTTCCAGCGACAGGGAAATGCACAGCAACTCCAGCTTCTGTCTCGGATTCTCATTAGATAGATTAATTGTGGATGCCCTCCCAGAACGAGAGAGCCGCACTGTAGCCGTCTTTCAGCTATAGCACAATAGTAAAGTGGTTGAAGTGATTGTAAACCTTGAATATGAACAAAGTAGTCCCTCTATAGTGTGCATTAGCCTGAATCCAATGTACCAAGTCTGATTGCTCTGTGATCTCTCTCTGTTATCTGGATGACTCACTCTTAATAGATTAAGCCAACACTACAGTCTCACAGGAAATGGCTTGTACTCCTCCAGTACACAGCAGGTGACTCGAATCCTCAGCTTCATGTTATTCTGAGTCTGTGTATAGGGAGGTGTGTCCCTTCCCTTTAATCAAATTTCACGGAGCTCTGTGCTCTAACTCTGCAGTGTGTGTGTGATGTCAGATCGCTGCCCCCTGATTTCTGCTGCTGAGAGATGCTGTGTAAAATGTGTGTTTTGGAAGACTGTAAAGGAGAGAGGGCTAAAGATAAACAGGTACAATTTATGAAGGGGAATTTGTTTAATCTCTATCATCTGAGGCTAGTCACTTCACTGGGTATTTGTAAGGGTTTACAACCACTTTTACCACCTCAATATCAGCATGTTTCTTTATTCCCAAAAATAAAAAATAGAAATATTCCCAAAAAGGGGTCATTTTGGGGAATTCATACTGTCCTTACATTTTTATTTATAATGTTTTATAACAGAAAGTAAGAAAATCTATTTTTTTTTGAGTGGTAGTGCTGTTACTCACTGTGTCTCCAGCTTCACTGTGTCTCCAGCTCTGTGGTGTCTCGCAGCAGTGTCACCTATGCCAAAATCAGAAGATGGGGTCTCCTCCAGCCCCTCCCACTTCACATTCCTCACCAGTCAGCTGACCTCTAGTCTCTGCCCCCCCCACCCATGCCGTGAACTGAATGGGCGGCTGTGAAGAGGCTGAGTGGGTGGCTGCAGGCTCCAGGAACAGCCCAGCTGGGCTTCCACAGTCTCCAGGGACAGCCCTACTGGGCAGCCACGAAAAGCCTGGGAGAGTGGTTCGGCTTCAGGAACAGCCCAGGATATGGCGACCCGTGGCAAGTCATCATTTGACCCCCAGGTTGAGAACCACTGCTTTAGAATGTAAGCTCTATGAGCAGGGCCCTCCTGTACCTTTTTGTATTGAACTGTACTGTAATTGTGTTGTCCCCCCTATACATTGTAAACTGTTGGCACTATATAAATCGTGTATAATAATGTTTTCCTTCCTCTCTTGAGCTATGGATATTTCCCTTCCTATAATGGAGATGAAACAGGAAATAAAAGGAAATCTCAAAAAGGGAATGGAATTCTCATCTTACAGAGTTGCCATTTGTAGAGATACCCCCAGCATTTACCCTCATTTCCTGCATTGGTTACAACGCTAAAATTTAGTCTCCGTGGCAGTGAGCACCAGGACAAAGCGACAAGTGTAATCTCCCTAGAGGGCACACAGACAGCAATAAAAACTTAATAGAGGGTATAACCTGTCCCTACTCTATTCAAAACTCAAAAGTGTTTTGCCCTTAATTAAAAAAAATATATATATGTGTGTGTGTCTGTATTCATACCCCTTGACTTTTTTCTACATTTTGTCATGCTACAACCAAAAATATAAATTTATTTTATTAGGGTTTTATGTGATAGACCAACACAAAGTGGCACATAATTGTGAAGTGGAAGAAAAATAATAAAATGTTTCTTAATTTTTTTTTTACAAATACATATCTGAAAAGTGTGGTGTGCATTTGTATTCAGACTCCTTTACTCTAATACCCCTAACTAAGATCTAGTGGAACTGAATTGCCTTCACCTAATTAGTAAATAGAGTCCACCTGTGTGTAATTTAATCTCAGTATAAATACAGCTGTTCTGTGAAGCCCTCAGAGGTTTGTTAGAGAACCTTAGTAAAAAAAAAAACAGCATCATGAAGGCCAAGGAACACACCAGACAGGTCTGGAAAAGTTTAAAGCTGGGTTAGGTTATAAAAAAATATCCCAAGCTTTGAACATTTTAGGGAGCACTCTTCAATCCATCATCCGAAAATGGAAAGAGTATGGCACAACTGCAAACCTTCCAATACATGGCCATCCACCTAAACTGACAGGCCGGGCAAGTAGAGCATTAATCAGAGAAACAGCCAAGAGGCCCATGATAACTCTGGAGGAGCTGCAGAGATCCACAGCTCAGGTGGGAGAATCTGTCCACAGGACAAGTATTCGTTGTGCACTCCACAAATCTGGTCTTTATGGAAGAGTGCCAATAAGAAAACAATTGTTGAAAAAAGCCATAAGACAGTGGTCATCAACCCTGTCCTCAGGGCCCACTAACAGGCCAAGTTTGCAAGATAACTGAAATAGATCTAAGGTGATATAATTTGCTGCTCTGCTAATTGCAGTATTCTAGTCTGCATCTCTTCAAGGTAATACATGAAGCCTGGCCTGTTAGTGTGCCCTGAGGACAGGGTTGATGACCACTGCCATAAGCGTCCTGTTTGTAGTTTGCGAGAAGCCATGTGGGGGACAAAGCAAACATGTGGAAGAAGGTGCTCTGGTCAGATGAGACCTACATTTAACTGTTTGGCCTAAAAGCAAAATGCTATGTGTGGTGGAGAACTAACACTGCACATCACCCTGAACACACCCTTTCAGCAGGGACAGGGAAGCTGATCAGAGTTGATGGGAAGATGGATGGAGCCAAATACAGGGCAATCTTAGAAGAAAACCTGTTAGAGTCTGCAAAAGACTTGAGACTGGGGCGAAGGTTCACCTTCCAGCAGAACAACGACCCTAAACATACAGCCAGAGCTACAATAGAATGGTTTAGATCAGGGTCTCCAAACATTTTAAACAAAGGGCCGGTTTATTGTCCTTGAGACTTTAGGAGGGCCGGATTGTTGCCAACAGGAGTAGAAATTGCCCTAGCATCAGTCGGAGTAAACATCACCACATTTGGTATTGGGGGGGGGGGGGGGAGGAATAGTGCCCCATTGTTGGTATCCTAGGGAAGAATAGAGCCCTCATTATTTGTGTCGGTGAGAGAAATGGTGCTCCATTTTTGGTGTCAGATGGCAGAATAGTGTCTTGTATCAGTGGGAGGAATAGTGCCACAAGGGCCGGGTAAAAGCAAGCAAAGGGCCACATCCGGCCCTCGGGCCACAGTTTGGAGACTGCTGGTTTAGATGAAAGCATATTCATGTGTTAGCATGGCCCAGTCAAAGTCCAGACCTAAATCCAATTGAGAATCTGTGGCAAGACTTGAAAATTGCTGTTCACAGACGCTCTCCATACAAGAAGAAGAATGGGCAAAACTTTCACTCTCCTAGATGTGCAAAGCTGGTAGAGACATACCCAAAAAGACTTGCAGCTGTTTTTGCAGCGAAAGGTGGTTCTACAGTACAAAGTATTGACTCATGGGCTGAATACAAATGTACACCACACTTTTCAGATATTTATTTGTAAAAAAAAATTGAAAACCATTTATCATTTTCCTTCCACTTCACAATTATGTGCCAGCTTGTGTTGGTCTATCACATAAAATCCCAATAAAATACATTTACATTTTTGGTTGTAACATGACAAAATGTCATTGGGGCATGAATACTTTTTCAAGGCACTGTTTGAGTGTGTGTAATGTGTGTGTGTGTGTGTGTGTGTGTGTGTGTGTATATACAGTCAGGTCCATAAATATTGGGACATCAATACAATTCTAATCTTTTTGGCTCTATACACCACCACAATGGATTTGAACTGCAACAAACAAGATGCTTTAACTGCAGACTTTCAGCTTTAATTTGAGGGTATTTACATCAAAATCAGGTGAACGGTGTAGGAATTACAACAGTTTATATGTGCCTCCCACTTTTTAAGGGACCAAAAGTAATGGGACAGATTACCAATCATAAATCAAACTTTCACTTTTTAATACTTAGTTGCAAATCCTTTGCAGTCAATTACAGCCTGAAGTCTGGAGATGCTCTGCCAGGCCTCTACTGCAACTGTCTTCAGTTCCTGCTGGTTCTTGGGGCATTTTTCTTTCAGTTTTGTCTTCAGCAACTGAAATGCATGCATGCTCAATCGGATTCAGGTCAGGTGATTGACTTGGCCATTGCATAACATTCCACTTCTTTCCCTTAAAAAACTCTTTGGTTGCTTTCGCAGTATGCTTCGGGTCATTGTCCATCTGCACTGTGAAGCGCCGTCCAATGATTTCTGAAGCATTTGGCTCAATATGAGCAGATAATATTGCCTGAAACACTTCAGAATTCATCCTGCTGCTTTTGTCAGCAGTCACATCATCAATAAATACAAGAGAACCAGTTCCATTGGCAGCCATACATGCCCACGCCATGACACTACCACCACCATGCTTCACTGATGAGGTGGTATGCTTTGGATCATGAGCAGTTCCTTTCCTTGTCCATACTCTTCTCTTCCCATCACTCTGGTTCAAGTTGATCTTGGTCTCATCTGTCCATAGGATGTTGTTCCAGAACTGTGAAGGCTTTTTTAGTTGTTTTGGCAAACTCTAATCTGGCCTTCCTGTTTTTTGAGGCTCACCAATGGTTTACATCTTGTGGTGAACCCTCTGTATTCATTCTGGTGAAGTCTTCTCTTGATTGTTGACATTGACACACAAACACCTACCTCCTGGAGAATGTTCTTGATCTGGCCAACTGTTGTGAAGGGTGTTTTCTTCACCAGGGAAAGAATTCATCGGTCATCCACCACAGTTGTTTTCTGTGGTCTTCCGGGTCTTTTAGTGTTGCTGAGCTCAGCGGCGCATTCTTTCTTTTTAAGGATGTTCCAAACAGTTGATTTTGCCACACCTTGTTTTTTCAGCCTAATGATGGCTTGTTTCACTGATAGTGACAGCTCTTTGGATCTCATATTGAGAGTTGACAGCAACAGATTCCAAATGCAAATAGCACACTTGAAATGAACTCTGGACCTTTTATCTGCTCCTTGTAAATGGGATAATGAGGGAATAACACACACCTGGCCATGTAACAGCTGAGCAGCCAATTGTCCCATTACTTTTGGTCCCTTTAAAAAGTGGGAGGCACATATACAAACTGTTGCAATTCCTACACCGGTCACCTGATTTGGATGTAAATACCCTCAAATTAAAGCTGAAAGTCTGAAAGTTTGCAGGTAAAGAATATCTTGTTTGTTTGATTTCAAATCCATTGTGGTAGTGTATAGAGCCAAAAAGATTAGAATTGTGTTGCTGTCCCAATATTTATGGACCTCACTGTGTGTGTGTGTGTGTGTGTGTGTGTGTGTGTGTGTGTGTGTGTGTGTGTATAATATACATACACATATATAAATAAAATATACAGTGGATATAAAAGTCTACACACCCCTGTTAAAATGTCAGGTTTCTGTGATGTGAAAAAATGAGACAAAGATAAATCATTTCAGAACTTTTTACACCTTTATTGTAACATATAAACGGTACAACTCAATTGAAAAACAAACTGAAATCTTTTAGGGAGGGGAAGTAAAAATAAAAAACAAAAATAATGTGATTGCATAAGTGTGCACACCCTCTTATAACTGGGGCTGTCGCTGTGTTCAGAATTAAGCAATCACATTCAAACCGATTTTAAACAGGAGTCAGTACACACCTGCCATCATTTAGAGTGCCTGTGATTAACTCCAAATAAAGTTCAGCTGTTCTAGTAGGTCTTTCCTGACTTTTTTTTTAGTTGCATCCTACAGCAAGAACCATGGTCCGCAGAGAGCTTCCAAAGCATCAGAGGGATCTCATTGTTAAAAGGTATCAGTCAACAAACAATTAAGCTATTGGGCCCGAATCTTGACTCGTTAATGGAGGAACAGCATAGGATCCCTCAGATTGACATTAGGCATAAAATAGACAAAGTGAGACTGGCACTCAACCTAAGTCTGACCACCCAAGCAGAGAAACATATTAGCTGGTCCAAGCATAGGTTTTAGACCATGGGAGACAAACCGACCACAATGTTAGCCAGGAAGCTAGTACCCCGACCATACACGCCGACTTTACCTAAGTTAAGATTACCCACTGGGCACCCCAATCAAAACCCCAAATTAATCCTTAAGGAATTTCACAAATTTTATGCCAGACTGTATAGCCCACTGACCTAAGGCGGAAATGTTCTTTCACGATATCCAACTGCCCAAACTGACACAAGTCCATATGGAACTGATGGACAAAGACTTTACGGAACCAGAGATTAGGATGGCTATCAAAACTATCCACCCCTCTAAGGCACCAGGGCCAAATGGCTTCTCCAGATTTTTCACCAATTGAAAATATTTGGCACATCTTGAAATGAAAAATACAACAAAAAGAAGACCCAATACTGTAGAGCTGTTAGAATCCTATCTCCGGCAAGAATAGGACAATATTCCTTTCCCAAAACTCCAGCAATTGGTCTCCTCAGTTCCCAGATGTTTTACAGAGTGTTGTTAAAGAAGAGGGGATGTTACACCATTGTAAACATGGCCCTGTCCTAAAATGTAAAAACGATTCTAATCGTTTTACATAATGCAGCAACATCCACAAGTCCAAGAAGGACACCCAACCTTAGAGGTAGTGGCAGCCTGTCCGCCGGACGCATGGTTTTCAATGGGATTTTTTATTTATTTTTGAAGCACGTGATCAGAGCTTAAAGCTCTATTTGGCTTCAAAAAAGGGTGGGCTCAGGGCACAGAGCACTGCAACCTGAGCCCACCTTCTCCTTCCAGCCAATCAGAAAGCAGGGGGATGGGGGATATGACTGACCGGTTGACCGACCAAGCAAGTGGGGGGGGGGCTTTATGACCGACCGATCAACCGAATGGGGGTTGGGTGGTTTGTTTGCTGCCCCCCCAAAAAAAAAAAATAGAGCACCAGCCACCACTGGTTTAAGGTGATTTATTCTTTCAAAGCAAATACACGTTTGCAAACTGGTACTGACTAATATTTCTCTCAGCTAATGTGACCCCACCATTAGGACTCTGGCAGCTAGAAGGTTGTAATGGTGCACAATAAAAACCTGTGACTTCATGTAAATAAAAGGCAGCCTTCATCCACATGCCAGCTTGTATACCATTTTTGGGTAATTTTTAGGCATTTTCCCAAGGCACCCCTGAAGAAACCTCAAGGCACTCTGGATGAAAAAGGCTGCTCTAGATGATGGGAAATAGCCTTGTCTGTTACCAGTTGTGGTTGCTGACCTGAATATTTGGGGTTTATTTTGAGAAAAAAGGCACCTGACAGTCAGAGATAACGATAGAAATCAGTACTTTTATACAATGTGTTTCTCCTGTGAGTAACGATCTGCATGACAGACAAACACAAATTCCAGGCATTGTGTCAGCAGTATGACAGCTGTCTGACTGTTATTCTAAGTCACTATTATAATGCCACTTGGAGGCTATTTGTTATAAGTAACCTTGATGTGTCACTGCTATATTTCAAAGTGCCAGAAATCTTTAACTATACATGTCACTGTCACAGAATGTATTGGTCCTAATGCTAAGCACGCCTCCCTGACATTAAACAGGCAAATGTCACTTTTTCTGTAAAATCCAGACCTGGTCAGTGCGTGTGTGTGTGTGTGTGTGTGTGTGTGTGTAAAAAAAATCAAAACACGCTGCACTGTTAAAGTATTGCTAAAAGCCGATCAAGTCTTCCTTAAAGCTACAGTCAAAACTCCCATTAAGGCTATTTATTATTCAATACTCTCTGGTTAAAATACACAGTACATGATATAGAGTTAAAAGGAAAAAACAAACACTGATTTGTGCAAATGTCCATGTGTTTGTGTTAATTTTATTCCCCCATTAGGTAAATCCCAGGTAATAGAGGACCTTTTTCTAAGTCCCAGTCATTGGGGAACATTTCCTAAAGGTGAAACGCAACATACCATTATTTTAAACTTTGTTTAAAATAAACTTTAAGAATAAAATAAGGATAAACTTTAAACCTACAAAGCTGGCACCTCCCTGTGTCTCCCTGTCTCCATTTCTCTCTCACTCTGCAGGGCAAATACCTTGTGCAGGCAGGTGGTTCCTCTTTAACCCTAGTGAGCCAGATATGCAAATGTTCCATCACTAAAGTGATACAATACTTCTCTCAAAAATTTTATATATATGCACACAGTGGATATAAAAAGTCTACACACCCCTGTTGAAATGTCGGGTTTCTGTGATGTCAAAAAATGAGACAAAGATAAATCATTTCAGCTTTTTTTCCACCTTTTTAATGTGATCTATAAACTGTACAACTCAGTTGAACAACAAACTGAAATCTTTTAGGTGGAGGGAAGTAAAACTAAAAAACTAAAATAATATGGTTGCATAAGTGTGCACACCCTTAGGCCTCGTACACACGGCCGGTTTTCTCGTCAAGAAATGACAAGAAAACTGCTGGGAGAGCTTTCTTGCCGAGAAAACCGGCCATGTGTACGAGGCTTTCAGGTCTCTCGTCAAGAAAACTGCCCAGAATCTCGACGAGAAAAATAGAGAACCTGCTCTCTATTTTCTTGTCGGGATTCTTGTCGGCCTGTTTCCTGACGAGAAACCCGAGCGTGTGTATACTTACCTGTCGCCATGGAAAACCGTGCATGCTCGAAATGACTTTAACGCATGCGCGGTAGCTTCCTAGGCATAGGTAGGGTGTAGCAAGATGGCGGCGACGGCATCGAATGTGATGAGCGCATGCTCGTCATAGTCGATGACGTCACACGTTCGTGCCATTCAAAAGAATGGCGGTTCACTCGGCCGGGACAAGATTCTTGTCAAGAATCTCGTCAGGAAAAACGACGGGTTTTTTCCTGACGAGATTCTCGGCCGTGTGTACTAGGCTTTAAAGTAATACTTTGTTGAAGCACCTTTTGATTTTATTACAGCACTCAGTCTTTTTGGGTATGAGTCTATCAGCATGGCACGTCCTGACTTGCAAAAACATTCAAAATCTGTCAGATTGCGAGGGCATCTCCTGTGCACAGCCCTCTTCAGATCACCCCACAGATTTTCAATCAGATTCAGGTCTGAGCTCTGGCTGGGCCATATCAAAACTTTAATCTTCTTCTGGTGAAGCCATTCCTTTGTTCATTTGGATGTATGCTTTGGGTCGTTGTCATGCTAAAAGATGAAGTTCCTTCATGTTCAGCTTTCTAGCAGAAGCCTAAAGGTTTTGTGCCAATATTTACTGGTATTTGGAACGGTTCATAATTACCTCTACCTTGATTAAGGGCCCTGATCCAGCTGAAGAAAAACAGCCCCAAAGCATGATGCTGCAACTACCATGCTTCACTGAGGGTATGGTGTTCTTTTGGTGATGTGCAGCGTTGTTTTTGTGCCAAACATATCTTTTGGAATTGTAGCCCAAAAATTTCAACCTTGGTTTCATCAGACCATAACACGTTTTCCCACTTGCTTTTGGGAGACTTCAGATACGTTTTTGCAAAATTTAGCCAGGCTTGGACGTTCTTCTTCGGAAGAAAAGGATTCCATCTTGCCACTCTACCCCATAGCCCATACATATGAAGAATACTGGAGATTGTTGTCACATGTACCACACAGCCAGTACTTGCCAGATAGTCCTGCAGCTCCTTTAATGTTGCTGTAGGCCTCTTGGCAGCCTCCCTGATCAGTTTTCTTCTCGTCTTTTCATCAATTTTGGATGGACGTCCAGTTCTTGGTAATGTCACTGTTGTGCCATATTTTCTCCACTTGATGACTGTCTTCATTGTGTTCCATAGTATGTCTAATGCCTTGGAAATTCTTTTGTACCCTCCTCCTGACTGATACCTTTTATGTTTCAATAGATTTTATTAAAGTTTTTCAATACAAGGTACAAAGAGCTCAACTTTTCATTGTGCAGTATACAATGTATTCAGGGAGTCATACATTGAGTATTCTAATATACTTGGGGAATCCTCCTCGTTTAGCATACATGGACCATAATCACCTCTTGATGTGGACTGTAACACATTTGCTCAAATAAGCGTGGTATGTATACCTTTCACAACTAAGAATCCTAATCTGTACACAGTACCACTGCGTTTATGACCTAAAGCATGTTCCCAATCCTAGGCCTTAGCGTATGTTTCACCCACTGGGAAGAACCAGCTCCCCATCTGACTATCGGGGGAGTCTGGTTCCTCCAGTTGCGCGGGCGTCTTCCTCTATAGCCTAAATAGACAATGATCCGCCGGGGGTAAGTGCGAAAAACATGACCAAGAAAACAAACATTGAAACCCAATAATTAAAAATTCTAAAAGGGGGGGGGTGAAACAGAGTAGAGAAGTGTAGAGGAGAGAGCAGAGAAGGAAAAATTGGGGGGGGGACTAAGGCTCCGTGCCTAGATACCCATCTCACGAGAACAGGTCTAGTTTGTGAGCTTTCTGGGATCGTTTGTCAGGTATCTAATCCATGGATCCCAAACTTTATCGAACAACTTTATCTTATCTTGTACTATTGCTGTTAACTGGGAGAAAAAGAAACCCTGGACTGCCGCACTCTGTATAGACAGTTATTTATGCCAAAATTTCAAGTAAAAGAAACCCTGGACTGCCGCACTCTGTATAGACAGTTATTTATTCCAAAATTTCAAGTAAAAAATCCAAATTCAAAATAAATCCATAAATCCAAAACAACAAATGCAGATAGTATGCATGCAGGGAAGGGTGGCTAACGCGTTTCACGTCACGAATTGACGCTTACTCATCAGCTATGAGTAAGCGTCAATTCGTGACGTGAACCGCGTTAGCCACCCTTCCCTGCATGCATACTATCTGCATTTGTTGTTTTGGATTTATGGATTTATTTAGAATTTGGATTTTTTACTTGAAATTTTGGAATAAATAACTGTCTATACAGAGTGCGGCAGTCCAGGGTTTCTTTTTCTCCCATGCATCAGTGCAGAGCCAGCACCTGTGTGAGTGACCGGGCGGAAGCAGCCATTTGATGAATTCTCAAGCTTTTGAGCGGTACGTTTTTTCCTCTCCACTATTGCTGTTAACCGTTCATTTAACATAAGCCACAACATTTTATATTTAAGCTGATCAAATGGCAGGGCGGCGGACCTCCAATTCCTGGCTATAGTTATTTTAGCTGAAATAAATATGAATGTAAGAAGCCACCTTTGGATCCTGGAGGCTTCCGCTACCCTGCCACCCAAGAGTGCATGCTTTGCTGATTTCGTCAGGTTAATCTGGATAAGG
The DNA here is from genome assembly GCA_029206835.1 of Rana muscosa. NCBI lineage: Eukaryota > Metazoa > Chordata > Amphibia > Anura > Ranidae > Rana > Rana muscosa. The sequence continues at coordinate 143,434,196 of CM055126.1, read as the reverse complement.
GTATATATAAAATAGTAGACCCTGATCCAAAATCTCCTGACCTTGGGACATGTCCACCACACGTGATAGGTGGATCCAACTTGTCCGCATCCTCTAAAGCACCTAGAGGTGGCTCCGGGTACAAAGTTGGCCAGTCTGGCCGGTACCATATACCATCTTAATAAAATCTTATAGTTAGCCTCTATAATAGAGGTATTGATAAGCGAGCAAGATGCTGTCTCTTATATCGCATGCCATTCCTCAAGGTCAAGGGTTTCCTGAAAATCTTGTTCCCATTTGATCATGTAGTTCAGTTTAGTCGAGACATACATCAAAATTGTATATATAGCAGATATGTGACCTCTGATTTTATCAAAATGACTACATAAATGTTCCATGGGAGTCAATGCCACTAAATCACCCTTACGGGCTACCGTTTGAACATAATGGTGTATTTGAGTATATCTATAGCGTTCGGCGGGTGGCATTTGAAATTTGTCTATCAGGGATCGTTCGGATAGCATACCTTTGTGGTCGCAAAGATCGGCTATTCGTATTAGGCCCTTGTTGGTCCACCATTCGAACGCTAGGGGAGTGAGGCCCAGGGTGAACTCTCTATTTTTCAATAGAGGTGCTAATGGATTGTGGGGTGACTTGAATTTCTGAGTCCTTGAGAGTCTGTCCCATATTTCTAGCGAGAAGGAAAGAGTAGGACATAATATAATTGGTCTCTCTTTCATTGGGAGCCACATAATGTGAGAGATTGGTTCAGGACGACAGGAATAAGATTCCATAGTCATCCATATTGCTTGGGGTTGTTGGGAGTGAAACCTAGCGAGTTGGGCCAACTGGGCCACGTAGAAGTATTTCTGTAGGTCTGGCAAGTTCCCCTTTCTGTTTTGGAGTGTACATTGTACGTATTTTCACCATAGGCCTCTTATCTCCCCAGATAAACTGGAGGATTTTATTTTGAAATGTTTGGAGATCATTTCGAGCCAATGTCACAGGAATGGTGCGAAATAAATATAGTACCCTCGGTAACACATTCATTTTTATCGAGTGTAGTCTGCCGAACCACGATGGGGGGGTGAATCTGCCATCTAGCTAGATCCTCAGTCAACCACTTGAACAGTGCAGGGTAATTTCTTTTATAGAGCATTTGAATTGATGAGGTCAAATGTATCCCCAGATATGGAAGAGCCTCCGGTTCCCATAGAAATTTGTAGGACGGGTCTAACGTTTTCTGGGTGGAACTCTGCAAGGAGAGATTCAATGCCCTGTATTTGCTATGGTTCATTTTTAGCCTGGAGATATCGGAGAATGGTTTTAAGATTGCATATAAATTAGAGAGGGAAGTGATCGGTGATGACAGAGTCAGCAGTAGGTCATCGGCAAAGAGTAGGCATTTATGTTCATAGTCTCCACAGGCGATCCCCGGATATCCTGGCATGTGCAAATTCTAATAGCCAGGGGCTCTATCGCTAGAGTGAATAACAGCGGGGACAACGGGCAACCCTGCCTAGTTCCCCTCCTAATAGCAAGGGGTTGGGATGAGTACCCTCTAAGCATCAATGAAGCAGATGGCGTGTCATACAGCTTCCGAAGGAGGGCCAGAAAGTGTTCTCCAAATCCAAAGCGACTTAATACGTCAAACAAGTAATCCCAGGAGAGGGAATCAAACGCTTTCTGGATGTCCAACGAGAGCCGCATTCCCCTTCTAGGTCCCTTGCTGTCCCAGTCAGACTGGACCGCTGAAATTAGGTCTATTATCCTGTGGGTTTGGCCTGATGCCTGTTGGTTTGGAACAAAACCAGCCTGGTCTGGGTGAATATAGTGTGGGAGGAAAGTGTTTAATCTAAGGACCAGTAATTTAGTTAATATTTTTAAGTCCGTGTTAATTAAGGAAATCGGGTGGTAATTGGCACAGTCCCCATGATCCTTCCCTGGTTTCGGTATTACATTTAGGTAAGCTGCATTCTCATAATTGGGGATTTTATTACCCCGTCTCAGGTCAATAAAATAAGAACATAAGTGGGGGGCAAGAATTTCTTGGTACTTTCTATAGTAAGTGCAGGCAGGCCAGTTAAGCACCCAGACTCTTCTACGAATCAAAAACTAAAAATAAAGCAATCAGCGCACCCACAAACTATCGAACATAAAAGCAGTGAAAGTTGCACTGTAACAGTGATTCCACTACACCCTCAGAAATAAAATATATTTAATCAATGAGTGTATCACAACTGGTGCACAATATCTTCTCAGGGACAATTCTCTATTGTGCCATGCATGCATACACCTCATGCTGTAAATGAAATGCTTGCCTCCATTTTTGACCTCTAAAGATATAATAAGGTCAAAATACGCTTTCTGCCACCCTCTGGGCAAGCTTTGAGATCAGATGTAAAATACGCTGGTTATCCCCAGTGCATGCACCATTCCGGTATATATGACAAGAATAGAACCAGAGTATTGTATTAAGGGACACTCTACTAATCTTTGAGCAGAATTCAGCCAGTGCTTCCCAGTTTCGGGAGCTTCTAGGGCACAAGATGGAAGAAGGTATGTGTAGGCATCTGTCGGTATTTTCTTTTCTTTTATGTTCCAGTGTCAGGTTTTATAACTTAGCATGGGAATGCTAAAGAAATGGTTTGTGCAACATGGCCTACCTGAATGGCTCTGATATTCATATTGACATTTTTTTTTCTGCCCTAGGCCATGGGCCGGGTTCACACTATTGCAAATTGAATGAGGGTTTCCCTGCATCCAATTCGCATGTCAGGAGATTGTGACCATAAATCTAATTTAAAAAAAACTCATGCTAGAGTGCAAATTAATATATAAGAGACTGCAGCTGCTGCACAAAAGGTGCTACAACCTTAAATGTGATAAAGGAAAATGGGGCAGCACTAGCAGCCTATATCAGAAAAGTACATATCCTAGTGCACAATGCATCAATATATTTGTGACATAAACAACCATATAACAATTATAGTGAAATTCATAAAGTGCTTCGGTGCTTTAATAATCAGTGAAATAATTGCTCCGGTGCTTCCACAGAAATAAAGTGATTCCCCCTTCGGTGACCCCACTCACCAGAAATAATGGATCCTCAGATTCGCAGTCTGGGATCAGATAAAGCAGTGATCTAAATATCTGGGGATGTGTAGAATGGTTCCTTAGACAAGCTTTTTCCAAAAATACTTTACGGCAGGAAGGATATACCACACTCCATAAATGAAAGACAGAGAAAGAAAAAACTCATAGTGAAACTCCGCTGAACATGAGTTATCAAGCGCATTTAGGTGCCACTTACAGGATTTCTGGCAAAAACAGGCTTCAGAAAAAACATGAGAGATCGCCGCTGTATGGCGTGCGTTCCACGGAGGCGGAAATTGCGTCACTGGTTTGCCGCGAACCGGAAGTTATGTATACGCGTTTTGCCCCTCCTCCAGGGCATCATCAAAGGACATGTTCTGATATAGCGCTAGCGCTGCCCCATATTCCTTTATCACAGGAGATTGTGACCGGCTCTCTATGAAGCTGGTTCACTCCTCTCCGGAGTGGCTCTGGTGCGAATTGCACAGGAGTCCTGTGTGTCTTCTGCTCCGTTTCAGGTCCGAATTCAGACAAAAATTTGGGCTGAAATCAGACCTGAAACGATGAACGGGGATGCACCGGACCCCTGCTGTGAGCCGCTCCGTACTGTAGTGTGAACCCAGCCTTAAAGCTTGTTTACTGCTTGTTAAGTCTATGTAAATACTTTAATGTCTGTAGCACAGGTGCACTTTAAGGCTTGACAAGCACTGGTAGATTTTCAACTGAACATTCCTACAAAAACTCTCAGTATATATGATTTTTGTTTGCTTTTAACATTAGATTTTTGAATTGATGGACTTTCCCCAATGAAAACTATATACAGTATATTATAAAAAATTATTAAATATTTGCTTGTTCAAAAAAATTTAAATAAAATCCATCTTGCTCTCTTGATTTGGCCCCACTATCCATTAGGCTATCGAACAAGTTTTGTTAAAATGATTTTGAACAATTCTACTAGTATATGGGCAGCTTAAAGTATAACTAAATGCAAATTTTTTTTTTAAGTTTTTGATTAGGGGAGAGGGAATTAATCACCTGTCAGGTTTTGTTTTTGCTGTTAGTGCCCGCGTTAGGGAGATTCACCTTCTTTATTTGTAATGTTTACTGTTCTCTTCGAAAATGAAAGTGAAAAAAAAAACCCACATTTTGGGTTGTCCTCAGAACAGGAATGGAGGGGAAATCTTCCAATGGGAACACATTGGAGGGAATTCCTATAATTTCCTGTTTTGTCTATGGGAGAGGAATTGAAGAGAGCTTTCTTTATCCAATGGGACACAGATGGCAACAAAGACCTGACAGGGGTTATAACCCTCCTATACTCCAAAATGAAAAAAAGTTTTGCCGTTCTATCTTAAGTCGCTGTCCTGAAAAAACTTGTACAAATATGGACTGTTGACTTTTCTTTGACCTTCTGCAAGTTCATAGTAGTTCTGGGTTAGTGCCACTGGTTCAGAATAACAGCCAATCAAGTAACATATTTAGAAGGTTAGCCCCTTTGTAGCACTTATGACAGGTTTACTTTAACACCTATGCTGTCCCTATGTTTTTATGAGACACTGATGCATGTGTTGATGCATCAGAGTCTCACATAAAAAATAAAAAAAATATGCAGGTTTGGCAATACAGAGTTTGGGCACCAGGTACCCAGCTACCATAAAATTGTGGAGAATCAGAAGAGCTGGAATACACAAACATTTGGATTGAAAAGGCACTAAACACTTGACGTAATTTACCATAGCCTTAAAATTAGTTTTATGTTAATATAGGTGCATTGTTTTGCTCCGTTAGGTACAGATATAAAGAATATGTAATTGTGGGTGTAGTGCAATAGTCTCAATTATTCTACGCCTGCAATTCTGACATTGTTCTGCACTTTTTAAGCTTACCAGTGTCCACCTGTAACTGAAATATCAGTTTTGCATATACTTGGCCCTTGCTGTGTGTTCATTTAATTTTTTTTATGTTGTGCTGGATAGGGCCAAAATTTGTCGTGCGGCATTGCAAGGGTTAATAATTCTGACCAAGATGCCTAATTGGGCACACCTGGCTGCATTAGTTAGCAGGTTGACCCCACCCTCTCTTTATCCCCCTCTTTTCCCTCCTCACTGCTACAGTTAAGGGTACAGCAGAGCGGGTAGGAGGAGGAGGAGAGCTGACAGCACTGACGGAAACCTGTCAGAAGTCTGCTGATTACAAATTTGCTCGTTAACCCAGGCTGGAACATATGTCTTTAATTTCAGCGGCTCGGCTCCACAGATGCCCTAAAGCGGAATATTGCCTGTGAGGCCGGGATAATGCGACTTAGTAGCAGGGTGATGTTTGTTAGGTTAGAGCTGACAGTTTGTTTATATTCTTACAGTGGTATGATGAATGGGGGACCGGTTGATGCTAATTGGCCTAAATTGTTTCCCTGAGAACACCAGGCCAGCGTTAGTCTAACTCTTTTGAGCTCTCTAAACCTTTTTTCAGCATTGTAGGCTCTTCAGCACTCTTTTTTATTAGCACGCTGGTGGATTGTGTCCTTTTGATGCTGTTGCGCTTTGCTGTCTCCAGATTTGTGATTTGTTAACTGTAAAAAAATCTAAATGGAAAATATTTAAGAATGCTTTTTTTTCTTCTCACCTACAACCTGTAAAATATATAGAAATAAATTATTTGTACTGATGAAATTGACACAACTCTAAAGAAGAGCTCCACCCAACAGGTAAAGAATTAGATATTATTTTACAGCTGTGTTTTCCTACATTTTGAAAGCTGTGGCCCAGCAACTATGGTAGACACACCTATCTCAGCAATTTTGATTATTTACAGTCTGGCTTATGTCTGCAGCACTTCACAGAAATTTCCCTTCTAAAACCCACTACCAACTTACTAATGGCTCAAAACAATTGTCACTTACTCAGTACTCTTACTATTAGACCTTTCTGCTGACTTCGATGCATTTGACCACTCACTCGTCCTCCAAAAAACTTTACTACCTTGGCCTCCACTCTTTCCTGGTTCTCCTCCTACCTGTCTAAATGCTTTTTCAGTGTCACCGAAAATTCTATTTCCTCCTCTGCCTCTTTCCAACAGGGTTTCTCCAAGGCTTTGTCCTTGGACCCCATTTTATATTCCCTATCTACACCTCGTCCCTTAGTCTGATATCCTTGCGTGGCTTCCAATACCATCCCTTTGCTGGTAAAACCCAAGTCTATCTCTCTACTCCTCAGCTCACCCCTTTCAGTCTCCATGTGCATCACTATTTACTTACTGACATATCATACATCCCTTCATACCATGGTGCTGGGTGTATTCCAACCTCTATCCTTTCAGCCTCACATCCAATCACTGTCCAAACCTTTCATCTCCATACCATTCCCCTTCTTAACCAAGGACATAACCTTCTTAATCATTGGCTTACCTCTACACCAGCCATATCCCCTTTGGTCTATTCGAAATGCTGCTGCCAGACTCATCCACCTTACCAACCACTCTGTGTCTGCTATCCCTCTCTGCAAATCCCTCAACTGGCTTCCCATTGCCCAACAAAATTCTAAATATTAACAACTTACCAAGTCAGAATATCAACCAAACCATCCCCTTCACTCCTCCAAGGAGCTCCAGCTCTCTAGCTGCTTTGTCTTCTCCTCCTATGCTTACCTATAGGACTTCTCCAATGTTTCTCCCAAATTCTGAAACTCCCTACTCCAATCTGCTGGCTACCTCCTACTCTGTCCACCTTTTAGGCAATTCCTAAAAACTCATCTCTTCAGGGAAACCTATCCTGTCTCTACCTAACAACTGAATTTTACTTTCTCCATCAGCTCATCCCCACACAGTTATTACCTTTTGTATCATTTGCCCTTCCCTATAGATCAGGGTATCCAAACCTTCTAAACAAAGGGCCACTTTACTGTCCTTCAGACATTAGGGAATAGAAAATGGCCCAGATTCAATGTAAACCATGCTTCAGGGTTGGTGGTCAGCGGGAGTTAAAAAATTATTACATAGCGCCTGTGGTCAGTAGAAGGGATAATGTCCCATAATTGGTATTAGTGGGAGGAATGGTGCCCCATTCTTGGTGTCAGTGCCTCATATCCGTGAGAGGAATGGTGCCATCTCCATTACATGGGCTTGATGGGATTTGTAGTTTTACAAAACAATGAATTTGTTTTTGCTTACTGGTCAGGTCAGAGGAAGTGATATAGACACTTAATTTCTGGCAAGATCAACAGGTGTTTTCTGTACTTGCTTAACCACTTCAATACCATGCACTTATACAGCTTCCTGCCCAAGCCAATTTGGAGCTTTCAGCACTGTCACAATTTGAATGACAATTGCGCGGTCATGCTACACTGTACCCAAACAATTTTTTTTATCATTTTGTTCCCACAAATAGAGCTTTCTTTCGGTGGTATTTGATCGCCTCTGCGATTTTTATTTTTTGCACAACAAATAAAAAAAGAGCGAAAATTAAAAAAAAACTACGTTTTTCTTTGTTTCTGTTAATTCTTTTGGTAAATAAGTACCTTTTCTACTTCAATGACGGGCACTGATAAGGCGGCACTGAAGGGCACTGATAAGGCGACACTGATGGGCACCGATGAGGTGGCACCAATGAGGTGGCACTGATGGGCACTGATGATGGGCACTGATAGGCGGCACTGATGGGCACTGATATGTGGCACTGGTATGCGGCACTGATGGGCACTCATAGGTGGCACTGATGGGCACTCATAGGTGGCACTTATGGGCACTCATTGGTGGCACTGATGGACACTTATAGGCGGCACTGATGGGCACTTATGGGTGACACTGATAGGTGGCATGGACGGGCACTGATAGGTGGGCACAGATTGGCACGGATGGGCACGGATGGGCACTGATAGGTGGCACTGATGGACACTAGTAGGTGGCATTGGTGGCACTGGTGCCCAGCAATGCCAGCCACCACACGTTGTGAAAGTGCCAGTCAGTGCCCATTTGTGGGCACTGATTGGCATATTTTTTTTTATGTTTTTATTTTTATTTTTTTACTACATGTGGATGGCCATGGGGGCCATCCACATGATTGGGGCTTCCCTGGTGGTCCTGGGAGGCTTCCCTGGTGGTCTAGTGTGGGTATCCGAGGGGGGGCTGCGCTGATGAACAATCAGCGCGAACCCCCACTGTCAGGAGAGCCGCCGATCGGCTCTCCTCTACTCACGTCTGTCAGACGCGAGTGAGGAAGAGCCGATCAACGGCTCTTCCTGTTTACATTGTGATCAGCCGTGATTCGACACGGCTGATCACATGGTAAAAAGCCTCCGACGGAGGCTTTTTACCGAGATCAGTGTAGCGGTGGGTCAGACTGACCCACCGATCGCCGCGATGCGCGCCCCCCCGGGCGCGCGGCGGCTGTTATCCCGCAGGACATCATATGACGTCCAGTGTGGATAACTGAACCACTTCCCGGACGTCAATCTGCTATTGACGGGGCGGGAAGTGGTTAAAGTATACTTAGCCTGGAAAAAAAAAAAATGAATGCAGCCACGCATCTAAGGACTGGTATACTGCACTATATCACGTATAAATATATTACGTTATTATGTTTGTTCTTGGATTCCGGTATCCTTTAACCCTTTTACTTGCAGAGCCGCATACATGTTATAAAAAAATAAATTTTAGTCTTGAAGAAAACCTCTAAACACAATATATTTTCTGAAAGCAGACACCCTAGAGAGAAAAAAAGTGTTTGTTCCAATTTTTTTATGTCATAGAATATTAGCACAGTTTACAAAAGTCAAAATTTCAGTAAAAATGCCCTAAAGTAAATTTTAGGACACATCTAAATTATTATTTTTTACCACCATGTTGTAGTAGTAATAATAATAATAATAATAATAGATTTTTTTTAAAAAACACCTCCAAGGTTTATTGCTTTGGATACTTATACTTTGGCAAACTGGTGCCTGAAGTTTATGGAGCCCTGGGTTTGCCTACCTTAAAGGATCTTTACCCTGTAAACAAAAATGTAAAAGTCAGCAGCTTAAAACACACACACTTAGCTGTCCCAGGATCCAGCAATGTCCTCACCCGATCCAGCTCTTTGACGTTTTTTTGTGTCCAGGCACTGATATCTTAACTGTGGGCAGCTGGTTGTGACTCCTTGCAGCCTGTTACCCACTGTGCATGCGCAAGATGTGTTGCTCTCCGTGAATGGTCTCGCAATCTACTGGGACCTGTGACGTGTCCCAAGAGGCTGTAGAAAATTGTTAACACCCTGGCAGGGTTTTTTTCTCTTCTGTGTACCATAATTGAGCTGTCCCTTTTTAATGTTCAGCCCTTGATACACAGCAAAAAGTGAGAGGCAATCTTTCCAAAGTGCAGGAAATCCCCTCTTACACAATTGTTATCATACTGGATCCTTTACCGTACATTACTATTTAGATGATGACTGTTAAAGTTTGAGTTTTCCATCCTTGTCTGTTTCACTGACAATGACCAAATAATAAAGGACAATCTGCCCATTAGAGACATAGGCAGCAATGAAGAAACCTTCCCCAATTTATCCACAACTAAAAAATACTTTAGGTAAACTCTGGAAGTCTGTGCATGCAGGTACTTTGCCTAGAAACTTTGCCTTTGCCTAGAAAATTTAAAGCGGAGCTCCGCCGTAATTTTTTTTTTAAAAGCCAGCAGCTAAAAATACTGCAGCTGCTGACTTTTAATATTAGGACATTTACCTGTCCTGGAGTCCAGCGACGTCGGCAGCAGAAGACAAGCAATGGCTCGTCTCTCGGCTACCCCCACCACCATCATGGGTGAGGGAATCAGGAAGTGAAGCGTTGCGGCTTCACTTCCCGGTTCCCTACTGCGCATGCGCGAGTAGCGTTGCGCGTCTTTCACTGGTCCCCGCTGTGTTCTGGGAGCCGTGTGTTTCCCAGAACACAACGGGGGGAGGGGGGGACCGGGAAGTGATGCACTACCCGCAGTGTGGATTCCCAGAAGTAGGTGCAAATACCTGTCTTAGCCAGGTAGCTGCACCCCCCCCCCATGAAAGGTGCCAATTGTGGCACCGGAGGGGGGGAGGAATCCGGACAGCGGAGGTTCCACTTAAGGGTGGAGCTCCGCTTTAAGAAAACAAATGATAATGCAATTATCTTCTAAAATCAGTTCACATGATCCCACCAATCTGCTTCCTGTTGCAAAATTAGGAAGCTAGAAGGAAGGATCACTCGGTTGTTGGCATATGACAAAAGCTGGTCATACAGTGACTAGTAGAATTTCAAACACACATTCGTATGGATATTCATACAAACATTCTTTGTACATTCGATAATTGGACGAATGTTGTTCGAAAGCACTTCAAAGTTTGCCAGCTGTTGTAGCCTCCACTCACCATTAAGAAATAAAAATATCAGCCATACTTCAGTATTAGCTTCTCTTGGCATATTATTTATTTAGCCATCATTAAAGCACTGCATACACACTGTAGAAATCTCCACCTGACTAACCACACTTCCTGAACATGTTTCACTGCGTTTGCAGTGCTTTATTGATGGCTAAATAAACATGCCAAGAGGAGATAATACTGGAGTGAATTTTTTTTTTATTACTTTAAAATGTTATTTGCTTTTAATTAATGTAATTTCCCAAAAGAAAACCACATACACTGTTAGAAATACGTTCCTTGGAGAAACATTTTCCATCCTGTTTCTTTGAATTTTCTTGTTACTGTGGTTGCAAACAAACCTTGATTTGACCCCATTAAAACAATTAAAAGAATATTCTTAAAAATAAAAATGTTGAATTAAATTCTACTGGTGTATGGCCAACTTTACTTCTGCATTACTCAGCTAGAGTTCTGTGCAACCCTAGGGTTCATTCAGAAGTTGCTAGGGTTTTTTTGAGCTGTGGCTGATTGACCTCCCTTCTGATGGTTCCTGCCTAGTTCCAAGTCCAGTGCCACTGGGCAGAGCCAGCAGCATGACACCGATGATCTTTTAGGTCTTTGTAAGTTTGGCATTTTGATCACCACTGCCCACTGAGCACCAATGTAAGGGCATTTTCCCAATGACCCCAAATAATTTATTTTAGCAGGGTTTCCCTGATATCTGCAAATGATTTAGGGTTTCCTCTGAAGTTAAAAAGCTGAGAAAGGCTGACTTAGCCATATAACACTGGAAGGTGATTTGCTGTATGAAACAATCGCTAGGCATGTGATGATGGGTAATATGCTGTCAATCAACTTCAACTTCAATGAAATTGGGAGGGGGGATAGATGAAGAGGCAATAGTGGCACTATTGTGTCTATTTCCTAGTGGATTGAAAAATTTAGGCCTTAACCCCAGCTATAACCCTAGTCTGAGCCTGGAAATAATGAATGTATATGATATATAAATTGCACATCGTTAAACTGTATGTGTCCTGTGCCAGGTAACTAAACAAACTACCATTTCACCTCTAGTGGTTTACTCACTCAGTAGGCATCGGCCAATTGACATAAACTCCTCCCACTGAAGTCACATTACCACGAGTTACCCAAATTTATTATGGATACATAGAGAACATTGGATGCAGACCAATAATAAATAAGACACATTGGTTATGGGTAAGGATTGCAACTTTATTGACGTTCAACTTAATGAAAGGCTCTTCAGATCCTTGTTGATTATATAGGAAACCTGTGCTTTGCCTAGGCTAGCTTGATTGTAGGTATGCCAAGGACCTTATACTTCCCTGCACTTCCCCATCAGCTTCATCCACCAACATACTTCTCAGTATAGGGCCCTCTTTCTGCTTTGCGCACGGTTTGGTGCCTAAGTGGCCAGTTGGGAGTCCTGAGCACTCTACCATGGGAATGGGAGGGGGCAGACAATGCATAGCCCTGAGCAGGTTCAGATTTTCTATCATTTTTGCAGCTTCAGGTCATGTCATTTAGGGTGAATGGGAAAAGGTAAGTACACTTCTCGTAGAGCCTGCTGCCAAGGGAGCCTGTTACTTTTCTTAGTCCAGGAGACAATATGTTTGCTTTAGTAACTAGGAAATGCTCTGTTGCTGTCTGAACAATTATTTTTATAATTTAATGGAGATCAATGCCCAAGCATCTTTTAAGCATATCTAAAGCCAAAACTTTTTTTCATTTTGGATAAAGTAGGGAAAAATTTAAAGTCCAGTCTTTTTTCTGTCTGTGTCCCACTGGGGATATTTCCCTTCATTTCCTGACCTGTGTAATTAACAGAACAAGTCAGAGTAAATCTCTTTAAAACAGAAGTAAACCCTGCACAACAAAAATAAAAAATATGAGGGCGTGGCCACGGCATGAGAGCATGAGGACGTGTCTCAGAGCTCCAGCCGGCCCGCTTCTGGAATCCTCTCCCGCGGCAGCTAAACAGAGAAAAATCACCCGCACTGGGATGCCACTGAAGCGGAAACCATCCCCGCCACCACAGCTGACAACCGGGTTTGTTCCACCCCTGGAAGTGTATTTTTCGGACGGCAGAGGCCGCTGCCAGACCCGCGATTCCAAGATGACGCTGAATGACTGCTCCACAGCCACGTGTGTGGCCTCCCTGATGCCTAACCCACAGCTATCAGCTTCACCTCCTCCCCATCTTCACCTGGCTCCCCACAGGACTCGGTCAGGGACTTAGAACTGGTCCTTTCCTGGATATGCCTGTTGCTTTCTCACCCCCCCCCCCCACCCCTTTACCTACCCCTGCCCACCCTGGTCCTCATACACAAGTTTTACAAATGGGATCATGGCACAGATTGGTAATATGCGGGTATATGATTTCAACATGTAGAATTGTCGATGGTTATACCAATACGCTTTGATTGCCAAATTCAAGTCTGTAACCTTTGCCCTCGTACCAGTTTGGGCTCTCTGTTTTATGTTTGTAAAAATAAAGTATGCACAGCAAATAAGCCCATTATGGCAGATTTACTTTGCAAGCGACACCTTCTATGCTTTGAGGTCAGTGTTTCCCCTCCATCTCCCACATTTCCATATGCTCCTGTTCTTCTTCTGAATTTGGAGTCTGACCCCCACCCAGCACAGACCTTTCATTATAGACAGACCTCCCTTTCTCCTTTACCACCTAGTACAGACCCCCTCATCCCACAGTATAGCATTATAGAGTAGACCATTCAGTAAAGACCCCCTATTCGCAGTACAGACCTCCCAGGAAAGCACTCCCTTCTCCTTAAACTTACCAGACCAGATGCAGTGGCAGTTCGGTGTGAGAGGATGTCATATGACTAGAAATGAGGAGTATTACAATGGCCCTGAACTTCTGCTCTCAGGGTAGCAGTGGGTGGCAACTCTTTGGGTGTGCTGTAGCCATCCAACTTTTTTGTTTTTGTTGCGTGTTAGCATCCAGTGCAAATTGTACTCCCATAAGTATGCCACTACTCCTCACTTCCTGTTCTAGTGACAACTCATAATTTTTTATTTTCCCTCATTCAGTCCTAATGAAAATGCTCACCAGGATTTACGTAAATTGCAAACTATGTCCTTTTCATTGGGTTGCCACACCTGTGTTTTTTTTTTTTTTGTTTGTTTTTTTTTTATTCATTTATAAATCAGATTTTTGAGGGCCTAGTATTAACTGTGCTAGCCCCTTGACATTTTAAAGAGGATTTCCGATTCTCCTCTATGGAGCAGCGGGTGTAAATGGACATGTGTGACCAAAAACAGACAGGTATAAATGGACAGGCGATCTGTTTGCATCTGACCACCCATAGAGGAGAGCAGACTGCAAAAACAGAGTGGACATCTGTCATCCGCCTGCTCAGCGGGGACCAGTGGACAGATCCTCTGCTGAGCAAGCGGATCGCACCTGGAGACCGCCCCACACGAAAGGACTCTTATGCCGCGTTCACACGATCAGAAAATCCGACAAGAAAACCGTGGTGTTTTTTTTCCAACGGAATGTTGGCTCAAACTTGTGTTGCATACACACGGTCACACAAAATTCCGACCGTCAAGAACACGGTGACGTACACCACTACAACAAGCTGAGAAAAATTAAGTTCAGAGCATGCGTCAAATTGATTCCGAGCATGCGTAGGATTTGTGTGCGTCGGAATTGGCTACACACGATCGGAATTTCCGAGCAAAACTTTTCTTGTCGGAAAAATTGAGAACCAGCTCTCACATTATTGTTGTAGGGAAATTCCGACAGAAAAAGTCAGATGGAGCCTACACACGGTCGGAATTTCCGACCAAAAGCTCACATCGAGGCCCTCCGCTTTAATGGAGGGGTGTCTGGGACTTTTCCGGTGTCCAGGGGCACCAGGCAGGGGTGTCCGCTTTCACCCGGCCTGTTTGCTCTCGTCATGGAGCCTCTGGCGATTGCGCTACGTTCTTCCTCCCAAATCCAGGGCAGCTGCGTAGGCACACTAACTGAAACCACAGCACTTTATGCGGATGACTTAGTGTTGTTTATCAGAGATACTGGGCCTTCTCTACGGGCGGCGTTGTCACTTTTGGACAAATTTGCTGCAGTCTCTGGGCTCCGGGTTAACTGGACTAAGTCTAAGATACTTCCCCTGTGTTCCCACCCCGTCCCTGATCGGGCTGATCCTGACGTTCCTTTGCAGTGGGTCTCCCAAATTAAATACTTAGGGCTTCAGATCACTAACTCTGTGACGGACTTTGTTAATCTCAATATCTCTCCGCTACTCATTGCAATATCTAAAAAATTTCAGGCTTGGAAAAATCTCCCATTGTCCCTCATAGGGAAAATCAATCTGATTAAGATGATAATTCTGCCACTATTGCTTTATACCCTTAGAAATTCTCCAGTGTGGATTCCCAAGTCCCTTTTTAAATCCATTGATACCATGATTTCCTCCTTTTTGTGGCAGGGAGGCGTCCCTCGCCTTAAATTGGCGATTTTGCAGCAGCCATGTGGGGAGGGAGGGCTTGCAGTCCCTAACTTCCACAAATATTTTTTGGCTGGGCAATTAGCGGTGGCCCACCACTGGTTAACTGTTCCTCCGGATGATACGTCTGTATCCCTGGAGGCTGCCTGTGTGGGCTCTTATGAGGCATTGTCTCATTTGGTCTACAGGGGCCTGAGGGCTCCTTACCCTTTGACGCACTCCATGCGCTCAGTGATGAGGGCCTGGGCTGTGGTCCAGGGATTGCGGTCACCTAGCTCTACTAGATTATCGCCTAGTCTCCCCTTGTGGAAGAACCCCAACCTTCCACATTTTTTCTGCTACCCGGACCCGGCGGTTTGGACGGGGTATGGAATTAAGCTTTTGGCCCATGTTGTGTCCGATGGTACCCTATTGTCCTTTGATGAACTGAAACAAAAGTATGATTTACCCAACTCCCACTTTTTCAGGTATCTGCAGTTGAGGCATGCCTTTCACTCGCAGTTTGGGGGGACCCTTAGCCTGGAGCCCAGTGATCTTGAGCTATTGGCGCGCAGCGAATCACTATCAAAACCAGTTTCCAGTTTTTACAAAGACCTGTTCCCGGAAACTACTTTCCTACTCAGACCCTGCAGAGATGCTTGGGAGGCTGTGGCCCCGGGGTTGGACAGAGATGATTGGGATGACATGTGGGGGACGGCTTTTCAATGTTTGGTCTCGAGTAGGGACAGACTGATCCTGTATAAGTTTCTGCACAGAGTTTATCTTACTCCGGCAAGACTGGCAAGGATGTATGGGACGCAGAGCTCTCTCTGCTGGAGATGCTCTGCACCCTTAACCACCTTTATGCACATCTTTTGGGAGTGTCCTCCAATCAAACACTACTGGCAGGCCGTTGCTGACTGTATTAGGTCGGTCACATCCATATCTATCCCCATGTCTGTTGAGGTTTGTCTCCTACATTTGGTTGAACCCCTGGCCACTACCAGGGCTATACGAACCTTACTCATTCTTTTGTTGTACTACGCTAAAAAGCGCATCATCCTATCATGGAAGTGTTCTGTAGCTCCTACTGTTGACGCGTGGAAAGCGTTGGTCAATAAAGCAATACCCTTTTATAAAGCCACTTATTTGAGTAGGGGGGCACTGACTAAATTTGACAAGGTTTGGGGGGGTTGGATGGCTACTATAGATACGGCATCTGATTGATCTATTAAAATTGTAGGGATGGGGTAGTGTCTCCTTTTCTGAGGTCCTGTGTCTGGGTGGGGTGTTTTGGGGGCGAGGGGGGAGCTGTTTTCATAAGCTTTATCCAACTTGTTTCTACAGGGAGCTACTGGACTGTACTTCTCAATCATGGCGGGCCGCCTCTGGTAGCTGGCCCGTGACATCTGTGTTCCTATCTAGGCAAGAGGGGGGGAGGTATACTTTGTTGGTTTTGGGGGGGGGGGTTGGGAGTGTCACAGGTTTAATGTGATAATTTGTGTTCTGTTTTATGACTGTATACACCGGCAAATTTTGTGGCTGGCTGTCTCCACGCTGTGTGGAGTGTTGTTTTCTGTACTGTGAAAAAAACAATAAAAACATAATTTACAAAAAAAAAGCTCACATCGAACTTTTCTTGTCGGAAATTCCGACCGTGTGTACGCGGCATTACAGTCTTTTGTAAAAAAAAAAATCAACAGCTACATCTTGTAGCTGCTGATGGAAAATCAGAACTTGCAGTTTTAGGTGAAGTTCTGTTTTAAGATCAATAGAATAAAATTACACTCTTGATTTATTCAAAGCCTGACAAAGCCTTACAATGTTCGTCAATATTACACCCTTTATAAATCCATTCCCAGTTTAATGTCCTGAGTTAAGGACAATGACCTAAATTAAGGACAGCTGAGAGTCGGGCTGTTCCAGAGCTCTTTAAAAACTCCAACAATTCTGACTAATAAGACAGAAGAACAGAACATGAACATTCATTACTTTTTTGGGTCACGCTAACATAGTATGAGCCAAAAAATGAGAAACTGAGTTGGCGTTAAGTATTTATCCGGTCCAGTCTTTGTTTGAGCTTTTTTAAAGCATTCAGCTTTTACATCATATTCTTTATATTCAACAAATATTGAAGCTAAGTCAGATTACAAGATTTTATTTATAAAGGCCCACCACCTTTATACTTGCCCTCATAGTGCTCCCCCCCCCCCCCGTTTTCTTCCTTTCTAGGTTTCCACTGTAAAGTACCTGCTGCTTCTAGGTAGAGGGAAACGTGACCTCCTCCCATGATGCAGTGCTTAGACCCAGCAGCCAGTCACTAGGCCCAAGTGCTGTAATATGATGGAAGCAGTGATGTTATTACTCTCTCTAATCTCTAAACCTGTAACCCAAAAATGGAACTTCCGCTTTAAGTGAACGTGACCCCCTGACATGCCAGCTCCCACTTCCTCCTGGGGCTTTGCGGCGCCGGAAGGAAGTTCACCTCCACCCCTCCCTCTCAACAATCATCTGGGACACGTCACAGGTCCCAGATGATTGCCCGGCCAGTCACAGTGTGCAGCGGTGCGTGCCTGGCTGTGAAGCCACAGTGACAATGCCGATGCCGCAGAGAGGAGGGGGAGAGGAGTGGGGATTTGTGCGCCCGCATCGCTGGACCGATTAACAAAAGTCAGCAGCTACACTTTTTGTAACTGCTGACTTTTATATGGGTGGAACTCCACTTTAAAGTAGAACTATAGGGAAAACTTTTTTTTTTTTTTTTGTTAGAGCAAGATGGGGTTATAATCCCTGTCAGATTTGTTTTTGCCATCTGTGTCATATTGCAGAGATATACCTTCACTTCCTGTTCCATAGCCAAACAGGAAGTAAGAGGAAATCCCTGCAAATTAAGGGAACTCCTAGGGGACCCTTATATCACCAGAACTAGTGTCCCCATTGTAAGATTTAATCTCTATTACTTTTCTGGGGTCAACTCAAAATTTGGGATTTTTTTACTTTCAGTTTCAATAATAATGATAAATAGGACAAATAGAGAGGGTGAATTTCCTTAATGGGGGCACAGACTGCAATAAAAACTGACAGTTGTTCTAATCCTTCTGCACTCTATCCTTTATCTAGCTTTTAATTATACTTTAAAGTGGTAGTAACCTGCCACAAAAAAATAAATAAAAAATCTTGGCCCCCTGGAGGTTTAAGTCATAATGTAGTAATATGCACCTCATACTAGCACAATATGAAAGACTTACCTGCCCATGGAGCCCTTCAGTGCAGCTCTGTCATGGCTCCCCGGCACTTCCATCTTCACCTGGTCTTCCTTTCGGGTCCACGGGCTCTGGCTGTATGAATGGTATGCTGTCCCTTCAGAGTACATGCGTCAGTGATGTCACCGGCCGCATCCGTGAATATCTCCTAAATAGTGCAAGTTTAAAACACACATGATCACATATTGCTCCCTTTGTGGGGGATTTATCATAACTACGGTACATTCTACTTGCTTGGCTGAAAAGCCATCTCTCCTGGCCGTGTAATGGAGGTATGGGAGTCTTTTTTATCATTTCAGACCTATAATGCATCTTTCCTCAAGTTTATTACTCACTATACAGTAACCAGCCTGATTGTATTCTAACATCTGACAAGACACATGGAATAAATTTACTCTGTTTCAAATAGGAATTTTAAACATCTATTATAACAAAATTGCTTTTTTTTAATTTTTATTGAATGAATTAGGAACTTTTGATTCACTAAAGCAAGTAACTGTTTTTATTTTTACACCAATCCGTAAATGTCATTTATACAGTACTGGGTTATATTTATATCAATGTCTTTATTTTCATAAATTTATTACCACCCAAAGTCTCGGGAACTTGTAGGGTGCTTTCACACTGCCCCCGCTGTGGTTTAGCAGCAGCTCAGTGTACCCGCCGGTTTCCCATAGACTTCAATTATTTCCCACGTTTTTGGTGCCTTTTCTGAAAGCACGCCAAAGATGCAGCGTGCAAGACTTTTGGTGCGCTTTCAGAAAACGCACCAAAAACGTAGGACATAATAGGAGTCTATGGAAACCACGGGTAACCCGCACAAAAACTGTGGATACATTATGCTGTACATGCTCTGTGGCTAAACCCAGGGCTGGTCCATTGGACCAAGGCAGCACTTTGAGAGGGACAGCAAATTATACCATGGCTGCCTCTGCTTCTCTTTTATTTACCCAGCAAATTGACAAGCAAAGTTTTTTTTTTCCCCAGCAGTTTTGCATGTCATGATGACAACTGCCTCCCAGGCTGCTCCACCTGCCCCTATACTACCCTAGCCAGCCCCTATACTGCCCTAGCCTGTCCATATATTACTCTAGCCTGTCCCTATACTACCCTAGCTTGCCCATTTACTACCCTAGCGGGCCCATTTACTACCCTAGCCTGTCTATATACTACCCTAGCCTGTCTATATCCATTTGTCCCCCGCCCACTGTCAATTGACGGCGGGCGGAGGACACTCTCGTTCTGGGAGGACGTCATATGACGTCCTCCCTTTAAAACGAGCTAGGGCGTGCCCGGGCGCGACCGGCGGCGCGCGCGCCCGTCGCGTTCCCAAGGCCCCAATGCGCGTGCCCGGCGGCCGCGATTGCCGCCGGGCACCCGCGATTGCCCGGGAAACAAGCAGGAAAGTGGATCTCTGTGTGTAAACACAGAGATCCACGTCCTGTGAGGGAGAGGGGACCGATGGTGTGTCCCTTGTACATAGGGACAACCATCGGTCACCTCCCCCAGTCAGTCCCCTCCCCCCACAGTAAGAACACATTGAGGGAACATATTTAACCCCTTCCCGCCCCCTAGTGGTTAACCCCTTCCCTGCCAATCACATTTATACAGTAATCAATGCATTTTTATAGCAGGGATCGCTGTATAAATGTGCATGGTCCCAAAAATGTGTCAAAAGTGTCCGATGTGTCCGCTGCAATATCGCAGTCACAATAAAAATCGCAGATCGCCGCCATTACTAATAAAAAATTAAAAAGCTATAAGTCTATCCCCTATTTTGTAGACGCTATAACTTTTACGCAAACCAATCAATACGCGCTTATTGCGATTTTTTTTTCTTTTTTTTTACCAAAAATATGTAGAAGAATACGTATCGGCCTAAACTGAGGAAAATTTTATTTGAAAAAAAAAATGGGTATTTATTATAGCAAAAAGTAAAAAAGAGTGTTTTTTTTTCCAAACTGGACGCTCTTCTTTTGTTTATAGCGCAAAAAATTAAAACCGCAGAGGTGATCAAATACCACCAAAAGAAAGCTCTATTTGTGGGAAAAAAAGGACGCAAATTTTGTTTGGGAGCCACGTCGCATGACCGCGCAATTGTCATTCAAATTGTGACAGCGCTGAAAGCTGAAAAATGGCTTGGGCAGGAAGGGGGTTTTCGTGCACAGTAGGGAAGTGGATATTCTACCCTAGCCTGTCTATATACTACCCTAGCCTGCCCCAGCCCGCCCCTTGGAATTGAACATAATTGTATGTCATATAATTCTGCATATAGACAAGGTGCTGTTGCATTTAAATCTGACTTCCTGATAAACTTAATTTTTGTGGGCGTATTTTTTTTTTCTTTGGGGGGAGCAGCATTTTTGTCTTGGACCCAGGCAGCACAATGACTTGGGCCAGCCCTGGCTAAACCGCAGCAGGCCGTTGTGAAAGCACCCTTATTGCTTTGCTATCTTGTTTCTATTCAAGGATAGTAGTGACATTTTATAACACAAGATGCATAGAACTTCAGGTCATTTTTTGCGGGGGAAAAAAATATTGGGAGTGATTGCCTGAAAATTGCCTGAAAATAGTGAGCTCTACTTGCTTTTTGCTATACAAACATACTTTGTGACCATTTTGTGTGAATTCTATTTAGATAAATCACAGATACTTTAATGCATCTTATTTATTGATTTATAAAATGTTATTTATTTCAGGTATTTATATAGTGCTGACTATAATTTACGCAGCGCTTTAAATATTGTGCATTCACAGCAGTCCTATCATATTAAACATTCATCAGTTAAGTTGTTCACATATTGTACCACAATTACACATTTTCTTTGGGAAAAATATTTCATAACCATGCTGCGTTTTTTTTTTTTTCTACTTCTTTGTAATGGTTCTTGTTGGTTGAACTAGACTGACTTGTGTCTTTTTTCAACCAGACTAACTATGTAATAAAAAATATAGTTGGAATATACTTGCATGACTTAAGAAAATGTGTACTCCGGTTCAAAATATATGGTGACTTTGTTTGAGTAACATGCCCCTGTATTTTGCTGCTTCTTGAAAAACGATTTCTGTGACTAAATTTATTTCACTGATTATTATTCGTTATTTCTGCATTGATCAATATTCTATTTGAAGTAGTCTCAGCGTTCTTCTATGAAATGCAGATACGGTAAACGTATACCTGGTGTACTGCCAAGCCGCACTAAGATTTCTCCAGGGACAGAATCAGTCACAGCACACGTTGGGTGGGCAGTCACGTCTCTTTGTTTCAAACACTAATTTACCTGTGAGGCCTTTGTGTGTCATCAGTACATCTACTGGAAACTTGTCATAAAGATATGTATGTTTGGTAAAGCTAGTTTTCATGCAAAAATGTAGGCGTAATTATGGCGGCACAGCTGTAGATTCTGAAAAAAATAGCTCTCCTAGGTCAAAGCACACCCCTTCTTTTAAGGAAATAAAATATTATTATTTATTTTTTTATTTTTTAGATTTGTTTTGCTTGTATCATATGTATTATCTGTCCTCTTCATTAAAGTGGGCATGTTGTTTTTTTTAAATATTTTTTGGATATATTGGCATCACAGACAGAATTTTTTTCCAACTTCTTTTTTTCGTTGTTGCGATTTCACTGCTGCATATTTTACCCTACTTCCTGTCTGGCAAAACTATAGTTACCATGACAGTAAGGTTGGTTTCACACCTATACATGTGGCTGCGGGTGCGGAAATCACATCTGTTCCCGCACCCGCAACCACTTTGAATGGGCCCACCCAAATGCAGCCAGCACAAAACGCGGAAGTGTGAACCTAGGGTAACGCTAGATTCACATCTATGCGGATGTGGTTGATGCATACCAGGCCCTTCGGGTTTGGTATGTATTTTGAGAGGAACCCCATGCTAAAATAAAAATAAAAAATAGTGTGGTGGTCCCTTAACGAAATCAATACCAGTCCCTTATCTGAGAATGCAGCCCGGCAGGTCAGGAAAGGGAGGGGTCAAGCGAGCGCCCAAGGGGCTGCATGCTCGGATAAGGGTCTGGTATGGATTTCAGGGGGGACTCCACGTCATTTAAAAAAATTAAAAAGAGATCCGAAGGGCCTGGTATAGATTGGGGGGGGGGGATGTCTTACCTCTGTGGCTTGCCAACAAGGGTTTCTGCACCAAGTACTAAGTCATGTTTTTCTTGGGGATCAAATACTTATTTTACTCGCTGAACTGCAACTTAATTTATAGCATTTGTTTTATGTGTTTTTTCAGGATTTTTGGTTGATATTCTCTATCATTTAAACAACACAGAGGGAGCAAACTGAGAGGTCTTTAGTAAAAAGCAGCACACTTTACACACATTACACATAGTCAGGCACACTTTGAACCCCTTGATCGCCCTAGATGTTAACCCCTTCCCAGCCAGTGTCATTAGTACAATGACCGTGTATAGTGTTATCACTGATCACTGGTGATGTCAGTTAGTCAGTTCCCCCCAGCATCAGTTAGTGTCAGATTGACCACCGCACAATCACAGTCCCATTTTAAGTCACTGACCACCGCCATTAGTAGTATATGAAAAAATAAAAATTCTAATATATATATATATATATATATATATATATACACACACCATAGTTTGTAGACGCTATAACTACTTATTGGGATTTTTCTTTATCAAAAACATGTAGCAGATTACATTTTGGTTAAAATTTATAAAGAAATTAGATTTTTTTAATTGTTTTACTGGATATGTTTTATGTTGGATATGTTTTTTTTTAAAGGGGTTGTAAACCCTCATCGTTTTTCACTTTAATGCATTCTATGCATTACGGTAAAAAACATTTTGTACTGCAGCACCCCCTAGGACCCCCCCTTTTTCTTACCCTGATCATTCCAGCGACGGGGACGACCACAGCAGCTCCAGCCGCTGACTCCGCCATTGGCACCCGCTGATGTCATTCAATTTCAGTGACCCGGGGGCGGGGCCAAGTCCTGCTGTCTGTGTCAATGGATGCAGCAGCAGGACTTGGGAGCGTGCCCGCACGAGTGCCCCCATGGAATGCGGCTCACTGTGGGGGCACTCGAGAACAGGAGAAGCCAGGAGCGCCGTGGGGGAACCCCAGAAAAGGAGGATCGGGGCCACTCTGTGCAAAACCCTTGCACAGAGGAGGTAAGTATAAAATGTTTGGTATTTTTTTTTTTTTTTTTTTTTTAAACTAAGCTGTACAATCACATTAAATTCTCAGACTTTTTTTAATTTAATTGCGAAGGATAAAAAAAAAACAGTGGTGATGTAATACCACCAAAAGAAAGCTCTTTTTATGTTAAAAAAAATATACAAAATTTGTTTGGGTACAGCATTGCATGTCCATGCAATTACCAGTTTAAAATAGCGCAGTGCCGAATAGCAAAAAATGGCGTGGTCATGAAGGGGGTAAAATCTTCAGGAGCTGAAGTGGATAATACTACTTTAAGTTCCCAACATCTGTAAGATGAGCAGCACATGCACAACTGTCAGTTTAGAACTACTAAAAATTGCTAGCAGGCAGGAGAAGATATTTCTTAATCGCAGGACACACAGTGGTAATTCCAGAACCAATGGGTTGTGCAGCTGCTTTCAGGTGATTTGACATTGGGAAAGTAAAGCTGTAAAGACAGCATGCCTTTCATTATTTGCTAGTGTCCTTAGGTGAACAGGTGTCTTCTTTCTGCTCTAAGAGAATCAAATCCTTTTCTTTCTTTCTTTTTCTCATAACTCTGTAAGGCCCCTTTCACACGGGCGGACCATTCAGGACCTGAACAGGCGCTCCATACAGGTCTATAGAGTGACGGATGTCAGCGGTTACATGTCCGCTGACATCCGACCCGCTCCGATCCGCTAAAGTGTGACGGATCCGTCTGACGGATCGGATGAAAACGGACTCTAGGGTCCTTCTTCATCCGATCCCCCATAGAGGAGAGCGGCGCTCTGACAGGTCGGTCCCTGCACAGTGTGCAGAGACAGATCTGTCATCTGCCTGCTCAGCGGGGATCGATGGAGCGATCCCTGCTGAGCAAAGCGGAGGCCGGACATGGACACGTCCGTGTGAAAGGGCCCTTACCAAGATTCCTAGATGCTACAATGCCCCTTTTTTTTAGCTTCCCTGACTGGTTGCCTCCTCACAGATTGGTGAACCTCTGCCCATCTATACTTCTGAGACATTCAGACTCTCTAAGGCTGGGTTCACACCACAGCACGGAGCAGCTCACAGCTGTTGGTCTGGTGCGTCCCTGTTCACCATTTCAGATCCGATTTCAGCCTGAATTTTTGGCTAAATTCAGACCTGAAACGTACCAGCAGACACACAGGATTCCTGTGCAATTCGCACTGGAGCCGCTCCAGAGATGTGTGAACCGGGCTCCATAGAGAGCCGGTCACAATCTCCTGACATGCAAATTGGATGCGGAGAAACCCACATCCAATTCGCATCAGTGTGAACCCAGCCTGAGATGTTCTTTTTATACCCAATCATGTTACTGACCTGTTGTCAATTAATCTAATTAGTTGCAAAATTTTCTTCAAGCTTTTTGTTGCCCTGTCCTAACTTTTTGGAGATGTGTTGCTGCCATCACTTTAAAAATTATCTTATTTTTTCTTAACCACTTAAGGACCAGCCACTGTATATATACGTTGGCAGAATGGCTCGTACAGGCACAATCCCGTACGTCCCCTTTAACTGCCCGACGTCGGTGTGGCGCGCGTGCCACCGGTGGCGCGCTCGCGACCCCTCTGCCTTCCCTGTGAGTCGGACCGCGGGTCCCGCGGACTCGATCGCCACGGGGATCATCTCACGGAGGCATGGAGCGGGGAGATGTTAGTGTAAACACAACATCTCCCCTACTGACAATGTCACCGAACTCCGCTCTGTGTAATCAGAGCGGAGATCGGTGACATGTCACTCGTAGCCACGCCCCCACACAGTAGTAATCACTCCCCTAGGCACACTTAACCCCTTCAGCGCCCCTAGTGGTTAACCCCTTCACTGCCCGTGTAATTTTTACAGTAACCATTTTTATTGCACTGATCGCTGTAAAAATGACAATGGTCCCAAAAATGTGTCAAAAGTGTCCGATGTGTCCGCCATAATGTCGCAGTCACGAAAAAAAACGCTGATCGCCGCCATTACTAGTAAAAAAAATTTTTTTTATTAAAATGCCATAAAACTACCCCCTATTTTGTAAGCGCTATAACTTTTGCGAAAACCAATCAATAAACGCAGATTGCGTTTTTTTTTTACCAAAAATATGTAGAAGAATACTTATCGGCCTAAACTAAGGAAAAAAATATGTTTTTCTATATGTTTTTGGGGGATATTTATTATAGCAAAAAGTAAAAAAAAAAAAAATATATATATATATATATATATTAGTGTGTGTGTGTGTATATATGTATGTGTATATGTGTGTGTGTGTGTGTGTGTGTATGTATATATATATATATATATATATATATATATATATTGAAATTTTTTCCAAATTGTCGCTCTATTTTTGTTTATAGCGCAAAAAATAAAAACCGCAGAGGTGATCAAATACCACCAAAAGAAAGCTCTATTTGTGGGAAAAAAAGGACGTCAATATTGTATGGGAGCCACGTCGCACGACCGCGCAGTTGTCAGTTAAAGCGACGCAGTGCCGAATCGCAAAAAAGGGATTTTTATAACAGCTTACCTGTAAAATCCTTTTCTTGGAGTACATCACGGGACACAGAGCGACATAGTCATTACTAATGGGTTATATAGATACCTTCAGGTGCTGGCACTGGCAACTTCCAAAACCGGAAGTACCCTTCCCTATATAAGCCCCTCCCATCCGGGAGCACCTCAGTTTTGTAGCAAAGCAATAAGTGTCCCAAAAAGAGGGGTGGGAGCTCTGTGTCCCGTGATGTACTCCAAGAAAAGGATTTTACAGGTAAGCTGTTATAAAAATCCTATTTTCTTTTTCGTACATCACGGGACACAGAGCGACTTAGTCATTACTAATGGGACGTCCCAAAGCAATGCCCAACGAGGGGGGGGGATACACCATACATAAGCTGAGCGCTATCAGACATGAGGATCTTTTGCGGCCTGCAACACACTGCGCCCAAAGGCGACATCCTCCTGACTTCTAACGTCTACCTGGTAGAACCTAGTAAACGTGTGTACTGAAGACCATGTTGCAGCCTTACAGATTTGAGCCAGGGAGGCCTGGTGATGCGCTGCCCATGAAGTTCCAACTGCTCTCGCGGAGTGCGCTCTAACTTTGAACGGAGGCGGTCTCCTTCTCAAGCCATAGGCTTGCATAATGACCTGTCGAATACACTTGGCTAAAGTAGATTTTGATGCTGCCTGACCCTTTCTGGGGCCTTCCGGCAGAATAAACAAAGTATCCGTTCTGCAAATCTGAGCAGTGGCTTTTAGATAAGCTTTAACTGCTCTTACTACATCCAAAGAATGCAATAACTTTTCCTCTACCGAAGTAGGTTTGGGGAAAAAAGAAGGAAGAACCACATCTTGGTTCAAATGAAACCTCGATACCACCTTAGGAAGAAAGGCTGGATGAGGACGTAACACTACTCTGTCCTTATGGATAACCAGATATGGCTCCTTACAGGACATAGCTGCTAATTCCGACACTCTTTTAGCCGAACAAATGGCTACTAGAAAAATCAATTTCCTGGTGAGAAGAACCAAAGAAATATGCTGTAATGGTTCAAATGGTTGTTTCTGTAGAACCGACAGAACCAAGTTTAGATCCCATGGACATATGGGAATATTAACCGGAGGACTAATACGCATCGCTCCTTGTATAAAGGCTTTGACTAGTGAATGCGAAGCCAAGGGCCTTTGAAAAAATATTGTCAAGGCCGAAATCTGACCCTTGATAGTACTCAAGGCCAGCTTCCTATCTACCGCCCACTGTAGGAAGTCCAAAATCCTACCTATTACGTACTTACGTGGATGCCATTTCTTGGCCTCACACCATGTAATGTACGCCTTCCAGATCCTATAATAGATCTGCCTGGATACCGGCTTCCTGGCATTGATCATGGTAGATACCACAGGATTAGAGAGCCCTCTCTTTTTCAGAATGTGGGCTTCAATAGCCAGGCCGTCAAACCTAGGGCTGGTAAGGAAGGGTGGTATATCGGTCCTTGCGACAGCAGGTCCGGACGATGTGGGAGGGTCCAAGGACTCCTCACTGACATTTTTACAATCTCCGCGTACCATGCCCTTCGGGGCCACGCTGGAGCCACCAGAATCGCTGGTTTCTTTTCTACCCTGATTCTGCGGATTAATCGCGGTAACAATTGTGGCGGTGGGAATGCATATATCAGCTTGAACTGATCCCAAGGGAACACTAGGGCATCCGAGCCGCAAGCTAGGGGATCCCTTGTGCGAGACACAAATCTGTCCACCTTTGCGTTGAATCTGGATGCTAGCAGATCTACATCCGGTGTTCCCCACCGCTGGCATATTGCCTGGAAAACCTCGGGGTGAAGAGACCATTCCCCCGGGCATAATTGCTGGCGACTTAAAAAGTCCGCTTTCCAATTTTCCACTCCTGGGATGAAAACCGCGGATATGGCTGGGACATATCTTTCTGCCCATTCCAGGATGCAATTCGCTTCCCTCTGGGCTGCACGACTCCTGGTGCCACCCTGGTGATTGATATATGCCACTGCTGTGGCATTGTCTGATTGAATTCTGACAGGGGACCCTTGGAGTTTGGATGTCCATGCTACTAGGGCATACCGGGCTGCCCGTATCTCTAAGAGATTGATGGGCAGGGCCTTCTCTGCTTCTGACCACTTGCCCTGGAGAGACCATTGCTCCAGTACTGCCCCCAGCCTATGAGGCTGGCATCTGTAGTGACCACCTTCCAAGAAACCGGACTGAAGGGTTTCCCTTTTTCCAGATTCTGGGGCACCAACCACCAATGGAGGCTCTTGCGAACGGAAGGGGACAGGGACATTGGTAAGTCTAAAGCCTGAACTTTTTTGTTCCAGGCTGACAGTATGGCCCTTTGCAAATTCCTTGAATGGAATTGACCGTAGGGTACTGCTTCGAATGAAGCCACCATTTTTCCCAGCAGCCTCATGCACAGGCGTATGGATGGTTTTCTTTTTGTACCCACTAAGTGGGTCAAATCTTTTAAAGACGACACCTTCTCTGGAGGTAAGAAAATCTTTCTCTGATTTGAATCCAGCCTTAGCCCTAAGTATTCCAGACTTTTGACTGGCCTTAGAGCTGACTTGTCCCGGTTGATAATCCAACCGTGATATTGTCAACACTCGTGGTGCTGTGGCCAGACCGAAAGGTAAGGCTCTGAACTGAAAATGGCGCCCTTCTACTGCAAAGCGTAGAAATTTCTGGTGGGCCGGAAAGATGGGAATATGCAGATAAGCATCCCTTATGTCGATCGAGGCTAACCATTCCTGCCCTTGTAGGGCGGTGGCCACCGATCGGATCGACTCCATCCGAAAAGTCCTGATATTTAGGAACTTGTTTAGCCCTTTTAGATTTAATATGGGCCTCACGTCCCCATTTGGTTTGGGGACTGTAAAAAGGTTCGAGTAAAACCCGAATCCGCTTTCTTCCAGGGGAACCTTCATGATTACACCTTGGAGCAATAGTTGTTCTAGTGCCGGAAGGAGGGATCCTCTCTTCTGGGGATCTCTTGGCACGTTTGACCTCATAAATTGGGCAGGAGGAGTGTCTTTTAACTCCAGCTTGTATCCCAGACTTACTGCGGAGAGCACCCATCCACAGAAGCCCAAACTTCACCTATCACGGCAGGCATTGTAATTAAACCTTCAGGGAACGGGTTCCCAAGGATTCCACTCCCCTGGACCTGTATAGCACCCTGCACAGAAAACATCTTGGTCGTGGGTATGACCAGAGCTCTGGATCCCAGGGTCCAGCCCTCCTAAGAGAGGCATTACAGGCAAAACCTTGCTCTTCTGTTGCAAGGCCCGGGTACCGACCGTTTAGCTATGAAGCTTTTTTGGTGGGATCCGGAACAGCTTACTAAGGCTCGTAAAAGAACCTGTACGCAAGCCCAGGAAAACACATGTTACTCTTTGGCCAACACCTTAGACACTGGCAAAAAAACTGAGGTGCTCCCGGATGGGAGGGGCTTATATAGGGGAGGGTACTTCCGGTTTGGAAGTTGCCAGTGCCAGCACCTGAAGGTAAACTATATAACCCATTAGTAATGACTAAGTCGCTCTGTGTCCCGTGATGTACGAAAAAGAAAAGGGGCCTGGTCTTTATGCTGCGTATTGGTCCGGGGCTTAAGTGGTTAACATGGTACATTTTCTCAGTTTAAACATTTGATATGTTTTCCATTTTTTATTGTGAATAAAATATGGGCAAATCATTGCATTTTTGTTTTCATGTAGATTTTACACATTTTGGAATTGGGATTAAATTTATCTAAAACAATACTTTTTTGGGAAGAAATTTGCTACAAGTTTGTCTGAGCTTATGGAGAATGATCAGATTTTTTGAAGGTCTCAGACCACATGGGCCCCAAGGGAGCTCCCTCATACTTTTCCCCAGAGCCTCCCTCGGACAACCCTCTGTCTGCTTTTTTGCTTCCTAAGGAGGAGGATTTTATGTCAATTTCTGAGGATACATCACAGGTGAGGAACCTGTCTGCTGACATTTCTCCCAAACTCAAGGATACTATTTCTATCCGTGTTGACACCAAGAGATCCTGTCTAAAATTCAAGCAATCTGCATTGATCTTACTAAAGGTCACTTGTCTGTGATTTTTGAAAAGCTCTGACCTACGCATTTCGTCACACGTGACTTCTTGTGGGGCATTGCTTAACTGACACTAAACTCAATTTTTTTTTTACATCAACTGTTCTAAAATATTCAGTATGCCATGTGTTTTTTTTCTGGTCAATACTCAGCTCTATGGATACTACAGTTCCTAAGGAGTTGATTCTATCTGCACTTAGATGTGTAGTCCATCTCGGGGATAAGCAGGTGTAGGTGACTACGTTCACTTGCACAAGGGGAGCATGGAGAACAGATGTAGCCACCCTAGAACAGGAAGCCTGAGAATAACAGAAAAAAATCTTGCATTTGAGAGATGAAACAAATGAGGAGGGTGAGAGATGGGTATGTTCCACATATTCGATTTATTTTATTAAACAATGTTCAGCATTAAAGCAAGGAGTACACTGAGCATGCAATGCTTTACATTGCTGTCTGTATATAATGTAGCATCACATAGTTCTGATTTACACCAACCAACCATAACAATATGAACACCCACCTAATTTTGACCAGGTCCCTCTTTTGCTGCCAAAACAGCCCTGAGCTGTCACCTCATGGACGCTACTAGACCTCTGAAGGTATGCTGTAGTATCTGGCACCAAGCTGTCAGTAGCAGATCCTTTAAGTCCTGTAAGTTGTGAGAGTTGTGAGATGGGACCTCCATGAAAAGACTTTTCTTTACCGTACACCACGGGACACAGAGCTAGTCATTACATAATGGGTTAAGGGTCACCAGCGGTGATTGGACACTGGCACAACCAATGGAAGACAGTTCCCCTCCATATAACCCCTCCCATCAGGGAAGCACCTCAGTTTTTTCGCCAGTGTCGAAAGGTGTTGGACGCGTTAGGAGGTGCTAAAGGAAAGCTCTACCAAAGAGACCCTCTGGGGGTAAAAGAGCTATGCTTTCGGATCCATCCAAGACGCCTACAAATGAGCTGAATCTGGATGGGATCCGGGCCTCATCCATGAGGCGTCGCCTGTAATGTCTCTCTTCGGAGGACTGGGCTCTAAGATCCAGCACTTTCGCTATTTTGCTATAAAGTCCTGGTAAGAGTCTTGTACAAGGCCCAGGGGAGAGGTATCCTTTAAATAGGAACCCATATCCCTGAAGGTTGGCACACATAGCCCACCGTGAAGGGTGAAGTTTGGGATCTGTCTGAAATCTTTCAGCAGAAAAACCTGCGGCGTGGATAAGGTGAGATTAGAAGGTCCATAACTAGGTTGGGACCTTTTTCAAAAAGTGGATGTCTTCTTTTTTTCCACCACTGGGGGGAGTAAAGAGCTGAATATACTCACCTCACTCTGTTCAGTGTCGGCTTCGGCGAAGTACACTGCTCGTCACCTCCGCTGCTGAGCTTGCTGGGGCACCCCGATCCTCCTTTCGGTGGCCGACCAGACACCTGCAGATGCAGGTAAGTGGGAACAAGGGCTGATGAGAGTCCTCTCTCACTATGGCCACCGCCATAGCGCTAAGGGCCGCGCGCGCGCGGGAGTGCGCTTTATCGGAGGGGGGGGGGGCGAAGGCGTGCGCGGGCACGTGGCGCGCGCAGGCACAGAAACGGCGCCAAATTTAAAAGACTGTCAGTGTGAGAAGCACTGCAGCAGCAAGCAAGCTCGTTAGTTCTCTTGTTCCTGGCAGAGAAACACAGCAGCTATACAGGGACGTAAGACTCCATGTGGTTGGATTGGGTACTTCCTAGAAGACATCCATGTTATGCATAGTTATGTGTTAAAAGTTGCATACTTAATGTATTTGCTAAACTGAACACGGTAGTATATGCATTTAGGTACCTTGTATTTTGTCTAAACAGTAAGCCTTCCAGGGGAAGTAATACGGACAAAAAGAGATAAGAAAGCACCACCGCCTGAGAGGAGGCTCTAGCTGTGCTGACTCGGTACCTTTCTCTCCTGTGTTGCTAAATGCACCTGTTCAGGATGAGCCATTACCTCTGTCAGGTATGGCGGCTTCCCCAGTGAAGCCTGGGCCTGTATATGTCACTGAGGACACTTTATCAGCTGCCCTAAATAATCTGGAGGAAAAAAGTTGCTACCTTAATCGCTAAGTCCTCTAAAAAGGGACAATAAGCGAAGCAGGTCTCTTCCAGTATTGGACCTCCCTTCAGAAGTACCTGAGGGAGGAGGATGAGGGGGAGGAGGCTACATCAGCAGAGGATGAGGAGCCAGATTTTAAGGTCACAGGTACAATGCTATAGCAGTGCATTTAAGTTAACCTCTGCGGAGGTAACGGAATTACCTGTCTCCTCCCTAGGGTCATTAAGATCCCTGCAAGGTGCATGCTCCTTCCCGGTTCATCCGTTACTAGAGGATCTAATATACGCAAACTGGCAACATCCAGATAAGCGTTTCTCACCTCCAAAAAGGTTTAACATTCTTTATCCTATGGGGGAAATTTTTTTTTTTTTAAGAAATGAAGCCTGCCTGCGGTAGTTGCGGCTATTTCTTGTGTAAATAAAAACCTGACATGTCCGGTGGATAATGTACAAGGGTTTAAAAGATCCTTCTGAGAGGAAGTTGAAATCCTCCTTCCTTTTTGGCCGGCTCAATTACCCAACCTGCAGTAGCAGCAGTCGGTATGTGTCAGGTCATCAGCCAACAGGTAAAGCAGGGGCTGAAGGAACTGCCTTCAGAGCAGGCTAGAAATTGGGAAAATTTGCCTAAAGCCTTATGCTTCACAGTGGATGCCATGAGAGATTCTATCATACAGGCATCACGCCTTACACTCCAGCTGGTACAGATGCGCAGAGTACTTTGGCTTAAGCATTGGTCAGCGGAGACCCCATGCAAAAAGCTGTTGGCAGGTTCCCGTTCCATGGCGAACGCCTATTTGGGGAAGATTTAGAAAAATATATACAGAAGATATCAAGTGGTAAAACGACTTTTACCTGAGAGAAAGAAAAACAAGAGATCTTGTTTTAAACGCTCTCTCTCCCCAGCTCCCGGGAAATCTGACTCCAACCAGTGGCGGCGGCCTGTTTTAGCCGCCCACAAAAGCCAAGGGGCAAGCTCAGAAGAACAAGAAGCCGTGGGGTGCAAGAGCTAATAAGCAAGCCCCCAAAGCCTCTCAGTGAAGGGGCGCCCCCGCTCGGCCGAGTGGGAGGAAGGCTTTGTCAGTTCTGAGCGACTTGGTGGTCAGAAATCCAGGACAATTGGGTAGTATCCACAATATCCTCAGGGTACAAACTGGAATTTCGAGAGATCCCACCTTCTCAATTCCGAGGTTCAAGACTCTCCAAGGATCCACAAAAAAGAGAATCCTTCTTCAAAGGTTTGAATCACTTAATGGCTCAAGGGGTAGTTACAGACGTACCCCAAAAAGAGCGAGGTTCAGGTTTTTACTCAAACCTCTTTGTGATTCCAAAGCCAAATGGAGATGTCAGACCCATCCTGGATCTAAAATCCCTAAATCGGGTCCTGAACGATCGCCATTTTCGAATGGAAACGATCCGATCCGTGGCCGCCACTTTAAAGGGCGGAAAATTCATGGCGCCCATAGATATCAAGGACGCACATTTACACATACCCATCCTCCCCGCTCACCAAAGATTCCTAAGGTTTGCGGTAGAAGATCGCCACTTTCATTTTGTGGCTCTGCCGTTTGGTGTAGCCACCGCGCCCATAGTATTCACAAAGGTGCTAGCTCCTCTGTTAGCAAACCTAAGAACACGGGGCATTGCGGTAACAGCCTATCTGGACGATCTACTAGTAATAGATCAGTCAAAGGACGGATTGGGTCACGCTGTACACACTACAGTAGGATACCTGGAGCATTTAGGATGGATTATAAACTTACAAAAATCCTCTCTCCAGGCCCAAAGAAGGATAGTGTACCTGGGCATGATCATAGATACAGCCCAAAACGGGGTATACCTGCCAGAACCGAAGATACAGTCTCTGAAAGACCTGATCCACAAGGTCAAAGCAAACAAGAGGCCGTCTATTCGCCTTTGCATGAGACTATTGGGAAAGATGGTAGCCTCCTTCGAGGCGGTCCCTTACGCCCAGTTTCATTCGAGACTACTTCAAGGCAATATTTTAGCTTCCTGGAACAGGAAGAGCCAAGCTCTGGATATACCCATGCGCCTGTCCTCACAAGTACGCCACAGCTTCGATTGGTGGCTAGAAGCCAAGAATTTACGGAAGGGAAAGTCCTTCCTCCCAGTGGCCTGGAAGGTGGTATCTACGGATGCCAGCCTATCGGGCTGGGGTGCAGTATTCGAGGAGGCTTCTACCCAGGGACCTGGGCCAAGACTCAGGGGATCCTGCCCATCAATGTGCTAGAGATCCGGGCGGTATATCTAGCCCTCAAAACCTGGACATACAGGTTACAGGGCTACCCAGTTCGGGTTCAATCCGACAATGCTACTGCAGTAGCTTACATCAATCACCAAGGAGGCACCCGCAGTCGGGCAGCCCAAAGAGAGGTGAACCGGATCCTGGCATGGGCAGAAGAGCATGTACCTTGCCTTTCTGCAATCTTCATTCCAGGGATAGAAAATTGGCAAGCAGACTACCTGAGTCGTCAGCAGCTGCTACCAGGAGAGTGGTCTCTTCACCCCGAGATCTTTCAGACCATATGTCTGAGATGGGGAAACCCAGATGTAGACCTGCTAGCTGCCAGGTTCAACAAGAAATTGGACAACTTTGTGTCCAGAACGAGAGATCCTCTAGCCTACGGGACAGACGCTCTAATAATACAGACGCTCTAATAACTCCATGGAATCAGTTCTCACTGATCTATGCATTCCCTCCGATCCCTCTTCTACAAAGACTGCTTCGCAGGATCAAGGAGGAGGGAATACCAGTAATCCTAGTGGCCCCAAACTGGCCCAGGAGGCCTTGGTACGCCGAGATTGTAAAAATGGCGATAGGAAGGCCCTGGAAGTTTCCACTTCGACACGACCTGCTGTCACAGGGTCCAGTATTCCACCCTTCCTTACAAAGGCTAAAGGTGACGGTCTGGCTGCTGAGACCCACATTTTTAAAAAAGAGAGGGGTCTCTGGTCCGGCTCTTTCTACGCTCATTAATGCTAGAAAGCCAGCCTCCAGACTCATCTATCATAGAGTCTGGAGAGCATACGTTTCCTGGTGTGAATCCAGATGTTGGAATCCTCAGAAATATGAAATAAGTAGGATTCTTGCTTTTGCCAGTTAGGAGTGGATATGAATTTAGCCCTTAGCACCATCAAAGGGCAAATATCGGCTCTATCAGTCTTCTTTCAGAGACCATTGGCATCTCACTCCCTAGTTCGGACATTCATTAAGGGGGTACTGAGGATAAATCCTCCAGTTAGGACTCCCTTGTGTCCATGGGATTTGAATTTGGTATTGTCAGTGTTGCAAAAGCAACCTTTTGAACCTATTCGCCATATTCCTTTAATTATATTGAGTAGGAAGTTGGCCTTTCTGATTGCTGTAGCTTCTGCTAGGAGAGTATCAGAGCTAGCAGCTCTTTCTTGTAAAGAGCCTTATCTAATTTGTCACAAG
Organism: Rana muscosa; assembly: GCA_029206835.1. Classification (NCBI taxonomy): domain Eukaryota; kingdom Metazoa; phylum Chordata; class Amphibia; order Anura; family Ranidae; genus Rana; species Rana muscosa. The sequence goes on along the minus strand of CM055126.1, from coordinate 143,398,714 downwards.
GACAAAATCGTACTACGACCCCATCCGGCTATTCTACCAAAGGTGGTGTCGGCTTTTCACTTGAATCAAGACATTGTTCTGCCTTCCTTTTTTCCAAACCCGCGGACGGCGGGGGAAAAATTATTACACTCTCTAGATCTAGTGAGAGCGGTAAAGGTGTATCTGCAAGCAACCGCTCAGATACGTAAAACAGATGTTTTGTTTATTTTACCAGATGGACCCAAGAAGGGCCAAGCGGTATCAAAATCCACCATTTCCAGGTGGATTAGACAAGTAATTATTCAAGCTTATGGTTTTAAAGAACAGGACTCCTCCTTTTCCTGTTAAGGCGCACTCTACCAGGGCGATAGGTGCTTCATGGGCAGTGCACCACCAGGCTTCGATGGCTCAGATCTGTAAAGCTGCAACTTGGTCTTCAGTCCATACATTTTCCAAATTCTATCAAATAGATGTGAAAGGACATGAGGATTCCGCCTTTGGGCGAAGTATGCTGCAGGCAGCAGTATAGGGCTTCTGGTCCGCAAGCGGCCTGTTTTGATCTGTGTCTCCCCCCCTTCATATGAGCATTGCTCTGGGACGTCCCATTATGTAATGACTAGCTCTGTGTCCCGTGGTGTACGATAAAGAAAATAGGATTTTTATAACAGCTTACCTGTAAAATCCTTTTCTTGGAGTACACCACGGGACACAGAGTTCCCCCCCTTCTTATGGGAACCTTACTGCTTTGCTACAAAACTGAGGTGCTTCCCTGATGGGAGGGGTTATATGGAGGGGAACTGTCTTCCATTGGTTGTGCCAGTGTCCAATCACCGCTGGTGACCCTTAACCCATTATGTAATGACTAGCTCTGTGTCCCGTGGTGTACTCCAAGAAAAGGATTTTACAGGTAAGCTGTTATAAAAATCCTATTTTTTTTCTAGCACATCCCACAGAGGCTCGATTGGAGTCAGATCTGGACAATTTGGAGGCCAAGTCAACACCGCAAACTCGTTTTGTTGCTCAAACCATTCTTGAACCATTTTTGCAGTGTGGTAGGGTGTATTATCCTACTGAACGAGGCCAATGCCACCAGGGAATACCGTTTCCATGAAGGGGTGTACTTGGTCAGCAACAATATTTAGGTAGGTGGTACATGTCAAGTAACATCCATATAAATGTCAGGACCCAAGGTTTCTCAGCAGAACATTGCCCAAAGCATCATACTGCCCCCGTTAGCTTGTCTTCTTCCAATTCTGCATCCTGGTGTCATCCCTTCCCCAGGTAGGCGACACACACTCACCTGGCCATCCACATGATGTAAAAGAAAATGTGATTCATCAGACCAGATCACCTTCTTCCATTGATCCAAGATCCAGTTCTGATACTCATGTGTCTATATATTGTATGCATTTTGGCTGTGGACACAGGTCAGCATGGGTCTAACCATTACAAATTGGTCCTTGTCAAAGTTGCTAATATCCTTATGCATTCCCATTTTTTCTGCTTTCAACACATCAACTTCAGGGACAACATGTTCACTTGCTGACTAATATATCCCATTTAACTTTCAGATGCCATTGTAACGAGATATTCACTTTACCTATCAGTGATCATAATGTTATTGCTGATCGGTGTATGTCACATTTAAATCTTGATTAGACAATCGATTTGTCTTATTCGGTAAATCCATACAAAATAACACTTTTATGATAAGCACAATAAAGTTACCCATAGTTATCAATCAGATTTCAGTTTAGAAAGGTCAGATCAGTAAAAGATCAATTCTGATTGGCTGTTGTGGGATACTTTTTTCACAATGCTCTGAATACATACCTCCGTAGAAGCATCCCTTGTTCTATTTTTTATAAACCACGGAATCGTCATCTTTTGGTTCCTGCAATACCTTCGCTTTTCATTTCTTTCCTGAATCCACTTACTGGGCCACAGATTCCTGTGTCCTATCGCTATGGGAGATCTCCTGCCCGATGTCTGATACTTATTAGCTAAGCATGGCAGCTCTAATGAAAAATATCCTGACCGTGACTGTTTCCCTTCCATGTAAACTTCTGTGCTTGCTGCTTAATACGCCTCTCGTGCTTGCCTTTCAAATACAGCTTTTCAGCCTTAGGAAAGTGTATTGCAAATATGTCGACTTTGTGTATTCTGGCCTAGCAATGTGATTATACAGCCGTTTTTCCATCCCGCCTCCCTGTAAACAGATGGACAGATATGCAGTAGGTAGAAAGATTTTCAGATTTTAATCATAGATCACTTTCACATGTTTTCAGGAAAGCATCTCTTACTATCAAAAGGGTTAATTGCATTTGTCACCGGCTGGGCTCTTGAATCCTATAAGCACACATAGAGGAAGCTGGATGATAATTACATTATGCAATATTTGTTACAATGGACCACTTCCTTCCTGCTCTCCAGTTTTCTTTTCTTTAGTTCTAAATGGGAAGAAGAACCAGGAACTGACTAGATGTGTATCTGCCATAATCACAATTTTACATTTATTTATTTTTTTGTTCTGTATGAAACAGTGGTGGGGGGTTTGGGGTCTTTGTAAATGCAATCATAATTCTTTTTCTTTTTAAAGTGTAACGTATTGGCAGAATAAAAAATGACATCTATGATGCACACTGTCACTAGCATTAACACCAAAGAACATGGTAAAAAACAAAAGAAGAAATACCCTCCAAACAAAAGGGGACCCTAAACGACAGAACAGACGATATGAACTCCAAAATACAAACTGTATAAAAATAGTACTTTATTACAAAGCATGTATAGGAATATGTAAATAGAACTTGGGTTGTCACGAAGGCCAAGGAACACACCAGACAGGTTAGGGACAAAAGATGTGGATAAGTTTTAAAGTAGGGTTAGGTTATAAAAAAAATATCCCAAGCTTTGAGCATCTCATGGAGCACTGTTCAATCCATCATCCGAAAATGGACAAGACATGGCCGTCCACCTAAACTGACAGGCCGGGCAAGGAGAGCATTAATCAGAGAAGCAGCCAAGAGGCCCATGGTAACTCTGGAGGAGCTTCAGAGAGCCACAGTTCAGGTGGGAGAATCTGTCCACAGAACAACTATTGGTTGAGCACTACACAAATCTGGCCTTTATGGAAGAGTGGCAAGAAGAAAGTCATTGTTGAAAGAAAGACAGAAGAAGTCCCATTTGTAGTTTGCGAGGAGCCGTGTGGGGGACACAGAAAACGTGGAAGAAGGTGCTCTGGTCAGATGAGACCAACATTTAACTTTTTGGCCTTAAAGTAAAACGCTATGTGTGGCGGAAAACGAACCCTGCACATCACCCTGAACACACCATCCCTACCGTGAAACATGGTGGTGGCAGAATCATGTTGGAATGTTTTCTGCAGCTAGGACAGTGGAGCTGGTCAGAGTGGATGGGAAGATGGATGGAGACAAATACAGGGCAGTCTAGAAGAAAACCTGTTATGCGACGTACACACGAGCGGAATTTCCGACGGAAAAAGTCAGACGGAAGCTTTTCATCCGATATTCCGTCCGTGTGTATGCCCCATCAGACTTTTTCCATCGGAAATTCAGACGGAATTAGATAGAGAACATGTTCTCAATTTTTCCGATGAAAACGGAATTTCCGTTCGTCTGTATGCAATTCCGACGGACTAAAAACAACGCATGCTCAGAATCAAGTAGGAGACAGAAGTGCTCGGTCTGGTAAAACTACCGTTTGTAATGGAGATATCACATTCGCCACGCTGCAAATTCTGGTATGTTTTGATGCAGCGCATTCCTTTGTTCTTTATAATGCTAGAATAATGAAGTTGTTTTGCTGCTGATATTCACACAGTTCAGACAAACGTATTTCTTTATATTTTCTCGTGATATCATTAATATTTTTTATTTATTTTTTTGTCTTGTATTTTTTTTACCTCAAGGAGGTTGGTGTTGGTGTCCCTTGTCTGAAAAGCACGAATTGTCTCTCACCAAACTTTTACTTACACGAGATCAGCAAAAGCAGCCCAAAGGGTGGCACCGTTGGAATGGAACATCCGCTTTATTCTGCCGTCGTACGTGTTGTACCTCACCGCGTTTTTGACGGTCGGGTTTTAGTGTGACCGTGTGTATGCAAGACAGCTTGAGCGGAATTCCGTCAGAACTCCGTCGGAAAAACCGTCAGAGTGAATTCTGACAGGAAAACTGGTCGTGTGTACAGGGCATAAGAGTCTGCAAAAGACGTGAGACTGGGGCGGAGGTTCACCTTCCAGCAGGACAAGGACCCTAAACATACAGCCCAAGTTACAATGATCAAAGGTTTAGGCCGCGTACACACGACCGGTTTTCTCGGCAAAAAACGACAAGAAAACTGCCGGGAGAGCTTTCTTGCCGAGAAAACCGGCTGTTTGTACGCGGGTTTCAGTTTTCTCGTCAAGAAAACTGCCCAGATTCCCCGACGAGAAAAAAGACGACCTGCGGTCTTTTTTCTCGTCGAGAATCTCGTTGGCCTGTTTCTCGACGAGAAACCCGAGCGTGTGTACATTTACCTGTCGCCGTGGAAACCCGCGCATGCTCGAAATGACTTTGACGCATGCGCGGTAGCTTCCTAGGCATAGGGTGTAGCAAGATGGCAGCGACGGCATTGAATGTGACAAGTGTACGCTCGTCGTAGTCAATGATGTCACCCCGTTCATGCCATTCAAAAGAACGACGGTTCTTTTGAATCGTACGTGTGTATACTCGGCCGGGACAAGTTTCTTGTCAAGATTCTCGTACGAAAAAACAACATTTTTTTCCTGACGAGAATCTCGGCCGTGTGTACAGGGCTTTAGATCAAAGCATATTCATGTGTTAGAATGGCCCAATCAAAGTCAAGACCTAAATCCAATTGAGAATCTGTGGCAAGACTTGAAAATTGCTGTTCACAGACGCTCTCCATCCAATCTGACAGAGCTTGAGATATTTTGCAAAGAAGAATGGGCAAAAATGTCACTCTCTAGATGTGCAAAGCTGGTAATTGCAGCAAAAGGTGGTTCTACAAAGTATTGGCTCGGGGGGTTGAATACAAATGCACCCCACACTTTTTAGATATTTATTTGTAAAAAAAAATTGAAAACCATTTATCATTTTACTTCCACTTCAATTATGTGGCACTTTGTGTTGGTCTATCACATAAAATCCCAATAAAATACATTTATGTTTTTGTTTGTAACATGACAAAATGTGGAAAACTTTTTCAAGGCACTGTATATACTACTGTTTAGAGTACTAGTAGATTTAGACTTGCTTGTAAATCTGCCCTTATGCCGTGTACACACAACCGTTTTTCTCGTCGAGAAAAACAATTTTTTTTTCCTTTTGACGAGAAAAACGATCGTCTGTGGGCATTTTGTTGTTTTTCTCGATGAGAAAAACGGCATTAAAAACAACGAGAAAAATTAGAACATGTTCTAATTTTTCTCGTTGTTTTTCCCGACATTTTTTCCGCGGCAGTTTTCCCATAGGGAAACACTGCCGCGGAGCCCACAGACGGTCGTTTTTCTCGACAAGAGAAAAAATGTCGTGAAAAACGACCATGTGTGGGGAACAAGCCGTTCCCTCGTTTTTAATGTCATTATTCACGGCGGTTTTTAAACCGCCGTGAATAATGATCGTGTGTACGCGGCATTAGTTATACAGTTTTTGTCAAGTTGGCTGATGGTGATAAATTTGCTCTAGTTATCTATGCATCAGTGACCTCAGACCATAAAGGGGTTAAGGAAACCTTCCTTGAGAGCAAAGTGGAGGTTTTCAGTGTGGATTTCTCCTTAAATGCCAGTTTTCTGGCTTGGTTTTTCCCATAATAAATTCAGTGTTAATGCTACTAAAAGATACCACTGTTTACTATGCGTTTTTTGTCTAAATACTTTGTTGTTGTCCCTCATGTGCTTTTCGTTCATTGGACATACTGTATAGTGAGCACATTTAGAATTCCACTATACATAAAAAAAAAAAAAAAAAAAAATAGAAGCTTTCAGACACTGTAGTGACTTTTTTAAGAATATAATTAATGAAATGTATTAATTCTCAGAACCATTTTCCTCGAAACAACAGATCCTTTGTAGTGTTTAGATCCTCTGTTTAATGATATACCATGCTGGTAGATTTGTGTATATCTAGGGTCATTTTAGTTAATCATTTTACATGTGAGTTTTTATTATTTTAAAATCCCCATCCAGCTCATACAGTACAAAAAAAAAAAAACTTTAATGAGGGAAAAAAGAAGAAAACGCAGAACGGTGAAGGAAAAAGTTGGTCATGTTTCTGTATTATTTCACAATGCTTATTTTATTCATCTTTTCCATGTTGGAAACAAGTTGTAAGAGTATTTGTAATTCTCTGCTCTGACATTTGAAAGAAAGAAGTCTAGTTGGCTCCCTTGTTATTGACGTGCCAAGAGGGCTAATGATTACAACGAGCAGGGAAAATTCAGGAGAATGTGGACTGTAAGGAAAGTCACCACTGAGACGGCTCCTCCGTAAAAAAAATTGTCTTGGAACCACAAAATAAGAATAATAGTGGCGCAACACAGCCATCTTGGAAGCATCTCTAGCAGTCTACACAATTTAACAGAACATCTGGTTTTGAAATATGTTGGGGGTTATTCAAGCTTAAAGTGGAACTTCATCCTAAAGGGGAAGGTCCACTTTATACCCCCCTCCTCTTCTATTTTTGCCACTTTTATTTTTGGAGGGGGGGTAGCGGGTACCTGGTTTTGACAGGTGCTACCCACTCACATATCTGGTCAGATCGACACAGAGATCCACTAGAAGTTCTACCCCGCCCGCCTGGAACCTTTTGGGACACGTCCCAAGTCCCAGTAGGCTGCGAGACCATTCCCAAAGCACAGCTTATGTCACAGCCAGTTGTCAAGATGCCAGTGCTGGGGACCGAACAGCAGTGAAGAAACCGGCTCGGGTGAGGACCGCGCTGGATGCATGGACAGGTAAATATCTGTTTATTAAACGTGGGCTGCTATTGTTTTTCTAGCTGCTGACTTTTAATTTGCACCCATCTGACTGAAGCTCTTTAAAGTGGAAGTAAACCCTCCTATCGTTTTCAGCCAAGGAAGCTGCCATATTTGCCTCTTTTTAATCTACAACTGCCATGATGCTGCACATGTGATCAGTTATGACACCAGCCATTGGATGGTTTAACAGTTTGGTTGAGAGCACAACCAATGGTGTTTCATTTCCGGCACGTCCCGGAAATGAGACTGTTTTATGGATGGGTTTACTTCCGCTTTAAGCTGGGTATACTCTAGTCGTTTTTCGAGCAAATATATTCATTTTAAGAACGTTTGTTCGGTTTTCAAACTGTCAGCGGGGTGAAATCGATGTTCGTTTTCGACCGCAGTGATGAGAAGATTCTAAGAAGCAGGATGCAATTTTTTTTCTTGGTCAAGCAGTTTTCTAAACCGTGTATCTATTTTTGGTGTGGTGAAGTCTGTTTATCACAAAATTTAATTTTAAAAGCAAATGAAACTTTGAAGTACTTTTGAACATTTTGTCAAGCCATTTGAATGTACTGAGAGTTTTTCTAAGAACGTTTGTACGAAAATCTACTAGTGTATAGCCAGCTTTACCCTCACTTCCTTTTCAGAGGACAAACTTTTTTTTTTTTTTTTTCATCGGAATTCAAAACAGGGTGAACAGGGAAATAAACTGCATAAGGCACATTTGTCAACTCAGTAATAACAGCACTATATATTTCAACCATGTGGAAACTAGAGGTGCACCGGATAGAAATTTTGGTGGCGAAACAAAAAATGCAGGATGCACTTGGCCAAAAACCGAAAATTACCATTTTCAAAAAATAAATATATTTTTATATATAATTGTATTATATTTGACTTTTTAATTCAAATCATGAGTTTAAGTGAATATGAGTTTTATTGTCGGCCATTATTGGCACCTTTAGCACAAGAAAAGCTCTAGAAAAATGTATCCCTTCAAATTCTATGTGTCTTCTGTTGTGGTATGTCTTCACACTATGTCTTCTGTTGTGGTGTTAAAAATCCTGCTTGCTGCATTTTTGGTCAGTTAAAAAACGCAGCCAAAACGCACCTCATCATTGAAAACGCAGCAAGAACGCATCAATAACGTACATATGTTAAATTTTTTATTCGTTTTTTTTTTTTTACAGTCACATGACCTATACAAAACACATCTTAAGCACGGTAAAATGGTGGTAAAAGTGTGGCTAAATTGCTGTAAAATCATGTGCATTTAAGCGCCATTAGGCTCCATTCACACTTGTCATGCAACTTTGGACATCAATGTTGCATGACAAAACGTTTCTCTTGTTTTCCAATGATACCCATTCATATATGTATGACCTAACCACTTCCCACCGGGCCCATAGTAAAATGACGACTGGGTGGTGGTTTAGTTATCCATACTGGGCGTCATATGATGTCCAGCAGGATAAGCCACAATCGCGCGCCCGGGGGGGGGGGGGGGGGCAGCACAGTGTCAGTCTCACACACCGCTACACCAATCTTTGTAAAGAGCCTCTGACGGAGGCTCTTTACCATGTGATCAGCCGTGTCCAATCACGGCTCATCACAGTCTAAACAGGAAGAGACGTTTATTGGCTTTTCTTCACGTGCGTCTGACAGACGGGGCTCTCCTGACAAGGGGGTCTGCGCTGATTGTTTATCAGTGCAGCCCCCCTGTGGATGCCCACACTGGACCACCAGGGATGCCACCAGGACCACCAGGGTGCCCACCACACATTGATGAGCAGGTATGCCCACCAGGGATGCCACACAGTGCCCTAAAAAATGCCAATTAGTGCCCACAAATGGTGCCAGTCAGTGCCCACTATAAATGCCTGCCAAATGTCTCCATCAGTGATGCCCAGCAGTGCCACCCATCAGTGCCACCTATCAGTGCCTGCGTATCAGTGCCACCCATAAGTACCCATCAGTGCAGCCTTTCAGTGCCCACCAACGCTGCCTATCAATGCCCATTAGTGCTGCATACCAGTGCCACCTATCAGTGCAGCCTCATCAGTGCCCGTCCGTGAAGGAGAAAACGTACTTATTTACTAAATTTTATAACAGAAACAAAAACTAATTTTTTTCAAAATTTTCTGTCTTTTTTTATTTGTTGCGCAAAAAAATAAAAACCACCAAAAGAAAGCTCTATTTGTGGGAACAAAATGATAAAAAAATTGTTTGGGTACAGTGTAGCATGACTGCGCAATTGTCATTCAAAGTGTGACAGCAATGAAAGCTAAAAATTGGCTTGGGCAGGAAGGGGGCGAAAGTGCCCAGTAATGAGGTGGTTAAAATTTGCAGCAATTTCAAAGTACTTGTACTTGTACCTAAATGTTATACAATGCAACTTGTGTGCAACAGTTGTCCGTTATCACTAGTCAAAGCCAAAGTCGTATCCAAGTGGAACTGGGCGATTTTGGGCCCAAAAAATCTGCGTTTTAAAAAAAAAAACGATTCTAATAGAGTTTTTTTTTTTTTTCCTGATGGACACCGCACCGATCCGAAGTAGCTACGGGCAGGAGTTTTTAGGCGAGGCCGCGGCTTCAGCCTAGTCCGCCGCGATCCTGGGAAAAGGCCGCGGACTAGGCCGAAGCTCCTTACGACCGGCGCTCGCCGCGATGCTGGGAAAAGGCCGTGGCTTTGGCCTAGTCCGTGGCGTCCGGCCTTGCGGCCTTTTCCCAGGATCGCGGCGAGCTGCGGGCAGGATTTTTTAGGCGAGGCCGCGGCTTCGGCCTAGTCCGCGGAGCGCCGGTCCTATGAAAAAAATTTTAAAACTGAAAAAATAGATTTGGTCAAAATCTGAATCGATTTGCCCTTGCAACTCGATTCAAGATTTACATTTTTTCCCCAGCCCTATATCCAAGTAGCACCCATTCAATGTTGCATTAAAGTTGCACTCCAAAGTCGGTACAACTTTGGAGTCGTACAAGTGTGAATGGAGCCTAATTCTCTTATCGGCAAAATGCCGATAACACCATTTTCGGATGATTTTTTTGGGGGGCCAAAATTTTGGTATTTCTGTAGGGGAAACCAGTGTTACCGAAGCAAGAAAACTTGGGGGACCCAGGAGGACAACCAAACAGGAGGTAAGGTATTCTCTCCAACAGTAACACAGACACAAGTTAAACAGGGAAATGCTAGAACTCTTATCAGTGTTTTGTTGTTGTTTGTTTCCGGTTGCAGATTCCCCCCCACTTCCTGTCTGGAAAAATTTCCCTAAAACAGGAAGCGAGGACAAATCTTTCCAACAGAGGCCAAGATAGCACTAAAACTTGACAGGGGTTCTACATTTTCCCCAGCTATAAAAAAAAGAAAATGCTGGCTAAAGGTGCACTTTAACCCCAAAATGTGAGATAGTTAGAGAGGTCTGCATGTGTAAAATGGTAAAAGTGGGGTGTATGGGTGGTGTGCGCTTTGGTGGAAGTAGTGATTGTAACCCTCAGTGATTGAAGGATCTACAAATGATCACGGCTCGATAAATCTCCCATGTTGAAGTATAAATGTGTGTTTCTGTACTCTTGTCTCTATGAATGCAATCAGCGCATTGTAACACGATCAGACGAGAGGTATACTGTTGTCCCCTGATTACAGTATTCATGTATTTTAGTTTATATAATTAGTTTTTTGTTTAGCTCAGTGAACCAGAAACTGAAAAATGAACTCCAATAAAGGTTTTTGTTGTGCTTGATTAAAACAAGTTGGTTGTATGAAGTTTGTTTAATATAGAGGTGCTTTGCCCACACACGCCGGGTGCCTCCTTACAAAATGAAGTTCATATATCAACAAATTTGATTTGGATTCCAAAGAATAAAGTCCAAAGTTTAACAAATTAACTTTTGTAATGGTATGTCCAGAAGAATGTAATATAGTTTACCATTCATGTGGTGGCTGCATTCGTTTTCTTCTTTTAGCCCCCGTTCATACCGGTGCTACTTGTCATGCGATTTGACAGGTCCAAATGGCATGATAAGTCGCACCCTATTGTTGGCAATGAAACCGTTCAAATCGGTACAACGCCAACTTAGTGATGCCGCACCAATTTGAAAAAGAAGTTCCAGCACTATTTTTGGCAATTTCAGGTGCTACTTGCATAGACAGCTGTGCATGAAGTCGCACAAATGTCATCCAGGCCGCATCTGAAGTCGCACTGACATGCGGCTTTGAAATCATGCAATTTCAAGTGAAGTTGCACAATTTTAAAGTTGGTTTCGGTGTGAACGGGGGACTTAGGCTTTTTTCCCCTCTGTTTTCACCTAGTGATTTGGCCAGTAACACACCTTCTATATTAGAGTGCATCCACTCTGGATGAAGGAGCACAGAAACACCTTTTGGACAACAGCATTGTTAATCTGGGGGTAGGGGAGTATTAGATGTGCAAGCAGATTTAAATACACTAACAAATCGAAGCCAAACTCCAGCTAACACTTTGGCTGCATTTACACATGGGCGTTTTAAATCGCGGGCCAAATACCCAGGTTTGAATGACAAATCGCATAAGGCACATTTCAGATGCTATTCATTTGAATGGCACCTAAAAACGCTGTGCAGTTCTGCCGCGATAAATTGTGCTGCAATTGCAGCAAACCACATCGCCCAAAAAAAGTTCAGGAGCTTCTTTTGGGCGACATGCTTCATGCAATTCAGTTTTGCATGATTGCAGCTCAATTTATCACGAGACCATCGCGGCAAAACTGCTACGCATTTTTAGGTGCCATTCAAATAAATGGCATCTGAAATGTGCCTTGTGCACTGGCCGTTTGGAAACAATAAAAAAATTCCCATGTGTGAATGCAGCCTTTATAAGCAGTTACAGCAACAGTTTTTTTTGTTTTCTTTTTGGGATAAAGTTTTTGCAGAAATAAATAAAACCTGATCATTGTAGGCACCCCTGCCAGTGTTAACCTCTTCAGCCCCGGAAAGATTTGCCCCCTTAATGACCAGGCCATTTTTACGACACTGCACTACGTCGCTTTAACTGACAATTGCGCAGTCGTGCAACACTGTACCCAAACAAAATTGATGTCCTTTTTTTTTCTCACAAATAGAGCTTTCTTTTGGTGGTATTTGATCACCTCTGCAATTTTTATTTTTTGCGCTATAAGCAAAAAAAGAGCAACAATATGTTTTACTTTTTGCTATAATAAATATCCCCAATTTGAAAAAAAAAATACAATTCTTCATCAGTTTAGGCCGATACGTATTCTTCTACATATTTTTGATTAAAAAAAATCGCAATAAGTGTATATTGATTGGTTTGCGCAAAAGTTATAGCGTCTACAAAATAGGGGATTTATGGCATTTTATTATTATTATTATTTTTTTACTAGTAATGGCGACGATCTGCGATTTTTATTGGGACTGCGACATTGCGGCGGACAGATCGGACACGTTTGACACTTTTTTGGGTCCATTGACATTTATACAGCGATCAGATCTAAAAATAGCCACTGATTACTGTATAAATGTCACTGGCAGGGAAGGGGTTAACAGTAGGGGGCAATCAAGGGGTTAATTGTGTGTCCTAGGGAGTGTTTCTATATGTGGGGGGATGGGACTGACTAGGGAAGGAGACCAGTCGTTGTTCCTAAGCATTAGGAACTACAGATCAGTCTCCTCACCCGTGACAGAATGGAGAGCTGTCTATTTACATTGACAGACCTCCGTTCTGTCTCTCTCAGGAGCGATCGCAGGTGCCCAGCCGACATTGCGGTTCCTTAGTGCTCTTTAAGCAGCTGACGTACAGCTACGACGGTTCACCCAGGAAAGCCAACATGCTGTGCAGTTGGTTATGCACAGAGTGGCCCCGATCCTCCTCTTCTGGGGTCCCTCCACGGCGCTCCTGGCTCCTCCTCTTCTCGAGTGTCCCGCCGGAGAAGTGACGTAGACACAGACAGCAGGACTCAGCCCCCCCCCCTGCATCATTGGATTTTATTGAAAGCAGCAGGAGCCAATGGCTGCGCTGCTATCAATCTATCCAACCAGGACACGAGACACCGGCCGGAGCTGGTGTTCTCGTTCCCTTCGTGGGTATTACGGGGCTCAGGTAAGTATAAAGGGGGCTCGGGGGCCCTGCTGCAGGCTTTACTATCATTTTTGCTGAGGTATTCAGCGCTTTTAACCCCCGAAAAAGGGTTCGGCCACGCTGCCCATTCATTTCAATAGGCAGGAGCGGTGGAGGAGCGGTGTATACACTGCTCTTTCACCACTCCAAAGATGCTGCTTGCAGGAGTTTTTTTTAACGTCCTGCCAGCTCATCGCCTCAGTGTAAAAGCACTCGGACTTTCATACTGAGACTGCAGGGGAGACATTTTTCAGGCGCTTTACAGGTGCTATTTTTAGCCTAAAAGCGCCTGAAAAACGCCCCAGTGTGAAAGGAGATTCTCCCTCTCTATGTACCATTATAATTGAAAGTGAAAATAAAAGAAAAATCCCAAATTTTAGAATGTCCCCCGAAAAGTAATAGAGGGGAAATGTTCCAATGGGGGCACTAGTTCTGATGACCTGGGGGTCCCCAAGGAATTCCCTAAATTTGCAGGGATTTCCTCTTTTTGTTTGGCTATGGGACCGAAATTAAGGTATATCTCAGCAATGGGACAAAGATGGCGAAAAAAAATCTGACAGGGGTTATATCCCTCCCTTACTCTATCTAAAATTGCGAAAAAAAAAGTTTTGCCGATGGCTCTACTTTAACATTAACGTGTATTGCACATAGAGTTAATGAGGATTCCACCTTACAGCTATTACAGCTATTTTAATTTCTTGAGGTGCGGATAGAACCACTGCTGTACATTCTCTTAGGCTGGCCATACTCTAGTACACATATGTCAAACACAAGGCCTGTGGGCTGAATCTGGCCCTCTAGGCCATTTCATGTGACCCTTACACCTCTCCTGCAGCTGTGGCACCCCCCTCATTCCTGCCCCCACTTTTTCTCAGGAGTTGGCAGCAGAAAGGGGGACAGAATTCGTCCACCTTTCAGTTGCGGAATGGCTCGACTCTACCCCATTCCCCGGTCTCACCAGTCGGCAGCAGATAGGAGGACAGTACTCCTCCTACAGATCCTGTGCCTCTTTGTGCAACCACAGCACCCCCTCATCTCCGCCTCCCCTGGTCTCTGCATTCAGCAGCTTACTTCAGCCCTCCTCTGGTCCTCTAGACCCGGCACTTTCTGCTTGCCAGCTCCACCGTCCGTCAGCTTCTTCCTGGCAGCAGCACAAGGTAAGAGGATGCACTGTAATATAAGGGAGGGTGGGGGACTCTTGACTTCTGATGGGGGGGGGGGTGGGGTGCTCCAGACATCTAGTCTCAAAGATACAACTAGCCCTTTGAGGGCAACCATAATGCTGATGTGGCCGGCGATGAAACTGAGTTTGACACCCCTGCGAGTCTAGTAGAATTTCATTTGAAAGTTTCCTTTTAAGATAGTTTGTTTGATCTTCTATTCGTTAGTGGGGTCGAATTAAAATGTCATTTTTGACAACAATAACGACAAAAATGTGAAAGAGCAGCATGGAAGATATTTCCTGAGCAAACAAACTTGAATAACTTTCACCAAGTCACCCGAATGTTCTGGAAATTCTCATACAAATTTTCTTACAAATTTTAGTATGGATGTTTTTTTTCCTTTGTACAAAAAAATCTTCAGCCTTTAGAATCTCTTTAATAATTCCTGTATTTAGGGTTAGTTCACCTTTACCAAAAAATGCCTGTGCAGATAAGGGGGCACCTGTAGATAAAAACTAACTGTGCAGCTCTGACCAAAGTTAAATAATGCCCTTGCTATAGGTGCAGGCCATTTACATACCTCAGAAAGCCTGGCTGAAAAACTCCCTGAGATGGTATCATCCCATTCTGCCTTGTTGCTAGGACGTTGCTAAAGCACTCTCAATCAATTCAAACCCCTTTGCATGCACTCTCTCTTGCTTCTCATGCCTCGTACACACGACCGGGTTTCCCAGCAGGAAAACTGCCATGACAGTTTTTCGCCAGGAAAAACGGCCGTGTGTTTGCTAAATTGCAGTTTTCCCGGCAGGAAAACTGCAGCAAATCGCAGCGGGAAAAAACAGAACATGTTCTCTATTTTCCTGCCGTGATTCCCGGCGGTTTTTGTTCTCGGCAGTTTTCAATGTGAAATACTGCGAGGCAGTGCCGATGGAGCATACACACGGCCGGGATTCCCGACCAAAGCTCTCAATGGCAGTTTTCCTGTCGGGAAAAACGGCCGTGTGTAGGGGGAAAAAGCGACGAGCAGGTTCTCGGTATTCCCCCCGGGATTCCTGGTGGACTTTTTACTGCCGGGAATCCCAGTCGTGTGTGCTAGGCATTACAATAGCGCTAAGTTCAGCGATGCTGTGACGGAGGAGGAGCATGTATAATCCACAGAGGCAGCTCTAAATTCGCCGACTGAAATTATTAAATATTTAAAACAGTGATTGAACCGCTTAAAATAAAGTGCTTGTGCCTATAAGTTCAAAAATCCAAATGAAACACACTCTTAAGGACATCCTATTAATAATGATAGTGTGAACCTACAAAACAGTGCATATACAGTATACCAATATATATATATCATTAAAATCATCAACCATTCATTAGTTAATAAACCATATACATGTCAGTGTGCAAAAACAAGCTCAAAATAAAGTGCATGTGCATTTAATTACATTTTGAGCTCAATGTGTTGTTTAGATCTGAGCTCTCTCTGTGAGAGCCAAACCATCAATTCCAAAACTTCTTATGCTTTGCTCTGAAGATAGTTCTTAATGACATTGGCTGTATGTTTGGGGTTATTGTCCTGCTGCAGAATAAATTTGGGGCCAATCACACGCCTCTCTGATGGTATGGCATGATGGATAATTATCTGCTTGTATTTCTCAGCATTCAGGGCACCATTGATCTTGACCAAATCTCCACCTCCATTTGCAGAAATTAAGCCCCAAACTAAGCTTCATTGTTGCCTGCAGACATTCATTATTGTACCACTCTCCAGCCCTTCAGAAAACAAACTGCATTCCTACTGTAACCAAATATTGACTCATCAGTCCAGAGCACCTGCTGCCATTTTTCCAGTACCTATGTTTTCATGCATAGTTGAGTTGTTTAGCCTTGTTTCCATGTCAGAGGTATGGCTTTTTGGCCACAATTCTTCCATGAAGACCATTTCTGGCTAGACTTCTTCAGACAGTAGCTGGGTGTACCTGGGTTCCACCAGTTCTGTGCTAATGGTATTGCTGGACATCTTCCATTGTTGAAGGGAAGTAAGCATAATGTGTCTTTCATCTGCTGCTTTAGGTTTCCTTTGTCGACGGCTGCTTCTACAGTCCTCAGCGTTGTCCAATTCTATATGCTTATTCAAAAGGGCTTCAACAGCACATCTTGAAACTCCACTCTGCTTTGAAATATTTGTCTGGGAGAGACCCTGCTCATGCAGTATATCTACCTTGTGTTTTGTTGCTGTGCTCATTCTCTCCATGGTGTTTGACCTGTGACATGAAACTGTCTTCCACAACCTCACCTTAGTAACAGAGTTTGGCTGTTCCTCACCTAGTTTTAAGCCTCCTATACGGCTGTTTCTGTTTCAGATAAAGACTGTTTCAGCCTACATATGCAATTTGATGTTCATTTACACCTGCTTGGGATAATTAGTTACTCATATACCTTACTCTAATCCTTCAAGATCCATGACTTTGTATAAGTATAAGGCTGGGTTCACACTTGTACGAAAAACGCTCCAACATTGGGAGCTTATGTCGCATGATGTGTGAAAATTTATGTTTCCCTATGGGAGACGTCTTATCTGGTCCCACACAAGTTGCTCCGACTTTAAAAATACTCCCTTGGTCCGACCACCAAGTTACCTCCTTTGCGACCGAGTTCATTGGATTAGCCCCCGCCCCCTTCACCTGGCTCCTAAATGAGTCTCTTTTGTCTGACCTGGCTATTGTATCTGAGGTATCACAGGCCATAGACCAATATTTTGACCTCAATGCCATCCCCGAGACACCCATCCCGGTAGTCTGGACGGCCCATAAAGCTGTTATCAGGGGCAAGCTCATTAGCATTGCCTCTACCCGAAATAGGGAAAACAAACAAAGGATCCTTCAACTCACATCTGATCTAGACCTGTTATATAAACGTTCCTCTGCACTGAACCAGGAGTCCACCAGGGAGTTGATTGATAAGAAACGCCTTGAACTAGACTCTTTGCTTACCTCTAAGGTGGAGAAGGCACTCAGATGGTCTAAGGCTAGATTCCTGCTCCATAACAATGCCGCATCAACCATGTTTGCCAGGAGACTGAACCAGTCTGCTAGGCCAGCACATGTCTATAAATTGATGACAGACTCGGGTCTGACCACGTCACACCCTCAGGAGGTTCTTAAAATATTTAATCATTTTTACTCTACTCTATTATCTCCCTCCCAATCTCGGCCCTCCGCTGGGGATGTTGCCTGGTTTAATTCTATCCCTCTTCCATCACTCTCCCCCTCCCAGGTGGACAAGCTGAACTCGCCTATCTCGCAGGTTGAGGTACTGAATATTATCAAATCACTGAAATCCACCTCAGCTCCTGGCCCAGACGGTTTCACAGCTATCTATTACAAAAAATTCGCCCCTACCTTGTCTGGTAGGCTGGTTCAGTTTTATATAATTCGATCCTGCAGGGCGGCTCGTTCCCAGCTGAGATGTTACTGGCGAACATGTCGCTTATTCCCAAACCAAACAAAAACCATACCCTCCCCCAAAACTATAGACCCATATCGGTTATCAATAATGATCTAAAGATATTTAGCAGGATTCTGGCAGACAGACTGGCCCACACCATCTCCTCCCTGATCTCCCCTTATCAGGCTGGCTTCATTCCCCACAGGCTCATTACGGACAACATCCGTTTAACCACTAATATTATTCAGGATGCCAATTTGTTTGCTAAAAAAGTGCTTCTATTGAGCCTGGATATACAGAAGGCATTCGACAGTGTATCTTGGGATTACCTGTCCACCTTGCTACAACGCATGGGCTTCCAGGGTGAATTCTTCCATGCCTTCCAGGCTTTGTATGATGATCCTCAAACACGGATCAAAATACCGGGATGTAGTTCCAAATTTTTCACATTAGGAAGGGGCATGAGACACTTTCCCCTCTGATCTTTGCCCTGGCCCTGGAACCCCTGGCTGTGGAGCTTTTGAGGAACCCTGATATCTCTGGGTATCGCAAAGGCACTACAGAATATAAATTCTGCATGTATGCGGATGACGTTTTGATGTTTCTCACCAACCCCTTGATCTCCCTGCCCAATCTTTTTCAATCCCTGTCCAGATTCGCTGGGATCTCGGGCCTCTCGGTGAATGTCTCTAAATCCCAAGCCCTCCCGATTGGCTACCCTCAATCCGAATTGGAACACCTCAAACAGTCTTTTGGTTTCTCGTGGGCCGGCCAATCCCTCCCATATCTAGGGGTTAATTTGACAGGCGATTTTTCCAAATTATTTGCTGCTAATTACCCCCCTATGGTCTCTAAACTTAAGCAACTACTCAGAATCTGGTCCCCACATCACATCTCCTTCCTGGGTAGGATAACCGCACTCAAAATGACTGCCCTACCTAAATTACTTTACCTATTCCGTTCCCTACCGATTGGGCTCCCCAAGTCATATTTGCTTAAAATTCAAATAATTTTTAATAAATTTATATGGAAGTGTAGGCCGCCTAGATTCGCTAAAGCAGTTCTTTACCGCTCAGCCAGACAGGGAGGTCTCGGGGTCCCGCAAGTCTGGCTCTACTACTTATCCAGCAGGTTTTCACAAATGGCTCAGTGGAACATCCCCCACTCTAAGGTCCCTTGGGTGAAGTTTGAACAAGACTCGATTTCCCCTGCTTATCTCTCAGGTATTATGTGGTCCTCTAATTCCTCACATTCCTTGGGTCCCTTCAATAATAGTATAGTGACAGCGAGCTTGAAACTTTGGGATAGATATAAACTAAAATGCAATCTTGTTTCGAGGGTCCCCTTGGGCGCTTCATATCTAGGGGACTCGAGGTTTCCCCCAGCCCTCGCTCGCCCAGAGGAATTTCGACTCTGGACGGACTTAGGGCTGATTAGGCTGGGTGACTTTCTACAGGAGACACGATTTGAGTCTTTCCCTGATATACTGACTAAACATCCGACCCTTGCTGGCGAATTCTATCACTATCTCCAAATTCGGCATTTCTTCTTGAGTCACTATGCGGGCCCCCTTTCAGACTCTAGAACATTATATGAGAAGATGTGTTTTACAGCACCTAGACAAAAAGGTCTTATTTCAATTTTGTATAAGGCTCTGGAGACGGCTCTGGAGCGCCCGGTGCTCAAATACAGGACCCAATGGGAGAGGGAGCTCGCTCTTAACGCAGAGGACCTAGATTGGAATGCTGGCTGGACCAATATGAGAAAGTGCATGCTCTCTCTCACGATTAGAGAGACAGCGGTTAAGCTGTTGACCCGCTGGTATTACACTCCTCTGCGCCTCAGCAGGATATACCCTCAGGTGTCGCCCTCTTGTTTTCGAGGTTGCGATCTCCCGGGCTCCCTCTCCCATCTGTTTTGGGAGTGTGACAGGCTGCGTCCCACATGGACTGCTGTTCTGGACCTAATTGATAACCTTGCAGGTGAGCAGATGCATCTGACGCGCACTCAGTGCCTCCTTTTCCAAAAAATGCCGGGCGCTCCTAGGCCCCTTTTGAGTTTGATTCATTCAATATGTTTGGCTGTACAATGGGCTATAGCTTTCTCTTGGAAATCGGACTCGGTTCCCTTTTCATTAGTTACCTCCAGAATAGATCAAATGATGCTAGCCGAAAAAATACACCACACGCTGCGTGATTCCATGCCTCTGTTTGACGTTAAGTGGAACCCCTGGGTCATCTTTAGACTTTAGCACTGACCTCTTATTTGTGTTTTTTTTTTTCTTCTCTTTTCTCTCTCTCTCTCTTATACTCTCTATCTTGTTGTTCTCTGAATTATTACTCCTATTCCTCAATTGTGTACTACTACTGTTGCCTCATTGCAATGTTAGACGTAGCAGGGTCCTTAATGTATCATTTAGATTAACCACGTTATACTGGTCTAGTACCCTAGGACATACGTTTTTTTGTTTCTCTGCAAGAAATGTGATCTAGCTATGTCAATCTGCAGTTTTCTTTATTTTACTGTATATGTACACTGTATATTTATGCATTCTTTCCAATAAACTTTTTTGAAAACTAAAAATACTCCCTTCACCACTTTGGTCTGACTTTGATCAGACTTCAGTGAAATTCAATAGGCTGAAGTAGGATCAAAGTCGGATCACCGTCTTAACTGATCCGACTTTGGCATGCGACTTGTGCTCTGATGATCTTGAAGGGGAACTCCACGCCAAATAAAAAAAAATTGCATGGGTTCCCCCTCCAAGAGCATACCAGACCCTTTTGGTCTGGTATGGATTTTAAGGGGAAACCCCCACGCCAAAAAAACAACATGGGGTTCTCCCACAAAATCTAGACCAGACCCTTATCTGAGCACACAGCCCGGCAGGTCAGGAAAGGGGGTGGGGACAGACGAACGAGCCGTCCCCTCCCTCCTGAACCGTAACAGGCTACATGCCCTCAACAAGGGGGGTGGGTGCTTAGCACCTTGTTGATGCTGATGAGGACAAGGGCCTCTTCCCGACAACCCTGGCCATTGGTTTTTGGGTTCTGCAGGCAGGGGGCGTATCGGAATTTGGAAACCCCCTTTAACAATTGGCCCCCAGATCCCGGCCCCCCACCCTATGTGAATGAGTATGGGGTAAATTGTACCCCTACCCATTTACCTAAAAAAAAGTGTCAAAAATAAAATGCAGTGCATAGATTTTTAAAGTAATTTATTAGGGCAGCTCTGGCGTCTCTTCCGACTTCTCCCCCCATGTTGAGGGCATGCAGCCTGGTACGGTTAAGGAGGGGGGGGGCGCTTGCCATTTTTTCGGCGTGGGGGTTCCCCTTAAAATCCATACTAGACCTTAGGGCCTGGTATGCTCTTGGAGGGGGAACCAATGCAGTTTTTTTTTTACATTTTGCATGGAGTTCTCCCTAAAGATTCATACCAGACAGTGCCTGGTATTGTTTGGGATCAAAGTCGGATCCCATTCATTGAAGTTGGATGCATGTCGGACTTCAAGTCGCAGGGCAAAGTCGGATCCACAGTCGTACCACTTACCGTATTTTTCGCTCTATAAGACGCACCTGACCATAAGACGCACCTAGGTTTTAGAGGAGGAAAACAAGAAAAAAAAATATTCTGAACCAAATGGTCTACTAAAATATTTACCAGTGCCCATGAAATTCAGCCTGACCTGTGCCAAAGAAATGCAGCCTGACCATTGCCAATAATGCGCCTGACCTGTGCCAACAATGTGGCCTGACCTGTGGCACTACAAGTCCCAGCAGAGCAGGTTGCCATATTTCAGCCCCCCCCCCACAGAGGCACTACAAGTCCCAGCAGAGCAGGTTGCCATATTTCAGCCCCCTCACAGAGGCACTACAAGTCCCAGCACAGCAGGTTGCCATATTTCAGCCCCCTCACAGAGGCACTACAAGTCCCAGCACAGCAGGTTGCCATATTTCAGCCCCCCCCCCCCCACAGAGGCACTACAAGTCCCGGCAGAGCAGGTTGCCATATTTCAGCCCCCCCACAGAGGCACTACAAGTCCCAGCAGAGCGGGCTGTCACCTCTCCTCCAAACACAGCATTAGGAGACTGCACAGCCTTCCATCCACTCCTCCCCACTCTCCCCTTACAATAGTTTCCTACCTGAGTCTGGGCGGCATGTCGCGCTGCATAGTGGGGCAGTGGACATGATTTCCCCTTCTCCTAAGACATGTCCCTGCTCCCAGAGACCCCGATGTTATGTATACCTTAATTCTCCTACCCGCAGCACACAAGGCTGCAGATCACTGGCCAGCCAGTCACCCCCGTGGCTGCAGCGGCGGCTGGAGCAATAAGCTGGGCATCTGTGCGGGAGGAGGCCGCGGGAACCAAGACTCCGGAGTACAGGTCGGGGGGTGGGTTTCGTGCGGGGGTGGCTTTTTTTTTTGCCGGCAGTGGTGGGGGGCGTTGACAGCGGGGGGCGGGGCATGATGTACATTCGGACCATAAGACGCAGAGATATTTTTCCCCATATTTTTGGGGGAAAAAAGTGCGTCTTATGGTCCGAAAAATACGGTATCTTGTCGCACCAGTGTGAGCCCGGCCTAAAAATTGATGCTGGTTTGAAGCCAAAGGGTAGTCACAGCAAATATTAATTTGATGTAGATTTGTATATATACTTACTGTGTGTGTGTGTGTGTATGTATGTATGTATGTATCTGCGTGTGTGTGTATGTGTGTGTGTGTGTGTATATGTATATATGTATATATATATATATATATATATATATATATATATATATATATATAATATAGTGTGTATTTTATGTAACTGCCTTTGCAGTCTTCCTCTGTTTTCCTACTTATACACATTGGTAAAATGTTGTTCAGATTTCTTCCATTACCACGGAGCAATGTTTACTGGCTGTTTTAGACCAGGATATACAAATTTATCTGTGGTTAAACAGCCATGTAATGTTTCCGCTGTGTAGCATTTTGATCAGGGGTGGGCACTGTGTTTAGCACGGGTTGGCTGTACAACATAGACTATATAACTAGGGAAAATGATTGAAAAGTGGAAATGACTTCCATATTTATCTTTACTGACTCGCATAAATAAAATTATATATATTTTTATATACCACTTAAAGAGCTCTCTAGACTGCATAACGACATTGATAAACTTAAAATGAGGCACTTACTGACATATTTAAGGAAAACTGTGTCGATTGATTAAAAAAAAGAGTT
This sequence comes from Rana muscosa, assembly GCA_029206835.1. Classification (NCBI taxonomy): domain Eukaryota; kingdom Metazoa; phylum Chordata; class Amphibia; order Anura; family Ranidae; genus Rana; species Rana muscosa. The sequence goes on along the minus strand of CM055126.1, from coordinate 143,375,813 downwards.
GTTTATATTACTAACTTGTTATTCAGATCAGAATTTCTTACAGTGTTGTGGCTTCACTTTCTGCATGCTTGTTTCAGATCAGAGAATCGGAACATATCAAAACTAGAGACAGCCAGGCAATTAGCATTTTCAAGAGGAGGAAATTACTTTTTTATTTTGTGTTTTTTTGGATAAACAGTTAAAGGAGATCAGTGTGATGTTATACTAATCAATGTGTTATTGTTTTATAAATGAGTTTGGGGTGGAGGAACTGGACTGGCCTGCACGGTGTCCAGACCTCAACCCGATAGAACTCACCTTTGGGATGAATTAGAGCGGAGACTGCGAGCCAGGCCTTCTTGTCCAACATCAGTGCCTGACCTCACAACTGCGCTTCTGGAAGAATGGTCAAACATTCCCATGGACACACTCCTAAACCATGTGGACATCCTTCCTATAAGAGTTGAAACTGTTATAGCTGCAAAGGGTGGGCCAACGCAATATTGAACCCTACAGACTAAGACTGGGATGTCATTAACCTTCATGTGCGTGTAAAGGCAGGTGTCCCAATACTTTTGACAATATAGTGTATGTACATGGAGGCAGCCACTTCTGTTCATTGCATTGACACACATGGCTTTCTGCTTTGCAGAGAGAAACCATGAGTGGTGACTGACAGTCACTGCTCTCTGCTCAAAGCTGACTGGGAGCTGAGCGATCAATGGTCATGTGCATAGAGCTGGTGCATGGAGGTGAATGTAGATGTCTGTTTTCTTTTTTTTGTTTAACTGCTTTAACATGATTATTTCATAGTTGTTTACTTTAAGCACTTCAGCTCCAGAAGGTTTTACCCCCTACATGACCAGGTAATTTTTTTGCTATTCGGCACTGCTCTGCTTTAAATGGTGGTCATGCAACAGACTGTACCCAAATTAAATTTTATATATTTTTTTCACACAAATAGAGTTTTCTTTTGGTGGTATTTTTTACGATATGAATGAAAAAAGACCAATTTAAGAAAAAACAACAATATTTTTAACTTTCTGCTATAAAACATATCCAATAACAAACCAACTGTCCTTAACCACTTCAATACAGGGCACTTCCCCCCTTCCTGCCCAGGTAATTTTTCAGCTTTTAGCACTGTCGCATTTTGAATGACAATTGCGCGGTCATGCAACACTGTACCCAAATACATTTTTAAGAGACACCAATCAGGTGGGTCACAGTGCCCATTAGTGATGCCAGTCAGTGCAGCCTATCAGTGCCCATCCGTTCCGCCCATCAGTGCTGACTATCAGTGCCACCTATCAGTGCCCATGAGTGCGGCATATTAGTGCCTCCTCACCAGTGCCACCTAATCCGTGTCCATAAGTTACATATAGTTACATAGTTAGTCAGGTTGAAAAAAGACACAAGTCCATCTAGTTCAACCATAAAAATAAATAAAATAAAAAATATCGTACAATCCCATATACCCAATTCTATACCCACAGTTGATCCAGAGGAAGGCAAAAAACCCCAGTTGAGCATGATCCAATTTGCTACAGCAGGAAAAAAAAATCCTTCCTGATCACCCGAGAGGCAATCAGATTTTCCCTGGATCAACTTTACCTACAAATGGTAGTACCCAGTTATATTATGTACATCTAGGAAAGTATCCAGACCTTTCTTAAAGCAATCTACTGAACTGGCCAGAACCACCTCTGGAGGGAGTCTATTCCACATTTTCACAGCTCTTACTGTGAAGAAACCTTTCCGTATTTGGAGAAGTGAAAAAAAAACCTATAGGAAATACCTAGAAATCGCACACCCTAGACAAAATAAAAATAATATAAACCTCTGAGGAGCAGCTGGTAGTGAGACCAAGGTCTAATACTGTGTAAAGAAATCAAATCAATTTCATTCCACGCTCCAATCATCAACTATATACCAAAAATGTGTAAATACATGAAACATTTAAATAACGTGATGAAAGTGTACTAAATTAAGTATCATATACAAATACATAAATAAACAAACTGTAGTGATTATTATTAAATCAAAAAGTCTATATGAAGCAACAAATTAAATGTCTGTGAACCGCCACCAAAATCTTCAATCCAAGTGAGCGATAGGAATATTTAAACAAGATGAGTGTCATCTTCCACCAACAAGCAAACAGCCTACTCACCAGACCAATTTGACACCCATTACAGGTAGTCAAACAAACGTAAATCCTGATGGAGATAGACTTCAAGAATGACAGACTTCAATAATCGGTCATGTATTTAAAAAAATAAGAAAAGGCTCCTCAGGGTGTAGTATATAAAAAAATTGTCTTCATTCCATAGGTAGCATAGCATAAATAACAAGCATAGTATAAAAAACGATGTGCCCAATGCAGATGACGCAGGAAACGTGACACGTACACTACGGTTCGGTGCGTTTCGTCAGCAACAATCCGAGCACATGACTCCTGATGATGTCTGACGTTGCTGATGAAACGTGCCGGGTTGTAGTGTACGCGTCACATCACTTCCGCAGGTGGATCTCCATGTTTCTGCTATTCAGCAGCTCCTCTGAAAGTGAGTTATTGCCCCGATTATGGATGGTGAACATTATGAGAGGTTTTACTCTAACCTGTTCGCTGCTCCAAAAGGCAAATGCAGGCATTTACTCCATTCTGGATCTCAAGACCCTCAACCTGTTTCTGAGAATCTGGAAATTGTGCATGGAATCTGCCAGGTCAGCCATTGCCTCCTTTGTACCAGGGGACCTGCTTGCATCTGTAAACATCGGTGATGCTTACTTACAGATTCCCCTTTATCCCACCTCATCAACACTATCTGCGGTTTACAGTGGGCATGTACTAGTACCAATTTTTTTTGCAACATCGCTGGATCGAGATGGGGCTGAGGAGGGCTGCTGCACACAGATTTTTTTTTTATCTTAATGCATTGAGATAAAAAAAACCTTTTGCCTTTAGAACCGCTTTAATGCCGCGTACACACGATCGTGATTCACGGCGGTGAAAACACAGCCGTGAATCAAGACAGGAAAAATGAGGGAACGGCTTGTTCCCCCACACACGGCCGTTTTTCCCATCATCCCGTGTGTAGGCTCCGCGGCAGTATTTCCCTATGGGAAAACTGGCACGGAAAAAAATTACAGGAATCACGACGAGAAAAATTAGAGCATGTTCTAATTTTTCTCGTCGTGATTAATGCCGTTTTTCCCGTCGGGAAAAACGGCAAAAAGTCCACAGACGATCGTTTTTCTCGTCCAAAGGAAAAAAATGAATTTTTCCCGACGGGAAAAATGATCGTGTGTACGCGGCATTACTTTTTATTTCAATGAATCCAGTTTAATGAACATAATGCATTATTATTAGTAGTCATTTTAAAGGGATTTTTCTAAACACGAGAAACTTGATGAGATTGCGAAAGTTTTGACATGTGTTTTCCAACGTGTCTAGTGTAAAGAAGCGCCAAGCTTTGTTCCTGCTACATAAAGCCCAAATTATTAATACTATGAATATTTATTACTTCACAACAATATTCTCTGTACAGTCTGCCTGATATATGTTGATCTAACACCAAATTGAGTATGTGATCTGACATGCGTGATTTATTTAATCAGTAGCCATGTGAGGCCCTAAATGTTTAACGATTAAGCTCCTTAACCATGATATACATGTGCTATCCTCTTAACCGTACACCAGACTGTTTATCTTCTGGATTTTTTTTTTTTTTTTACAGATGTTTTATATTATTTTTTTTTTGTGGTCAGAATAGCCTCTGTATACAGTAATTCAGCCTGAATCATTCTGAAACTTTCAGCGATGACTTACATAAATGCAGAACGTCTGTGAAATACGTGAGCACAATGAGTCAAAGCTATTATTGCATTAGTACGTAAGAGGAAACTGTTCTGTAGTGCTTCATTTCAAAAGACAAATGGCATATCCTAAAATTCACACGTGCCCTATGTTGTTTAAAATATCCCGCACAATATATTCTTATGTATGATAATTAGCAGGACTGTACCTGTCCAAAGCAGGACACGGAGTACGAACCATCACATTTACAAAGTTATGATGTCATCATGCTGCACTTAATTTTACTTTCCTCTTTTATGTATGAAGATCTTATCGGCCTCATGCACACTGGATATTTTTCTGGTGCTCTTAGGGGTGTTTGGTGTTTTTTTTCCCTGTCTCTAAACGCCCCTGCGTGTTAGCATTTGTGTCCATTTCACACATACGGACCGTTCGTCTGTTTTTCATCCATTCGTTGACGGATGAAAAATGGACATCAATGCATTCCTATGGAAAAACGGATGTAAATGGATGATCATCCATTTCCATCCATTTCCATCTGCATCCGTGGTTAAGTGGATGTAAAGAACTGATGGAAAAACTGATGTGAAAAACTGATGTAAACGGATCAGTTTTTTCTTTGAAAAAACATTACTGAACTGATGAACCAAACTGAAGGCATGTGTGAAAGGTGACATAGGGCTCTTTCACACGGGACGGATCAGTCATGATCCGCCCCGTGAAGCTCCGCTTGCTCAGCGGGGATCGCTCCGTTGATCCCCGCTGAGCCGGCGGATGACTGGGCAGTCCCCGCACACTGTGCAGGGACCGCCCTGTCAGAGCGCCGCTCTCCCCTATGGGGGATCGGATGACGACGGACCGTAGAGTCCGTTGTCATCCGATCCGCTCCGCCGACGGAAGGAAAAATAGGGTTTTCCTCCGTCACACTTTGGCGGAGCGGATGTCAGCGGACATGTCTCCGCTGACATCCGTGCTTCCATAGGGCTACATGGAGCATCAGGCGGACCTGAACATAGAATGCATTAAGATAAAAAAGCCTTCTGCCTTTAGAACCACTTCAACCTACTCCGGTGTTCGCCTCTGCCAGGGCGTAAAGGGAGACTTAAGGGCCCATTCACAGAAATGTGTATCAACACATGGCTTTATTTGTGATGCATTGCTGTGTCATTCATTGTCAGTGGAACTCTAGCTCACTATGCAATAGCTTCTAATGCATAACACAAAGCAGCGCACCACAGCACATGCCATGGGTTGTGTTGTGCCGCAGTGTGTTGGCAAAAAAGCATCATAACCGTTAACTGGTCAATTGAGGTGCATCTGTAATGGGCTAACACATTGCAACAAACTGCATGGGTGTAAATGGGTCCCTAAAGCAGGACTTAACTGTATCTGAACACCACTAACTGGGAACACTATTTAGCTAATTTTTAATATTCAAAGCTAACTCACCCACCCATCCATGTCTCTATGCTTTTATTTGTTGAGAAATTACTTTTAAAAACACCTTCCATGGACTCCCATGTTCCAGTTCTTGGAATCAATCCAATTCCCTCAATTGTCCCAGGAGCAGAGGGATATGCTTGAAGCCCCCCTCACCTTGAAGGAAATAGCAGGAGCAATAGCGAGTTTTGCCAACTCTAAGGCTCCGGGCTCGGATGGCCTACCCATAGAGTTCTACTCGCACTTCTCTGATACGATCTCGCCCAAACTACTGACCCTATATAACGATATGTTTGAAGCATCCATCCTCCCCCTGTCTATGACAGAAGCCATGATAGTCCTTATACCTAAACCCGGTAAAGACCCAGGCATCCCAGATTCTTATCGCCCCATTTCTCTCCTCCAGGCGGATGCAAAAATTTTGGCCAAAACAATTGCGCTTCGCCTAAACCAGGTGGTTCTTTCGCTAATACATGTAGACCAAGCAGGCTTTATGCCAGGTCGCAACACTTCGTATAACCTCCGAAAATTATTTATCAATCTCCAAGCTCCCCATGATAATGTCAGAACCAGGGTGATAGTCACCCTGGATACGGCCAAGGCGTTCAATTCTGTAGAATGGGCTTATTTGTGGAAATGCCTGGAGGGATATGGCTTTGGTCCGAGATTTGTTCGGTGGATACAGCTTCTATACCAAAACCCGAAAGCCAGGGTGGTGGCTAATGGGTGGCCTTCCTCGCAGTTTGACCTCAGTAGAGGCACGAGGCAGGGCTGCCCATTGTCCCCCCTTCTTTATGCCTTGGCTGCAGAGCCCTTGGCCATATCTATCCGGGCAAACGAAGAAATAGAGGGCCTCAAAATAGGTCCTCTTATTGAAAAGATAAGTATGTACGCGGATGACACTCTTCTCTATCTGGCGGATTCTGGCCCCTCACTATCCAATGCTCTCACCACGATCAAAAGATTCGGACAATTCTCAGGACTCAAGATTAATTGGGGAAAGTCCCAAATTCTGCCAATTGACAGTTTCCCCCCCCCCCCTGAATCCCAAGCTAATCTACAACTGCAAAGAGTTGAGGCAATTAAATATCTAGGGGTACACACCTCCTAAATACCCGGCGGATTATATTAAGCTTAATATAGAACCACTGTTTCCCTTAATTAAAAACAAGATACAGGTGTGGTCTCGCCTACCCCTGGGGGTTTGGGGTCGTATTAACCTAATAAAAATGATTTTGCTCCCAAAAATCCTCTATGTTCTCTGGCACGCCCCGATTTACATACCCCTTAAGTACTTTAAGATAATTGAAACACTTCTTAAACCCTTTGTGTGGGGGAAGAGTAGACATAAACTTAATTGGCAAACGCTCAAAAATCCCACAGAGAGGGGGGGCACGGCGCTCCCCGACCTGAATAGTTACTACATAGCATCCCAACTTTCGCAACTCTATCATATAGACAAGGTAGATAAGGACAGATTTCTCCAACTGTTGAACTCCAAACGGACCCAACCGACAGATGACCCGATCTACTCCATCATCATTGGGGGAGAAACGAGACCAGACAGGAATTCCATGACAGGCCACTATAAACGAATATGGGATTTAGCACTATCCAAACTGAACGTCCCCCTCCTTAATGACTACACACCACTGTGGTACAATAAGACACTACAACACTTTTTTGATTTTCAAGATGCATACCTCTGGATCAAACAGGGAATTTTTTACTTACATCACCTTATAGCAAATGGATCAATAAAATCATTTGACATGCTAAAAACTGAATTTGCATTACACGAGCGCATGCTATTCAGGTATACTCAACTGAGACATGTGACTCAGGCACAGTTCCCACAGTCTCTTCCGACACCTACCCCTAATCCTATCATTGCCGTGGTTAAAGGAAAAGACCCCAAAAAACGTATTTCTTGCTTTTACAGCATGCTCGGCGCACTAACTTCAGCTAAACTAGCATATGGATTGAAATCTAGATGGGAAAGAGATTTGGGTCCACTTGAGGATGAGGAGTGGGAGGAGGCTCTGGAGACTAGCAAGCAAGTGTCCCCTAAGCTTTCAGATAGGCTGTCTCAATTATATGTACTACATCGCGCCTACCTCACCCCGCTTAGGGTAGCTAAATACAAAAAAGATCAAACTACCACCTGTCCCATGTGCAATATGGCCAATGGCACCTACTACCATCTCATTTGGGCCTGCTCAAAATCACAGGGATTTTGGCAACAGTTAGTGACGTTCCTTCATGACAACATGGGCTCCCCGTTGGCATTGGATCCTAAACAATGCCTCCTAGGGATATTTCCAGTCATGATTGATAGGCCCACCAAGACATTCCTCCAGGAGACTTTGTTCTCTGGCAGGAAGATGTTGGCGAAAAGGTGGATGAGGTCTCAACCACCCACCTTTTCAGAATGGATGGCGGATATAAATGCTTCCCTCCCCTTCAAAAAAATCCTTTATATAAATAGGGGTTGTCCGGAGAAGTATTATAAGATATGGGACCGATGGCTCCAGGAATCGGTGAAATGGTTAATGAAAATGTGGTATCCTTATTCTTTTGATTATATGTATATGGGTGACTAGAATAGCATTTTTCATCCTTTTTGTATGATGTATACCTGTGATTTAGTCTCATGACGTGTACGCACATGTTGTAATTATTTTGTACCTGTGAACAATAAAAAAACTTTTTTTGAGTGAAAAAAAAAAACACCTTTCATGACCCTCGTGAGTAAGGACTGATGATTCCTGTGGCATTTACTTCCTGGAATCTATCTGCCTTTAGCTCATGCATGCAGGCAGAAGGGTGTGCTTAGCTGAGAAAACCATTCCTCCTCCAGATGAAAGACTCCTGGAATGTATGACATAATTTTGGCCTAGGACAGAAACCAGGAAGCAACTGAAGAAATGTAAAAAAAAAAAAGATAGTTAGCACATCTGTGGTAAGAGTACCCAACTGCATCATTTGTGCCTTGTATTGTGAGTCCCACCATCCCATTGGGGTTCTTCTGTCAATCCATGCTGTGGTGGTGTTGTCCTTAAGAAGACATCCATCCGAATTGCACATACATTGTTTGGACTTTTTTTGTTTGTCTATTTCAGTTTTGTGCAGCCCGCAGGGGTCACACTTTCATGACTCCTACGGAGGACAGTTCCCATGTGAGGCTGCCTATTGGAGTAGATTCTTTATGAACTTTATTCACATATTTGTTTTTTCAGCACATATTGCACTTTAGATATAAGTTATTCAGGTTGAAAAAAGACACAAGTCCATTTGGTTCAACCATAAAAATAAATAAAATAAAAAATATCGTATACCCACAGTTGATCCAGAGGAAGGCGAAAAACCCCAGTGATCTTCCCTCATCGTGGCTCCACCCTAGCCTCTACAGGATACACTATTTAACACCGTGCTGTCCAAGCCTGCCTTGCCCAAGCAATATTGTATGTTTGGCTTTCTGTGTGCTTCTTGCCGTGTGCTCTACGTCTGTTTCTGTTTACCAATCTTGGCTTGTTCCCTGCCTGCTTGTTGCCCTGACCTTTGGCTTATCTCCTGACTATCCCTTGTTGACCTGGACTGCTGCTTTCTCTCTATCCAGTTGCAGTGCAGTCCATCCTCATCACTAGAGGCTCTGATGAACACCTGCTGGCTCTTAGACTCCGCGCCCTGGAGAATCTTATGCTCTAGCTCTCAGTGGGATCCATGTTGGTGCTCCAGTGGACCTGCTTTCCTGAACCACCCAGAGTTCCATCCGAAGCAGTCAGCTATAGAGTCCACTACCTTATGGATACACTCCTGACCCCAACGATGTGCATCTGTCACCTGGCCTCAGGTGACCTGACAAGCCCCTTCACACGAGAGGTCCAATCGGGTCCACCTGCCTATTTTTCAGGCAGACCCAATTGGACCCTCCATTCTCCTCTATGGGCAGTCGGATGTAAATGGACTTGTCTCCGTTTACACCCGGGTACCTCCAATCCGGCAAAAATAAACAGAAGGGGATCTGTTTCCCTCCGTATGGCCGGATTGGATCAGAGGGCAGTCAGGTGTAAACGGACAGCCGGTCTGCTTAGAGCAGAGCGGGCTGTGTTTGCTCTACATAGGCGGAGCGGACACGGATTTGTAATTTGGCCGCTTTGCTCAGTTCAGCAGGGGATCAACGGATGGATCCCCTATTGAGAAAAATTGAATCAGGCCCCCGTGAAAGTGGCCGAAGGGTAGCTCTATAATTTAAATGGACTGCTTAACTTACCATATTGGAGCAGGTCCACTTTGGATGCAGAAAACTAGTCGGACATTAATTTTTGTTGGCTTTTTGGCACCCCTGGATAACTACATTGCAGGAGTATTGAGTGGAGACATTAATGACCAGTGTTGTTTTACTTTTTTTCCCCAGAGTTTGGGTTAGAGATAGGTTCAGAGAACACCCAAGCTCACCTCTAGCAGGTATTTTTCATGTTTTGAGTACCAATCTCTGGTTCTCTAGTTATTGGCATGTTATGCTAATACCCCAGTTACAGTGTATACCCTCTACTGAAGTTCTGTGTGTGATTATTATTGGAAGTGAGGGTTGTTTCTCACCCCCTTCTTCTGTTGTGGCCTCACCCATTTTTCCTAACAGCCCCTTAGACCTTTGGGGCCAGCCCTAGTGAAATAGGTTCAAAGTTTGCTACAACACAGGCCTCTTCAGTTCCCTGGAACCAAATAGACTGTACCTCATTGGCCTGTAATAGTCTTTTATTGGAAAATAGTGATATCGCACTTAAATAAAATGGAGAATGATAAGGTTGATAGTGCAACCTGGCAGATTTTGAAAGAGAAATTGGTCATATACAGTATATAATGTTCTAATACCTTATCAGTCTAAGTTATAAGTGATAATCTTGCTAAATACCCTTTGCTTTTTTAGAACCTATTGCTATTCTAAAGTGCCTTCAGCCCTAAAAATATATATTCCAGTTCATATTTAACTAAGCATATAACCGTATATAGAGCAGACACTTCAGTGTAAAGGTGGTATAGTCTCCTATTCACTATTTCTGTGGCCGAAACATGAGCCTGATTGAGTTATTGAAGATGCCTGGGGGGCACGGATGTGAGCACTGTGTGTACATTATGCGGATATCATGGCTTTTAAAATGGTTATGTTAGACTTTGCTACAATTTGTGAAGGAATTTGTAAGGACACCACATAATTTCTCCCTCTTTCCTCTTCGAGGAGCAGACTATAAGCAGCAAGTGTTCACAGTAAATGTGCTCTTTTTAGCTTTGTGGCAAACCCCCCAGAACTCTGGAGGAGCAATGTCCTGCTCAATTACTATATTTTACTATACTGTTCGGGTATAGCTGGTGACTATCAGGGATGACCTTATAATGAAATGTAGTCATTTTTACACCTTGTTTACACATAGCCAATTGTTAATATGTAGATATAGTGCAAGTGACAAGCTGGTGATTGCTCTGATTATGTCATGCTGGTTAAAGGGTATCTAAACCCAGGAACAACGTTTTAATAATGTATTAGTTTTATTTTTTTCAGGTTTTTCTCTTTATTTTCACCTGGTGATTCTACCAGTAATATACTTGCCACTGTTTGGCCAAGCTGCCCAATTGCATAGATGTAAGAAGTGTTAGGGCTCTTTCACACGGAGGGTCTGTTCAGGTCCGCCTGTCATTTTTTTAGGCGGACCTGAACGGATGCTCCATGTCCTCCTATGGAGCCACGGATGTCAGCGGTGACATGTCCGCTGACATCCGACCCGCTCCGATCCACAAAAGTGTGACGGAGGAAAACCCTATTTTTCCTTCCGTCTGCGGATCAGATCGGATGACAATGGACTCTACGGTCCGTCGTCATCCGATCCCCCATAGGGGAGAGCGGGGCTCTGACAGGGCGGTCCCTGCACAGTGTACGGGGACCGCCCAGTCATCCGCCGGCTCAGCGGGGATCAACGGAGCGATCCCCGCTGAGCAAGCAGAGCTTGACGGGGCGGATCTTCACGGATCCGTCCCGTGTGAAAGAACCCTATGATGACTATTTCTAGCGATGATGAAAAAAAAACCTAGTGGCCAATTTTTTTACAGGAAGCCTCTGGTTTGCTTTCTATAGGCATGTGCCTTATGGTAAACCTGACCTTCTACATCTTTTCTAAATTACAGGTGAGCCCCCCTTAGGTTCTGACTCTTGAATTAGCAAAAAATAAAAAAAGCAGCAAATTGAACTAAACTTTACAATTATTTAATTAGGTCTGCAGAATCTTCAAACCTAGTTTCTGAGGTCCACGGTTCTGATTGTTGGTATACATTGTTTATAGGATTAACATATGAACTATTTTGTTTGTACAGTGGGGATTGAAAGTTTGGGCACCCCAGGTAAAAATGTGTATTAATGTGCATAACAAAGCCAAGGTAAGATGGAAAAATCTCCAAATGGCATCAAATTACAGATTAGACATTCTTATAATATGTCAAAAAAAGTTAGATTTTATTTCCATCATTTACACTTTCAAAATTACAGAAAAAAAAATGGCGTCTGCAAAAGTTTGGGCACCCTACAGAGTTAATATCTTGTACTGCCCCCTTTGGCAAGTATCACAGCTTGTAAACACTTTTTGTAGCCAGCCAAGAGTCTTTCAATTCTTGTTTGAGGTATCTTTGCCCATTCTTCCTTACGAAAGTCTTCCAGTTCTTTGAGATTTCTGGGCTGTCTGTCACGCACTGCTCTTTTAAGGTCTATCCATAGGTTTTCAATAATGTTGAGGTCAGGAGATTGTGAAGGCCATGGCAAAACCTTCAGTTTACGCCTCTTGATGTAATCCCCCGTGGATTTTGAGGTGTATTTAGGATCATTATCCATTTGTAGAAGCCATCCTCTCTTTAACTTCAGCTTTTTCACAGATGGCATCAAGTTACTATCCAAAATTTGCTGAAATTTTATTGAATCCATTTTTCCTTCTACTCGTGAAATGTTCCCTGTGCCACTGGCTGCAATACAACCCCAAAGCATGATTGATCCACCCCCATGCTTAACAGTTGGACAGAGGTTCTTTTCATTAAATTCTGTGCCCTTTCTTCTCCAAACGTACCTTTGCTCATTCCGGTCAAAAAGTTATATTTTAACCTCATCGGTCCACAGAACTTGTTTCCAAAATGCCTCAGGCTTGTCTATATGTTCATTTGCAAAGTTCAAACGCTGATTTTTGTGGTGAGGACGTAGAAGAGGTTTTCTTCTGAGGACTCTTCCATGAAGACCATATTTGTACAAGTATTTCTTTATAGTGGAATAGTGTACCACAACTCCAAGGTCTGCCAGATCTCTCTGGAGGGATCGTGCAGTCAAACGTGGGTTTTGAATTGCTTTTCTCACAATCCTGCGAGCTGTTCTGTCTGATATTTTTCTTGGTCTTCCAGATCTTGCTTTAACTTCCACTGTTCCTGATGACTGCCATTTCTTAATTACATTCCGAACAGAGGATATTGACATCTGAAAACGCTTTGCTATCTTCTTATAGCCTTCTCCAGCTTTGTGTGCGTCAACTATTTTCAGTTTCAGTTTTCTAGACAACTGCTTAGAAGAACCCATGGTGCTGATTGTTGGGGCAAGGTCAGATGAGTCTGGCCATTTAAAACCTTTGAGATTGACATCACCTGGTCTTCCCAGACGATGATTGAGAACAATCTATGACACTGGCAGGTCTCAGATTTGCAAAGGGGGCAGTGCATGCTATAAATTCTGCAGGGTGCCCAAACTTTTGCAGACGCCATTTTTTTGTTTTCTGTAATTATGAAAGTGTAAATGATGGAAATAAAATCTAACTTTTTTGACATATTATAAGAATGTCTAATCTGTAATTTGATGCCATTTGGAGATTTTTCCATCTTTCCTTGGCTTCGTTATGCACATTAATACACATTTTTACCTGGGGTGCCCAAACTTTCGATCCGCACTGTATATACACTATATACACACTATATTGTCGAAAGTTTCAGGGTGCCTGCTTTTACACGCAAATGAACTTTAATGGCATCCCAGTCTTAGTCTGTAGGGTTTAATATTGAATTGGCCCACCCTTTGTAGGTATAACAGCTTCAACTTTTCTGGGAAGGCTGTCCACAAGGTTTAGGAGTGTGTCTATGGGAATGTTTGACCATTCTACCAGAAGCGCATTTGTGAGGTCAGGCACTGATGTTAGACGAGAAGGCCTGGCTTGCAGTCTCCGCTCTAATTCATCCCAAAGGTGTTCTATCAGGTTGAGGTCAGGACTCTGTGCAGGCCAGTTAAAGCGGAGGTCCGCCCAGATTTTTTTTTTTTTTTTAAAAGTCAGCAGCTACTAACAGTGTAGCTGCTGACTTTTAATAGGGACACTTACCTGTCCTACTCGCCCACAATGTCGGTCCCCCGACGGCGATCGATCGCTGCTGGCAGGTCCCGGCTCCTCCATCCTGACTAAGGGAAACAGGCAGTGAAGCCTTACGGCTTCACTGCCTGTTTCCTACTGCGCATGCGCCGCTCGCACGGCGCTTTGTGAATGGGCGGCTTGCCTCCTGGGATACACACAGTTCCCAGAAGGCAGCGCGCCCCATTCACAAGAAGAGGAAACGGAAGTTCTCAATATGAGGATAAGGAAGAGGCACATTAGAGGCAGATTAGGGGACTTCCGCATAGCAACGGGCATTTCAGGTGAGTATAAAAAAAAAAATTATATTAATTTTTTTTTTAATGAATTTTAGGGTAAAAGATTTTTCAGGGTGGACCTCCGCTTTAAGTTCCTCCACCCCAAACTTGCTCATCCATGTCTTTATGAACCTTGCTTCGTGCACTGGTCCAAATCATTTGGTGGAAGAGGGATTGTGGTGTGGGGTTGTTATTCAGGAATTGGGCTTGGCCCCTTAGTTCCAGTGAAGGGAACTAATAAGGTGTCAGCATACCAAGACATTTTGGACAATTTCATGCTCCCAACTTTGTGGGAACAGTTTGGGGATTGCCTCTTCCTGTTCCAACATGACTGAGCACCAGTGTACAAAGCAAGGGAAAATGCACTTCTAGAAGAATGGTCAAACATTCCTAATAGACGCACTCCTAAACCTTAAGAACAGCCTTCCCAGAAGAGTTGAAGCTGTTATAGCTGCAAAGGGTAGGCCAACTCAATACTGATCCCTACAGACTAAAGCCTTGTACACACGGTCGGACTTCCATCGGACTTTTCCGTGGATTTTTGTCCGAACGGAGTTGGCCGGGCACACCCATAGCATACACACCACAGGACTTTTCTGCAAACTTTCCCAAAACTTTTTCCAAAATCACGTGGTTTTTCTGCTCTTTTCTGCTTTTTACCGCCACCCTTTGGTCAACTTCTGCTATTGTTGGTTGATTTTAACATTATTTGTTTTGTCCATCGGACAAAAGTCCGATGGTTTTCTGTACACACTTTGTTCCATCGGACTTTTGTTGGCCAAAAGTTTTTCCGTTTGCAGACCGAACTTTTGTCCGATGAAAACCAAAAAAGTTTGTACGATGGAGCGTACACACGGTCGGATTTTTTGTCAAACTTGCTCAAAATTAAGTTTGTTGGCAAAAAGTCAGACCGTGTGTACGGGACTTTAAGCTATATATTGTGACAGCAGGAAGGTAAAGTCACCTGGTTGCATCCAGGGGGGTAGATATATTTCGCCCAGATTCAGGCTTTACGCCGACTTATACAACTAGGTGGAGAGTTGTATAAGCCCAGCTGAGGCTAGTGGGCTCATGGATGACTCATACCTCTAGGGAGAGTGTGGGGCGTCGTGCAGACAGGGAGTTGATGAGACCAGCTGAAGCTTGTCAGCTCATTTAGGCCTCTATAAGAACTCCGAGATTCATTAGGTGTTTGCTCATGCCTGGAACCAGACCTGTGTGGACTGTCTAGGGAGAGTGAACCCCTGTGCGGTGAGACAAAGCCTG
Source organism: Rana muscosa (assembly GCA_029206835.1). Classification (NCBI taxonomy): domain Eukaryota; kingdom Metazoa; phylum Chordata; class Amphibia; order Anura; family Ranidae; genus Rana; species Rana muscosa. The sequence continues at coordinate 143,360,613 of CM055126.1, read as the reverse complement.
TGTGGCTATTTGCTTGGACATTTAAAACCAGGGACTTAGGGACTAGGACAGCACTAGGCTGATCCCAGTTGTTAGTTAGGAAACCTGTATGTTTAGTCAGAGGTCAAGTTGACCAGGATTTATTTTGTTTATGTTTCTTTTGCTTTGCTGTGTTTTGTCACTGTAAATAGAAAATAAACCGCACCTTTTTGATTTTGAAAACCACAACCTCCGTTTGCTGGGCCTGTTTTGTGTGGGGAGCCCATCCCGGGGGTCACACACACCCGCTGCCGAGCTAACCCCCTCACAGTTGGTGGAGAACCAGTGGCAGTTTTTTTTAAGCCAGCATGGAGGAGATACTGAAACAGCTGGCTCTAGCAAATGCCAATCAACAGCAGACAAATGCAGGTTTGCAAAGGAGCCTTGCAGCCCAGCAGCAAGCTCATCAACAGAGCCTTGCAGCCCAGCAGCAAGCTCACCAACAGAGTCTGGAAGCTCAGCAACAAGCCCAGCAGCAATCTGAGGCCCGCTTCATAGACCTGTTACAGAAGCAAGAGCAGAGACTACAACAAATGGAAGCAGTAATGCAGCAACGTCCGCAGACCAGTGAGGAAAGCCGTCCCACTAATACCGCGTCCTTTGGGGTGAGTCGTTTATTGACAAAAATGACTGGAGAGGATGATCCAGAGGTATTTTTGACCACATTTGAAAGGACCGCTGAAAGAGAAAAGTGGCCTGAGGAGCAGTGGGCTGGACTGGTGGCTCCTCTGTTAACTGGTGAATCGCAGAAAGCTTACTATGACCTAGAGCCTAACCAAGCAAAAGACTATGTGATGCTAAAAGCTGAAATTTTGGCAAGGCTGGGTGTCACCCAGGCTGTCCGGGCTCAGCGTGTGCATAACTGGACTTTCCAGCTTGGAAAACCCCCCAGGTCTCAAATGTATGATCTCATTCACCTGAGCAGAAAGTGGCTACAGCCAGAGACTTTGTCTGCACCAAAGATTGTGGAACGTGTTGTAATGGATCGGTTTTTGAGAGCTCTTCCTACTGCCATCCAAAAGTGGGTAAGCCATGGAGACCCAGAGATGGCCGATGGTCTTGTGGATCGTGTGGAGAAATACTTGGCTACAGAGAACCTGACGGCCTCTTCCAGAGACACTCGGATTTTCCACCCTAAGACCAGACCATCCCCAGGGGCGGATAAGAGGATTCCAAGGGGTGAGGGTGGAGAGAGTGAGAGGGTGGGAGCTCTACCCCAAGTTTGGCGAGAACAGCCTGGGAAATCAGCGGCTCAAGAGGCGGCAAGAAGGATCGTTTGCTACCGCTGCCGGCAAGCGGGACATATTGCAGCCAATTGCCCGGTTGTGGAGGAACCCATGCAGTGTGACTTTCTGACGGGCAGACGTCAGTCGCTGTGTGCGACAGTCGCATGCACTGCCATTCGAGGAACTGAGAAACATTTATGCAAAATGTGTGTTAATGGTAGAAATGTTGTGGTATTGCTGGATTCAGGTAGCCTTGTGACCCTGATAAAGGCTGAGTTAGTTAAAACAGAGGTCTTTGGGAATAGCAAGGTAGCTGTTATTTGTGTGCATGGGGACACCCGAGAGTATCCAGTGACTACAGTGTGTTTCGAGACCCCCAAAGGTACCCTCTCTCATCCAGTGGGCTTAGTATCTCAGTTACCGCATGACGCCATTGTGGGAAGGGATTTTCCGAAGTTCTGGGAACTGTGGGATGATCCTGAGCCCCCCACTGGTGCCCCTATGTACCAGGAATGTGATAGCCAGAACTCCCCTGAGAGTGGTGAGGACTCTCCGGAATTTCCCTTATCAGTATTGGCAGGGGAGACTCAAGAAACTGGAGAGGAGCCCACCTCCTCAGACGAAAACCTACCGTCTGTGGAGTTTTCTGATCTTGAGGTTCACAGGGAAAACTTTGCCACAGAACAGTTGAAAGACCCCGCCCTAATAAAGGCACGGGAAAACGTAGTGAAAATAGATGGCGAGTTAGTGAACCCAGATAATACCTGCACTTACCCATACTTCAGCGTAGAGAAGGACCTACTGTATCGGGTGGCAAAAAGGGCAGAAGAAACCGTTGAGCAGCTTGTGGTGCCCAAACCTTACAGGAAGTTGGTGTTGGAGTTGGCCCATGGGCACATTCTTGGAGGTCATCTGGGGACAGAGAAAACCCGAGAGAGGGTATTACAGAGATTCTATTGGCCGGGGGTGATGAAGGACATAGAAAATTATTGTTCCTCCTGCCCTGTGTGTCAGAGGTCGGCCCCGATGCCACATTTCCGTAGCCCGCTGGTCCCTCTACCCATCATTGAGGTCCCGTTTGAGAGGATCGCCATGGATTTGGTAGGGCCTATAATCAAGTCCGCTAGGGGGCACCAGTACATATTAGTTATAATGGACTATGCCACCCGTTATCCAGAAGCGATCCCTCTCCGAAATACCTCGGCCAAAACCATAGCCAAAGAGCTATCTCTTGTGTTTAGCCGGGTGGGTATTTGTAAAGAACTGCTTACGGACCAAGGTACACCCTTTATGTCCCGGGTTATGAAGGAGCTGTGTAAATTGTTCAAAGTGACGCAATTACGTACATCTGTGTATCACCCCCAAACCGATGGGCTGGTTGAAAGATTCAACAAAACCCTAAAACAAATGTTGAAGAAAGTGGTGGATAGAGATGGAAAGGATTGGGACTGTCTACTTCCTTATCTGATGTTTGCTATTAGGGAGGTGCCCCAATCCTCTACGGGATTCTCCCCCTTTGAGTTACTGTATGGGAGACACCCAAGAGGGCTGTTGGATATTGCCAAGGAAACTTGGGAAAGTGAGAGTTCTCCCCACAGGAGTGTGATTGAGCATGTCGCCCTGATGCAAGACCGAATTGCACAGGTAATGCCCATCGTGAAGGAACATTTGGCCCAAGCGCAGTTAGCACAGCAGAGAGTGTACAACCGTGGAGCCAAGACCCGTACCTTTTTCCCCGGGGGATAGGATACTGGTACTTGTCCCTACGGTTGAAAGTAAATTCCTTGCCAAATGGCAAGGCCCCTATGAGATAATGGAAAAAGTGAGCGAAATGAATTACAAGGTCAGACAACCAGGAAGGCGAAAGCCCGAACAGATCTATCACGTTAATCTGTTGAAAGCCTGGAGGGATAGAGAGTCCCCAGTCGCAGACACTTGGTCACCAGCTCAAACTGGTTGCGTGATTCCTGAGGTTGGAATAGCAGCCACCTTGTCACAACCCCAACAACAGGAGGTTAAGGAGTTTGTGCTTCGCAACAAGGAGGTATTCTCTGAGCTGCCGGGACAAACATCTGGGGTAGAGCATGACATCATTACCCCGCCCGGTGAAAGGGTGAAGTTAAAACCCTATCGGATCCCAGAGGCCCGACGGGAGGCAATACGGGAGGAAGTACAGAAAATGCTGAACTTAGGGGTGATAGAGGAGTCCCAAAGTGATTGGTCTAGTCCCATTGTGTTGGTGCCTAAACCGGATGGGAGCTGGCGATTTTGTAACGATTTTCGTCAGTTGAACAAAGTTACAAAATTTGACACCTACCCCATGCCACGTATAGATGAGTTGATCGACCGGCTGGGAACAGCCCGATACATGACGACTCTTGACCTCACAAAAGGGTATTGGCAAATCCCCCTGGCCAAGTCGGCCAAAGAGAAAACCGCATTTGTAACCCCAGACGGGGCGTTCCAATATAAAAGAATGCCGTTCGGGTTACAGAATGCGCCAGCCACATTCCAGCGGAAAATGGACCAGATGCTGAGGCCCCATCGGAAGTATGCTGCGGCTTACCTGGATGACGTAATTGTCCATAGCACAGATTGGGCCTCACATCTGCCAAAAGTGCAAGCAGTCCTGGACTCTGTTCGGGAAGCGGGGTTTACGGCTAATACCAAGAAGTGTACCATTGGGCAGGAGGAGGCCAAATATCTTGGGTACACCATTGGGAGGGGAGTAATAAAACCCCAACTCAACAAAGTCGAGGCCATCCAGAGTTGGCCACGTCCCAACAGCAAGAAGCAGGTACGAGCCTTTCTGGGAATCGCTGGGTATTATCGGCGATTCATTCCCCACTTTGCTTCTAAGGCTGTGCCCCTAACCAACCTGACGAAGGGGAAAGGGTCGGTCATGATTAAATGGACCCCTGAGGCAGCATTCCAATTCTTGAAACAAGCCTTATGTAGCCAGCCAGTGTTGTACTCACCCGACTTCTCTAAAGACTTTGTCGTACAAAGTGATGCGTCAGATGTGGGGTTAGGAGCAGTATTGTCCCAGGTCTGGAACGGGGAAGAGCACCCAGTCATTTACCTCAGCAGGAAGTTGAAGTCCCATGAGGTAAATTACGCCACCGTTGAAAAGGAGTGTTTAGCGGTGAAGTGGGCTCTAGATTCCCTTCGGTACTACCTGCTAGGTAGGCACTTTGACATGGTTACGGATCACGCTCCGTTAAAGTGGATGGCTCAAAACAAGGAGACAAATAGAAGAGTGAATAGGTGGTTCCTGGCCCTCCAGGAATTCAACTTCACAGTAAAGCATCGCCCTGGCGTTCAAATGGGGAATGTGGATGCTTTGTCTCGAGTACATGAATGCCTGATTGCTGGTGTTCCAACCCCGAGGTTAAAACAAGAGGGGGGGGGTATGTGACAGCAGGAAGGTAAAGTCACCTGGTTGCATCCAGGGGGGTAGATATATTTCGCCCAGATTCAGGCTTTACGCCGACTTATACAACTAGGTGGAGAGTTGTATAAGCCCAGCTGAGGCTAGTGGGCTCATGGATGACTCATACCTCTAGGGAGAGTGTGGGGCGTCGTGCAGACAGGGAGTTGATGAGACCAGCTGAAGCTTGTCAGCTCATTTAGGCCTCTATAAGAACTCCGAGATTCATTAGGTGTTTGCTCATGCCTGGAACCAGACCTGTGTGGACTGTCTAGGGAGAGTGAACCCCTGTGCGGTGAGACAAAGCCTGTGTGGCTATTTGCTTGGACATTTAAAACCAGGGACTTAGGGACTAGGACAGCACTAGGCTGATCCCAGTTGTTAGTTAGGAAACCTGTATGTTTAGTCAGAGGTCAAGTTGACCAGGATTTATTTTGTTTATGTTTCTTTTGCTTTGCTGTGTTTTGTCACTGTAAATAGAAAATAAACCGCACCTTTTTGATTTTGAAAACCACAACCTCCGTTTGCTGGGCCTGTTTTGTGTGGGGAGCCCATCCCGGGGGTCACACACACCCGCTGCCGAGCTAACCCCCTCACAATATATTTATTGATTTTCTATATAGTTGTTAGGCTACATGACCAGTGGTAGACCGAAATTGGTTGCTCCTTAACTACATAGTTACTTATAGTTAGTCTAGTAGAAAAAAGTCCATCCAGTCCAACCAATACAAAGAAACAAATTCTCTTTAATCAGAAATTATGCAGGCCAAAGTGTTATAAGAATAAGAGAATTGAATATAAATAATATAAATTAAAAATTAACATAAATATTACATTCAAAGTTTTTAACCAATACCAATTAATAAAAAACATAACCTGAAAACAAAGAGGAAAAACACAGATTAACATGGTATCAACTTATGCCACAGGCCCCTGGCAATGCCCTACCTCACCAAAATCTTTGGAGTGTGTACACCTTGCAATCCAGTTAATTGTACCTGACACTTGCCCCTTGGCACATTGGTACCATCAAACCAAAAGTTCTTGAGGGGACCCAGCCTTCCATGATCTAACAATCCATAGGCCACTTATACCTCCTCCATTATTTTCCACATCTTAGTTGTGAAATTTAGCATTATCAGGAGTCCACCAACTTATAACTACAAAGACTGGAAACCGCATCCCCCCAAAAGTAAAGCCTACACTCCAAGCTAACATAACTATTACTAACTAAATTTAACCTCCACAAAGCTAACCCCCAGGACAAAAGAAACTAAAACATTAACGGGAGGGTGGACAGGATAGTGTTGTCAGAGGAAAATGGCTGCTACCTACCGGGCCCTGCAACCCTTACCTCCTAAAGTTCCACCCACCAGCTAAATTCCCACTAGTCCAGCACCCCCTAGCCCGTACCTACCCCATAATACCTATTTGCCGATTTAAGCAAAAAACTTCCCATTTGACATCGCCATTGGCCCAACTTGGTCAAGCCTCTTGTCCACCCAAACCTATGGGGAGTTGCATTCACACTAGACCTTTACGTTTAGGTTATTTAAAGATGGATTCTAGGTATGGTATATTTTTACATACCGTATATACTCGAGTATAAGCCAACCCGAATATAAGCCGAGGCACCTAATTTTACCACAAAAACTGGGAAAACATATTGACTCGAGTATAAGCCTAGGGTGTCCATCTGCATGCCTCACTGTGCCTCACTTTGCCTCACTGTGTCCATGTCTCACTGTGCCCATGCCTCACTGTGCCCATGCCTCACTGTGTCCATGACTAGACTGACGTTTAACATGGGAGTCTACGGAAGGGATGCCCGGGTTTGAAAAATCGGTGCTCCCTGGCCGTAGGTCCCCTAGACAACATGTGTGCCAAGTCCTGGGTCCAGGGGACCTACGACCGGCCAGTACTGGGTCCTCAAAATCAATGGAGAAATTACCGTTTAACATGGGAGTCTATGGAAGGGGTGCCCGGCTTTGAAAAGTCGGTGCTCCCCGGCCGTAGGTTCCCTGGACAAAAAACTTTTCACACTTGTAGAGGAAGAGTGGGGCTACATGTATGCCAAGTTCCGGGTCCAGGGGACCTACGACCGGCCAGTACTGGGTCCTCAAAATGAATGGAGAAATTACCGTTTAACATGGGAGTCTATGGAAGGGGTGCCCGGCTTTGAAAAATCTGTGCTCCCCGGCCATAGGTCTTACGGACAAAAAACTTTGCACACTTGTAGAGGAAAAGTGGGGTTGCATGTGTACCAAGTTTCGGGTCCAGGGGACCTACGACCGTCCGGTACTGGGTCTCCAAATTCTGGGAGATCAGGCGCAAAAAAGGTGACTCGAGTATAAGCCGAGGGGGGCATTTTCAGCACAAAAAAATGTGCTGAAAAACTCGGCTTATACTCGAGTATATACGGTAGTTACATTTATCCAGCGTGAACTAATGTTAAAATGTATATACCATATCTGGCTGATGCAGCTGGAAGCTTGATATCGCTAAAGTCCCCGCTACACCAGTGATCTCCACTTGTTTCCAGGTTCTGTACTGAGCAGCTGGCCTGCTGCATTCTAAACCCAGAAGGTCGGCTGCTCATCACAGGCACCATTTAGAGAATGCCTTGCATTTTCTGAATGACTGCAAAGTGTTCTGTGATTTGACGATGTGAAGAGGCGGGATGGTGACATTCAGAGTATCTAATCTGCCCCTGGACGCCCTGAATTTTATTTTCTCAAAACACAGCTAAACTGAATGTACATTATACTAGATATGAATGCACATAAACATATGCATGTTATTGCCAGTGTGAATGAGGCCTTAGCAACGTTTTATCTTCATTTACCATTTCACATTTTTTCATTGCTGTATCAAGTAATCACTTGTGTTTAAAAGTGCTTTTGATTTGTTGTCAAGTTAGTTAATTTATGAGATGCATTTTAGAAATAACTAGCAAACAAATTTGAGTTTAGCTTCATGTTTGTGTTGGTTTGGTTAGTGTCAGCCTGCTAAAACATATGTATTTCCCCTCCAGCTTTGTCTATCATATAGGAGTCAGGAAACACGCTCCTGGCCTGTTCAAATCAAACCTGGCCAGGTCACCCAATAATTGACAAGCACTTTTAGTTTGATTAATTACATTCTTACAGATGCTGTTATGAGCTTTTCTGTGCCAATGCATGTTGCTCTTTTCATTGTAGAATGAAAATAAAAGTTCATTCTTCTTTCTGTGACTTTTGAGAATATGAATATATACTGTATATATAATCTATGTGTGAAAAATAACATGGCGCCACGTCCCTAAAATACTATAAAGAATGGTCATTTGAATAGTGCCTGAAAAGTCCCATCCATTGATTTCCTTTTTACAATACGTACACTTTGTGTTGGTCTATCACATAAAATCTAATTAAAAGAATTAATGTTTTTGGTTGTAACATGACAAAATGTGGAAAATTTCAAGGGATATGAATACTTTTTCAAGGCACTACATATATACAGCACATGTAATGATTTTTTTTTTTCAATTCCTATAGGTCTATTATTTTTTATTATTATTTTTTTTTTTTTAACTGTGTTTTGGTAAATGTAGCCACTAATCTTTTTTCATTGCCATTACCTGACCAAGGTAAAATTGAATTGCTTGGTATATTATTGTACTTTTCACATTATTGCTGTTTTACACTCCTTTCTTATACTGTATAAACCTGAATATATTTCTGTGTGTCATGATGTCATACTATTCTTGTCCGGAAAACCAAGGTTAGTTACTTGACACATGTGAAAGCATTCTATAATGAAATTCATAGCTGAAGATTTATAACAAATTAATAAATGGACTTCTACAAGAGGCAGACATTTATAAACGTTGTCTTGGATATATGGGCCAGTACATGTCGCTGATTGGAATTTGCAATGCAATCTGTCTGTATTTGAGTTGAGTTGAGTTGAGAGGTATCTTGATATAGCGCGATCTTGCCCCGAAGGGTCCCGACGCGCTTACAAACTCATACACATACTAGGGCCAATTTATAGACAGGATCTGATTAACCTACCAGCATGTCTTTGGAGTGTAGGAGGAAACCGGAGTACCCGGAGGAAACCCACGCAGACACAGGGAGAACATGCAAACTCCAGGCAGATGGTGTCGTGGTCGGGATTTGAACCAGCGACCCTATTGCTGCTAGATGAAAGTGCTACCCACTACACCACTGTGCTGTTGCTTTCCATTTATTTTTTTATGCATTTTCTGAAGAAAAAAAAAATGCAGCTAAGCATGTCTGTAAAACTAATCACTGAAAAATCATAAAAGCTTTACCAGGTTATTGTAATTTAAAAACAAATTTTAATTTGCTGCTTTAATTAAAATAATATCTGATGATCCTGACACAAAGGTCCTTTATCAGGTATGCTCTGTTATAGGGTGACAACACACTGTCCTTTCTCCTAGTCGTTCTCCTGCGTTGTCACCCTGTCACATGCTGTCACCATCGGGACTAATTAGATTTTCTGCAGATTTTTGTCTTCAGATTTACCAAAACCATAGAATATGGAGGTCAAACCTTAAAAGTTTTAATTTGTATGCAAGCAGGCAGGCCCTTGTACTACATGGTTTTGGTAAATCTAAAGACAAAAATCTGCAGAAAATCTAATGCCGCGTACACACGACTGCTTTTAATGTCATTGAAAAAACAACGTTGTTCTCGACGTGATTCTTCTCAAGCCTGCCTTGTCTACACACTATCATGAAAAAAAAATGCTCGAGCAAAGCATGAAATGTACGACGGCACTATAAAGGGGAAGTTCCATTCGGATGGCGCCACCCTTTGGGCTGCTTATGCTGATCCTTGTGTTAGTAAAGTTTGGTGAGAGACGATTCGCGCTTTTCAGCCTCGTGCTCTTCAGTCCTTTACAGCGTGACGAATGTGCTATCTCCATTCTGAGCGCTAGTTTTACCAGAACGAGCGCTCCCGTCTCATCACTTGCTTCTGAGCATGCACGTTTTTTTCACGTCGTTAAAGCCTATACACACCCGTTTTTCATGACGAGAAAAATTAGAGCATCTTCCAAATTTTTAATGGCCATTTTTCACATCGTGAAAAATGCTCTGGAGCCTACACAGGATCGTTTTTAATGACCAAATAAAAAAATGGCATTTTTCTCGTCATGAAAAACGGTCGTGTGTACGCGGCATTATAGTGTGTATGGGGCTTTAAAATGACCACGCTGATGCACATTGCAAAGGCATGTTCTACTGTTGTCACCATCATAAAATCCACCCTGGAAAATGACATGCAGGGATGATTTTAGGTGGGTAGCTGCAAAATGGATGCAGGGGATCGGAATGAATTTTTTTTAAAATAGTATTGTGTTTTAAAAAAAATTTTGGTTGTTTATGATGCACAGCGCTTTAGCAAACAAATTATTCAGTTAGAATTTACAGTACATCTGTTTTCGACAACATACCTAGTAATTGGCTTGTGTTAGGCTTCAACAGCAACATGTCCCTGGGAGAAAAAATAATAACAGCCTAACATCATCATTCATTTTAATTCACGTTGGCAACTGTCTGTTGACCATGCAGACGCTATGATGACCTAGCACAATACAAGGACGGAGTGACGGCACTGATCGTGACTCTGCCAGTTCTCCAGAGAGAAGTTGAACAGTCGCAGCAGATTATAATGACATTGATCTCGGGACCTTGTGTTAGCAATCACAAAGCACTTTAGGTAATTTGTGTACCTGCAGCATCTTAGCTGTGCCCAGGAAGTCAGGCTGGAGGAAACTGCAGCACGTGCAGCTGAGGACCTTTAAATGGGTTTAGGGACAGATGATGGCAACTAATTATTTCCTCACTGAATTAGTTTCCTTTGCAAAGTTAAACACTTCACTATTGGAAATGTGTAATGTGCTCTAATTGCACTTTCCCCTCACTTAACCCTTCGGTGGGTATACCCCCACCTGGATATGAGGGAGAAGAAAATGTGTTTACTGTAGCAGGCTTTACAGAAAATCAAAAGAAGAAATATTATACTCTATTACAAATACATAGCTATTTAGTGAATTCTTCTATAGAGCAATGCTAATGTGATGTAATCCAGAACAATCATAAATTGTCTTTTTTTTTTTTATATATAAGTGCTTTATTTTGATTTCTTTTCATTATACAATTTCATTAGGTCCTGCATATACATATTATTGGTCATGACGGAGAGCGTGAAACATGAAATATCCATATCATACAACATATTGCATAGAGGTGGTGCCAGGTTGAGAAGTCATGAGTACCTGCAAACCCATAACTGATAACTGATAACTGATGTGAGGGAGAGTTAAGAGAAGTTAAACCTTGTAATTAACCACTTCAGCTCCGGAAGGATTTACCCCCTTTCCTAAACAGGCTATTTTTTGCGATACTGCACTGCGTTGTTTTAACTGACAATTGCGCGATCGCGCGACGCTGTACCCAAACAAAATTGATGTCCTTTTTTTTCCACAAATAGAGCTTTATTTTGGTGTTTTTTTTTTATCACCTCTGCGGTTTTTATTTTTTGTGCTATAAACAAAAAAAAAACCCTGATAATTTTGATAAAATAAAAACTTTTTTTTACTTTCTAAATATAATAGGTAATCTTGCGAGCAACTAAAATACAATCTGAGTAATATATGCAAGCAGCAAGTAACACACTCCCAATATAAATGTGCAAATAAACTCAAACAAATAGTGCTGCGCTATTGATAATAAAAGTATCCAACCACTTCGACCCCTTTCATACTGGGTCATTTTGCAGGCGCTATTGCGCTAAAAATAGCGCCTACAAACCGACCTGAAACAGCCGTTGCTGTGTCTCCAGTGTGAAAGCCCAGAGGTGTGTATAACGCTCCTCCAACGCTCCTGCCCATTGAAATCAATGGGCACCGCGGCTATACCGCCTCTGCAGAGGCGCTTTGCAGTGGTTTTTAACCCTTTCTCGGCAGCTAGCGTGGGTAAAACCGCACCACTAGCGGCCGAATAGCGCCACAAATCCCACGGTAAAGCGCCGCTACCTCCCACCCCAGTGTGAAAGGGGCCTTAGTGTATCAATTCTCCTGTGTAAATATTAGTGCTAACATAATAACATGTGAATATACAATAATATGATACATTCATGTGTATTTCTTCTTGTAATAATATAAATCCTGTGCTTGAGTGTAATCATTTAACCACTTCCCGCCCAGTCAATACCTGTCAATAATCACCCCATCTGTCAATCATCTGTCACAGGCCCACCTCCATCGGTACCGCCATTGGCACCGCCACACAGGCTACCAATACCGCCATCGGTACCAGTACCGCCACCAAGCCCAGCATCTATACTGCCACACAGGCCCGCTACCAGTATCACCACTAGTGCCGCCATCGGTACCACCACCCGTACCACCGTCGGTAGTGCCACCACCACCTGTACCACCACCTGTACCGCCATCGGTACCATCACCACCCATACCGCCATTGGTACCACCACCACCTGTACCGCCATCGGTACCACCACCACCCATACCGCCATCGCTACCACCACCACCCGTACCGCCACCTGTACCGCCATCGGTACCGCCGCCACCACCACCACCCGTACCGCCATCGGTACCACCACCACCACCTGTACCGCCATTGGTACCACCACCACCCATACCGCCATCGGTACCACCACACAGGCCCACCACTAATACCTCCATCGGTACTACCACACAGACCGCCACCACTACCACCAGCAGTACCATTACACAGGCCCACCAATAAGCACTGCCATAATGTCCCAAAGGGTTTACACACCTGAGGAGGCATATGCCATTCTTGCCATGTCGGATGATGAGAGCAGCGGGGAGCTCCCATTATCCGATTCTGGTTCGGAATACGAGCCAGTGGAGGATAGTGGCTCAGAGTCCGAGTCCCCGGAGGAAACCGTCCCTCCCAAAAGAATGCGATCGGCACCAAGATCAGCACCAAGATCAGCACCAAGATCAGGAGAACTGCCCACCACCAGCAGCGCCATACCCCAGGAAGAGGAGCCCAGTACAAGCAATGGAAATGCACGCCCAACCCGAAGAATCCAGCCCCAATCCTACCTTCCCGATGCCCTGGCAAACCCCTTATGGTTGCCTGCCAACTCAGGATCCGCTATCATCCCCCTTTCACTGCACAGCCAGGTGTGCAGCCCGACACTACAAATTTTTCTAAATTTTGATTATTTTTGTTTATTTTTCCCACAAGATTTGCTGCAGAATATAGTGGATCAAACGAATCTGTATGCATCCCAATTTATTGCTGCCAACCCCGATTCTTCCTACGCCCGCATGTTCCAGTGGCGGCGTCTAACATTGGAGGAATTTAAATTATTTTTGGGCCTTATGTTCAATATGGGGCTTACAAAAAAGAACGAAGTCCATTCATATTGGTCCAAACGCCCCATCCAACACATGCCCATATATTCCGCTGTCATGTCCAGGAAAAGATACGACATGATTATGCGCTTTCTCCACTTCAATGACAATTCACAGTGCCCTCCCCGAGATGATCCCAACTACGACAAATTGTACAAGATACGCCCCCTAATCAATGCCTTTTCCCAGCGATTTGAAGAAGTTTTCATCCCAGACCAAAAAATTTGTGTGGACGAGTCCCTCGTACATTTCACCGGCCGACTGCAGTTCAAGCAGTACATACCAAGCAAGAGAGCCAGGTATGGGTTAAAATTAAATAAATTATGTGATCGAGCCACTGGATACGTCTGCAAATTCAGGATCTACGAAGGCAAAGACTCCCAGCTCCAGCCCCGTGATTGCCCCACATATATTGGAACCAGTGGGAAAATTGTCTGGGAGTTGGCATACCCCCTGTTCGGAAAAGGTTACCATTTATATGTTGATAATTATTATACCAGCCTGCCCCTTTTTCGCCACCTTTACAGTAAACAAACCCCGGCCTGCGGTACCTTAAAAAAAAAACGGAAGGGATTCCCACAAAATTTATTGACAAAAAAATTGCGACCTGGAGAATCGGCATCCATGAGGAACGAGGAGGTTTTGGCCATGAAGTGGAGGGACAAGAAAGATGTCCACATCCTCTCTACGATCCACAATGACACCATGGTGGAGATCCCAAGAAGGCGTGGCTCCATTGTAAAGCCTGAATGTGTCCACGACTACAATTTGTACATGGGGGGGGGTGGATTTAAACGACCAGATGCTACAGCCCTACTGTCACGTACCTGACGGTGATGAGCCCGGATCTGCAGAGGGAGGCCTCTCTTACGGCTTCCACCGGCGGCCCCTGGTACTGAAGACAGGAGGCACGGAGGTAGAAGGGGTACGAGTGCCTGGCAGGATGGATCAAGGTAGAGTAGAGTCTGAAGACTGGGACGGATCCAGGCACCCAGGAAGTATGGCAGGCTGAACCGGAACCAGGAACACAGCAACTGGACTGGAACTGAAGAGACTGGCTGGACTGGAACCAGGATACAGCAACTGGACTGGAACCAGGAACAAGCAACTGGACTGGAACTGATGAGGCTGACTGGACTGGAACCAGGACACAGCAACTGGAGAGATTGGTCGGACAAGCCGGGTCGGTAGTATTGGCTGACGGCAAGGTACTGGAGGATCAGGCAGAAGATTGGTCAAACAAAGCCGGGGGTCAGAGGCAGGCAGGAAACTGGAAGGGTCAAGGCAAGCCGGGTCGGATACAGGTAAATACACGAATCAGGTCTCTTTGGGTACTACACGCTGTAGAGCAGACAGCAGGGACTGTCTGTCACAGGCATGTTTAAATAGCTCTTCTGGCGCGCTTTGTGGAGCGTGCGCGCGCCCCCGCTAAGCGCGTGCGCGCGCACGTGCTCGCCATCGCGCGCGCGTGCCCGTACCCGAGATTCGGAATCAGGAAGTCCAGGAATCCTGTAGCTGACAGGATTTCTATGACACCTACTTATCAACCAGAAAGTCCCATTATTGGCACAAAAAAGTTGCGTTTCACATGGCCCTTTTTAATTCGTTTGTCTGCTACCAAAAAGCAACTCAAAATCACCGACTCCACTACCTCCAATATATCGAAGATATCATCGATGCCCTCATTTACCAACAAGATCCCGCCCCAGGAAGCATTCGCTCTGATAGTGTGAGTCGGCTTCACGAGCGACACTATCCCTTTAGCATCCCCCCCACAGAATCTGGAAGAAGACGCCAAAAGAAATGCCGTGTATGCAGCAGAGGAGGAGTAAGAAGAGACACCAGCTATTATTGTCCCGATTGTCCCTCCCAACCTGGCCTGTGCATCGGAAATTGCTTCAAAAATTATCATACATCCATTAGTTCCCCTTATTATTAACAGACTGCCATTTCCCTATTTGCCTGCTACCATGTTACTAACTACCTTCCATGTTAATTAACTGACCCTGGCCTGTTTACCGACGATGCCTCTGCCTGCCGATTTAAACCACGTTTCTGACTTCCACGTGTACCGACCTTGGCCTGTTAATCGACCATGTTTTTGCCTGCCACTTGGACTGATCTTTTGGCCATCTACTTTTAGTACACAGGGGTCTCACATATGTGAGGGGCTTCAGAATAGCGTTCTGAGTAGAGAAAACCAGTTTTTCGTTTTCTGTGCTCCAAGAACAGGGTCTGGTTGCCCGGAGGCTTCAAAGCGATTTGGGTGGGAGAAGCCTCTACCCCTGTCCCCCTGGCCCTAAGCTTGATGGTCCTTCCTGCTGCCTGGACCAATAATTTGGCTGTGCTGACCATATTACTGCCTGTAATGACCCATGACATTATGGACCATGTTTCTTCCTGCTGCTTGGACCAATACTTTGGCTGTGTTGACCATATATCTGCCTGCTGCCTCTACTGACTTTGGACAGCATTTCTGCCGGGACACCTCTGCCTGCTACCTGGACCTGTGCTCTGGCTGTGCTGACAGTATCTCTGCCTGTGCGAACTATGGACAGTATTCCTGCCTGCTGCCTGGATGATTGCTTTTGCTGTCGCTGACCTCATCCCTGCCTGCTGCCTGGACCGATGCTCTCCTCTGTGGACCACTGCACTTCTAAAACCACAGGTAATCTTTTGTTATTTGGTATGTACCTGCTATGTGTTAGATATATGAAGGGCCTTCAAAAATGTGATCGGTAGTCAGAAAATGATATGTGCAATTAATGCTGCTAGAATGCCTGGAGGTGCTACTTGGATGTTGGGCCTCTGTATGTGGCCAGGCTGTGTAAAAGTCTCAAACATGTGGTATCGCCATACTCAGGAGGAGTAGCAGAATGCATTTTGGGGTGTAATTTTTGCTATGTACATATTATGTGTTAGAAATATCTTATAAATGGACAACTTTGTGTAAAAAAAAATGCATTTTCATTTTTTCCTCCACATTTTCCAAAACCTTCTGGAAAAAAATGAACTGTTCAAAAGACTCATAATGCTTCATAGATTATACGTTGGGGTGTGTGCTTTCCAAAATGGGGTCATTTTGTGGAAAATTCTATTGTCCTGGTGCTCCAGGGCCTTCAAAATTGTAATAGGTGGTTGAGAAAGGATATGTGCGATTTATGCTTGTAGAACGCCTGAAAGTGCTACTTCAATGTTGGGCCTCTGTATATGGCCAGGCTGTGTAAAAGTCTCACACATGTGGTATCGCTACACTCAGGAGGAGTAGCAGAATGTATTTTGGGGTGTAGTTGCAATTATGCATATGCTGTGTGAGAGAAAAAAACTGTTAATATGACCAGTTCGTGTAAAAAAAAAAAACTTCAAAAAACTCACCACGCCTCTTAGTAAATACCTTGGACTGTCTACTTTCCAAAAAGGGGTAATTTTGGGGTATTTGTACTTTCCTCGCTTGTTAGTGTCTCAAGAAATGAGATATCCCTTCAGTACATCAGGCGTGATCAGATGTGATAAATTTTCAGTGATTGCCACCATAGTTTGTAGACTCTATAACTTTCACAAAGACCAAATAATATACACTAATTTGGGTTCATTTTACCAAAGATATGTAGCAGTATACATTTTGGCACAAATTTATGAAGAAAAATTACTTATTTGCAAAATTTTACAATAGAAACTAAAAAAAAGTGTTTTTTTTTTTTAAAAATTGCTGTTTTTTTGCTTATATCACAAAAAATAAAAAACCCAGTGGCGATTAAATACCACCAAAAGAAAGCTCTATTTGTGAGAAGAAAATGATAAAAATTTTGTTTGGATACAGTGTAGCATGACCAAGTAATTGTCATTCAAAGTGTGAGAGTACTGAAAGCTGAAAATTGGTCTGGGCGGGAAGGTGCATAAGTGCATGGTATTGAAGTGGTTAATTAATGAAAATGTCAAAAAAAAGTTGTAAAGTTGAGTCTTCACAAATTCTCAGAAATCCGTGCTTTGTATCTATTCACCTAAGTGCTCCCCCATAAGAAATGCGCTCACCTCACAGAGTGTGACCTCACACTTAAGTTTAGTCAAATAAAGCTTTTTAGTCACCCCGGCCTAATGCCGCGTACACACGACCGTTTTTAATGTCATTGAAAAAACTGCATTTTTCTCAACGTGAATTTTCGTTTTTCCTCTCAAGCCTGCCTTGCCTACACACTATCGTGGAAAAAAATGTTCAAGTAACGCACGGTGACGTACAACACGTACGACGGCACTATAAAGGGGAAGTTCCATTCGGATGGCGCCACCCTTCATGTTAGTAAAGTTTGTTGAGCGACGATTCGCGCTTTTCAGCCTCGTGCTTTTCAGTCCGTTACAGAGTGACGAATGTGCTATCTCCATTACGAACGCTAGTTTTACCAGAACGAGCGCTCCAATCTCATACTTGATTCTGAGCATGCACATTTTTTTTCACGTCGTTAAAGCCCACACACGGCCGTTTTTCATGACGAGAAAATTGACAATGTAAAAAACGATGTGAAAAATTAGAGCATGTTCCAATTTTTTCATGGCCGTTTTTCACGTCGTGAAAAATGCTCTGAAGCCCACACACGATCATTTTTAATGACCATTTAAAAAAAAAACATTTTTCTCGTCATTAAAAACAGTTGTGTGTACACGGCATGACAGATAATGCTTTCCTCCTCATTGGTCCATTGATGCGCCTCCATTATGACTCGATATATATATATATATATATATATATATATATATATAGGGGATGGATAGGGGAGTAGAGCTTTTTTGTTAGGCAGGAATACAGGATTTAGCTGCGTTTAGCAGATGTTCTAGAATGGATTTACAATATGTCTTCATGGATATAGAAAACCGGTGTAGTAGAAAGAAGACTGGGTTGTGAGGGAGTTGGAAATCGGTGAGTTTTTGAGATAGTTACCTTACCTGTAACCCAAAGGGTTTTAGAACAGGACAGGACCAGATGATGTGTAAATAACGTGCTAATTGCCTTTTTACATCTCCAGCAGGTATCTCTCACTTCAGGAAACATTTTGCTGAGAACGTCAGAAGTTTTGTACCATTGATTATACCATTAGATATAGAACAAGGGGGTTAAGGAACCAAAATAGTTCAGCTTATGACAGTCTGGTCACCAACTAGGTACCTCAGCAACTAGCCCAATAGCACTAAAGACATTAGAAGGTCAGAAGATTATCACCCATAAAGTAGTTATAAATGAGGACCAGCCATGGTATAACTGGTTACTGCTTTATTGAAATCACAAAGAAGTAAAAAAATTGGCCAAATGCCATAAATCCTCCAAACACCATTAAAAAAGGTTATCATCCTAAAGGCACACTTGGTCCCAGGCTACAGTCACATGCATACCACTGTCACAGCAAAGCCAATTATAGTTGCTGCAAAATAATAGATGATTTCTTGTAGCCCTTACTGTCCACAAAGTTCCAACATGCAGTTATACACAGAAATCCCAATTGTATTCTGCAGGCCAAAAGTTGTACAGCATGGTGGTAATTTAAAGAAGTGCAGGCTTTCCCTGCCACCACTGACCACAGTATGAGAGTCACTTCAGCTGGCTCAATTCTGTAGTCCACTGCTGGGGGGCCTCAGGAAAATATTTAGGGTCCCGCATTCTGCACAGTTGATGAGCTGCAGGAGCCAAGGCTTCAACCTCGAGACCTTCCATGAAAAGTCTACTGTAGAATTGTACCTGGAGGCGACCCAAATGTTAATTGCCTTGATATCCCAGTATAAATCAGAAGGTGAAAGAGCCCAACCTGCTTTTAAATATTGGAGCCAACAATACTCTCCCATCATTAGGGCACAAAAAATGGGATGGGATTGAATGAACTCAAAGGAAACTATAACCAAATGGATCTATATTGGATCTGGTGTAAACTCTCCTTTTTGCATGGAATTGTGCAATATGATCAGCAGCAGTTAATTAAAATAATCTTAGACCCTTTCACCCTTTGGTATAGTGCCTGTTTCTATATATCTACCTTTTGTGGTGATAATAGGCAAAGCCAGTCCATGACCACGTGCCATGCCCCACTATGGAAGGGGCATATGCCGACTGCCCAGCAAGGTGGGTGTGCAGTACATATTATCTGAAACTATGCTGTCATAAGCAATTTGCTATTCAGAGCAGCAATTTATTTTATTATATGAGCAAAATGTTAGCCCTAAAAATGTCAGTAAAGCTCTTGAACAGGTTAAAGACTTCCAGATTAAAGACTGCATTGCCAAAATGAGGTGAATTGCTGGTTTAATTAGATATATGTTTTGAGCTGACATGTAGAAAGCATAGTTTTGTTGTGGGAATCATTTGGCTGGAATCCCTATTGTATCTACCATACATGCAGTGCCCTCTTACTGTCTGCAGAGGTCACTGTTCCATTACTATGGCATGAATTTGCTGGACATGCATGTGTACTAATAAAGCTGTTGCAAAGGTACCTGTTACCTTTGCTTCTTGTACAATAGAAATCCAAACACCCAACATAACTATTATCCTACCCGTTATAGATCATAATAGTAAATAGAATGGTGCTTTTCTAATCCCTTCTGTCACCCCCAGCAAGTTTCTCTGGTTTTCTATGAATCATAATGATGTAACCCACGTTACATTAATAGCTCACTAAGATCAGATCTTTGTGTCTCCTGATATATATTCATCAAAGATTTAATACTAATAGACTTAAATATGCAATCACACATTAGCTCTTGATTAAATTAATGACTGCATTACAGTTAAAGGGAATTTATAGCAGTAATTTCAACTCCTTTGGGGGAAAGGACTGTGAGAAAATACTCAAGGATCAAAAAGCAGGATGCAAACTTTTAGAACTGACCAGTTCCACATACAGGATAAATCAGAATGGGTTCCCTGAGTGTTGTTTAAACTATGTTGTGTTAAAGGACAGAAATGTTTCTTTATGTGCTTCCATTGCTTTTAAATGTTTAATTTTGAGAATTGTAAAATAGACTGGTTGAAGCTGTGTCAGTATGGCCAAACGCCACCCATAAAAAAAAAAATGCCATTTTGAAGGCCCAGCCTTTCACACTCCAAAGTTATGGCACTGTATAGGTCGCCAAGTTTTGGCTGAATCAACATATTGTACATATCAATCATTCCAGAAGCAGCCATAGAAAAAAAAATTGTGTTGGCATCAGTTAATTCAATCAATAACCCTATGTAAAAAAAAATATTCTGAAATAATGTACAAATTATTGAAGCAATCTGCTTCCACATAGGGAACCTCCTGTCTTAACTGGCTCCAAATCTTAGTCTTTGTCTGACAGTGACATAACTTCCATATACAAAAGAGATCCTTGACAGCCGGGTCCAGAAACCAGCAATACACAACAATAGCAATGAACCAATAGTATGCTACAAAAGCTTACGTGTAGACAGGAAATGGCTCAAGGAGGAATGAGTTCAATAAATCCAAAAGAGTACCAAAAAATAGTAAAACTTTTTTTGGAAATAAAAAATTACACAAGTTTACAATACACAGTGCTTTAGCAAACTAAATGTCATCAAGTTAGATTTTAATGGTAACATATTTTGTGGAATTTATCAATTTTAGATGTATTTTGTATCTTTCAATTATAGAATAACCATTGTAAAGACAGAAAGGGGTTCCGATCTTCCCATTTTGCGATGAACCCAGTGAGTTCATTGGACAGAACATCTAGTACTGTACAGTAAAGGGACAGTCTCATGGGAACAGTGAGTGGGCCAGCTGAACAGAAGTGGAGCTGTCACTGGAGCTCCCTCCCTCTGCTCTGCTTTGTAAGCTTACACACAAACCTCTCTGGCAGTATATTTATCTTTGCGGGTTTACATGGCAGAAAGTAACGCTATTTATTGAAACAGCCCAAATAAAAGGGCGATTTACTCTCACTGGGACCGTCAGGCCAAACTATGTTCAGTGTAAAGAGAAGCAGATGTTGCACAGTTTAGAAAATCAGGATCTTATTTTCCTGTTTGTGTTGGATTTTTCTAAACACATTATAAGTGTACTTTGAAGTTTCTCAGTCATTGCACCCCTCGTTCCCATCATGCCCTTTTCCATTTCCCTGATGGTATCTTCATTGGGATATTATTATCTTCCAATGCTTAGCTTGCAGATACAATATTTCTCCTCCTACGCATGCATATGCTCTTTCGTTGCAGATTTCTCCTTTGGTTTTTTAGATTTGTGATATAAGCACACAGCAAACCTATTTAAAGAAATGCAGGAAGAAGTAATTATGTGCTAATTCATCAGCCCAATTAAATATTAGCTCTTAGCCCAGGTTCACACTGGGCTGCGAGAGTGAAGCCGCGCGAGTTCAGCTGAACTCGCACGATTTCACTCCCGCTGGTCAGTCCTGATTTTGGCCGCGATTACAGAGACATCTGTGCAGGATTCTGCACAGATGTCAATCTAAATCACGGACCAAAATCGCAAAAAGTAGTACAGAAACTACTTTTTGAAATCGGTGCAGCGCCGCAAATGCGGCGTCGCACCGATTAGGATGGTGCCATTGCCGGCAATTTGCGGCAAATACTGCCGTTTTGACATGCGATTTGACATGCCAAATCGCATGCCAAAACGCACCAGTGTGAACCAGGACTTAGGCTGGGTTCACACTATAGAACGCAGCGGATCACGGCAGGAGTCCGGTGCGTCTCCATTCACTGTATCAGGTCTGATTTCAGGCCGAATTTTGGGCTGAATTCGGACCTGAAACGGACCAGAAGATGCACAGGACTCCTGTGCAATTCGCATCGGAGCCGCTCCAGAGATGTGTGAATCAGCTCCATAGAAAGGCGGTCACAATCTCCTGCTATGCGAATTGGATGCAGGGGGAAACTGGCTGCACTTTGGAAGGCTGGATACACATTTTTGTGTTAGTGGTAACCTGTTTTTTGTGCATGACTCAAACTTCTACAATGTGCTGCATATTTGCATTGTGTAGCTAATTATTCTGAATGCCATCCCAAAGCACATAAATAGGATCAACCAACACACCTGTACTTTATTGCATCATAAAGCATGTTTGTGAATGCACAATTGTGGAGCATTGCTTTGTCCAGTGCAGATACTTTTTTGGGGTTTTATTCTTGTGCTAAGGCTCGTCAAAGATGAAGTATTAACAGTTGAAAATTCCTGTTGTTCTCTCAGTGGGCAAGAGTGCAATATGTCACATTCAAATCTGTACAGAGCTTTTCAAATATAAGTGTCATTAAACCCAAATTGATAAAAACTATCAATGCTGTATTACATGCTGACTATTCTCACTCAATCACTATGAGATTCGTTTCTGTACTCTGCAAAAAAACCTGGTTGTTCTGCTGTTTACTGTTCTTCCCTCCTGTCCATGTCCCCACTGCAGCTTGGGATTCTGCAGAGCAGGGTTGGCAGCTACTGCACATGCTCAGTTTTCAGTGTCTTTCTACAGTGAGCATTCCTTCCCTGATTACTTCTGAGCAGCCCATGTGACTATAGAGTTAAACATGTGGGTGTATACACAGTGGTAAATGACAGCCCACTCCCTCCCTCCTTCCCCATGCCCACTAACCAGCTACACACAATGGGAGCAGGATATAACATGTAGATTAATAGAAAACACACAATAAATACAGGCTTTTTTTTCTTCTTTAACGTGACCGGCAGCAGAGGACTAGAAGCTCCTCCTGCTTATGTTTACCTGCAGAGAGGCTGAGAAAGAGCTGGGTCATGTGATAGCTGTATATCACTTGGAAAAGAGGTTACTTAGATTCTTTTTTTTATTAAAATACAGTGCCATCATCCATATAAAGAAAAAGAAGGGATAATGTAAATTAAAACAGTGTGTGTTTAGCATCAATTTCCGTTTTTATTTCTGTCAGTACTGGCTGGAGGTCCATCCCAGGACCAAAGCCCAATTTATCGGCATTCATGTAGGGGAGTTACAGCCAGTACTGATCCCCTGCCCCTGGTCATTCTGCAGCCTCGTGATTCCTCTGCTCTCTTCTTTATAATGAAAATATTTCTTTGTAAAACAACTGAAATAAATGACTGAGCTCAAACCCACCCAAAAGCTATTTAGGGGATAGATACTTCAGAAGCATCTGGTGACTGGTGCTGGTGTAAATGATGGCATGTTGGGGAGGAACACCACCATTCATAAAAAAAACAAGCCCACAGCAACCAGCTATTACACTAGTCTCTCTCTGACAAGTGTAGTAGCTGGCTAGTGTTGCGGTGGGTGTTTTTGTGAATGATGACAGTTACTGCTACCAAAATCTGACAGCTATCACTCCACACTTTGTTTTCCTGCATAGCTGGTGGGTGAGTCTAGGCTTGGTCTATTACTACGAAAAGTGTGGCAGGCGTCGTAGTAATAAATCCGACGGTGCGCACAGCTGGCCATAGAGGTTACCAGAGACCAAATTGTCTCTGATCGCCTCTATGGTCTTGGAGGACTGGAGCAACGTCATGGCATCACTTCCAGGTCTAGGGCAGAAGTAAATAAAAACCAAAAATGTAAATGTATTTTCTTGAGATTTTATGTGATAGACCAACGCAAAGTGGCACATAATTGTGAAGTGGAAGGAAAATGATAAAATTTTACGTATAAATATGTGAAAAGCCCCCTTTACTGTGATACCCCTAACTAAAACAAACAGCATCATGAAGGCCAAGGAACACACTAGACAGGTCAAGGATAAAGTTGTGGAGAAGTTTAAAGCAGGGTTAGGTAAAAAATAAATAAAAAATCCCACGCTTTGAACATCTCACGGAGCACTGTTCAATCCATTAACCCGAAAATGGAAAGAGCACGGCACAATTGCAAACCTACCAAGACATGGCCGTCCACCTAAACTGACAGGCCAGGCAAGGAGAGCATTAATCAGAGAAGCAGCCAAGAGACCCATGGTAACTCTGGAGGAGATCCACAGCCAGGGCCGGACTGGGAATAAAAACCAGCCCTGGAAAGAATTTCATACCAGCCCCATAGCATCATTATACCAGCCGAACAGCATAACGTCATTATTTTCTTGTTCATAAAAAGGGAAAACCATACATTTTAAAGCACATTTGAAGAGTGTATTATATAGATAAGACAAATATGAAAGCACATAGTGCTAGGGATAGGCAAATTTCAGTTAAAAGTAGTAAAAGTAGAGCAATCATCGAGGGGGACACCTGGGACTCTGGGAATGGGGGGGGGGCTCTGGTGACCAGAGACCACCTTCCGCAGAAAGAATACACTAAGGCAAGAGGGGGTGGGGTTACTGATTATAAGGGGGAAATTTTTATATCGGTGCCCTCTTACATAATTGTATTTACTCCCTCCTTACATCAGTGACCCCCCCTCAGACTGGCCTGACGGCGCTGTCACTGACCTCCTCTCAGGTGCACCGTGCAGGGATCAGTCTGTTGGCTTCAGGTTGGTGGATCTGGTTTTCCTATAGTCACCTCTCCATAGTCCACACACATCTGACTTCTCCCATGACCCCCATCCCGGCGGTGCTCCCATTCTTGACTCCCATCATTGCCGCCTCACCTTGCCCATCATTACCTTACCGTGCTTTCATTGCAGCCTCACCGTGTCCTCATTGCCGCCTCACCATGCCCATCATTGCCGCCTCACCATGCCCATCATTGCAGCCTCACCGTGCCCCTCATTGCCGCCTTACTGTGCCCTCATTGCAGCCTCACCGTGCCCTCATTGCCGCCTCACCGTGCCCATCATTGCAGCCTTACTGTGCCCATTATTGCCATCTTACTGTGCCCTCATTGCAGCCTCACCGTGCCCATCATTGCCACCCTACTGTGCCCATCATTGCTGCCTCACCATGCCCATCATTGCCACCTTACTGTGCCCTTATTGCCACCTTACTGTGCCCTCATTGCTGCTTCACCGTGCCCATCATTGCCGCCTTACTGTGCCCTTGTTGCCGCCTTTCTGTGCCCTCTCTGCAGACTCACCATACCCATCATTGCCGCCTCAGAGTGCCCATCATTGCCACCTTACTGTGCCCTTATTGCCACCTTACTGTGCCCTTATTGCCGCCTTACTGTGCCCTTATTGCCACCTTACTGTGTCCTCATTGCAGCCTCACCATCATTGCCGCCTTACTGTGCCAGTCAGTGCGTGGATTACGCATCTCCTGCTGTGTCACGGAGCTCAGTCTCAAATTTTCGGCCGCGCTGTGACAAAAGTCCTGCCCTCCTCCCTAGATCAGCTTGTGTGATAGACGCTGTGTTCCATCTATCACACGAGCTGCTCTAGGAGGAGGGCGGGACCTTTGTCACAGCGCGGCCAAAAATTTCACACTCGGCTCCGTGACACAGCGGTCTCCCGCTGTGTGACAAGCAAGTAGGCAGGAGCGCTGCAGCCACAGCATAGATGAAAGCAGCCCAGGGCAGACAGCCTATCGGGAAATGTCCCAGTATCCCGGTAGGCCAGTCCGGCCCTGTCCACAGGTCAGATGGGAGAATTTGTCCACAGGACAACTATCAGTCGTACACTCCACAAATCTGGCCTTTTATGGAAGAGTGGCAAGAAGAAAGCCATTGTTGAAAGAAAGCCATAAGAAGTCCCGTTTGCAGTTTGGAAGAAGCCATGTGGGGGACGCTGCAAATGTGTGGAAGAAGGTGCTTTGGTCAGATGAGACCAAAGTTAAACTTTTTTGGCCTAAAAGCAAAATGCTGTGTCTGGCAGAAAACTAACACTGCACATCACCCTGAACACACCATCCCCACGGTGAAACATTGTGGTGGCAGCTTAACGTTGTGGGGATGATTTTCTTCAGCAGGGACAGGGAAGCTAGTCAGAGTTGATGGGTGGATGGATGACGTCAAATACCTGTTAGAGTCTGCAAAATACTTGAGACTGGGGTTGAGGTTCGCCCTTCAGCGGTCCAACGACCCTAAACATACAGCCAGAGCTACAATGGAATGGTTTAAATCAAAGCATATTCATGTGTTAGAGTGGCCCAGTCAAAGTCCAGACCTAAATCCAATTAAGAATCTGTGGCAAGACTTGAAAGTTGCTGTTCACAGATGCTCTCCATCCAATCTGACAGAGCTTTAGCAATTTTGCAAAGAAAAATTGGCAAAAATGTCACTCTATAGATGTGCCAAGCTGGTAGAGACATACCCAAAAAGACTTGCAGCTGTAATTGCAGTGGAAGGTGGTTCTGCAAAGTATTGATTCCCGGGGGGCTGAATACAAATGCATGCCACACTTTTCAGATATTTATTTGTAAAAAATTGTGAAAACCATTTATCATTTTCCTTCCACTTCACAATTATGTGCCACTTTGTGTTGGTCTACCACAGTGTTTCTCAACTCCAGTCCTCAAGGTGCCCAGACAGGTCATGTTTTCAGGCTTCCCATTATTTTGCACAGGTGATTTGATCAGTTTCACTGCCTTAGTAATTACCACAGCCATTTCACCTGAGGGAAATCCTGAAAACATGACCTGTTGGGGCGCCTTGAGGACTGGAGTTGAGAAACACTGGTCTATCAAAAAAATCCTAATAAAATACATCTACGTTTTAGGTTGTAACATGACAAGATGTGGACAATCTCAAGGGGTATGAATACTTTTTTCAAGGCACTGTAGCTATTACTGCCATGTAAAAGATTGTATTATTTCACTGTTAAATATTTTAAATGTTCTGAATGTTTATATCCAGAAACAATAGACTCGGGTTATTTTACTTGGTGGAGTTCATTCTGAATTCTATTCAGGAGCTGTTCCCGTGTGGCATGTTTTCGAACAATGAAAGCGATCATATGATTGAAAACCCAACCTAGGATTTTATACGGAATGTAGAAAAATATAGAAACTGATCTCTGTGTCCTTAACATGACATGCATTATTAAGAAATGATATGCTTTTAATATCTGCATTTGTCGAGAACAGGTCATGGCACTTGGCTGCCAAGAAGGTGATTTTCCTCAAGTTCAGTTGCTAAGCCAACATAATCTGTGGACAGCAAAAAATGTACAAGGACACCCTGGAAGCTGATAAAAATCTTGGGGTCAGTTAAAAAACAATTTCAACAAACTGCAGATTTTTTTCTTTCTGGGCAGCATTTATTTCAACTTTGTTTTCACTTGCAGCTATGAAAAAGTAGAAAAGCTTTCAGTTTGTGGATAGCGTATATCTGTTTATTTTTAGTTCATTTTTTTTTTATTGTCTGTATACAGACAGGTCCATAAATATTGGGACATCGACACAATTCTAATCTTTTTGGTTCTATACACCATTACAATGAATTTGAAATGAAACGAACAAGATGTACTTTAAGACCCCTTTCACACTGGGGCGGGCAGGAGCGGTGGCGGTATAGCAGCGCGATTTTCAGCGCTGCTATACTGTCGTTCTTACTGCGGTATGCGGTCGCTAGGGGGGTTAATTTAACCCCCGCTAGTGGCCGAAAAAGGGTTAATACCGCCCGCAAACCGCGGCTATTGCCGCGGTTTGCGGGCGGTATTACCGCGCTGTCCCATTGATTTCAATGGGAGACCGCGGTAAAGGAGCGGTGAACACACCGCTCCTTTACCGCGCTGTCCCATTGATTTCAATGGGAGACCGCGGTAAAGGAGCGGTGAACACACCGCTCCTTTACCGCTGTAAAGAAGCGGCTAGCAGGACTTTTGGAGCGGTCCTGCTAGCGCACCGCTTCAGTGTGAAAGCCTTCGGGCTTTCACATTGAAGGCACAGGGCAGGATTTTTTCATGCGGTATAACAGCGCTATTATTAGCGCTAAACCGCATGAAAAACGCCCCAGTGTGAAAGGGGCCTAACTGCAGTCTTTCAGCCTTAATTTGAGGGTATTTACATCCAAATCAGGTGAATGGTGTAGGAATTACAGCAGTTTGTATATGTGCCTCCCACTTTTTAAGAGACAAAAAGTAATGGGACAGATTAACAATCATAAATCAAACTTTCACTTTTTAATACTTGGTTGCAAATCCTTTGCAGTTAATTACAGCCTGAAGTCTGGAACACATAGACATGACCAGACGCCGGGTTTCATCCCTGGTGATGCTCTGCCACGCCTCTACTGCAACTGTCTTCAGTTCCAGCTTGTTCTTGGGGCATTTTCCCTTCAGTTTTGTCTTCAGCAAGTGAAACACATGCTCAATCGGATTCAGGTCAGGTGATTGACTTGGCCATTGCATAACATTCCACTTAAAAAACTCTTTGGTTGCTTTCGCAGTATGCTTCGGGTCATTGTCCATCTGCACTGTGAAGCGCCGTCCAATGAGTTCTGAAGCATTTGGCTCAATATGAGCAGATAATATTGCCTGAAACACTTCAGATTTCATCCTGCTGCTTTTGTCAGCAGTCACATCATCAATAAATACAAGAGAACCAGTTCCATTGGCAGACATACATGCCCACGCCATGACACTACCACCACCATGCTTCACTGATGAGGTGATATGCTTTGGATCATGAGCAGTTCCTTTCCTTCTCCATTCTCTTCTCTTCCCATCACTCTGGTACAAGTTGATTTTGGTCATATCTGTCCATAGGATGTGGTTGCAGAACTGTGTTTTTTTAGATGTTGTTTGGCAAACTCTCTAATCTGGCCTTCCTGTTTTTGAGGCTCACCAATGGTTTACATCTTGTGGTGAACCCTCTGTATTCACTCTGGTGAAGTCTTCTCTTGATTGTTGACTTTGACACACCTACCTCCTGGAGAGTGTTCTTGATCTGGCTAACTGTTGTGAAGGGTGTTTTCTTCACCAGCGAAATAATTATTCGGTCATCCACCACAGTTGTATTCTGTGGTCTTCCTTTCTTTTTTTTTTAAGGATGTTCCAAACAGTTGATTTGGCCGCACCTAATGTTTTTCTGATGGGTTTGTTTTGTTTTTTCAGCCTAATGATGGCTTGCTTCACTGATAGTGACAGCTCTTTGGATCTCATATTGAGAGTTGACAGCAACAGATTCCAAATGCAAATAGCACACTTGAAATGAACCCTGGACCTTTTATCTGCTCCTTGTAAATGGGATAATGAGGGAATATCACACACCTGGTCATTGAACAGCTGAGCAGCCAATTGTCCCATTACTTTTGGTCCCTTAAAAAGTGGGAGGCACATATACAAACTGTTGTAATTCCTACACCGTTCACCTGATTTGGATGTAAATACCCTCAAATTAAAGCTGAAAGTCTGCGGTTAAAGCACATCTTGTTAATTTTATTTCAAATCCATTGTGATGGTGTATAGTGCCAAAAAGATTAGAATTGTGTTGATGTCCCAATAGTTATGGACCTGACTGTATAACTTCTTGCTGCTTGCTTTCAGACTTAGTTTGTCTGCTTGAATCTGCAAACTAAGCTGTCCAATAAGGGTGAAACATTGCTCTTTCTTTCTCGTACATCACGGGACACAGAGCGACATAGTCATTACTAATGGGTTATATAGTTACCGTCAGGTGCTGGCACTGGCAACTTCCAAAACCGGAAGTACCCTCCCCTATATAAGCCCCTCCCATCCGGGAGCACCTCAGTTTTTTGCCAGTGTCTAAGGTGTTGGCCAAGAAGAAACATGTGTTTTTCACTGAGCTTGCGTACAGGTTCTTTTGGGCCTCAGTAAGCTATTCCGGATCCGACCAAAAAAGCTTCATAGCTAAACGGTCGGTACCCGGGCCTTGCAGAGAAGAGCAAGGTTCTGCCTGTAATGCTTCTCTTAGGAGAGCTGGACCCTGGGATCCAGAGCTCTGGTCATACCCACGACCAAGATGTTTTCTGTGCAGGGTGCTATACAGGTCCAGGGGAGTGGAATCCTTGGGAACCCGGTCCCTGAAGGTTTGATTACAATGCCTGCCGTGATAGGTGAAGTTTGGGCTTTTGTGGACCAAACAAAGTCCTGCGGCGGGGAACAGGTAAGTGGGGGCCCCCAGGAACTTGGTTCAATTGGGGGACCCCCAAGCCTAATTTGTCTTTCTGTCTGTTACCTAACGGTATTCCCGCTAATATCTGTGCATGCCTGTAACTACTAAAAAAAATGTAATAATTTTTAATGGTGGTCAAGAAAAAAAAAAAAAAAAAGAATGTTTTTTTATATATGTTTAGTATATTAAACTGCGGTACCTGTGTTTTGTCCACTAGAGGCCGCTGTGGAATGTTTTTCTTGTCATATGGACTAGTTTCTTCTCAGAGAGCAAAGTCCAGGCAGCTGGTGAGTTCTCCTACAGGAAACTGTTTCCTCTGCCATGTTGCAGTGTTCGTCTATCCCCCGGCCTGCGGCAAAGGGGGCCCTGGCTCCTGTCCCTGGTTTCCATATTTGAAAATTAGCGCCGAGGCGCACGTGGCCGCGCGCGTGCGCGTGCACGCGCCTCTATATATAGAGGTGGCCGGAAAAAGGGGCGGGGCCTGGGGGATGACGCTCTGTGCGCGCCGCAGCGCTTCTGCGCATGTGCGGGCGTCCCAGCAGGTTTTTAAAAAGCCACATTATTGCAGTAAGCTGGCTATGAAGTACAGAGACAGAGCTGGCAACATTTAAAGGCATACAGCAAGCGGTTGATACAGGCATCCCCTAGAAAGGCACATTAGTAGACACCAACTGTTTATTATAGCAGCATTTATGCTAGACTATTATCAGTAACTGGTGTATTTTCGGCTGGAATACCTCGGCTTTGTGGCTTAGGAATATGCCGTCTAAAAACTCCGGGACTAGAAATTCCAGGAGGAATAGGGGGTCTCCATCGGGCTCTGAGGATCTTGGGCATGCTTTGGCTGCACCAGTCTCCCCTGAAGAATCAGAGGTTAGTGACCGTAGGGCACCCCCAGGAGTACCTGGTACTGTGGCTGTCCCCAGTTCACCTGCTCCGGTGTATGTAACAGAGGAGGTTTTTTCCTCAGCTCTGGGAGGGCTGGAAGAGAGATTGTCAGCACTAATTGCTGCTTCCCTGTCACAGGAGAAAAGCGCTCGATCTCCGTCTCCTCCCTCAGAGTGCCTGTTAACAGAGCAACAGTCCCATACAGAGAACGACCTACCTGAGGGGGATCAGGATGAGGTTGATTCAGTTGTAGGGGAATCAACAGTGGAGGAGCCGTTCTCAGCATCACATGCTGAGAGGTTATGGGTGCAGTCCCTGACTAATATGGTCCGATCAGCATTTAAAATGCCACTTGCGGAGCCATCCTCCTCTTCTGTCTCCTCGTTGGGGTCGCTAAAAGCTCCCCAGACTGTTTGTTCTTTTCCGATCCATCCTTTACTGGAGGGGCTCATTTACCAGGATTGGGAGCATCCTGACAAAATATTTACTCCCCCCAAGAGATTTCCGGTGGTCTATCCTATGGAGGATAAGTTCGTCAGAAAATGGAAGGTCCCTACAGTGGACGCAGCCATCTCTTGTGTGAATAAATCACTGACATGTCCGGTGGAAAATGTCCAAATGTTCAAGGACCCAATAGATAAAAAATTGGAGTCCTTATTGAAATCTGCTTTTTCTACAGCAGGATTGGTGACACAACCAGCAGTGGCAGCTATAGGGGTCTGCCAAGCAGTGAAGGATCAGTTGAAACAGGTCTTAAGGGACGTGCCAGATCAGCAGGCTCTTGCTCTAGCTGATCTACCTAGAGCCTTATGCTTTGCGGTGGACGCTATAAAGGATTCAATCCATCAGGCCTCCCGCCTTACGCTGTCTGTAGCGCAGGCTTCTATGGCTCAAAAACTGGTCTGCTGAAGCTCCCTGTAAAAAATTGCTGGTCAGCTTCCCATTTCATGGGGAGCGCTTATTCGGGGAAGACCTGGACAAGTATATCCAGAGAATTTCCAGCGGTAAAAGTACACTCTTGCCGGTCAAAAATAGAGTTAGAGGTCCCTCTTTTAAGAGGCCGGCTTCTCCAGTCCCTAGGACATCGGCTGTGAAACAGTTCCGACGGCCTCCCCGGTCAAATCCCGGAGGTAAAAATCAGGGACAGTTGCAGGGTAACAAGAAGCCCTGGAGCAGGAGAGGTACAAAACCTCCCCCAAAGTCAAATGCATGAAGGGTTGCCCCCACCCAATCGGGTGGGGGGAAGACTTCAGTTGTTCACAGAAACCTGGCGGGACACGATCCGAGACAGATGGGTGCTCTCCGCAGTAAATCTGGGATACAAATTGGAGTTAAAAAACTCCCCTCCTTCCCGCTTTATAAGGTCGAACGTGCCAAGGGATCCCCAGAAGAGAGGATCCCTCCTGTTGGCACTGGAACAATTATTGCTTCAAGCAGTAATTATAGAGGTCCCCCTGGAAGAATGGGGGTTCGGGTTTTACTCAAACCTCTTTACAGTTCCGAAGCCAAACGGGGACGTGAGGCCCATATTAAATCTAAAAGGGCTAAACAAATTCCTACATATCAGGACTTTCCGGATGGAGTCGATCCGATCGGTAGCCACTGCCCTACAAGGGGAGGAATGGTTAGCCTCGATCGACATCAAAGATGCGTATTTGCACATCCCCATCTTTCCAGCCCACCAAAAATTTCTACGCTTTGCGATAGAAGGGCGCCATTTTCAGTTCAGAGCCTTACCCTTCGGTCTGGCCACAGCACCAAGAGTGTTCACAAAAATTCTGGCCCCATTATTGGCCAATCTAAGAACACGAGGTGTAACGATAATGGCATATCTAGACGACTTGTTGCTGATAGACCACTCAGTGGAAAAACTAGAAGTGGTTGTTCACGAGACAATCAAGTATCTGGAATATCACGGTTGGATTATCAACCGAGACAAGTCAGCCCTAAAACCAGTCAAAAGTCTGGAATACTTGGGGCTAAGGCTGGATTCAGACCAGAGAAAAATTTTCTTGCCTCGAGAAAAGGGGTCGTCTTTGAGAGATTTGATCCACTTAGTGGGTTCAAAAAGACAGCCATCCATACGCCTGTGCATGAGGCTGCTGGGAAAAATGGTGGCATCATTCGAAGCAGTACCCTACGGTCAATTCCATTCAAGGAAGTTGCAAAGGGCCATACTGTCAGCCTGGAACAAAAAAGTTCAGGCTCTGGACGTACCAATGTCCTTGTCCCCTTCCGTTCGCAGAAGCCTCCGTTGGTGGTTGGTTCCCCGGAATCTGGAAAGAGGGAAATCCTTCAGTCCGATTTCTTGGAAGGTGGTCACTACAGATGCCAGCCTTTTAGGCTGGGGAGCAGTACTGGAGCAATGATCTCTCCAGGGCAGATGGTCGGATGCGGAAAAGGCCCTGCCCATCAATCTCTTAGAGATACGAGCAGCCCGGTATGCCCTAGTAGCATGGACATCCAAACTCCAAGGGTCCCCTGTCAGAGTTCAGTCAGACAATGCCACAGCAGTGGCATATATCAATCGTCAGGGGGGCACCAGGAGTCGTGCAGCCCAAAGGGAAGTAAATTACATCCTGAGATGGGCAGAAAGATATGTCCCAGCCATATCTGCGGTATTCATTCCAGGGGTGGAGAATTGGAAGGCGGACTTTCTAAGTCGCCAACAATTATGCCCAGGGGAATGGTCCCTTCATCCCGAGGTTTTCCGGACAATATGTCAGCGGTGGGGAACACCGGATGTAGATCTGCTAGCATCCAGGTTCAACACGAAAGTGGACAGGTTTGTCTCTTGGACAAGGGATCCCCTAGCGTGCGGCTCGGATGCCCTAGTGTTCCCTTGGGATCAGTTCAAGCTGATATATGCATTCCCACCGCCACAATTGTTACCTCGATTACTCCGCAGAATCAGGGTAGAAAAGAAACCAGTGATTCTGGTGGCTCCAGCGTGGCCCCGAAGAGCATGGTACGCGGAGATTGTAAAAATGTCTGTGGGGAGTCCTTGGACCCTCCCACATCGTCCGGACCTGCTTTCGCAGGGACCGATATACCACCCTTCCTTACCAGCCCTAGGTTTGACGGCCTGGCTATTGAAGCCCACATTCTAAAAAGGAGAGGGCTCTCTAATGCTGTGGTGTCTACCATGATCAATGCCAGGAAACCGGTATCCAGGCAGATCTACTATAGAATCTGGAAGGCGTACATCGCCTGGTGTGAGGCCAGGAAATGGCATCCACGTAAATACGTAATAGGTAGAATTCTGGACTTCCTACAATGGGCTGTAGATAGGAAGCTTGCCTTGAGTACTATCAAAGGTCAGATTTCGGCCTTGTCAATATTTTTTCAAAGGCCCTTGGCTTCGCATTCACTAGTCAAAGCCTTTATACAAGGAGTGATGCGTATTAGTCCTCCGGTTAATATTCCCATATGTCCATGGGATCTAAACTTGGTTCTGTCGGTTCTACAGAAACAACCATTTGAACCATTACAGCATATTTCCTTAGTGCTTCTCACCAGGAAATTGATTTTTCTAGTAGCCATTTGTTCGGCTAAAAGAGTATCGGAATTAGCAGCTATGTCCTGTAAGGAGCCATATCTGGTTATCCATAAGGACAGAGTAGTGTTACGTCCTCATCCAGCCTTTCTTCCTAAGGTGGTATCGAGTTTTCATTTGAACCAAGATGTGGTTCTTCCTTCTTTTTTCCCCAAGCCTACTTCGGTAGAGGAAAAGTTATTGCATTCTTTGGATGTAGTAAGAGCAGTTAAAGCTTATCTAAAAGCCACTGCTCAGATTCGCAGAACGGATACTTTGTTTATTCTGCCGGAAGGCCCCAGAAAGGGTCAGGCAGCGTCAAAATCTACTTTAGCCAAGTGGATTCGACAGGTCATAATACAAGCCTATAGCTTGAGAAGTAGACCGCCTCCGTTCAAAGTTAGGGCGCACTCCACGAGAGCAGTTGGAACTTCATGGGCAGTGCATCACCAGGCCTCCCTGGCTCAAGTCTGTAAGGCCGCAACATGGTCTTCAGTACACACGTTTACTAGGTTCTACCAGGTGGACGTTAGAAGTCAGGAGGATGTCGCCTTTGGGCGCAGTGTGTTGCAGGCCGCAAAAGATCCTCATGTCTGATAGCGCTCAGCTTATATATGGTGTATCCCCCCCCTCATTTGGCATTGCTTTAGGACATCCCATTAGTAATGACTATGTCGCTCTGTGTCCCGTGATGTACGAGAAAGAAAATAGGATTTTTATAACAGCTTACCTGTAAAATCCTTTTCTTGGAGTACATCACGGGACACAGAGCTCCCGCCCCTCTTTGGGGACACTTATTGCTTTGCTACAAAACTGAGGTGCTCCCGGATGGGAGGGGCTTATATAGGGGAGGGTACTTCCGGTTTTGGAAGTTGCCAGTGCCAGCACCTGACGGTAACTATATAACCCATTAGTAATGACTATGTCGCTCTGTGTCCCGTGATGTACTCCAAGAAAAGGATTTTACAGGTAAGCTGTTATAAAAATCCTATTGTTTGTTTCAATAGTGCACATGAATTTCAGCTTGAACTATTGAGATCTGTAAACAACAAAGGAGTAAGATCAGAGTCTGTGAAACATGCAAAGAAGCCTAAAGCTCAATCTGCAGGCTTAATAGAACAATGCAAATATTGATATGCAACATTGTAAATTTTTCTGACTAAGAAAGAAACAATAATTTTAAACACTGCCCATTATAAATGAAGAGGGAATGGTCTACAAAACGACTATACATCCCCTGCTTGGTAATTGAAAATAAAAACAGGTTGGGGATTCTTCCCCAATCTACAAGAGGTATGGACACATTTTTTAAGTTCCGGGAAACCTTTCCAAATACATTATAATTGTTTTATAAACTCAAAAATTCCCAGTTGCACACAACTTTTCCAATAAATTTTAGTAATTCTCTGTAAGCATGTGTACAGACGGTGTCTTTAACCACTTCAGCCCCGGACCATTTGTCAGCTTAAAGACAGGAGGTCTTTTTACAATTTGGCACTGCGTCGCTTTAACTGACAATTGCGCTGTCGTGCGACGTGGCTCCCAAACAAAATTGACGTCCTTTTTTCCCACAAATAGAGCTTTCTTTTGGTGGTATTTGATTACCTCTGCGGTTTTTATTTTTTGCGCTATAAACAAAAATAGAGCGACAATTTTGAAAAAAATGCAATATTTTTTACTATAATAAATATCCCCAAAAAATATATAAAAAAACATTTTTTTTCCCTCAGTTTAGGCGGATACGTATTCTTCTACATATTTTTGGTAAACAAAATCGCAATAAGTGTTTATTGATCGGTTTGCGCAAAAGTTATAGCGTCTACAAAATAGGAGATAGTTTTATGGCAATTTTATTAATAATTTTTTTTACTAGTAATGGCGGCGATCAGCGATTTTTGTCGTGACTGCGACATTATGGCGGACACATCGGACACTTTTGGGACTATTGTAATTTCTACAGCGATCAGTGCTATAAAAATGCACTGATTACTGTGAAAATGACACTGGCAGTGAAGGGGTTAACCACTAGGTGGCTCTGTAGGGGTTAAGTGTGCCCTAGTGAGTGATTCTTACTGTAGGGGAGGATGGGCTGTGTGTGACATGACACTGATCTCCACTCCGATTACAGGGAGCGGAGATCAGTGTCATTGTCACTAGGCAGAGCATGGAGATGCTTGTTTACATCACCATCTCCCCGTTCTAACTCACCGTGAGACGATCGCGGGTATCCCCGCGGCGATCGAGTCCAAGGGACCCCCGGTTGGGCTCACGGAGCTTGCGGCGGGTCCGCGTCCTCAATGTGGCGATCTAAAAGGGGATGTACAGGTACGTCCTTCTGCCTGTCCGTGCCATGCTGTCGACATATATCATCGTGCGCTGGTCGGCAAGCAGTTAAGAGCTCCTTTATATCAGTTCCTGTGGGCTTAAACTTGTTGAATGTCACCTGCATATTACATTTTAGAGGCTCTTATCAAGGTTCAAGGCCGTAAAAGAACGTGCCTGACCAATTTTTGGGCATTTTATGTGTTGAAGGGTCAGAACTGTGCTCAGATCCAAGTAGTTGGTTTATACAACCCCATTTTCCAAAAAGTTGGAACGCTATGTAAAATCTACATAAAAACAGAATGCAATGATTTTTAAAATGTTTAAACCCATATTTTATTCACAATAGAAATTAGAAAACATATCAAATATATAAACTGAGAAAATCTAACCTTTTTAAGAAAAAAAAAAAGGGTACAGTGGTACCTTGGATTAAGAGCATAATCCGTTCCAGGAGAATGCTTGTAATCCAAAGCACTCTTATATCAAAGCGAGTTTTCCCCTAGGAAATAATGGAAACTCAGATGATTCGTTCCACAACCATTTATTCATATAAAAATTATTACGGAAAAACAAAATACAGTATAAAGTGTACTGTAAACATAAAACAAATTAAAATGCACTTCAAAATACTGCACTGTACCTCTGCGTTGCAAAAATTTTAAGGTAAAGAAAAAGAATGTGCACACTCACAATGTTAAGGAGTCTGGTGCTCACCTATTTAAAGCCGCTGGTGTACAGTATACAGCTCTGTATGTGGCCAGAGGTTGGTGCTTATCTATTTAAAGCCGCTCTGTATACTGTACTGTATGTTTAGTAAAGCCGCTGGTGTACAGTACAACACTGTATGTGGCCACAGATTCTGCTCACAGCACTTCCAAGAGAACTTGGGAACTATTGACATTACTTCTGGGTACGCCCGCCCCTGTTGGGAGTGTCTACAGGAAGTGCTGGGAGCCACCATCGCCCGCAAATCTCTGGCCACATACAAAGCTCTACTGTATACTGTACACCAGCAGCTTCACTGTACATATACACAGCGGCTTTACATGGATGAGCAGCAGACTCCTTCACATTGTGAGTGTAATTCTTTTTTTTTGTTTTTGCATTAAAAAAAAAAAAATGCTCGTATATCAAGACAGCGCTCACAGATCATCGCAATTAAAAAAAAAAAAAGTTGATCGTCTTTTAAAACGCTCGTAAACCACGTTTTTTTGTAAACCAAGATTTCACAGTATTGTTAAAATTGATGGCAACAACACCTCTCCAAAAAGTTGGGGCAGAGCCATGTTTACCTTGGTGAATCATACCCTCTTCTTTTGACAACACTCTGTAAACATCTGGGAACTGAGGAGACCAGTTGCTGGAGTTTTGGGAGAGGAATGTTGTCCCATTTTTGCGTGATGTAGGATTCTTAACTCCTCAATAGTCCTGGGTCTTCTTTGTCGTATTTTTCATTTCAAGATGCGCCAAATACTTTCAATTGGTGAAATTTCTGGACTGCAGGCAGGCCAGTTAAGCACCCAGACTCTTCTACTACGAAGCCATGCTGTTGTCATACAGTATGCAGTTTAGCATTGTGCTTCTGAAACATTTCCCTGAAAAAGACATTGTCTGAATGGGAGCATATGCTGCTCTATTTAGCTTTTTAGCATTGATGGTGCCTTTTCAGATGTGCAAGCTGCCCATTCCATACACATTAATGCACCCCCCCCCATACATCAGAGATGCAGGCTTTTGCACACAGAGATTTCTCCAGATTCTCTGAATCTTTTGATGATATTATGTACTGTAGATGATGATATATTTAAAGTCTTTGCAACATTTTGTGGTTGTAAACCCAAATTTCGATTTTTAAATAAAATAATCACCTGCAAGAGAAAGCCATAATGAGCTAGTTTGACTAGCATACTAGCTCATTATGCATTACTTACCTTAGATCGAAGCCCCCGAAGCTGTCCACGTCTCCCCCTCCGGCCGCAGTCATCTCTTCGGAAGGTTACTTCCGGGTATCGCCGCTCCAGCGCTATGATTGGCCGGAGCGGCGAAGACGTCACTCCGTGCATGCACGTGGGAGCCATCAAATCCGGCAAGGCCGGATTTGTGAATGGGATTTACAGTGCGCCTGCACCGCTGTCTGCGGCGCGCATGCGCTGTAGACAACTGTGTAATCCCATTCACAAATATCTCCTAAGCCGTGCAGGTTTAGGAGATATTGAAAACACCTACAGGTAAGCCTTAATCTAGGCTTACCTGTAGGTGAAACTTCCGGGGGAGGGTTTACAACCACTTTAAGGAACGTTATTCTGAAATTGTTCATCAATTTTTAGAAGCAGATTTTCACAGGCTGGTTACTTCTGCGACACTCTGACTCTCTAAGATGTTATTTTTATACTGGAGAGAGGAGGGAAGGGATCCTTAGTGCCGCACATCCACACGAGTATTACGTTGGACAACTTCAGCCTGGGCTCCCGACAGGCCACGCCCCCAACATGTTTTGCTCTGCCCCTGGAGTCATGGGGATCCCATTAAAAGGGGGGTGGTAATATTTTGGACCAGTACTGTGGGAGTGAATTGTGTTTAAAATTGTTTTCAATGACTTACAATGGAAGAATTTTATAAGAAATATATGTTTTATATGTAATATTTTTTTATCTGGGGGAAGGAACACACAGCAGTACAATCTGAGTGTAATTCTAGCTTTCCTCTACTTCCCTTATGCTACTAAAAAGAAAAACGATTCTGTCCATGTTGCTGTTGTCTCTGCAATAGTAAGTGAGGTGAAATTTCTAAAAGTCAAACAGGGTTCCTTCCCCACTCTATACAAAATTAAAAGGAAAAGTT
The DNA here is from genome assembly GCA_029206835.1 of Rana muscosa. Taxonomy (NCBI): domain Eukaryota; kingdom Metazoa; phylum Chordata; class Amphibia; order Anura; family Ranidae; genus Rana; species Rana muscosa. The sequence continues at coordinate 143,321,005 of CM055126.1, read as the reverse complement.
TGGCTGGATATGCACTTAAACCCCTCGTTCTCAAACAATAGGAATATGCCACTTGTCGTGCAGCCCTCCGGGCCCCTGTAGATAGCAGTCTGTTCCCCTTACCTAGCTGCTTAAGCTGGCTATACACTGTTAGTTTTTGCTTCATTGACCTGAGATGGCAACAGATTCTGCCATCCACACAAACAAGGTGGATGAAGGAGTCCCGCCCACTAGGACATTCTTTTCTGATAGCTGCACCTACCACTGTCAGAATACACAGCCCAGTGGCTGCATCCACTGATAGGGAGAGGTTTTCGTGCCCCTTTGACAGAAGTTGATCAAGGAATCAACTTTTGTTGAGCGGGGATAATTAAAATTTGGCCTCTCAATGCTAAACTGGATGAAGTTCCATCTGTGTATGACCATGTTTACTTAACCCAATGAAGGAAAATATTCTTTAGATTGGCTTCCAGAACCTAAATCCTTTTGTTTACTTCTTTCACGCTATCTTATTTTTTTTTTCGGTGCTGTTTATCCCATTTTATATATTTTTTATAATTGATCTTGTTAAGAAAAATATCCAATGAGAGACACAAGTAGGGAGCACAAAAGCAGAACCATTATTTGTAAAGGGACTGCAATAGGAGTAATAACTAGCAGTCTCTTGTAATGTGTCTCCAGTTTTTAACAGTCTAAAGTATATCCCCAGTCCCAACAACTTATATAACTTGTCTACAGTCTTTAACATTTTCCTATAGCACCCCCAAAGTCTGTGAACATCTTATTTTGCATGTCTGCTGCCACTAACAGCTTTCTGTACCATCAATTAATGAAATATCATGTGTGGCCCTTTGACGAAGTCAGAGGCCACACTTGACGCCCCTATATAAAGTCAATTAGCCACCAACACTTTAAAACCTTTGCAAGGATTGTTTCCCTTTTTTTTATAATGTGTGCGTTATATAACCCGAGGAGAATCTGTACATTTTGTAATGTTTTGTTTGTGGTTTTAGCAATTGTACACTTCCATCTTTTTAAAACTTTGTCTTTAATAATTAAAGTAAAACAAAAGTATTAAAAACAATCTGTGCATTTCTAATCCACCGCACTCTACAATTACTTGGTCCCATTATTATATAGAAAAATATTCACGCTAATTAGAGGAATATTTTTCTAGCTGGGAGTTCCAGTTTAAGATGAAAACAGCTGTAGGCCTGGAGGCCTTGTCTTGCAGGTACGCTAAGTGAGAATGAATGGGACTCAGGAATGGGTATTGCTTCCTTTCAAACAAAGAAGACAACTGTATTTGGGATTGTGAATGCTCAGGAGGGAAAGGGAAGACCTCATCCTTTTTGGCATTGATGTTTATGTAACTTTTTTGCCAGACTGCCTTTGTTATTACAAAACTGGAAAGGCATCAGAAAGAAAATAACATAAAAGTCAGATGTTTCGATGCCAGTAGTAGAGTAGGAGAGAGAGTGGTACACCAAACGCTTGTGGCTTTTCTGCTATGACACACTTGAGGTTTTTTTCTAACAAATATAAAAAGTTGTGTATGGTGAAAGTGGAGTAAAATCTATTCAGCTAATATAATTTCTGTGATAGTTTGAGCAAGCATTTGAGACCATTTAATGTATGTATAATACCAGAGCTAGTGATGTGCCAAGGCAGTGGTGGAGGATGCAAGTGGCTGTGGAGGAGAAAGGCATAAGCCGCTGCTTCCTGTATAGTCACAGGCGGAGCGATACCAAATGCATTCTACCTGGGACAGCAACAGCTGGCGATACCTAAATGGAAGACTGTTATTAAAGGTAAGTTCATTACTAAAATCACAGTGTGTTTATGGGCATGTCTGTTCTGCAGTGGTTACTGGGCTGCTTTCAAACTGATTTGCAGGTGCAGTGCACCTGCACTGAGCCATAGACCTCTATTGTCACCTGTTGGTTTGGTTCGCATTCAGGAAGTGCACTACACCTGCAGGATATAATAGAAGTCTATGGCAAAGTGCAGCTAACCTGCAGAAAAACCACAGGTGCGGTGCGCTGCGGTAAACCGCAGTGCATCAGTTTGAAAGCAGCCTTAGTCCCCTTCCACGCAATCGTTCTGACACAATCGGATCTACTATTCAACGCTTTGGAGCGGCAGATGTAAACTGACTTCCAATTCGATCCGCTAAAGAAAAAAAAAGAAAAAACATAAGGTACTCATCCCTTTCTGCCTGGGCAGATCGGATGGAAGGGCCCATAGAGTAGAGTGGGCTGTGTCTGCTTTGCATATGCAGAGTGGACACGGACCTGTCATCCGTTCGCACCACTCATTGTGGCTTGCGACCGGTTACCAAGTCGATTTAATGGCCCTAGCACTTCAAAGATTTGGGCACCCTTGGTGTAGACTTTAATTAGCAATGAGGCTAGTACATAAACAAAGGGAAGGGTAATCTTGATAAGTCTATTAGTCTAGATAAGTCTATTAGAATACTGGATAATGTTGCTGTGGTTATGACTGTCTATAAACTGGAGTTTTATCTTAGCACATTAACTAATTGAGTGAGTGTTTTTAAAGCAGAAACAGCTCTTATATCACAAAACCAGTGATATAGGATAGTGAGTGGATATAAAGTAATAATTTAGGCTTACTGTGCGTGCAGAAATACTTGTTTACAGCACAGATACAGCTAGGAACTGGCACAAGGACCTTTTGCATTTTAGATTTATTGGAGCCTATAAGCACACAACTTTTGGCACATTTAAGCCTCGTACACACAGCCGAGAATCCCGTCGTAAAAAAAAAACGTTAGTTTTCTCAACGAGATTCTTGTCAAGCTTTCCTTGCATACACACTGTCAATTAAAAATTTCGACATTGTAAAGCGCGGTGACGTACAACACGTACAACGGCAGTATAAAGGGGAAGTTTGATTCCAATGGCGCCACCCCTTGGGCTGCTTTTGCTGATCTCGCGTTACCGCGTGTTAGTAAAAGTTTGGGGAGAGACGATTCGCACTTTTCAGTCTTGGTGCTTTCAGTTCGTTACAGCGTGACGAATGTGCTATCTCCATTACGAACGCTAGTTTTACCAGATGGAGCGCTCCCGTCTCATACTTGATTCTGAGCATGTGCAGTTTTTTAAGACTCGGAAAAGCATACACACGACCAGTTTTCTCGTCGGGAAACAGGCCGACGAGAATCCCGACGAGAAAAAAGAGAATCCTGACGAGAAAATAGAAAGCAGGTTCTCTATTTTTCTCGTTGAGATTCCCGGCAGTTTTCTCGACAAGAACCCATACACACAAACGGTTTTCTCAGCAAGAAAGCTCTCCCAGCAGTTTTCTTGTTGTTTCTTGCCGAGAAAACCGATCGTATGTACGAGGCTTTAGTAATAGATTATTTTGATACCGTGTAAACAACCTCAAGTGAGATGACTGTGTAAATGAGCTTGTATAGATGATAATAAGGAAAAAAACATTCTTCCTGTAACTATGCAGGTAGAAGCTGTCTCCTTTCCTCTGCTGCCTTATACCTACTGTGCCAAATGGTAACTTCGACCTTGGATACAGCCTAAAATGAAAGCGCCATTTGTTATACTTTTACATCAATTAGGTAAATAAAAATAAGGTACTATATTGTCAACACCTGAAGGTGGCAATACATGGATTACAGCCCATTCACACAGGGGCGTCTTTGGATCCGACTCCAAATCGCCCCAGGTCGCCCCTAGTTGCCTCAGGTCGCGCTGGCTGAAGAAGTTAATGGAGCCGTCCTTATGCACACTACTGCAGTCTCTCCGACTTCAAAAAAGGTCCCTGTACTACTTCAATCCGACTCCTAGGCGACCTGTACCCATTCATTTCAATGGGAGTCGCCTCTCACTGTCTTAATAGGAGCAACTCTCCAGGAAGAGAACATACATTTATCAGGCAAACCTCTCCCTCCCCCCTCCCTCCCACAGAGCTGATTCTTGTTTGATTGGCCACTGGAATGTCTCCTGTCCTGCAGGCAACTTGGAGTTGCCTTGTAAATAGCTCCAGGTCGCGCTGTGATTCATACTCAGGTCGTGTCTGAGTTGCCTCATAAAATTGCGCTGGAAGTCGTGTTGCCCCTGTGTGAATGGGCTCTTAATCTACAATGTTTTTGTACCATTGTAAATACAGTGCCTTGAAAAAGTATTCATACCACTTGAAATCTTCCACACTTTGTCATGTTACAACCAAAAACGTAAATGTATTTTATTGGGGTTTTATGTGATAGACCAACACAAAGTGGCACATAATTGTGAAGTGGAAGGAAAATTATAAATGTTTTTTTAATTTTTTTTTTACAAATAAAAATGTGGTGTACATTTGTATTCAGCCCCCCCCACCACCTTTTGCTGCAATTACTGCTGCAAGTCTTTTTGGGGATGTCTCTACCAGCTTTGCTAGAGAGTGACATTTTTGCCCATTCTTCTATGCAAAATAGCTCAAGCTCTGTCAGATTGGATGGAGAGCATCAATTTTCAAATCTTGCCACAGATTCTCAATTGGATTTAGGTCTGGGCTTTGACTGGGCCATTCTAACACATGAATATGCTTTGATCTAAACCATTCCATTTTATCTCTGGCTGTATGTTTAGGGTTTGTGACAGCAGGAAGGTAAAGTCACCTGGTTGCATCCAGGGGGGTAGATATATTTCTCCCAGATTCAGGCTTTATGCCAACTTATACAACTAGGGAGGGAGTTGATGAAGCCCAGCTGAGGCTAGTGGGCTCATGGATGATTCATACCTCTAGGGAGAGTGCTGGGCGTCGTGCAGGCAGGGAGTTGATGAGACCAGCTGAAGCTTGTCAGCTCGTTTAAGGCCTCTATAAAAACTCCCAGCTTCATTAGGTGTTTGCTCATGCCTGGAACCAGACCTGTGTGGACTGTCTAGGGAGAGTGAACCCCTGTGCGGTGAGACAAAGCCTGTGTGGCTATTTGTTTGGACATTTACTAAACCAGGGACTTAGGGACTAGGACAGCACCAGGCTGATCCCAGTTGTTAGTTAGGAAACCTGCATGTTTAGTCAGAGGTCAAGCTGACCAGGGTTTATTTTGTTTATGTTTCTTTTTGCTTTGCTGTGTTTTTTTGTCACTGTAAATAGAGAAATAAACCGCACCTTTTTGATCTTGAAAACCACAACCTCCGTCTGCTGGGCCTGTTTTTGTGTGGGGAGCCCATCCAGGGGATCACACACACCCGCTGCCGAGCTAACCCCCCCACAGGTTGTTGTCCTACTGAAAGGTGAACCTCCGCCCCAGTCTCGTCTTTTGCATACACTAACTGGTTTTCTTATAAGATTATCCTGTATTTGGCTCCATCATCTTCCCATCAACTCTGATCAGCTTCCCTATCCCTTCTGAATGATGGTGTGTTCAGGGTGATGTGCAGTGTTAGTTTTCCGCAACATATAGGGGTTGATTTACTAAAGGAAAATCCACTTTGCACTTGAAAGTGCACTGAAAGTGCACATGGAAGTGCAGATGCTGTAGATCTGAGGGGGACATGCAAGGAAAATAAAAAACAGCATTTTAGCTTGCACATGATTGGATGATAAAATCAGCAGAGCTTCCCCTAATTTCAGAGCTTCCCCTCTGATTTACAGCGATCTACAGCGACTGCACTTCCATGTGCACTTTCAAGTGCAAAGTGGATTTTCCTTTAGTAAATCAACCCCATAGTGTTTTTCTTTTAGGCCAAAAAGTTCAAATTTGGTCTCACCTGACCAGAGCACCTTCTTCCACATGTTTGCTGTGTCCCCCAAATGGCTTCTCACAAACTGCAAACAGGACTTCTTATGGCTTTCTTTCAACAATGGCTTTCTTATTGTCACTCTTCCGTAAAGGCCAGATTTGTGGAGTGCACAACTAATAGTTGTCCTGTGGAGAGATTCTCCCACCTGAGCTGTGGATCTCTGAAGCTCCTCCAGAGTTACCATGGGACTCTTAGCTGCTTCTCTGATTAATGCTCTCCTTGCCCGGCCTGTCAGTTTAGGTGGACAGACAAGTTTTGGTAGGTTTGCAGTTGTGCCATACTCTTCATTTTCTGATGATGGATTGAACAGTACTCTGTGAGATGTTCAAAGCTTGGGATTTTTTTATAACATAATCCTGCTTTAAACTTCTTCACAACCTTATCCCTGACCTGTATGGTGTGTTCCTTGGCCTTAATAATGCTGTTTGTGCACTGAGATTCTCTAACAAACCTCTGAGGGCTTCACAGAACAGCTGTAGTTATACTGAGATTAAATTACACACAGGTGGACTCTATTTACTAATTAGGTGACTTCTGAAGGCAATTGGTTCCACTAGATCTTAGTTAGGGGTATCAGAGTAAAGGGGGCTGAATAAAAATGCACGCCAAACCATTTATCATTTTCCTTCCACTTCACAATTATGTGCCACTTTGTGTTGGTCTATTAGATAAAATCCCAATAAAATACATTTATGTTTTTGGTAACTAAGGATGAGCCGAACACCCCCGGTTCGGTTCGCACCAGAACTTGCGAACAGGCAAATAATTTGTTCGAACACGCGAACACCGTTAAAGTCGATGGGACACGAACATGAAAAATAAAAAGTGCTGATTTTAAAGGCTTATATGCAAGTCATTGTCATAAAAAGTGTTTGGGGACCTGGGCGGGGTCACCAGTACACGTCACCGGGTGGCCCCGCCGAATGACGCTACTCCCGCCGTGACAGCTGTTATATAGCTGTGGACGGGGCCACCCGGTGACGTGTACTGGTGATCCTGCCCCCTCTGACACCACAGGGCCACCCGGTGACATTACGGGTGACCCCGCCCCGCTCTGATGCCACTGGAAACCCCTGTGGCGTCAGAGGGGTGCGGGGTCACCAGTACGCGTCACCGGGTGGCCCCACCCTCAGCTATATAACAGCTGTCACAGCGGGAGTAGCGTCACTTGGCGGCCGCCTTCCATGGAGGTGGAACTGTTCCGTTTTTTTGTTCCCGTCCCGAGATGGATTACATCGTTGGATTTTTTTTTCTTTTTTTTTTTAATAAAGGACTTGTCCCAAGCTGTCTCTTGTTTTTTTTTTTGTTTTTTTTTTTACACTTTTTTTGTGAAATGGTAGGGGTACAATGTCCCCCGTCACCAATTCACATGGGGGGGCGGGATCTGGGGGTCTCCTTGTTAAAGGGGGCTTCTAGATTCCGATATCCATACCAGACCTGAAGGGCCTGGTATGGAATTTGGGAGGACCCCGACGCAATTTATTTAAAACATTTTTTGGTTTCGGGTTCCCCTTAATATTCATACCAGACCCAAAGGGCCTGGTAATGGACTGGGGGGGAAACCTATGCCGTTTTTTTCAATGAATTGTATCTGTATTGCCGGGACCCGACAATTCATTACAGCCACGATCAGTTTTAAATGACTTTTATTCCTTTAGAAATGTAATTTTGCTGCAGGGACTGTTCTAAACACGGGAAAAATGTGCCACTTTACAGGCATACTATAGACACCCCCCAGCTACGAAATTTAAAGGAATATTTCACTTTTATTGTTTCACTTTAAGCATTATTAAAATCACTGCTCCCAAAAAAACTGCCGTTTTTAAAACTTTTTTTTTGCATTGATGCATGTCCCCTTGAGCAGGACCCGTGTCCACAAACACTTTTTATGACAATAACTTGCATATGCCTTTAAAATTAGCACTTTTGGTTTTTCATGTTAGTGTCCCATAGACTTTAACGGGGTTCTGTGGCTTTCGAATTTTCCCGAACTCAGCATATTGTTCGGTGTTCGCCAGAACATCTGAACAACCAAAGTTCGGCCCAAACTTATGCTCGGGCCGAACCGTTCGTCCATCCCTAGTTGTAACATGACAAAATGTGGAAAATTTCAAGGGGTATGAATACTTTTTCAAGGCACTATACTTGTACTTTAAATTAGCTTTCTTAAATTCTAAATCTTTGACCCACTAGTCCCATAGTTTTATATACTTAGAATATTTTGGCTTGGAAATAAATAACTTAATGACTTGACACACATGCACCAATATTAGTATAATAATAATGATGCCTTTTTATATGCAAAGTATTAACATGGCATACCACTTCTAGTAGTTCTCATCTCCTGTTTGTCTGATCCCACTTCCCCAGCGCTTGGCAAGCATGCGCTGGGCTAAACATGCATTTCCGTGTTGTGTTGATTTTGAATGATTGGAGGGTAACGCAATTAGTTTCCCCAAGCAAAAAAAAAGCAGGGAGGACTAGATTGAAGCGATGCGCTGTAGGTGCATTGCAGAGATATTACATTTCCTGTCCCCTCACTCTCCCCCCCATTCCTATCTGTGAGCAGTGGAATGTTTGATGTTACAGTAAATTAAAATGTTGGACGATATTTGTCTGCTCTCTGGTTTCAGTAAATGCAGAGCAATAATTAGCAAACGGAATCAGGCGTCGCTGCCAGGACGTCTGTTTCTAGTTTTCTATCCAAGATCCGTTTGATTTCAGCCTTCTGTCGAGGCTGGTGAAAACAAATGCGCCGGTGTCGTGTTTAAAGGTGCACTTTTTTTAACCCTACTGCATCCCTTCACCTCATTCTGTGCCCTTGATAATTAGACTAGGGGTCATTACGTAAATGTTTTTCTTTGCTGCTATTGTGCATTTTGGCCGGTCCTGTCCCAAATTTACAACTGGGAATTAATTACACCACTACTTAAAAATATTATATAAAATTAATCTTAATGTATATAATTTGAAATTAGTTTAGACGAAGATCTTAGACAGGTAAAGTTTCATTACTGTATTGGATATTTTTTTTAAATGTGACCAACATCATCACATCTCTAAGGAGGCTATTAAAAACAATGGAGAAAAGAAAAATAGAATTGTGATTGTTGCCCATAATGACGAATCTGTTGTCAACTTTTATTCTCTAGAAAAAGTGGACAAGAAATTCCATTGGTCTCATTACTGTTAAACCCCTTTCACACTGAGGAGTTTTTCAGGCGGTTTAGTGCTAAAAATAGCACCTAAATACCGCCTGAAAACTCCTGCCCCTGCAGTCTCAATGTGAAAGCCTGAAGGCTTTCACACTGAGACGGTGCGCTAGCAGGACCGCTCCAAAAGTCCTGCTAGCAGCATCTTTGGAGCGGGGAGAGGAGCGGTGTGTTTACCGCTCCTTCACCGCTTTTTCCCATTGAAAGTAATGGGAAACCGCGGTAATACCGCCGGCAATGCGCCTCTGCAGAGGCGCATTGTGGGCGGTATTAACCCTTTTTAGGCCGCTAGTGGGAGTTAATACCGCACCGCTAGCGGCCGAATACTGCCGCAATTCCGCCGCAATTCCAACGGTATAGCCCGCTAAAAATAGCGGCGCTATACCGCCACCAACCCAGTGTAAAAGGGGCCTTACCATTTTTTTTTAGAAATACTGCAAGTTTCTGCAAGTGGGGTGTATGTTAAAAGGGGGCGCTTAAACAATAAACAGGAATTATGTGCTATAGGCTAAATTGTATAGCATAAACAAATAAAGTGCATAGTGTTTAATAATTAATTCATAAGTGGACAGTACAGTGCCTAAGAGTAATTCATCAATAGACAAAGTGCATCAGAAAAACAGCAGACAGGGTCCGTATATACTCGAGTATAAGCCGAGATTTTCAGCCCTTTTTTTGGGCTGAAAGTCCCCTCCTCGGCTTATACTCGAGTCAGCGAAATTTTACATTGGAAATAGTACCTGAAAAAAAGTTGCGGCTGTGGCGTCCATCGTTCAAATCCCGCGGTCTCTTCCTGGTCCCTTCCGTGATAGGCGATTCTCATCAGACACTCTCCGCCTATCACAAACGTTCTCTCATCCTCCGTTTTCCAGCAGACCTCTGTGATTGGCGGAACACCCAACACAGTGTCTGCTGGGAAACTGAGGATGAGAGAACGTTCGTGATAGGCGGAGAGTGTCTGATGAGAATCGCCTATCACGGAAGGAACCAGGAAGAGACCGCGGGATTTGAACGATGGACGTCGCAGCCGCAACTTTTTTTCAGGTACTATTTCCAATGTAAAATTTAAACAGTGAGGATAGGAAACAGTGAGGATAGGAAACAGTGAGGATAGGAAACAGTGAGGATAGGAAACAGTGAGGATGGGAACAGTAAGGCATTGTTGACCCTTGGCTTATACTCGAGTCAGTAAGTTTTCCCAGTTTTTTGTGGCAACATTAGGTACCTCGGCTTATACTCGGGTTGGCTTATACTCGAGTATATACGGTAATTAAAATATTAGATGTTATAAATGTCCATAAATCCTTGTGAAGCAACTCTGGTCTTTACACCATCACCACTGCCAACGACTTTAAAAGACAACAGGCGCATCCCGGTCACGTTTGTACTTCCCGCCACTTCCGGTTCCTGTATACCCACGCGGTGGAATGCACGCTGATCCACCACAGCGCAAGCGAGGCGGCTGCTTCTCAACCTTACATGGTAATAGATGCAGCTTACCTCCGGTGCCGAGGAAAGGCACATTTTAAAGTAAGCGCCCATTTGTCTTGTGGTATTAATTATTTCATTTTAATAAAACTGTATTACGCTATGGCCCTGCTTTTCTTCATTTTTTTCTGAATGACATTGCGGTGGAGTAATTACCAGATCCCAGGCATATCCTCTTGGTGTATACCAGCAAAAGACCACAGATCCTTAATCATACAAAGCTCCACCTGACCTTTCTTTTTAATTAAGGAGGTCATGGTGGTCTGGTGAGTAGGATACTTACCCTTATTCACCGGGTGTTGTCTTTTAAAGTCGTTGGCAGTGCAAAGACCAGAGTTGCTTCACAAGGATTTATGGACATTTAAAACATCTAATATTTTAATTATCCTGTCTGCTGTTTTTCTGATGCACTTTGTCTATTGATGAATTACTCTTAAGCACTGTACTGTTCACTTATGAATTGATTATTAAACACTATGCACTTTATTTGTTTATGCTATACAATTTAGCCTATGAATTAATTATTGAGCACTATGCACTTTATTTTTTATACAATTTAGCCTATAGCACATAATTCCTGTTTATTGTTTAAGCGCCCCCTTTTATCATACACCCCACATTTCACAAAGTTTGCTATTAGCAGCTCTTATTTATTTATTTTTTAATCTTAGTTTATCCATAGCGCGGGGTACTTTTTTACTTTTTCAAATTTCTGAAAGTCACTATATTTAATAGGATAAAATATACAAGAGCAAGCATGTCCAAATTGTTAAAGCCTACAAAACTAAAAGCAAAATGTTGTTTTAGATTTTATATAAAGTGGTGAGGGATTAGAACCACAGTCAATTTTTTGTTGCTTTCTTTGTCCCTGTCAGGGACAGGAATGAAGTTGAGGTTGAAGTTGAGGGTAAATCCAATACTTTGGGTTGCCACCAGAAACAGGAAAAGAAGGGATATCCTTTAAGGACCCAGTCGACAGGAAGTAGAAACCCTTACTAAGCTGTTATTCACTACTCTGAGTTCCTCAGTCAGGCCACTGTTTGATTCGTTAGTTGCAAGGATTCAGGTGAATGGGGCAGAGTCCTTTATCAGAAACCTGAGCACTAAAGGATCTATTCTGCACACAATTGACCTAGCCGACCAACTCGTGTTATGCTTCTCTAGATGTTAAATCTCCCGAATTAAGTCTACAGGTATTGCCTTAAGTTAGATGTTAAATATCCCGAATTAAGTGGGACTTTGTGACTAGCTTTCATCGCTAAAATTTTAGGTAGAACAATATGCAAAACTTTTTTTTTTTTCATTTTGGATAAAATAAGGGAGGGTTATTATCCTTGCAAGGGTTATTTTTGCCATTGTTGTCCCATTGGGGAGATTTCCCTTCACTTCCTGCCAAACAGGAAGTGAGAGGAAAAATGTGCAAATTAAAGGAATCTCTTGGAGACCCTCAGGTTACTAGAACTAGTGTACCCATTGGAAGATTTACCCCCCTATTACTTTTCTGGGGATAACCCAAAATGTGGGATTTTCTTTTACGTTCACTTTCAGTGGTAAGGGTAAACAGGACAGCAATAAAAACTGATAGGTGTTCTAATCCATCTCTCCTCAAAAAAATTCCTAAAGTTATACTTTAAATCCCTTCGCTCTTCTTTGAAACAGAGACAACCTAGGCAGAAGCTTTCCATGCCCATTAAGCCCAACAAAAGCATCTGACAAATTTGCTTCGACATGAAGATCTGTCCCCACATCCTGGGCCTCAGGTATCTGCTATCAGGCACGTGGCTAATTAGTTTGGGTAGGCAGCCACTTCTTAACCATACATTTTTTACAAATGACAGTTGGTGAAAACTAGTATTCCTCTTACAACCAGTCACGTAACTCACATTCGAGTTCTAATGAATTGCAGTGGGCAACACATGTGTTAACATTATAAAACTAGTTTTTAAGTATATTTTGTAATTTTATATGTACATGAAGTTGGCATTTTTTTTTTTGGAAAGCCCACTAATTTTTTATAATTTAATATGGTAACTGAACACCAACAACCATCAGGGTAATTTCATTTTGAGTACCTGAAATAGAGCAGGTCATAGGTTTTCAAAGGATCAAAAAAGTACATTTGGGAGGCCAGGACTGACTTGGTGGCTTGCAAATGAGTTTAGCTATGCCTGTTTAGAGCTGGTAAGCTGCCAGCTATGTTTTAAATTATCATAAACCATTCCGTTTTTTTTTCAAAGCAAAGCATTTGCGGACAGATGAATGATGATACTGAAGTGGAAATGTTCTTATTGGTGCTGGCTGGACCTGCTCTTATGCTGATATATTCTTGGTTGTAGTCTTGCTAGTTGAGCTCTGAATTATGTTCGCTTATAAGCGTTTACTGCTCTTTTAAATGGACCAGGAAGGGGGGTGGGTTTAATTGATTACATTCCAGCTAATTGTGGTTGCATATTTCATAGTGCAATTAGAACTCACAACCTTTACTATTATTTCACCAATCAAAGCAAAGTTTTGCAGGATGCTATAATCCCCCTCATCCTTACTAAGGCTTCGCTTATATGCTGGAATGTGATCACAGCCCAACTTGGATTGGGCCATTCTGGTGCAGCAAGGGGGGAGGTTAGAGAAAGACAGATGTTTTCCAATGAACATCTGCAACAAACTAAAAATTTCTCTTTTCCTTTCTTAAGTCTATTCTAGAACTGGTTTTTACTCCTGACCCCCCTACTTCCCCCGACCTGTTGAGAAGCAATCAGTGTAGTAAGATAATCTCAGATGATGTAAACCCCCTCTTCGCTGCGGCCTCTAGACCACCTCTGTAGCTGAGCGTGTCTCATCCTCGTGGTTATGAGATCAGGGGCTAATGAGAAATCCAGATCTGCCCACACACAAATACACATGTGTACTTCAGGGCAACAGCAAGACCAACTTATGTAGCCTATAACCCATCTAGGACATTATATACAGAGCATTTTAAATAGAAGCAACTGTATTTAGCAGTATTGGCCTGTGAGTCATTTCCATTGGAAAGCCACAACTAACAATTGTTTTATGGGGTTATATTTATTGATACATATGGGGAGGCCAGATTTTTTAGGGATATTTTATGGAAAGCAGAGTAAACACAGAGTGCAAGTATTACCCAAAGTGGCAATGATTTTTCAGAAGCAATTTTGTAGAAAAATTATAATGGCGGATTGGTGTCTGTGGGAGGCACCTGCTCTTTATTGTCTACCACTTTTCTAGAATAGAGTAAGTATCTCCCAATTACGTACAGGTGGGAACAAGTCATTGTTGCTTTAAAAATCAATGGCATAGACAACTTTGTTTTTTTGCTTTATGAATCTACAGATCAATACATTAATATTAATATTTAGTATTAATATTCAGTGCTGGAATCATAAATGCAACATGTCTTTAATATCAGTTTTGCTGTGTAACAATATCCTTTTTCTTTCACCATAGTTAGTACCGTATTTATCGGCGTATAACACGCACCGGCGTATAACATGCACCCCAAGTTTAGGAGGGAATTTTAAGGAAAAAAACTTTTAGGAGGGAAATTCAAGGAAAAAAAACTTACATTTAAATGCAGCATGCAGCCTTGCCCAGTGTCCATCTGCAGCCTTGCCCAGTGTCCATCTGTCCATCTGCAGCCGTGCCCAGTGTCCATCTGTCCATCTGCAGCCTTGCCCAGTGTCCATCTGTCCATCTGCAGCCTTGCCCAGTGTCCATCTGTCCATCTGCAGCCGTGCCCAGTGTCCATCTGTCCATCTGCAGCCGTGCCCAGTGTCCATCTGTCCATCTGCAGCCTTGCCCAGTGCCTTTTTTGCGATCGTGTCAGTCCCGGTGGTTTTTAAAATTTGGCGCCGATTTCTGTGGAGAGGAGCGAGCGGGGCCGAGTGTACTTCGGCTAGACTCGGCTCCTCTCGCAGTTCCGCCCATCTCCACTGACTGTGCCGCTGACGGAGAAAGCCGAGTGTACTTCGGCTAGACTCGGCTCTGCTCACAGTCACAGGCAGGACTGCGAGAGGAGCCGAGACTAGCCGAAGTACATTCGGCTTTCTCTATGTCAGCGGCGCAGTCAGAGATGGGCGGGACTGCGAGAGGAGCCGAGTAAAGCCGATTGTACTTTGGCTTCGGCTCCGCTCACTCGTTTTCAGCAGGGGAATTCAACGGAGTATCGGCGTATAACACGCACCCACGATTTTCCCCTGATTTTAAGGGGAAAAAAGTGCGTGTTATACGCCGATAAATACGGTATGTGTTAAGCTGACCATACACAAATTTTCGAATAAACATTCTTTGTATAAAAATCCTCATCAGTACTGTACATTTGATGACCTGAAAAATGGCATTCATAAGAACTTCAACAATCTGATTCTGGAATAAATGTTGTTTCCCAAACAAAAAGCACATTCACTGTTGGAAATTCAATAATTTGAGAAAAAATGTTCATGCCATTTCTTTGCATTTTGTTGTCACTGCGATCCAAAGCTAACATAGATTTTACTCCACTAACGATTTGCAAATCTAAAGAACATTCCTGAAAAAAAAGTTTTTGAACAGAATTCTTTTAAAGCATGGTCATCTTAAAGTAGAACTAAACCCTTCCATCCTTTACAGCGAAAGAAGCTACCATCTTAGACTCTGTTTGATCTGCATGGTGCTGCACATGTGATCAGCTAAGATATCAGCCATCTGATGGCTTGACAGTTTGGTTTAGGCTGGGTTCACACTGATACGACACGACATTCATCCGACTTTCATCCTACTTTGCTCTGCGACATCAGTCCTACATTGATCCTACATTGGTCCGACATCCATCCGACATTCATGAACAGGATACTACTTTGATCCGACATTGTGCTAGTCTGACTTGTCCTTTGACCAATCAAAACAATCCCAGGGTGAGATAAATTCCTTTTACTGCTGCTGTAATCACCATGTCGGGTGTCAAATGTCGGATGGTTAGGACAAGGATCCTACTTTGATCCGACTTCAATGATATTCAATGGGCTGAAGTAGGATCAAAGTCGGACAGAAGTAGTACAGGGAGCATTTTTAATGTCGGACCGACTTGTGTCGGACCAGTTAAGACGGCTCTCATAGGGATTCATTGATTTTCACACGTCATGCGACATGAGCTCCTAATGTCGGAGCGTTTTTTCGGACAAGTGTGAACCAGGCCTGAGAGATAACATAGGCACGGCACATTGGGAACTGTAATGGTCATGGTGTGAATCATTCCCTCTATCTAATTAAACTTTTATTCTTTTTATTGAAATACTTTTGCAAATATACTGTAGATTTCAGATTGATAATGATTGAATAAAATATTATAATTTTTTTGATAGATTGAGGAATCAAAGGTTGTGCATGTCTTCTGTCATTCAAAAAAATCTGTGAATGCTATATTGTGTTTTGATTTTTTTTAATGGTCTTTATAACTGACAGATTTTGCAAAATATTATCATGTGCTATGATCGCCTGGAAATAGCTAGCAAATTTTCTTTCATTCTCGTTCATGTTTTGGAATGTGAAATGCTTTAATGAGTTGTATGGGGCTTCTCTAGCATTTCAGGATTACAAAAATAAAGTTGAGGTAGTGTGGCTTCTGCGCTATCAAATACAACATCCAATGAGTATATGCATAGGCTGCTGCTAGCACCTAATTGTGTTCCCACAACTAGAATCTAAAAGTGGAAAAAGAAAGGGTGCTGCACTGCTAACAAACATAGAAAAGAAAAAAAGAAAGAAAGAGAAAATCTTTAGATACCCACAATATGTGTATGTAACTGATGTCGTACTTCTAAGCATCAACTTCTAAACAATACTCCACAGGTAAGTAACTCTAATGCCGCGTACACACGACCATTTTTCTCATCGGGAAAAATGTAATTTGTTCTCTTTGACGAGAAAAACGACCGTGTGTGGGCTTTTCATCATTTTTCCCGACGAGAAACACGGCATGAATCACGACGAGAAAAATTAGAACATGCTCTAATTTTTCTCGTCGTGATTCACGGCATTTTTTCCCGCGGCAGTTTTCCCATAGGGAAACACTGCAGGGGAGCCTACACACGGTCGTTTTTCTCGACCAAGAAAAAAAATGTCGGGAAAACCGGCCGTGTGTAGGAACAAGCCGTTTTTCGTTTTTCCCGTCGATTTTCTCGACTGTGTTTTCACCGTCGAGAAAATCAATCGTGTATACACGGCATAAGACCCATTTCACACTGAGGGCATTTTGCAGATGCTATAGCGTTAAAAATAGCGCCTGCAATCCGCCCTAAAACAGCTGCTCTATTCACTTCAGTGTGAAAGACCAAGGGCTTTCACACTAGAGCGGTGCGCTGGCAGGGCATCAGAAAAAGTCCTGCCAGCAGCTTCTTTGCAGCGCATTAGGAGCGGTGAACTCACCGCTCCTAATGTGCTCCTGCCCATTGAAATCAATGGGCAGCGCCACCGTACCGCCGGCAATACGCTGCTGTAGTGGTGCATTGCGGGTGGTTTTAACCCTTTCTCGGCCGCTAACAGGGCTTAAAAACGCCCCGCTAGCCACTGAAATGCGCAGCAAATCCAACGGTAAAGTGCCGCTAAAAATAGCAGCGTTTTACCGCCGACGCTATGGGCGGCACAGTGTGAAAGGGGTCTTATAGGTGAATACATGAACCTAAAATCCTTACAATATATGTGATGCTCCACAGGTAAATAAGTGATATGAGTTTAATAGAATATAGCATAAAATCCCCCAAAAATAAATTATATATTTATACTGTATATATCTATATATACACACACATATACAGTATCACAAAAGTGAGTACACCCCTCACATTTTTGTAAATATTCTATTATATCTTTTCAGAGATTGGGCCGCAAGGCAGTATTCCAACATGGTGATGACCCCAAACACACCTCCAAGAGGGTAAAGGTGATGGACTGGCCAAGCATTTCTCCAGACCTAAACCCTATTGAGCATCTGTGGGGCATCCTCAAACAGAAGGTGGAGGAGCGCGAGGTCTCTAACATCCACCAGCTGGTGAACTCCATGCCCATGAGAGTTAATGCAGTGCTGAAAAATAATGGTGGCCACACAAAAATTTTACACTTTGGGCCCAATTTGGACATTTTCACTTGGGGTGTAGTCACTTTTGTTGCCAGCGGTTTAGACATTAATGGCTGTGTGTTGAGTTATTTTGAGGGGACAGCAAATTTACACTGTTATACAAGCTGTACACTCACTACTTTACATTGTAGCAAAGTGTAATTTCTTCAGTGTTGTCACATGAAAAGTTATAATAAAATATTTACAAAAATGTGAGGGGTGTACTCACTTTTGTGAGATACTCTATATGGTAAATCTCCAGGGTCTCTCTCTTGGATTCTTGGATACTCAGAAAGCCTCCTGCCCACTAGGGACTCTCCTTCTAAGTTTCCCAATGGCTCCAGCAATATACCAGGTGTGGTCCTTTTTAAGGCTCTCAAATATTCATTCAGCTAATTTGCCTTACTTGGGGTGGAAAAGGTTACAAAAAGGCACCCCATAGTGTAGTAAATTGATGAACACTGATTTATTATATTAAAATTGCACTCACAATAGTAAAACTTGAAAAAAGCACTGAAAAACTGTGTAGAATACTGGGATTTGCTTCCTCGCGCGTCACATCCTTCGTGTTACGTCACATATCAAACATATCAAAGGCCATTGTGACACCATGGTCAAAATACTTGTGAATCTACAGATTTATTTGCTTTTGCAAGTGGGCCATCCTTTCTTATGTAGCTCCTCAACAGCTATAAAAAATACATTATACTGGTAGGTAGGTAGAGAGCAGAAATGGGCAGACTATATAGCAAACACGAGATGCCTAGTCACTTTCTTTCACAACCTTTACAATTTTAATGGGGGGGAGGTCATTTTGCAGGAATCCTAAGTTTGCAAGCAGGCAGTAATAAATGCCTGCTCTGTGTTGCCTCATAAGGTTTCTTTAGAACCCATTTATATCTGAACATTTTGCCTTGTAATTGCCAAAAACGTGGCAAATGCTCAAGATGAAGAATTCCATTATAATCAATGGGTCTGTTCACACCTGAGCATTGTGTCACTTGTTGCCTAGCTTGTAAATCTTGAAAAAGTACACAAGCCTCTTTGGGGGCAGAAATGTGCATGTTTAACCCCAACAACTTTAATAGGAGCACCTGAAAAATACTTGAAAAATGTGTGTCTATGCAAGCTTTTTAAGAGCTCCCATTTAAAATTCTGTGGGGCCAAAACAAGGAAAAAGGCCTCTAAATCACCTGACTATGGTCACATAGAGGCTTAAATACTTTTCCAGCATCTCAATGTGGACTTTTGTTGTATGTGTGGATCATGATCAACCAGAGCAAATTAAGACACTGGAACTGGCTAATGGATTACTATAAATCAGATATTTATTTTTAATAATCTGTCCTTGGGATAACATTTTATTTTCCAAATCCTTATACTGACTTTTCCGAATTGAACAGTTTCCATTACCTTTTTTTTTTTGTATATTTGCTTCCTTTGCACCCAAACCCAATTTAAATGTAGTGCACCAAAACCTTAACACATACAGTATACTAGATGTAGCCTTTTATGCAGGGGAATAACTACTATATAATGGCTTCACATGGGTTTGTCTGACTTTTTATGTAGCCCAAAATGTGTTTGCCTTTTCAGCTTCTGCTTGGCATGGGGTAATTCTGCTCAGCTTACTGTTAAACAGTATCCTTAAAGTGGTTGTAAACCCTGTTACACCACTTGTGCCTACAGGTAAGCCTATAGCATCCAATTTGCATGACAGGAGAGTGTGACCGGCTCTCAATGAAGCCTGTTAACATATCTCTGTGGCGGCTGCAGAGCAAATTGCACAGGAGTCCTGTTCGTCTTTTGGCTCCGGTTTCAGGTTCAAATTCAGACACAAACTCGCGCCTGATTCGTCCCTGAAACAGAGAACAGGGGCGCACCGGACCCCTGCTGTGAGCCACATCGGTATTAGGTGTGAACCCAGCCTTACTCTATCCAAAATGAAAAAAAAAAAGTTTTGCCTATAGTTCTACTGTAAGTCTTAAAGCTGCAGGAGAGCTTGTTTTGTTGAAAGACAACAGACTTACTGGCAGGTTCACCAGGTAAAAATAATAGGAAGAAAGCCTAAAAAAAAAAAAGAAAACAAATACAGCCATCACATCTAGAATTATTAAGCTGCGATATAATAAATATTTGCTTTTGGGTTTAATAACACTTTAAAGGAACACTAAGAGTCCATTCACACAGGGGCGTCTTTGGATCCGACTCAAAATCGCCCCAGGTCGCCCCTAGTCGCCTCAGGTCGCGCTGGCTGAAGAAATCAATGTAAGTTAATGGAGCCGTCCTTATGCACAGTACTGCAGTCGCTCCGACTTCAAAAAAGGTCCCTGTACTACTTCAATCCGACTCCTAGGCGACCTGTAACCATTCATTTCAATGGGAGTCGCCTCTCACTGTCTTAATAGGAGCGACTCTCCAGGAAGAAAACATAAATTTATCAGGCAAAGCTCTCCCTCCCCCCTCCCTCCCACAGAGCTGATTCTTGTTTGATTGGCCACTGGAATGTCTCCTGTCCTGCAGGCAACTTGTAAGTAGCTCCAGGTGGCGCTGTGATTCATTCTCAAGTCGTGTCTGAGTTGCCTCATAAAATCGCGCTGGAAGTCGTGTTGCCCCTGTGTGAATGGGCTCTAAAGGTTCCCGTTTTTTTTTTTTTTAAAAGCAACAAACATGTTATACTTGCCTCCACTGTGCAGCTCGTTTTGCACACAGTGGCCCCAATCCTGGTCTTCTGGGGTCCCTCGGCGGCTGTTTCAGCTCCTCCCCGCAAGGACTCCACACCATAATGCGAGCGAGCTCGCATGGTGTGGAGTTACTGCGGGCGCGCTCCCGTGATACAGCGGCGGCTGTTTCAGCTCCTCCCCGCAAGGACTCCACACCATAATGCGAGCGAGCTCGCATGGTGTGGAGTTACTGCGGGCGCGCTCCCGTGATACAGCGGCGGCCATAGCCGCCGACTGTATCACTCGGCCCCACCCCCCGGCATGCCGCGTCATTGGATGTGATTGACAGCAGCGCCAGCCAATGGCTGCGCTGCTTTTAATCCATCCAGTGTAGCCAATCAACGGCCGGGCTCAGGAACTCGGAGGATGATGGGAGCGAGCGCGGGACTTTCGAGGGGCCAGGTAAGTAAAACAGGGGCTGGGGGGGGGGGGGGGGCAGCATTGTCGAATGTTTTTTCACCTTAATGCATAGGATGCATTAAGGTGAAAAAACATGTACCTTTACAACCCCTTTAATGTATATGGATGCTATTACATTACATAGTTACATAGCTTTACATTTTCAGCACAAGATTGAATTGACATTTAACTTCCCATGTAGTCATTTATATAAGAACCTTCAGTAACCTATTACTGTAGTCAGTAATTTTAGAAAGTAATTTTATGTTTAGAAGTTGTTCTGCAGCAAAAATGTCAATATTACTTTTGTCCAGCAGATCGTTTAACATAGGGGTGTCAAAGTCAATTTAATCGCAGGCCGCATCATCATTATTGTTACCCTCAAATGGCCGGATGTATCTGTAAAACTATATATATGTATCTACTCTTTATCATATTAAATTATTTATATTTCCGATATGTGCCTGCTGTTCCATGTACTTGTATGAGAAAGTATCCTGTTCTTTGTATTGCTTCCTTTATGTGAGATCCCTGGTGTTCCTACTAGTCCCCTTTCTTTCCTATTAAAAACTGACCACAATAATCAGGAGAGCACGCCATGGTCAGATCTCTAACCATGCTGGAAACAGTGTGCTCTCATCCAATGATCAGACTTGTCCTGGCACGCTCCCCCTGCACAGCCATTTTTTGGGAACCCTGCACAGCCATTTTTTGGGAAGTCCAGTGTGCTGCTGCTTCTCCTTCCCCAGCTCTTATGCAGCTGAGAACAGAATGAATGTGATATTTTATAAAAATGGGAAAAAATATATTTATAATTAAATTATGTTTTTTTATATATCTATACAAAAATGTTTTGCCTTTCATTTCTATTTTAAACTGATTACAATCACGTTAAGACTTAAGCTGTGAAGGGCAGGTGAAGCCCACTCACACTCCCATAGCAGATGGTGCAAGTCTAAAAAGGAGGGTCGCACACCGCTGGTATCATCCACAAGAAACTTTATTGGAGACTGCTTAGACAGAACATGGTTCTGCCATGGTGTTCAGTCTAAGCAGTGTCCAATAAAGTTTTTCTTTAGGATGATACCAGCTGTGTGTGACCCTTCTTTTCATCTGGCATGAAATTATAATTTTCATAAAAATTATAGGCAGATGTCCAGAGCATCCCACCAGGCCCGGGCTGGCCATAGGGCATACCAGGCATATGCCCGGTGGGCCGCTGGGGACGCCGGACCGCATGTCACGTCTCCCCCCAGTGCAGAGGCGTTGCTATGGGGGTGCAGGGGGGCGGGCTGCACCAGGTGACACCCGCCAGAGGGGTGACACCAGGGCCGCCACCCACCGCTACACATTGTACTTCTGCTTGCAGAGCTGCAGCGGAGCGGTGTGAGCAGGGCACCAAGCCGGGGGGGGGGGCGTTGCCTGTAATACTCCCCCGTCCCTCGGGGATCTCCAATGTCTCCGGAGGCAGCCGGAGTTGGTAGGCGGAGCTGGGGGTGTGGCTGCCCCCTCCACTCCTACCACAGACTTGTTCACTCTGGCTGATCCCACAGCTGAAGGAGAAAGAAACAAGGACACAGCAGCCAGTGTGTCTTCATCTCCAGGCATGCTGTAAGTTATTGAACTGCTGCACATGTCACTACATAGAGTCCTAACCTGACACCATACCACCCCAGCCTGCCCTATACCACCCCAGCCTGCCCTATGCCACCGCACCCTGCCCCATGCCACCCCAACCTGCCTTATGCCACGCACCCTGTCCTATGCCACCGCAACCTGCCTTATGCCACCGCAACCTGCCCTATACCACCCCAGCCTGCCCTATGCCACCACAACCTCCCCCTATGCCACCGCAACCTCCCCCTATGCCACCGCAACCTACCCTATGCCACCCCAGCCTGCCCTATACCACCGCAACCTGCCCTATGCCACTGCAACCTGCCCTATGCCACTGCACCCTGCCCTATGCCACCGCAACTTGCCCTATGCCACCGCAACCTGCTCTATGCCACCCCAACCTGCCCTATGCCACCGCAAACTGCTCTATTCCACCGCAACCTGCCTTATGCCACCGCAACCTGCTCTATGCCACCACACCCTGCCCTATATCACCCCAACCTGCCCTATGCCACCCAGACTGCCCTGTGCCTCCCCAGCCTGCCCTATGCAACCCTAGCCTGCCCTATGCCACCCCAGTCTGCCCTATAATACCCCAACCTGCACTATACCACCGCAACCTGCCCTATATTACCCCAACCTGCCCTATATCACCCCAGCCGGCCCAATACCACCCTATACTTTAATTTACAGGGGTCATTTGGGGGTGCGCCTCGTGACCGTGCGCTGCCTGCAGGGCGCTGGGCAGGATAGACAGGAGGGGGGTGACACCATGTTTTTCCGCACCAGGTGACACCAACCCTAGTGACGCCACTGCCCCAGTGCACTCTCAGCTGCGAGTCGGAGCCGCACTCGAGTGACAGTGACACCCGTCGGCACATCAGGGGGCCGGGATCCGCAACGATCCCCTTCTCTCTGGCAAGGTGGCCGCGGCACTGATGATCTGATCAATCTCGGCTCGGCTGTCTCACACAGCCGAGCAGAGTGAAGCCGCCTCCCCCTCCTCCTTTATGTCCACACAGGGGGAGAGGACCCAACATGCAGTCCTGCGCTAATCTGAGGTACATTATGGGTCTGAAGGGGGGGTCTGTATTTTGGGGGGGTTCTGTATTGTAGGGGTGGTCTGAAATGTAGGGGTTCTGTATTGTAGGGGGGTCTGAAATGTAGGGGGTTCTGTATTGTAGGGGGGTTCTTTATTGTAGTGAGGTCTGTATTGTAGGGGGGTTCTGTATTGTAGGGGGGGGGTCTGAAATGTAGGGGGTTCTGTATTGTAGGGGGGTCTGACATTTTGGGGGGCTTCTGTATTGTAGGGGTTCTGTATTGTAGGGGGGGTCTAAAATGTAGGGGGGTTCTGTATTGTAGGGTGGTCTGAAATTTAGGTGGGTTCTGTATTGTAGGGGGGTCTGTAATGTAGGCGGGTTCTGTATTGTAGGGGGGTCTGTAATGTAGGGGGGTCTGTAATGTAGGGGGGTCTGTATTGTAGGGGGTCTGTAATGTAGGGGGGGTCTGAAATGTAGGGGGGTTCTGTATTGTAGGGAGGGTCTGACATGTAGGGGGGTTCTGTATTGTAGGGGGTTCTGTATTGTAGGGGGTTCTGTATTGTAGGGGGGTCTGAAATGTAGGGGGGTCTGTATTTTAGGGGGGTCTGTATTTTAGGGGGGTCTGTATTTTAGGGGGGTTCTGTATTGTAGAGGGGGTTCTGTATTGTAGAGGGGGGTTCTGTATTGTAGAGGGGGGTCTGTAATGTAGGGGGGTATGTACTGTAGGGAGGGGGTCTGTATTGTAGAGGGGGTCTGTATTGTAGAGGGGGTCTGTAATGTAGGGGGGTCTGTAATGTAGGGGAGTCTGTAATGTAGGGGGGTCTGTATTGTAGAGGGGGTCTGTAATGTGAGGGGATCTGTACTGTATGGGGGTCTGTACTGTAGGGAGGGGGTCTGTACTGTAGGGAGGTCTGTGTAACATGCAGGGGGTCCAGAACTGTTAGGGGGGTGTCTGTGTAACAAACTGTGGGGGGCTGTGTAATGTAAAGGGGTCCAGAGGTGCGGTGCTATGTAATGTAAAGGGGTCCAGAGGTGCAGGGTGCTGTGTAATGTAAAGGGGCCCAGAGGTACAAGGTGCTGGAGAACCCCACATCCCATCATTAACCGCTGCCGCGAAGCGCCGCCCCTGGGCCTGCATCCCACCATCCCTTACATCACAGTACACCGCCTGACCTTGTGCTGCTGCAGAAAAAAAGCTGGGGGCAGAGCTGGGAAGCAGAAAGTGCAGGATCTGGAGAAGACTAGAGGATAGCTGGAGTCGGCTGAATGCTGAGACCAAGGGAGGCGGAGATGAGGGGCTGCTGCAGCTGCACAGAGAGGCGCAGGATCTGGTGGAGGGGTTCTGTCCTCCTCTCTACTGCCGACTGCTGAAAGAAGGTGGGGAGGAATGAGGAGGTGCCACAGCTGCACAAGAGATGCAAGGGCCACATGACAGGCCACATGGATTCGGCCTGCGGGCCTTGTGATTTATCAAAAAGATTAGAAGCCAACACCAATCCTTGGGTACACCACTGCTACATTTAGCCTGCATTGAATATGTTCCTCTAATGCCGCGTACACACGATCGTTTTTCATGCCGTTAAAAATGCCCATTAAAACCGATCGTGTGTATGCTCCAGAGCATTTTTAACGGCGTGAAAAACTGGCATTAAAAATTTCGAACATGCTCTATTTTTTCACGTCATTTTTCATGTCGTTTTTTTTTTTTACGACGTGAAAAACGATAGTGTGTATCCTTTTGACGAGGTGAAAAAAAAACGCGCATGCTCAGAATCAAGTATGAGACGGGAGCGCACGTTTTGGTAAAACTAGCGTTTGTAATGGAGATAGCACATTCGTCACGCAGTAACGGACTGAAAAGCGCGAATCGTCGCTCAACAAACTTTACTAACATGAAGGGTGGCACCATCCGAACGGAACTTCCCCTTTATAGTGCCGTTGTACGTGTTGTACGTCACTGCGCTTTGCTTGAGGTTTTTTTTTAATGATCGTGTGGATGCAAGACAGGCTTGAGAGGAAACATGAAAAGAAATGACGAGAAAAACGTTGGTTAAAAAAATAGCATGAAAAACAATCGTGTGTACGCCGCATATCAGCTACCTTTTTGTCTTTTGGCCATCAACAAGTTCTTTACTTTTTACCAGTTTATTACCTATGTACCAAAATGTTCCCCTTGCATTATATTCTTTTGTACCAGGCTATAATGATAAATGGTATGAAATGTTTTTCTAAAACCCAAATATATTTAAATATATATATTAGTAGCACGCTAAGCGCTCAGATTTAAATTTGCCTTCTCATATCAACTGATTATACTAGACATGACCTGTCTTTCCTGAATCCATATTGGTTCTTGGGTTATTAGAATAGTCTTTGTTATATATTTTATATAGAAACAATATTCATAGATAATATATTGATTTTATTTTAGTTGTGATGTATTTCTGATATACAGTAATTTTTTTTTCAACTTTACCTTTTTTTCCTAGGTTTACAATGACTGTATTGTGTGGGCAAAACATGAACAATAAAAACACAAGCCATAGCATAGTATAACCATAATATAGTATACAGCTGTATTTAAAAGCTGTCCAACTATATATTTTCATCAAATTTAAAAACCATCCTGACATGTTTTTAATAGTCAATATCATTGAGAGGATAGTCTGTTCCTTTTACTTTATATGCTTGTTAACGTTGTTATTACTAGTGATATACTAAACTTTTTATAATTGAATGGTTATCTAAATTTAAAGTTAGCCAATACTTGGAAGATTTATGCACAGTTATATCACTAGATATTACAACATGCACATCCCCTAGTGCATTTTAACCACTTTAATACCAGGCACTTTTACCCCCTTACTGCCCAGGCCAATTTTCAGCTTTCAGTGCTATCACATTTTGAATGACCATTATTCAGGCATGCAACACTGTACTTTTTTTGAGACAGGTGGCGATTTCTTTTGGCGGTATTTAATTACCACTGGGGTTTTTATTTTTTTGCTAAATAAATGAAAAATTACTGAAAATTTTAAAAAAAAAGTTTTTCTTAGTTTCTGTTATAAAACCTTTTATTCTTCACTGATGGGCACTGATGAGGCTGCACTGATGGACACTGACACGGCGACACTGATGAGCATGGATGGGGAGGCACTGACAAGGCTGCAATGATAAGGTGGCACTGATGGCCACTGATAAGCTGCAGTGATAATGAGTGCCCTGATTATCAGTGTAAACACTGTACTCACTGTGCCCCCACAGATCGGCTCTGATTTCCTAACACGCTGTGTCTGTGTGAAGAAAGGAGAGCTGATAAGAGAGTCGATAACCAGCAAACCACTGTGTACATTGTAACAGCTGTGATTGGATCACTTGTTAAAGGGCAGCTGTGATTGGCCCTTTAGCCGATCTGTAATCCGCTGTATCCAAAGCACACAGTGTCACAGAGCATGCCTGATGCATGCCCCAGGGGGCGTGTGGGAGGCGTACACATGGGAGGACATCCATGGATGTCCTCTCAAAACTGTAGGCCCGTGCTGTAGCCGTCTATCAGCTATATCGGGGGCGGAAAGTAGTAGCAAATGCTGACAGTTTTTTTCCTACCTTAATGCATTCTTTGCATTAACGTAAAAAAACTTCTGTGTTCAGCTCCCTTCCCCCCCCAGCCTCTCCTAAATACTTATCTGAGCCTGATTTTGATCCAGCGCTGTGCCTGAGAGCAGCCGCTCTCTCCTCACTGGACATGGAGGCAGCAGCAGGAGCCAATCACAGCCTGTGAGGAGAACGTGGAGAATAGGGCTGGGATTTGCTGTGTCTTTCAGTGAACACACACCGCCTGGCTCAGGATTGAGCCAACATGAGTGCCCCCAGGCGGCTTGCTCAGGCAGTCATCTCTACTTCATGCAAATATTTATATTCGTTAAAACAAAAAACTGACAGAGGTTCTGATTCTCCCTCACTCTGTCCAAGTTAAGAAAAACAGTTTTTCCTTCAGTTGTGCTTTAGTTGGTCAACCACGAGGACCCCTGGTTGTTCTGGCATAATCAATTAGACCGTTCCTAATAAAGTATGCTATGCCTATCCAGTGAATAATGCTTGTTAGATGTCCTTTATATTTATTCATACCCATATTGTGTATTTATTTTTGATTAATCAGAGATAACCATAATGGATAAAGGGACACAGGATCAGTAGTTATTGTGCTATGATTGGGTTATATAGCCACCTTCAGAAGGAATTGGACATTGGCAAACAAAAAAGCTGTTGGCAAGCCAGCTATAATGTCTCCCACTCTTGGCATGCCTCAGTTTTGCTAGTATCTTGGGGGAATGGATGTCTTTTCTCTTCTGAAAAGTTTTTTTCTACAAAAAAACTTGGTGGTACTTTGTGGGTTGCTGTCCCATTAATTAGCAGATTTCTAGTCTACGTGGTGACATTGCTTGTCTAAATTCCTTAGTTTATGCCCTTCAGTCTGTGATCAGGAGCCTATCTAAGCCATTTTGTTCTGTTGAGCACCTTTCTCAAAGGGCAGTGTGGACAACTGTTGGGTCTGGAAGAGTGAGGCATGTGGACCATAAACATGTAGCTTTCGGTGTGACTCTGTATAACCCTTATAGTGTTCTTTCTAAACTAGAAGCAGATAAAAAGACTGCAAACGTAGCTGCTTATTATAGTGGCAACCCATCTCAGCATAGGAAGGAGCAAGAAGTTGGTTGGCCTAAAGTGACCATTGTACAGTTGGGGAAATAATTATTTTATCCCCTGAAAATTTTGGAAGTTTGCCACTTACAAAGAAATTAAGGGTCTATCATTTTTATCATAGGTGTATTTTAAATGAGAGAGACAGAATATCAACCAAAAATCCAGAAAAAAAACACATACAACAAAATCTATAAATTAAGTTGCAGATCAGTGAGTAAAATAAGTGTTTTGATCCGTAAACAAAACATGACTTAGTACTTGGTGGAGAAACCTTTGTTGGTAAGCACAGAGGTAAGACGTTTCTCGTAGTTGGTGACCAGGTTTGCACACATCTCAGGAAGGATTTTGGTCCACTCTTCTTTACAGATCTTCTCTAAATCCTTAAAGTTTCTTGGCTGCCACTTGGCAACTCGAAGTTTCAGCTCCCTCTATAAATTTTCTATATGATTAATGTCTAGAGAATGACTAGGCCACTCCATGACCTTAATGTGCTTCTTTTTGAGCCACTCCTTTGTTGCCTTGGTGGTAGGGTTTGGGTCATTGTCATGCTGGAAGACCCATCCACGACCCATGTTCAGTGTTCTGGCTGAGGGAAGAAGATTCTCATCCAAGATTTTACAATCCATGGCCCCATTTATTGGCCCCTCAATACGGCAAAGTTGGCCTGTATTTTTAGCAGTGAAACAACCCCAAAGCATAATGTTTCCACCTCCGTGCTTAAGTGTAGGGTTGCTGTTCTTAGGGTCATAGTCAGCATGTTTCTTCCTCCAAACACAGTGAGTCGAGTTAATGCCAAAGAGCTCAATTTTGGTCTCATCTGACCACAGCACTTTCTCCCAATCCTTCTCTTGAGGAAGAAAAATGCTGACTATGACCCTAAGAACACCATCCCTACAGTCAAGCACGGAGGTGGAAACATTATGCTTTGGGGCTGTTTCTCTGCTAAGGGTACAGACCGACTTTGCTGCATTGAGGGGTCAATGGATGTGGCCATGTATGGTAAAATCTTGGATGAAACCTTCTTCCCTCAGCCAGAACACTGAACATGGGTCATGGATGGGTCTTTCAGCATGACAATGACCCAAAACACACCACCAAGGCAACAAAGGAGTGGCTGAAGAAGAAGCACATTAGGGTCATAGAATGGTCTAGCCAGTCTCCAGACCTTAATCATATAGAAAGTTTATGGAGGGAGCTGTAACTTCGAGTTGCCAAGCGGCAGCCAAGAAGCCTGAAGGATTTAAAGAAGTTCTGTAAAGAAGAGTGGATCATAATCCCTCCTGATTTGTGTGCAAAGCTGGTCACTAACTACAAGAAACGTCTTGCCTCTGTGCTTGCCAACAAGAGTTTCTCCAACAAGTACTAAGGTCATGTTTTGCTTGGGGATCAAATACTTATTTTACTCACTGAACTGAACTGTAACTCAATTTATAACATTTATAACATTTATATAATGTGCTTTGTCTGGATTTTTGGTTGATATTCTGTCTCTATCATTTAAAATACACCTATGATAAAAATTATAGACCCTTCATTTTTTGTAAGTGGGCAAACTTACAAAATCTGCAGGGGATCAAATATTTATTTTCCCCATTGTATCTGATGTTGTAAACCAAGCGTTGTGGATAAGGCTCCTAAAAAGAGAAGTCATCGTCTTGTCTTTGATTCAATTGTAAGATGTGTTTGATTAGAAAATAATGTGGAAGCATCAAAGGAATTTAGGTGTTTACCTGGTGCTACTGTTAGGAGAGATAAAAGGCACATTTTAAATATTGTCAAGAAAGCTAGTGAAGAATGGAATGTCTATGTTGTGCAATGCAACCTTGGAAAAAATAATTTGTCCCAGAATTAAGTGCATTCTCTACAGAAGGATTATCGGTTAGGGTGCACTCTTACATTTTCAGAGGTCTTACCTACCCATAACGCACAAAGAAAAGTACTTTGTATAGCAGAGTTCAATATTTGGTTAAAGGATTGGTGCAAAGCTGAAGGTTTTGGTTATGTTAATCATGATACTAGCAGGTGGTCTGATATTGAGCTGTACAAAAAAGATGGTCTGCATTCCTCCTACAAGGGTAGATAAAGGGGGGCAGAGATTTAATTGATGAGGAGCAATTTTCCCCTCAGCAGGTTAAAACAAATGTGGGGGTTTGTGTTGCTAAGGACTGGGCTGATGGAGTAGTTACTTCAGGTAAGGTTTCTGGTGTTAAAAATAAAGCAGTAGATAGCAGTGATTGTCACGTCATGTACACTAATGCTTGTAGTGAAGGCAACAAGCTTTGTGAGCTGACAGCTTTTATGTCTAGGAAGAACTTGGACCTTTATGCAATTACAGAGACATGGTTCAAGGGTTCAAATGACTGGGACATAACTATACCAGGGTACACACTATACAGCAGTGGTTCTCAACTCCTGTCCTCGGGACCCACTAACAGGCCAGATTTTAAGTATTACCTTGGGGAGATTCAGGCTAGAATACTGCAATCACTGAGCAGCAAAGGATATCACCTGTGATGTATTTCAGTTATCTTGCAAACCTGGCCTGTTAGTGGGCCCTGAGGACAGGAGTTGAGAACCACTGCTATACAGGAATAACAGGGTATGGAAGAGAGGTGGACAAAAACAGCATAAGGCTAACATTAATTCAAAAAGCAAATTAAGTACAGTACTTGAAACCCTCTGGGTCTGTCTTCCAGCCAGAGAAAGATTTTCCCTTAGACCCCTGAGACCGACTGAAGATTTTGAAAACTTGTTGATTGACTAGATAACTCAAATGCCAATGAAGAGAGAGGTTTTAATTATGGGTGACTTCAACATCCCTGGCATTAACTGGAATTCTCAAACTGCTATTACAAGCAGGAGCCGGAATATAATGAAAGCACTGAACAGGGTTTCTCTGAAATAGTCAGTAAAAACCCCATTTGAGGGGATTTGTTTCTGGACCTAGTACTGACAAATGGGGATTGATTGTCTGATGTTAAGGTGGGAGAAAATTTGAGTTCTAGTGATTACTGTTGTCTTTTGGTTTGATATTAAAAAAAAGGAATTGAAAAATCATATACAAAAACAAAAGTTTTAGATTTCAAAAGGACAGATTTTGCTGCAATGTGTGAATTTCTAAAAAAAAAATTATGAAAAGGTTGGAGTAATACAACAGGAGTCCGTTATCAGTGGGCACTGTTAAAATCTACCATCCTCAAGGCAGCTGGTGGTGCTGTGGATGTAGCCTATCTTGATTTCAGCAATGTATTTGTTACAGTTCCACATAATGATGTAATAAAAAGTTGTACAAGCTAGGACTTAACCCTTGGGTGGTTTAATGTATGCAGTAGTTGACTAAAGAATATATACCAGAGTGTAAATATAAATGAGGTCCGTTCAGAACAGAGACCAGTCACTTGTGGTGTACCACAAGGCTCTGTAGTAGGTTGTGTTTAAAGTACCGTATATACTTGAGTATAAGCCGACCCGAATATAAGCCGAGGCACCTAATTTTACCACGAAAAACTGGGAAAACGTATTCACTCGAGTATAAGCCTAGGGTGTCCATCTGCATGCCTCACTGTGCCCATGACTAGACTGACGTTTAACATGGGAGTCTATGGAAGGGATGTCCGGCTTTGAAAAATTGGTGCTCCCCGGCCGTAGGTCCCTTAGACAACAAACTTTGCACAATTAAATCACAATAATGGCGCTTAAAATGTATCAGAAGACAATACATATATACATGTACCTAAAATGTCCTATGAGCTATGCGAAGAGCTCAGGTGTGAGTGAAAACAGTCCAGGAAGGTAACCGGGCAGCCTTGCTGAGGGAGCTGAAGCCAGACTCCAAACATGAAAACAGAAAAAAAAAAAAAAAAGCGCCACTTAGTAAAAACTGTTTCACTTTAATAATACAATAGTATTAAAGCACTCACTCGTAAGTTGACTGTATGAAGCACATAGATGATCAGGTCTGTGGTCGTATTCCGCTAGCTAGCAGTCTCAGTGTGGGATGTCCTCCTCGTTTGCTGTATTAGAAGCCGGGATAATATCCATGGTGGATGTTGCCGGAGGATCTTCTCAGAAAACCAAAGGGAGGGCTGGACCGCAAACAGGAAGTTCAGTTTGAGACGCAATGCTACGTTCAGCGGGATGACATCAGGACCGGCATGCAACGCGTTTCGATGCTTAATGCTAAGAGACGTTCTAGGTCCCCGCACGCATCTTTCTCAAGCAATAATGTGACAGGCTAGACAAAGCCTTTTTATGTGCGCCTGAGGTGATGTTGCCACCTTGTGGGGATTAGTTGTAAAACTCCCTTTATCAGAGTGTGCTAACACTAATATTGTCACATTTATACAAAAAAGGGAACAAATGCTGTAATATAATAAAACTAAACCGGGCCTATACAAACATAGCATGTAGATCCAATATTGTGATATCGTATACAATTTTATAAAATTTCATTCAGAAAACCAATATCATTTAATATAAAAAAAAAAAAAAAACACACTGCTCTGAAAATTAAAAAAGGAAAAGTAGCAGATCAAAATCCATCCCTGAAAAAGCAAAGATGTTTGATATGCTTAATCCTTTTTATGCATAGATGGACCATAAGCAAGGTCTCTGCCTTGAACTACATAAAAATTCCTATAAAAATTATATATACATATATATATATATATACACATACAATATATACATACATATATATACATACATATACACCCATATATTCTGGAAACACACATACTTGTATATATATTCCACAACAAGAATGCACATACATTATATCAAATCTGATTTGTTAAAGAGCAAATTAATTAACTATATTTTATTTTAATTTGTTTATACTGATTAATTTTTAAAAACTTTTTTAAAAACGTTTTTTTTAAAAATTGGTATGAGAAGAGGAAGGGAAGGGAAAAGGGGTGGGAATATGGAATGGGTAATATATGGTAGTGAAGAATTTCATTGGAATAAGTTATATATGTGGTAAAAAAGCAAAATATAGATATGCATTTATCTTACTTAATTAAATAAAAGATGATAACGGTAGAGATACAGACACAAGATTAATCATAATATAGTAGAGATTTCCAATTCTTCGTTGATACCCCCTGGATTGAGGGTATCTAAAGAATAGATCCAAAAGGTTTCGCGCTCACAGAGCTTGCGAAATCTTTCTGCCTCTGGCAATGTGTTTGGAATTTGTTCTACCACCCATACTCTGAGGCCCTCCGTGGATTTTTGGTGACAACCTGCAAAGTGACGAGGCACACTGTGTTTATCTTTTCCACCCTCTATTTTCCTTCTATGTTCGCCAAAGCGTTGGCGTAGAGGTCTTATGGTGCGGCCCACATACAACAATTTGCAGGGGCAAGTCAACACGTAGACAACAAAGTCTGAACTGCAATTATAAAATGCATCCAGATAATGTTTTTTACCTTTGGTGGAAAAATCTTTTTGTCCATGATCAATGAAAGAACATGTTTTGCACAGGTTTTTTTTGCACCGAAACATGCCCTTTAAAGGAAACATATCGAGATGTTGTAAAAATGGAGTATGTTTTTCCTTCAATTTACTAGGAGCTATTCTATTTTTTAGATTGGTAGCTCTTCTATACGTTACCCTAGGTGTGTCAGTGAGGACTGATTTTAAATGTTGGTCTTCCAATAGAATGGGCCAATGTTTTTTCAAAATAGATTCCATTTTATTAGACTCTGTGTGGAACCTTGTTATGAAACGGACAGATGGATCAAACTTGTTTTGGTCCTCATATTGTGTGCTCTTGGGTACTTTAGGCTCTAGATAATAGTTATATGCATTATCTATCAATGAGGTGGGATACTTTTTATCATGTAATTTCTTTTTCAGAATAGAACTCTGTTCTATATAATCTGTTGTTTGGGTACAATTACGCCGTAATCTACAGAATTGCCCTTTTGGAATATTATTAGTCCACTTTTTGTAATGGCAGCTATTATAGTGGAGCAATGAATTACCTGCAGTAGGTTTAAAATGATTTTTGGCTTGAATGTTCTTGTCTAGATGATAGAGATCCAAATCAAGAAAAGTTAGTCTGTCTCTGTCCCAAACATGGGTGAAAGACAGGCCACATGCGTTTTTATTGCAGTGATTTACAAATTCATCAATGACTCCATTCTCACCATCCCAAATGACTATAATATCGTCTATATACCTACCAAAAAAGACTAAATTCTTGGCAAAAGGATTATTAGACCACACGTACCTATCTTCCCAAAAACCCATGGCTAGATTTGCATAGGACGGCGCAAAGTTTGCGCCCATTGCGGTCCCCTTTATTTGCAAAAAATATTCTTTGTCGAAACAAAAATAATTATGAGTTAAACAAAAATTAGTGCATTCTAATATAAAATTTGTCTGTTCACCTCCCATGTAAGGGTTGTCAGATAAAAAATGACTTATGGCTTCCAGACCAAACTCATGAGGAATAGAAGTGTAGAGGGAAGTTACATCCAGAGACATCCAGATGTAACTCTCCTGCCACCTATAGGGTTCTAATAACTCCAAGAGATGAGTGCCATCTCGAATATAAGAACGTAAACCTTGGGCCAATGGTTGTAAATGATAATCGATGTACTTTGATAGTCCAGAGGTGATACTGTCCATGGCCGCAATAATAGGTCTGCCAGGAGGAGATTCTATGTTCTTATGAATTTTGGGAATATGATAAAAATAAGGAGTATTATAAAAATCTCTATGTAGAAAAAAAGCTTCATTTTTACTAATTATATTTTTGGATAGTGCTGACTTGATCAATAGCTCAATTTCAGTTTTGTAAGCTGAAAGTGGGCCACTCCTTAACTTCAAGTACGTTTGTTTATCTCCTAAAAGGCGTACTGCCTCCAAGATATATTTGTCTCTGTCCTGTATGACGATGCCTCCGCCTTTATCGGCGGTTTTTATAATGATATCGTCATTTTTGATGAGACTGGACAGGGCAATGTTTTCTTCTCTGGTTAGATGACCAAGAGGAGAGATGTTTTTGGAAGGATTAGAACACATCTTTTTGAGGTCAGTGTAAACCATGTTGTAAAAAGTTATCAAATGAGGTCCTCTGGACTGATAAGGAAAAAAAGTTGACTTTGGTTTTAATGGAGTATGTATAATAGGTGGGGAGGTACAAAGATGTTGAGTAAAAAGATCGAGTCTCGTATGGGACTCGTCTTGCCATAATTCCTCAAGAGTCTCAAAGACATCAATGTCGAAATTGAATTCGCTGATATCTTGTTCCGAGTCCTGAAGGCTCGGAAGATCAAGATTGTCAGAGTGTGACTTTTGTTTTGTTTTCTGTATCTGAAAAAATCTCTTTAAAGTCAAATTCCTGACATATCTATTGAGATCCTTGAATAATAGAAATGGGTCAGGTTTATTGGAGGGTGCAAAATTAAGGCCCCTACCAAGAAGGGAGGTTTCAGCTAATGATAATTTATGTTTAGACAAATTATATATCTTTACAGTCTCCGAGCTTTGGATGCATTTTTTTCTTTTGGTTCTATTTCTTCCCCCTCTGCAGCCTCTTCTGCAAATTTTCTTTTGCTTGTTGAAGCCGGAGAGGGGTTTATTTCTAAAAAAGAAGAAGAAGGATTAGATGAAGATGCTGTAATGTTACCAACATTAGAAGGACCAGAAGAGCTTGGTAAAAGAACCAAGCTTTCCATACTCCCAAAGGTAATGGATGTAGGTTTGTCTGGGCACGTGAGGGAACATGGATGGGGATTGGAAATTTGAGATGCAGGTATAGATGGACTGATCTTAGCCTTAGACCTGTCTGATGGATTAGTGAAAACATGAATCTCTAGTTCCATCTCCGAACTTTCGGCATAGATCTTACTAGCACTGTGGACATGTTCTGAGGTGTTGGGATGGACACAATTCAGTGGCAATTGAAGTATTGTCTTGGCTGCTATTGTTACTATAAGACACATATTTACCCTAATTCAGTCTAGTTTAAAGTAGATTATGCTCATTCCTATCTCCACTTAATATGTGTATATATGCACACATTATACATAATCCTAATTATGACGATATCTGAGGTTTTCCACGCATAGGTGGTTTTTACTCCTCTCTCTTTTTTTGGTAGGCTGGTTCTGCACACCAAAGAAATATATATAAGCAATTATCATTCTATACATTCATATATTATCTGTATTGTTTTTAGTATTTTCTTGTTTGCATATATGGGCTTTTTGTTGTTTCTCGGTCTTGATTTTATATAATAATTTTATTAGAGACATTGATATTGTATTTTCTTTCCATATGGATTTTTTAACTGATATAGAGTCCAAAAAATATGGTATATTGGACTCACTGTATATCAATTTATCCCCCTCATTATTTTTGGATGATGTCATATTAACCAAAAATAATAGATATAAATTATGTGGTAAATTCAAAAAATTAGAACGTTTAGTACACTCCACTATTCACAATGGTGGGATAAATATTTCTTGGAGAAATATTTGGAAAGTAGAATAACACCTAGGGGTTTAAGAATCCTAAAAAATTGTTCATTTTTAGAATCTGATGATGCTAGAGAGTGGAATAGTCTGGCGGAATTTTGTACCACAAAGTGGATGAATATTCTTTTAAAACACAGAGCCAATAAATTTGATCAGTTAGAAAAAGCCGTTCAATCCTTGTGTACTGAAATTTTAGATTTTGGGCACAAGGTACCCCTCTCTTGGCTGGATATTCTTAAAAAAAAGACCAAAAAAATGGAGGGTGACCTTATATACAATAAACTAGGTAAATTTAGAAGGGATATAAAGGACTACTCAAGTAACAAGGTGTTTACTTGGATGGACAAAAACAAAACCCAATTTCCCCTTCCTTCAACCATGTCAGATATTGCCCAAAATGTTTTACCATCAAAGACATCTGAAAATTACATATCCAATGTCTTGTCCCCCCCTCTTCTCCCTTATCCACCACCCCTTATGTCCTTACTCCCCGTGATTAAACCTATTATAAAAAAACACACTTTTCAACCGCCAAATTTGCATTTATCCTCCAACCCCACTTCAGTTACTAAAAAATCTTCTCAAAATAAACTCCTGCAGGATTTAAGCGCCTTTTATAACCGTACCAATCCAAGAACTATGCCACTGAATTGTGTCCATCCCAACACCTCAGAACATGTCCACAGTGCTAGTAAGATCTATGCCGAAAGTTCGGAGATGGAACTAGAGATTCATGTTTTCACTAATCCATCAGACAGGTCTAAGGCTAAGATCAGTCCATCTATACCTGCATCTCAAATTTCCAATCCCCATCCATGTTCCCTCACGTGCCCAGACAAACCTACAGTGCCTTGCGAAAGTATTCGGCCCCCTTGAACTTTTCATCCTTTTGCCACATTTCAGGCTTCAAACATAAAGAGATAAAATTTTAATTTTTTGTGAAGAATCACCAACAAGTGGGACACAATTGTGAAGTGGAACGAAATCTATTGGATATTTTAAACTTTTTTAGCAAATAAAAAAACTGAAAAGTGGTGCGTGCAAAATTATTCGGCCATTTTACTTTCAGTGCAGCAAACTCACTCCAGAAGTTCAGCGAGGATCTCTTAATGATCCAATGTTGTCCTAAATGACTGATGGTGATAAATAGAATCCACCTGTGTGTAATCAAGTCTCTGTATAAATGCACCTGCTCTGTGACAGTCTCAGGGTTCTGTTGAAAGCGCAGAGAGCATCATGAAGACCAAGGAACACACCAGGCAGGTCCGTAATACTGTTGGAGAAGTTTAAAGCCGGATTTGGATACAAAAAGATTTCCCAAGCTTTAAACATCCCAAGGAGCACTGTGCAAGCGATCATTTTGAAATGGAAGGAGTATCAGACCACTGCAAATCTACCAAGACCTGGCCGTCACTCTAAACTTTCAGCTCAGACAAGGAGAAGACTGATCAGAGATGCAGCCAAGAGGCCCATGATCACTCTGGATGAACTGCAGAGAACTACAGCTGAGGTGGGAGAGTCTGTCCACAGGACAACAATCAGTCGTACACTGCACAAATCTGGCCTTTATGGAAGAGTGGCAAGAAGAAAGCCATTTCTCAAAGATATCCATAAAAAGTCTTGTCTAAAGTTTGCCACGAGCCACCTGGGAGACACACCAAACATGTGGAAGAAGGTGCTCTGGTCCGATGAAACCAAAATCGAACTTTTTGGCCACAATGCAAAACGATATGTTTGGCGTAAAAGCAACACAGCTCATCACCCTCAACACACCATCCCCACTGTCAAACATGGTGGTGGCAGCATCATGGTTTGGGCCTGCTTTTCTTCAGCAGGGACAGGGAAGATGGTTAAAATTGAGGGGAAGATGGATGCAGCCAAATACAGGACCATTCTGGATGAAAACCTGTTGGAGTCTGCAAAAGACCTGAGACTGGGACGGAGATTTATCTTCCAACAAGACAATGATCCCAAACATACAGCAAAATCTACTAAGGAATGGTTCACAAATAAACGTATCCAGGTGTTAGAATGGCCAAGTCAAAGTCCAGACCTGAATCCAATCGAGAATCTGTGGAAAGAGCTGAAAACTGCTGTTCACAAACGCTCTCCATCCAACCTCACTGAGCTTGAGCTGTTTTGCAAGGAAGAATGGGCAAGAATTTCAGTCTCTCGATGTGCAAAACTGATAGAGACATACCCCAAGCGACTTGCAGCTGTAATCTCAGCAAAAGGTGGCTCTACAAAGTATTAACGCAAGGGGGCCGAATAATTTTGCACGCACCACTTTTCAGTTTTTTATTTGCTAAAAAAGTTTAAAATATCCAATAGATTTCGTTCCACTTCACAATTGTGTCCCACTTGTTGGTGATTCTTCACAAAAAATTAAAATTTTATATCTTTATGTTTGAAGCCTGAAATGTGGCAAAAGGATGAAAAGTTCAAGGGGGCCGAATATTTTCGCAAGGCACTGTACATCCATTACCTTTGGGAGTATGGAAAGCTTGGTTCTTTTACCAAGCTCTTCTGGTCCTTCTAATGTTGGTAACATTACAGCATCTTCATCTAATCCTTCTTCTTCTTTTTTAGAAATAAACCCCTCTCCGGCTTCAACAAGCAAAAGAAAATTTGCAGAAGAGGCTGCAGAGGGGGAAGAAATAGAACCAAAAGAAAAAAATGCATCCAAAGCTCGGAGACTGTAAAGATATATAATTTGTCTAAACATAAATTATCATTAGCTGAAACCTCCCTTCTTGGTAGGGGCCTTAATTTTGCACCCTCCAATAAACCTGACCCATTTCTATTATTCAAGGATCTCAATAGATATGTCAGGAATTTGACTTTAAAGAGATTTTTTCAGATACAGAAAACAAAACAAAAGTCACACTCTGACAATCTTGATCTTCCGAGCCTTCAGGACTCGGAACAAGATATCAGCGAATTCAATTTCGACATTGATGTCTTTGAGACTCTTGAGGAATTATGGCAAGACGAGTCCCATACGAGACTCGATCTTTTTACTCAACATCTTTGTACCTCCCCACCTATTATACATACTCCATTAAAACCAAAGTCAACTTTTTTTCCTTATCAGTCCAGAGGACCTCATTTGATAACTTTTTACAACATGGTTTACACTGACCTCAAAAAGATGTGTTCTAATCCTTCCAAAAACATCTCTCCTCTTGGTCATCTAACCAGAGAAGAAAACATTGCCCTGTCCAGTCTCATCAAAAATGACGATATCATTATAAAAACCGCCGATAAAGGCGGAGGTATCGTCATACAGGACAGAGACAAATATATCTTGGAGGCAGTACGCCTTTTAGGAGATAAACAAACGTACTTGAAGTTAAGGAGTGACCCACTTTCAGCTTACAAAACTGAAATTGAGCTATTGATCAAGTCAGCACTATCCAAAAATATAATTAGTAAAAATGAAGCTTTTTTTCTACATAGAGATTTTTATAATACTCCTTATTTTTATCATATTCCCAAAATTCATAAGAACATAGAATCTCCTCCTGGCAGACCTATTATTGCGGCCATGGACAGTATCACCTCTGGACTATCAAAGTACATTGATTATCATTTACAACCATTGGCCCAAGGTTTACGTTCTTATATTCGAGATGGCACTCATCTCTTGGAGTTATTAGAACCCTATAGGTGGCAGGAGAGTTACATCTGGATGTCTCTGGATGTAACTTCCCTCTACACTTCTATTCCTCATGAGTTTGGTCTGGAAGCCATAAGTCATTTTTTATCTGACAACCCTTACATGGGAGGTGAACAGACAAATTTTATATTAGAATGCACTAATTTTTGTTTAACTCATAACTATTTTTGTTTCGACAAAGAATATTTTTTGCAAATAAAGGGGACCGCAATGGGCGCAAACTTTGCGCCGTCCTATGCAAATCTAGCCATGGGTTTTTGGGAAGATAGGTACGTGTGGTCTAATAATCCTTTTGCCAAGAATTTAGTCTTTTTTGGTAGGTATATAGACGATATTATAGTCATTTGGGATGGTGAGAATGGAGTCATTGATGAATTTGTAAATCACTGCAATAAAAACGCATGTGGCCTGTCTTTCACCCATGTTTGGGACAGAGACAGACTAACTTTTCTTGATTTGGATCTCTATCATCTAGACAAGAACATTCAAGCCAAAAATAATTTTAAACCTACTGCAGGTAATTCATTGCTCCACTATAATAGCTGCCATTAAAAAAAGTGGACTAATAATATTCCAAAAGGGCAATTCTGTAGATTACGGCGTAATTGTACCCAAACAACAGATTATATAGAACAGAGTTCTATTCTGAAAAAGAAATTACATGATAAAAAGTATCCCACCTCATTGATAGATAATGCATATAACTATTATCTAGAGCCTAAAGTACCCAAGAGCACACAATATGAGGACCAAAACAAGTTTGATCCATCTGTCCGTTTCATAACAAGGTTCCACACAGAGTCTAATAAAATGGAATCTATTTTGAAAAAACATTGGCCCATTCTATTGGAAGACCAACATTTAAAATCAGTCCTCACTGACACACCTAGGGTAACGTATAGAAGAGCTACCAATCTAAAAAATAGAATAGCTCCTAGTAAATTGAAGGAAAAACATACTCCATTTTTACAACATCTCGATATGTTTCCTTTAAAGGGCATGTTTCGGTGCAAAAAAAACCTGTGCAAAACATGTTCTTTCATTGATCATGGACAAAAAGATTTTTCCACCAAAGGTAAAAAACATTATCTGGATGCATTTTATAATTGCAGTTCAGACTTTGTTGTCTACGTGTTGACTTGCCCCTGCAAATTGTTGTATGTGGGCCGCACCATAAGACCTCTACGCCAACGCTTTGGCGAACATAGAAGGAAAATAGAGGGTGGAAAAGATAAACACAGTGTGCCTCGTCACTTTGCAGGTTGTCACCAAAAATCCACGGAGGGCCTCAGAGTATGGGTGGTAGAACAAATTCCAAACACATTGCCAGAGGCAGAAAGATTTTGCAAGTTCTGTGAGCGCGAAACCTTTTGGATCTATTCTTTAGATACCCTCAATCCAGGGGGTATCAACGAAGAATTGGAAATCTCTACTATATTATGATTAATCTTGTGTCTGTATCTCTACCGTTATCATCTTTTATTTAATTAAGTAAGATAAATGCATATCTATATTTTGCTTTTTTACCACATATATAACTTATTCCAATGAAATTCTTCACTACCATATATTACCCATTCCATATTCCCACCCCTTTTCCCTTCCCTTCCTCTTCTCATACCAATTTTTAAAAAAAACTTTTTAAAAAAGTTTTTAAAA
Source organism: Rana muscosa (assembly GCA_029206835.1). NCBI lineage: Eukaryota > Metazoa > Chordata > Amphibia > Anura > Ranidae > Rana > Rana muscosa. The sequence continues at coordinate 143,279,134 of CM055126.1, read as the reverse complement.
ATTAATCAGTATAAACAAATTAAAATAAAATATAGTTAATTAATTTGCTCTTTAACAAATCAGATTTGATATAATGTATGTGCATTCTTGTTGTGGAATATATATACAAGTATGTGTGTTTCCAGAATATATGGGTGTATATGTATGTATATATATATGTATGTATATATTGTATGTGTATATATATATATGTATATATAATTTTTATAGGAATTTTTATGTAGTTCAAGGCAGAGACCTTGCTTATGGTCCATCTATGCATAAAAAGGATTAAGCATATCAAACATCTTTGCTTTTTCAGGGATGGATTTTGATCTGCTACTTTTCCTTTTTTAATTTTCAGAGCAGTGTGTTTTTTTTGTTTTTTTTTTATATTAAATGATATTGGTTTTCTGAATGAAATTTTATAAAATTGTATACGATATCACAATATTGGATCTACATGCTATGTTTGTATAGGCCCGGTTTAGTTTTATTATATTACAGCATTTGTTCCCTTTTTTGTATAAATGTGACAATATTAGTGTTAGCACACTCTGATAAAGGGAGTTTTACAACTAATCCCCACAAGGTGGCAACATCACCTCAGGCGCACATAAAAAGGCTTTGTCTAGCCTGTCACATTATTGCTTGAGAAAGATGCGTGCGGGGACCTAGAACGTCTCTTAGCATTAAGCATCGAAACGCGTTGCATGCCGGTCCTGATGTCATCCCGCTGAACGTAGCATTGCGTCTCAAACTGAACTTCCTGTTTGCGGTCCAGCCCTCCCTTTGGTTTTCTGAGAAGATCCTCCGGCAACATCCACCATGGATATTATCCCGGCTTCTAATACAGCAAACGAGGAGGACATCCCACACTGAGACTGCTAGCTAGCGGAATACGACCACAGACCTGATCATCTATGTGCTTCATACAGTCAACTTACTAGTGAGTGCTTTAATACTATTGTATTATTAAAGTGAAACAGTTTTTACTAAGTGGCGCCTTTTTTTTTTTTTTTCTGTTAACAAACTTTGCACACCTATAGTGAAGAAATGGGGCTACATGTGTGAAAGGTTTCGGGTTCAGGAGATCTACAACTGGCCAGTACCGGGTCCCCAAGGTCACCGGAGAAATTACCGTTTAACATGGGAGTCTATGGAAGGGGAGTCCGGCTTTGAAAAATTGGTGCTCCCCGGCCGTAGGTCCCCCCGACAACAACCTTTGCACACTTGTAGAGAAAGAGTGGAGCTACATGTGAGCCAAGTTTGGGGTCCAGGGGCCCTACGGCCGGCCGGTAACGGGTCCCCAAAATATGGGAGAACAGACGCAAAAAATTGACTCGAGTATAAGCCAAGAGGGGCATTTTCAGCACAAAAAAATGTGCTGAAAAACTCGGCTTATACTCGAGTATATACGGTAATTAAAGGGTTGGTGGGTAAGATGTGTCTTTTTGCTGATGACACAAAGGTAGGGCTCGCTCCGAAAAGTGTGGCTCCTCTGGTGGGACTTTAATTTGAGTGACTGTTAAACCTCATAAAGTAGTATACCAAAAGGTTCTTTGTAGATATTTTATTGAAAAGATGAACATATGCTACTGAAATGCATGACATATACAAAATACACAATGACAACAATAGAAAAGGGGATAGTTCTATAAATAGGGATGGTTAGTAATATAAGGACATTTATACTGCTTCACATATATGGTTATGTTTGCATGATAAGCATTGGATAATTGGTTTGCTCTTACAATTGTTTGTTTTCTCTCCTCTCCGTCTCCTTTTTTCCTCTTTATCCATTATAGATACCAATGTTGTCTTAGTGCAACCTCCCACCCCTGAAGAAGAGGCTTTACCCACAAACAGCCTCAAAACTTTGGGTTCCTTTCTGTCTCAACCTTTTTGACAGAGTTGGTTCATGTATTGCTACTAATTCATTCAATTGTTATCTGTGCATTGCGCTTCCCTTTTTCTATTGTTGTCATTGTGTATTTTGTATATGTCATGCAATTCAGTAGCATATGTTCATCTTTTCAATAAAATATCTACAAAGAACCTTTTGGTATACTAGATAAGAAAATATAGAGCATGTACTTTATAAGAAAAATTTCAGCACCAACATCCCTAAAGTAATGTATATAGAAATCCCAGATCAGGAAGGTGCATGGGATTTTAAGGGTGCTTAGACATATTAGTTACAAGTAATGAACAAAAGAAGAGTTTGTAAAATATATATAATTTTATTCATGTGTATACATTGTATTAAAAACGTCCGTAGAAAGATACAACGCAGTGCACTTCATCCGTGTAAAGTCACAAACTTGCCGTCCTACATGTTTCGCCTACAAATAGGCTTCTTCAGGGACGTTTGAGGACTTTAATAATCTAAGATAAATATAAACATTTTATGAGTACTGTGATATTGGGGTGTTTTAGCTCAAGTGGATAGATGCATTTTTATGCAGTGAGTCCATATCAGACAGGCATTCTAGTTAAGGGCATGGTAGCCCACGTTTATTTAAACAGAAAAACAAAAGCAAAATGTCTATTCAGGATTCCCACGCAGGGGTTTAAACTTCATTCAGCACATACATGAAAACATACCAAGCCACCTGGCTCTTGTCAGCAGTTCCTCTGCTTGCTTTCAAATAGAAACGATTCTTTCCAGCTCCCTGGACTTACTGGCTTCCTCAGTCTCCCCGACTCTCAAGGCTGGCCAGCCTTTCCCAGTCCCTGGGCAAAGAATCCCCTTTACATGGGCTGCAGTCTCCCACAGGGCAGACCGCTCTCCAGTCATAGGTCTGTCTTCACTTAGCAGTAGCAAGTTGCTCACTCTCCACCATCCTCCACCTTCTGCTCTCACCAGCCCATCATTATATTGGTTGTGTGCACCTGAGCACACACCCTGCTGGCTGTCCACAAGACCCGGACACAGGGTTGGAGATCCCATCCCACCCAAGTCTCTGCGGGACCTCCAAACTACACAGCCCCATCCGAACTTAGCAAAACCCGGAGAAAGCTGCCAAAACAGTTTTCTCAATTTCCAAGCTATGCTCTGTAGTTCTGCAGTCTGCTGACATGCAGACTCTGTGTCCGTTTTTGCTCCCTTTCCATAGGGACAGGGACTCTCACTATCACAGTACATAGCAGTGATTTTCTATACATTTCTGTATACATGGAACTTATAGCAAACATAATAATATTTTTGAGAATAATCAGCGCAAATACCTTGATATCTATGGAAAATTCCCCAAAAGAAGAGGTATCAGATGTGCTCTTGGATCCTATGGGTAAGGTGACCATGGGCACTGGGATATGGTAAAAGGGGTGTCAGAGTCTACAGGGGTTCATATACAATGTGCATCGTGCATGGATACCAGAAAGGTCCAAATGAGGATTTAAAGACTTGATCCTTCTAAAATTCTAAAAGAATATGTGTTTAAATTAGTCATACATGACCGGTAATTGAATGCTCTAACTTTTGGTATACTACTTTATGAGGTTTACCAGTCATTTAAATTAAAGTCCCACCAGAGGAGCCACACTTTTTGGAGTGTACCCTTCCATTGCATTTTAGGGATGTGGGTTGACTGACCTCTTTATTCATATACGGGAGACACTATCCTCTTTATCATGACACAAAGGTGGGCAACATGATTTGGCATTGCTGGAGGATTGGTCAAAGCAGTGGAAACTATTTTTAGATGTTTCTAAATGTAAAATAATGCATCCAGGGAAAAAGGATCCATTGACAGTGTACAACAGTGGGGTTACAGTGTTAGCTAGCACACTACAGAGGAAAAAGATTTGGGAGTACTTATTTCTGATAATTGCACAATGAGTAAATTATGTGGCCAGGCAGTAGGAAAAGTGAATAGAATTCTAGGGTGCATCAATAGAATGGTCTATTAATCATCAGTGCATGCGATCTGAAGAAACGGCCACCTGTGCCATTTCTTCAGAAGACAGTGCCGTGACGTAACGCGGCTCTGGCCAGTCACAGAGCCGGAGTCCATGGCGCCGGAACGAAGACGAGCGAAGATGGATACGGCCTGCAGCAGGGACGACGTGGGCTTCGTTTGCAGGTAAGTGTCACATAATGTGCTAGTATTTTTTTTTATTTCTTTTTTTACACTGTCCCTTTTAAGAAAAAAATTGCTAAACACTTTTATTCCTATTACAAGGGATGTAAACATCCCTTGTATAAAAATAAGCAGGGCAGGGCCTCTTTAATGCGAGATCTGAGGTCAAAAAAGGCCTCAGATCTATCATTTACAATTAAAAGCAAAAAAAATGTGACTCCCGTAAGTGAGGAAAACGACCAGGGAGCGGCGGGAGGGGGGCACCTTTCCCGCCGCTTATAAAAGTGATCCCGTGGTGAATCTGGAGACCCTGGATCGGCTGCTGTGTAAAAATATACCGGGGTTATGGCAGCTATCCGCTGCCATAACCCCGGTATTTAACGTCATACTAGCGAGGTACGTACATGGTGGGAGGTCCGTAATGTGGTTTAAGTGGTTCTAAAGGCAAAAGTTTTTTTTTTTTTCTTATGCATAGAATGAAATAAATAACTTTCTGTGTGCAGCAGCCCTCCAATCCTTTTTTTTTTTAAATCCTTTTATTTTTTATTTGCTCAATCAATACATGTGATTTGTGCATTTAGTCTTACACATTGATATATAAACAAAAGCATATTGAAATTCCTGTCCATACAAAAAAAAAAAACCTAATCAATTTACAGTACAACAGTGACATTTTAATTTTTCCCTTTTACTCCCCCCAACCCCCCCCCCCCCCGCCCAACCCTTTGAATCTTAACAACCTGGGTCTTTTCTCCTGTTCGCAATCTCTCCCAAATCTAATGCATTGTCATTAGCGCATTTAACTTATAATTCCCCCCCCCAACCGCCCCATAGGTTTCTACATCAGGAGCCTATCCTTTACCAGTTGTAATGACACAAGGCTAGGACCCTCCAGCCATGGTTGCCATATAAGATTGAATTTATCCACTGCCTTTCTACGTCTGTAGGCGAGCCGTTCTCTGAAAAGCAAGGAATTGACATACGCAATCCACTGCTTCCCTGTGGGAACCGTCTCTGCCATCCAATATCGCGCTATTAGCTTTCTAGCCAGGTACATCAGTCTTATTATCATATAGTACCTTCCTTGTGGGAACTTTTCAGCTTCAATCGCCCCAAGCAGGTACACCAAATGGTCCAAGGGTATAGGTACCTGGGCCACTCTTCTGATGTTCTGGGAAACCTCCTCCCAGTATCTGTGGAGTTTTGGGCACCTCCAAATTAGATGTATAAAGTCCCCTTGCTGTACTTTGCACTTTGGGCACAAGGGGGAGTCCCTTCCTCCCCACTTGTAAAGCTGTACTGGCGTTCTATAAGCCCTATGCAGAATAATTTGTGGGACGCTGATACAGATACCGCCGGAATAAAGTCCAACGCCATATCCCACTGGTCCCCATCTATATCTCCGATGTCTTCTGCCCATTTACTACGACATCTAAGGGAGGCATAGTCCTGTATTGAGGATAGTAATTCCGCATATGTTTTTGATATTAGTCCTCTCCGGGTATCCGCCTGGAGGACCTCCATCAGCAGACGTGACGATGATATTACTAAGGATTGTGTCATTTGCTGTGCCTGCAGAGCATGCCGAAGCTGAAGATATTGATAAAAGCCCCTTGGAGCTAACTGGAATTCCTGGCACATCTGTTCGTATGTTTTTAACACTTCTCCCTCCAATACTTGCCTGAGCCCTATTTCGATCCAGCGATGTTGCTCAAGAGACTCAGCTGTCCGGGACTCTCCCTTCTGATTGGCTGTGACACACAGCGGGTGCCATTGGCTGTTGTCAATCAAAGGCTGTGAGCCAATGAGGAGAGAGGGGGCAGGGCCGACCCGTGGTTCCGTGTCTGAATGGACAGACAGAGCAGCGGCTCGGCTCAGGTGCCCCCACAGCAAGCTATCGTCAGGAGGGTGGGGCCAGGAGCGCCAGCGAGGGACTCGAGAAGAGGAAGATCTGAACAGCTCTGTGAAAAACCACTGCACAGAGCAGCTAAGTATAACATTTGTTATTCTTAAAAAAAAAAACAAGATACATCAAAGGGGTAATTGAGGTTCAGGAGCGCTGTATTTTCGATATGAAGCCAAGATCAAGAATATGGGGACATGGCTTCAAACTCGCAGGTGAAAAGTTCAAAACTAATCTTAGAAACAATTATTTTACGTAAAGGGTAGTTGACGCTTGGAACAGACTTCCAGCAGTAGTAGTGAGTCAGTCAACAGTAAGTGGATTCAGACATGTTAGGGACAAACATAGATCTATACTATAAAAAGCTAACAAAAAAAAGAACACAAAATATATAAAAACACATATAAACGAAAAAAATAAAATGGGGCAGACGTGATGGACCACCTGGTCTTCTTTCTGCTGTCACTTTTCTATGTTTCTACCAATTTCATCTGCCATTCACATTCCTTGTATGGACAGTAAACAGGCAGAGGACCTCATTCAACAGTATTAGACACAAGGGAATGGTCCTTTCATCTGGTGGTGTTCCAGGATCAGTGTGTCAGGTGGGAATGGCGAACGTGGATCTCCTGGCTTCCATATCAACAACAAACTGAATAGATTTGTCTCCAGGTGCAGAGATCCTTTGGGGAAGCAGCTAATATTCCGGTAGCTCGATTGGATCAGTAGAGCCTGATCTAGGCCTTTTCTACTCTTATGGAAAATAAAAGTGTTGACTGCGCTAACTACAAAATAAATATGTGTTATAGCACTCTTGTAGCAGTGAAAATTTTCTATTTAACTATCGTTGTGAAGGGTTATCACCAAATACCCTCCATATTTCTATTCAGTGATAAAAATTAGTATGTGTCCCTAACATCAGCCACCAAACAATTTACAAAAACCTTACAAAACCTTTCAATTTGCAATACGTGTAAAAAGTAAATATATATATATGTAGCGGGGTGCTATATTTAAGGGAAATATCTGAGTGGTAATTCGGCTCAGATACACAAATTTTCGGTCCCAAAACGCATGGCGGTCCGTTACCCCTTTGAGGAGAGCCTTCTGAAAAAATGGGCATCTCCCCCGGTTGTGGACCCCCCGGTATCCAGGTTAAACAAGGTAACCACGATTCCGGTAGAGGGGACCCCTGCATTTAAGGATCCTGCAGATAGGAGTTCCGAAGCGGTGGCCCCCGATCCATGTTCACCATGCTGGGGTCAGCATTACGGCCAGTTTTGGCTGCGGCCCTGGTGTCACAGACACTTACTGAATGGGCAAAATTGTTGCACCGGGAGTTGGAGAAGCAACAGGTTTCCCCGGTCTGCATAGAACTGGCTGACCAGTTGGTGCATGGCCTCAAATTTGTCTGCGATGCAGCCCTGGATACAGCTGCCCTGATTTTCAGAGCCTCAGTATCTGCTGTGGTACTGCGTCGTCTGATTTGGCTAAAATGCTGGTCCGCGGACCAGACTTCCAAGAAGGCTCCGGTGGATTTTCCCTTCCAGGGAGAGAGGCTATTTAGAGCCTTGCAGGACGACATTTTTAAGAATGTCACTGGGGGTAAGAGCATGCTGCTCCCACAATCCAGAAAAGATAAGGAGCCACGCCGTAGGCCAGGGCCCTCCTTTTCCGCTCAGAAGCGTTTTTTTTGTCGGTCCGGGCCCGCAGATAAGCGTTCCCAGGCCGACAAGGGGCCAGCTGAGGGACAAAAGTGTCCCTGGGTTTGCAAGCCAAACAAGCAAGCGAAGAAATCTGCTACTGCATGAAGGTTTGCCCCCGCCCCCAATTCTCGGGTGGGGGGTCGTCTGCGCGAGTTTGCAGCTCGATGGAGCTCCCTACTTTCCGACCAGTGGGTTTGCGAAGTGGTTTCACCAGGGTACAAGATAGAATTTCTTGTCCACCAAACAGATTTTTTTTCTTTTCTTCTTCCGGCTCAGCGGAACGCCCTATTGGGGGCAGTACAGGATCCGCTGAGGCGCTGGGTAATAGTACCTGTGCCGCTGCCGGAAAGGTTTCAGGGTTTCTACTCCAATCTGTTTGTAGTCCCAAAGAAGGACGGGGTCCATCCAATCCTGGACCTTAAGGCCTTCAACTCCTTTGTAAAAGTCAGAAGGTTCAGGATGGAATCAGTTCGCTCTGCGGTCGCTGCACTCCATCCGGTGGATTTTCTGGCGTCCTTGGACATCAAGGACGCATACAGTAGGTGCTGCCGATTTTGTGTCAATCTCGCCTCTTCTAGCGGCGAGATTGACACCCTACGAGCCCCGTCGCGAGAGCCAGCGCCGAGCTGTCTCGTCATCGATAAAGGAAAAATGTTTTTCCTTTTGCAATGAGCGACACACATTGCTGACATTGAGGCCGGTGAACGGAGATCCGACGTGGATTCCCGCCAATACCAGGCACTGTGTTTGGTATGAATCCTGAGCGGGAACTCCACACCAAATTTTAAATAAAAAACCGGCATGGGTTCCCCCTCCAGGAGCATACCAGGCCCTTTGGTCTGGTATGGATTTGAAGGGGATTCCCCTAAGCCAAAAAAAACGGCGTGGGGGTCCCCCTCAAAATCCAAACCAGACCCTTATCCGAGCACGCAACCTGGCAGGCCGCAGGAAAAGAGGGGGGGACAAGAGAGCGGCCCCCCTCCCTCCTGAACTGTACCAGGCCACATGCCCTCAACATGGGGGGGTTTGGTGCTTTGGGGCAGGGGGCGACCTGCGGCCCCCCCCCCACCCCAAAGCACCCTGTCCCCATGTTGATGGGGACAAGGGCCTCGTCCCGACAACCCTGACCGTTGGTTGTCGGGTCTGCGGGCGGGGGCTTATCGGAATCCGGGAGCCCCCTTTAATAAGGGGGCCCCCAAATCCCGGGGCCCCCACCCTATGTGAATGAGTATGAGGTACATCGTACCCCTACCCATTCACCTGGTGGGAAAAAAATGTCAATAAAAAAACACACAGGTTTTTAAAGTAATTTATTACACAGCTCCGGGGGGCCTTCTTCCGACTTCGGGGGTCTCTTCTTCCGACTTCGAGGGTCTTCTTCTGCTCTCCGGTGCCTTTTTCCTTCTGCCGGGCTTTTCCGCTATCTTCTTTCAGCTATTTTGCTAGCGGAGAGGCCCGGTCTTCCCCGTCGTCTCGTCCCGCTCTCCATTGTTATTCAGCCGGCCCCTCCGCTATCTTCTTCCAGCTCTTTTGCTAGCGGAGGGACCCGGTCTTCCCGTCGCCATTGGCGTCTTCTTCCCTCTTCTCCTCCTCGATATTCACTCGTCTTTTCCTCCCGCTGTAATGCTGGGTGTTCGGTCCGCAACGATTTAGATAGGCTTCTCATGACGTCACAGTCACATGCTCCGGGTGTGTGAGGAGATGGGGTGGCGTCCACGGACATATTCGGTTTCCAGGATCCTGCTGTTTTTACAGCGTGGAGTGGATCAGAAACTTGCCTTAAGCACCATTAAGGGGCAGATTTCAGCCTTGGCTTTTTTCTTTCAATGACCCTTGGCGGCTCATTCACTGGTGAGTATGTTTGTGCAAGGGGTCCGACATGTGGCTCCTCCGGTTCGACCACCACTACCTCCGTGGGATTTGAATCTGGTGCTCTCGGTACTTCAGAAACCTCCCTTTGAAAACATCAGAGAGATTCCTCTTTTGCCACTCTCTCAGAAAGTTGCCTTTCTGGTGGCTATTACATCTGTCAGAAGGGTTTCTGAGTTGGCGGCCTTGTCTTGCAAGTCCCCCTACTTGATCCTCCATAAGGACAAAGCAGTGCTACGCCCGCAGCCTTCGTTTCTTCCGAAGGTGGTTTTGGCTTTTCATCTAAATGAGGACATTGTACTTCCATCCTTGTGTCCTCGGCTGTCGCATTCCAAAGAGGTTGCGTTACATTCCTTGGATGTGGTACGTGCTCTGCGGGTGTATCTGTCTGCTACGGATCAGTTTCGGAGGTCAGACTCACTGTTTGTGTCGGTGACTGGTCCAAAGAAAGTCCTGGCGGTCTCGTCGGCCACCATTTCTCGGTGGATCAGACAGATTGTGATTCAGGCTTATGCCCAAAAAGGGCGGGCGCCTCCCTTTCCTGTCACGGCGCATTCGACCAGGGCAATTGGTGCCTCCTGGGCTTTCCGACATCAAGCGTCTGTCTCACAGGTGTGTAAGGCGGCGACCTGGTCGTCCGTTCACACTTTCACTACGTTTTACAAGGTTGACGTGCATGCATCTGCGGATGCTTGCTTCGGCCGCAAGGTTTTGCAGGCGGCTGTTTAAGGTTGCAACTCCTCCGTTGAGGAGCTCTGTTTGTTTTGGGGTGAATTTTGTTTGATGTTCCCATCCCTCAGTTTTTTGGCACTGCTTGGGGAGGTCCCTATTGTCAAGACTTAAGGAAGCTGTGTCCGTCCATGGACGAAAGAGAAAATAGGATTTTTGTACTCACCGTAAAATCCTTTTCTCTGAAGTCCATGGACGGACACAGCACCCACCCCTCCTTTTCATGTTTGTACTGCTTTTTGACGAACTGAGCTGCTGAGTGCAGGGTGAGAGGTTATGACCAGAGGGACCGCCTTCTGGGCGGGGCTGTTCAACTTTGGTATAATTACATGTTTTTAAATATCTAACATGTCTGCCTAGTCCTCTCCTAATAGACGGAACACAACCCTAATGTCAAGACTTAAGGAAGCTGTGTCCGTCCATGGACTTCAGAGAAAAGGATTTTACGTGAGTACAAAAATACTATTTTCTCTATTAATCCTCGATGGTGGTGTCTCCGGAAGCCTAATTAGCTCAGTTTAGACACCATGTAAATTCTTTCCCAGGTGCGATTTGGTCCATAGATAGCATGAGAACCTCCTCAAAACCGCCGGGATCTCCCCATATACAACGGCTGGAATGGCTTTTACAATCATCATACTACTAAGTCAATAAAACAATAAAAAAAGATATTCAAGTATGGAACATGTATAAAAACTTTATAATGGGGTATCCCTCCATAGTACTCTTTTTTTACTTTTACTAGACCTACATGTACTTTTAATTGTTTAGCTTCAAATTAATTTAATATCAAGTTAAAAAAATTGTATGTAAAAAAAAGGTTTTAAAAGCTAAAAAAGGCAGAGAAACAATTCACTATTTTAGACTAAAAGTGGAACATGATACAGAAATAAAGAATGGAAAAAATAATAATAAAATAATAATAAAAATAAACAAAAAAAATAAAAATGAAAATAAATAAAAATAAAAAACAAAACAAAAATAATAAAAAAATATAAAATAAAAATAAAAAATAATAAAATAAAAATAAGAATAAAAATCTAAATGAAAGAATCATAGACAGAACAAAATAGTGAAAAAAATATATAAAAAAGGCTTGAACAAAATTAACAATTAAATGCTAATCTAATAATTTTCTATAAACCAATTAATGTCTAGTTCCACATTCAACCCTTGCGGTTTCATCGTGTTTAATTTATATATCCAATTAGTTTCATTGCGTGATAATTCTCTCTGTAAATTCAAATTCCTCCAATCCTGCTCTATTTTGTCTATGGCATAAAACTTGAGGTGTCGTGGGTCTCTTTTGGTATTTATATTCCTTTTTATATTTCGAATGTGTTCTCCTATTCTAACGGAAAGTGTCCTTGTTGTCCTTCCCACGTACTGTAGTCCACAACTACATTCCAGTATGTAGGTCACATGGGTACTACAGCACGTGATGAGTTTATCAATTTTGTATTTTTGTTTTGTTGAACTGGATTGGAATTCTATTGTTTTCTTTGTGTGTTTGTTTGTAAGCTTATAGGGTTTACATTTGCCACATCTATAGAAACCCTTATGGTCAAAGAAAATGTATAATTTTTTTTAGGAGGATCCGGCACATTTTTTACAATTCCATCCCTGATCCTTCTTGCCCTTTTATAAATGAATGTTGGTTTAGAATAGATGGTAGAATTTTATTCAAGTTTGGGTCATTGCAGATAATTGGCCAATTCTTCTTCACAATCCCTTCTAGTACTTTATATTGTTTATTAAATCCTGTTATGAATGGTACATTATCTCTTTCTCTTTGTTCCCTGTTTTTACTCTGTAGTATGATGTCCCTATCTAGGCGTCCTACTTTCTCCCTAGTGTGTTCCAACTCATTCCTATCGTAGCCTTTGTCCACAAACCTTTCAATAAGGACACTAGTTTGTGCTTGATAGTCTCCCATCAGGTCACGTATTTGCTTAATCCTGATGAATTGGCCCTTGGGGATGGCTTTCTTCCACTGGGGATGATGGCAGCTGCTAAACAGTATGTATACATTCCGGTCATTGTCTTTAAAATGTGTTCTAGTATATAATCTGTCTCCATTTTTGAAAATCCCTAAATTTAGAGAGTTGATAGTTTCATGGTGTACATTTACAGTGAACTTAATGCTATACTGATTTGCATCTATGTGTTTGACAAATCCATCTAGTTCCTCATGACTACCTTTCCAGATAGTCAGGACATCATCTATAAATCTTTTATATACCTGTATGTGTTGTCAACACCTTCCGAATATCTCCTCTCCCTCCCATCTATTTAGGAAGATGTTGGCCACACTTGGGGCATATTTATTACCCATTCCCACCCCCTTTATCTGTTTATAAAATTTGTGGTTGTGCCAGAATTTTTTTTAACCCATGGCCATTCTTCAACCTTCTAGTATGAACCTCCTCTGTTTTAACCTCAGGTCTGATTTTTTCATTGCCCATGCTACTGCTGCCAATGCATCCGTTTGCTTTATGTTGGTGTACAACGACTCCACATCTATGGTAACCAGTAGTGTGGAATCGTTCACCTTAATCTGTTTGAGTAGGTTAATAACATCCTTACTATCTTTAATGAAGGCCTCTCCCTTCCCTGCTAGTTGTTGGAGGAATACATCCAGGTACTCTCCTAACCTGGAGGGTACCGATCCAATCCCGCTAATGATGGGCCTTCCTGGTGGTTTCGTTTTGTTCTTATGGACCTTTGGTACCTGATATATGACTGGTACCTTGGGTGCTTCAGGTAGTAGATATCTTCCTTCTTTCTTGTTTATTATCCTATCTGCAATGCCATTATTTAAAAGTTCCTTTAATTTAGTTTTAAGCTCCTTGTTTGGATTCTTTTTTAGTGGTTGGTATGTGATATTATCTTTGACCAGTCTCTCTAGTTCCAATCCATAGTCCTTCTTTTGTGCTTATACTCTGCAGTATTGAGATGGAGGGCATTTCAGTAATGCGCTTTGGTCTAGACTGGCACAAGAGGGATGTAGTAATCTGACCTGATCAAGCTTCTGGCAGATATCTCTATGGGCTCTCCCAGATCTATTGGAACTTCTATCTCAAGGTCCAGTCCACAATTCTGCTTCACAAATCCTGGCAATAATGACATGGTTGTTGAAGCCCAGGTCTTGAGAGACAGGGGTTTTTATGTCTCAGTAATTCCCACACTTTTAAAAAGCCAGGAAATTTGCCTTCTATAGGGTTTATTATCACACATGGAAGGCTTACTTTGCTTGGTGCGAGGAAAGGAACTTTCAACCTGGGTTCACACTTCTGCGAACACAGGTATCACATGTGATTCGCACCCGCACTGCGGTGCCAATCGCATGGGATGTCTGTACAATGCGAGTTCAGCCATACAGTCGTATGGCTGAAATCGCATTGGATTCGCAGGAAAATAGTGCAGGGACTGGAATCGGATTGCATGGGTGTGAACTGCCTGCGGGAAAGATGTGACGCGGGAACCGACACTGTAATTGCGCTGGTTCTAGCATTGCTACAGTGTGAACTAGGCTCACTCTAGGAAATACCCTTTGGGATAAATTCTAATCTTTTTTCCAATCCGGTCTGCATCAGCTTTTGAACTTGGGTGCCATCAGGGGCCAAATCTCAGCCCTTACAATCTATTCCAAAGACCACTAGCCTCCTATTCTTTTATTAAGGTTTTTGTACAGCATGTGGCTCATGTTGCCTCTCCTGTCTAACTTCCTGTGATTCTGTTAGATCTAAATTTGGTTCTGTTTGCACGTCATCACCTCTGCAAGGCATGTCTGAGCTGGCAGCCTTTTCCTTTTAAGAACCCTTATTAGTCTTACACAAGGATAAGGTACTATTAAAGAGCCTCCATTCCCTTTCACCTGTAGTGCTGCGTTTTTTTCAAAACATGTACTTACCCACAAGATGAATCAGCATTGTCGTGCTGTGAACTGTTGTTTTGCTAACACACACTGTATCTCGCGCTGCCGTCTTGGTTCTTTTCAGAGGTGGTTCCCTTTGTTGGGGGCAGACAGTCAGCTACCAATGGTGCACAGGGCCTGCCCCCTGGCCACTCTGTGTGCCCAAACCTGCAGTCTCCTTGGAGATGTAATGTAATTATCCCAGGAGGCTGCAGGACCAGAGACATATTCTGGCCAAAGGCAAAATGGCGGTGGTAGGGAAGGGCCAAGGAAAATAAAAGTTGGGCTTTAAATTACATTTTTAGTAGCAAATAAGTCTTGAGACTGGCATTCCCTTTCCTCATGGTAGGTTCAAACTAATCCACTTTATTTATTGCTAAGACTGGACCTAAAATGTAAAAAAAAAAAAAATCTAAGAATAAATATCATTGAGAAGCTATACATATTTAACAACAATAGTGTTAGCAATCATCTTTGCCAGTAGAGCCACTTTAACTATTAACATCTGAAGGGACATGCTCTGAAAACGGGAAGTGTAAAAAGCAAGCACATATGTTTGTACTGCGTTAATAATAGAAAATTATTTCAAAGCCATATGTAACCGGTATTGCACTCATATGAAGCAATCTAGGAGTAGTGTTTTCATTTATAAGCCAAAGTATGTTCATTGCTACAGCTTGTAATGCCTTTCATTCAGAGTGTTACACTGTATGTTAATGTGTTTATTATGTGTTGGGTATCGCCATATAAGAGCCCATTCACACAGGGGCGTCTTTGGATCCGACTCCAAATCGCCCCAGGTCGCCCCTAGTCGCCTCAGGTCGCGCTGGCTGAAGAAATCAATGTAAGTTAATGAAGCCGTCCTTATGCACACTACTGCAGTCGCTCCGACTTCAAAAAAGGTTCCTGTACTACTTCAATCCGACTCCTAGGCGACCTGTAACCATTCATTTCAATGGGAGTCGCCTCTCCCTGTCTTAATAGGAGCGACTCTCCAGGAAGATAACATACATTTCTCCTGCAAAACTCTCTCTCCCCCCTCCCTCCCACAGAGCTGATTCTTGTTTGATTGGCCACTGGAATGTCTCTTGTCCTGCAGGCAACTTGGAGTTGCCTTGTAAATAGCTCCATGTCGTGCTGTGATTCATACTCAGGTCGTGTCTGAGTTGCCTCATAAAATCGTGCTGGAAGTCGTGTTGCCCCTGTGTGAATGGGCTCTAAATGAAAGTGTTATTAAACCATCAAAAGACAAAGCATGTAGCGGTATGTAAAATAATAATTCACATACTTTTTATATTGATGTTGCATTTTGCATCCTGCATGCATCCTTCCTTTTCAGCAGAATCATCCATCCAAATTGATGCCTACTGTACTTCCTCCTGTAGGGTGGCTACTCTGCCATTCGTGGTCTCCTGGAAGCCCCAGCGTAGCCACCCTAATGTGTACACTCTCGGTCGGCTTCATGCACTAAAAGCATTTGCTTAAAGTTTTTGCACAACTCCTCCTACAAGGCTAGTGACTGACAACAACTCTTTTCCAAATACCAATCTGGGCAAGCAAAAGGACATTTTAGGCTGTAAACAGTAAGGGCTCCCTGACTGGATGTTTGGGCAAGTACAGCAGAGGGGAATCAAAGTACCGTATACACCCGAGTATAAGCCGAGTTTTTCAGCACATTTTTTTTTGCTGAAAATGCCCCCCTCGGCTTATACTTGAGTCACCTTTTTGTGCCTGATCTCCCGGACTTTGGGGACCTGTTACCAGCTGGACCCCAAACATGGCACACATGTAGCCCCACTCCTCCTCTACAAGTGTGCAAAGTTTGTTGTCTGGGGAACCTATGGCTGGGGAGCACCGATTTTTCAAAGCCAGGCACCCCTTCCATAGACTCCCATGTTAAACGTCAGTCTAGTCATGGGCACAGTGAGGCATGGGCACAGTGAGGCATGCACATGGACACAGTGAGGCACAGTGAGGCATGCAGATAAACACCCTAGGCTTATACTCGAGTCAATACGTTTTCCCATTTTTTTCTGGTAAAATTAGGTGCCTCGGCTTATATTCGGGTCGGCTTATACTCGTGTATATATGGTATCTGAATATTGCTAATCAAAAAGTGCATGTTTGGGGCATATTAGCTTAAGTAACTACAGTGGGGAAAATAATTATTTGCTCCCTTGCAGATTTTGTAAGCTTGCCCACTTACAATGAAATGAAGGGTCTATATTTTTTATCATATGTGTATTTTAAATGATAGAGACAGAATATCAACCTAAAGTCCAGAAAAAAATCACAAGATGAAAATATTATATATTGAGTTGTAGTTCAGTAAGTAAAATAATTATTTGATCCCCAAGCAAAACATGACTTAGTACTTGGTGGAGAAACCCTTGTTGGCAAGCACAGAGGCAAGACGCTTCTTGTAGCTGGTTACTAGGTTTGCACACATCTCAGGAGGGATTTCGACCCACTCTTCTTTACAGATCTTCTCTAAATCCTTAAGGGTTTTTGGCTGTCACTTGGCAACTCAAATTTTGTAGCTCCCTCCATAAATTTTCCATAGGATTAAGGTCTGGAGACTGGATAGGCCACTGCATGACCTTAATGTGCGTCTTCTTGAGCTACTCCTTTGTTGCCTTGACGGTATGTTTTATGTCATTGTCATGCTGGAAGACCCATCCACGACCCATCTTCAGTGTTCTGGCTGAGGGAAGAAGGTTCTCATCCAAGATTTAACAATACTTGGCCCCGTCCATTGGCCCCTCAGTGCGGCAAAGTCAGCCTGTACCTTTAGCAGAGAAACCGCCCCAAAGCATAATGTTTCCACCTCCGTGCTTGAGTGTAGGGATGATGTTCTTAGGGTCATAGTCAGCATTTTTCTTCCTCCAAACACAGTGAGTCGAGTTAATGCCAAAGAGCTCAATTTTGGTCTCATCTGACCACAGCACTTTCTTCCAATCCTTCTCTGAATCATTTTATGTTCATTGGCAGACTTCTTGAGGAGGGGGACCTTGCGAGTGCTGCAGGATTTCAATCCATGCAGTGTATTGTGTTACCAATGGTTTGCTTGGTGACTGTGGTCCTAACTGCCTTGAGATCATTCACAAGCTCCTCCTGTGTAGTTCTAGGGTGAGCCCTCACTTCTCATGATCATCCTTACCCCATAAGGAGAAATCTTGCATTGGTTATTTTGTATTTCTTCCATTTGCGAATAATCGCTCAAACAGTTGTCTCCGCCTCACCAAGCTTCTTGCTGATGGTCTTGTAGCCCATTCCATTCTTGTGCAGGTCTACAATCTTGTCCCTGATGTCCTTTGACAGCTCTTTGGTCTTGGCCATGATGGTGAGGTTTGAATGGAAGAAAGATATTCTGTGAACAGGTGTCTTTTATACACATAACGAGTTTTCGTTAGCAGCACCTTCTTAAATTGACAGGACTAATCTGTGTACCACATGAGCACATACTGTAGCCAGTCTGTGGGTGCCAGAATTATTGTTGGATGGTAGGGGATCAAATTCTTATTTTACTTGCTGAACAACAACTCAATTTATAACATTTGTATCATAAGTTTTTTCTGTATTTTTGGTTGATATTCTGTCTCTATCATTTAAAATACACCTATGATAACAATTATAGACCCTTCATTTCTTTGTAAGTGGATTTTGAAAACTGTATACTGTTGGCATGGTTTCAATAATACAAACATATTTTATTGGCAGGTATAGAAAATAATAGATTCAAATTGACATGGAAGCGCTACTTTTGATAGCATTTCTTTGTAAGTGGGCAAACGTAAAAAATCTGCAGGGGATCAAATAATTATTTTCCCCATTGTATAGTACATCAATGACTCGAGTGGAGCTAGAGGGATTCATGTTTTTGTATATAAGGATTTCATTCTACTTTAAATCTACATTCTTGTTTATTATTTATGTTATCAAAGTGAGTGGTAGTAGGTACTGAAAGGAAGAAAAAAGTATCTAAAACTTCCAATTTAATTTAAAAATGGAAACTCTTCCTTGTAAACTACAACACAGTTTTTATATCCTTCATCTACCCTTTTCTATAGGTAATTATTGAACCATCTACTTGGATGTAATAGTGCTTTAGGAATTTATGATCTGAAAGGACAGACTTGATCCACAGAGGCAATGTAAGCAACAACAAGGCAAGGGTTATAGTGCTAAATAAATTCCTATTGCAGTAACCCTGGGAACATTGCTGGGGATGTCATATTCCATTGACCAGACTGCTGATATTTCAGGTTCTGTGTTGATTTGTAGGAAAGGCAGCAAACCAGTTGTGTGATGGGGAAATTAGGATTTTGAAAACTGTATATTGTTGGCATAGTTTCAATAATACAAACGTTTAACGTTTAATTTTTTTATTGGTAATTGTAGAAAATAATGGATTAAAATTGACATGGAAGCGCTTCTTTTGATAGCAGTAAAGGATCGGTTTACCCAGCCTGACATTTTAGTTAACACCTGGAAGTTTATATGAATGAAATATTTTAACAGTTATGCCGTGTACACACGATCGAGTTTCACGGCCGTAAAAACCCGACGGAAAAAACGAGGACCGGCTTGGTCCCCTACACACGGCCGGTTTTCATGACAGGTTTTCTCTTGGTCGAGAAAACCGGCCGTGAGTAGGCTCCCTAGCAGTGTTTCCCTATGGGAAAACTGCCGCGGAAAAAAATGCTGCGATTCGCGACGAGAAATAATTAGAGCATGTTCTAATTTTTCTAATCGTGATTCTTGTCGTTTTTCTCGTCAGGAAAAATGCTGGAAAGCCTACACACGGCCGTTTTTCTCGTCCAAGAGAAAAAGTCATTTTTCCCGACAAGAAAAGTGATCGTGTGTACGCGGCATTAGATCTCCGTGCATTAAAGTGGAACTTTAGTCAGAAAAATTAAGTCCTGATAGATCACTTCAGGCTGGCCCCTTTTGCAGGAATACTGTAGCTATGTGAAACATCAAAAAAAATTACCCCTACTGTTTAAAATCCAACCCACTCTGCACATGCACAGTTGCTCTCCTATTTTAGGCACTTTTGGGCACTGGTAAATTTGTAGAGGGCGATTTGCTGACAGCCTTAAAGCAGAGATAAACCCTCTTATCCTTTACAGCCAAGAAAGCTGCTTCTCTTTTTTTTTTTTTTATAAATCTTTTTTATTGAATTTTTATAAAACATACACACAATTTGCCCACATCTAGGCACAACAGCTGCCCACGCAGGGGCCATTACCCTGTGTCTGCATCAGACCGTCACAGGGCGACAAATAACAAAAAACTTAACTTAGTCTATACTACAACCCCAAGCTTGGGGAGAGGGTTCATTCAATATACATCATGCTTCAAAGTGTTATTGTTAGAGGAAGGTAGCCTGGAGACATTTTTTGGGTTAATAATCGATATTTCGAAGATACAATATAAGTCTAGACCTGGCATTAATTAAGTTTTTCCAAAATTTAACAGAGGGGGGAGACGATTTTTTCCAATTCATTGTAATGGCTTTGCGCGCATAATACAACAACAGGGATATGAGTGTTTTTCTGGCTCTGAGTATTGGCAGTTGGTCAACCAGTCCTAGCAAACAGTGTATGGGCTCGCATGGGACGCAAGTCCCGGTGGCCTTATTGATCACCCGTAGCACTTCACTCCAATGCTGTACAATTGCTGGGCAAGCCCAGAAAATATGGAAGAAACCCCCTGGCCGGTAGGAGCAGCGCCAGCACTCCGGAGAATGCTCCAGTGACATCTGGTGCAGCCTGTGAGGCGTGTAGTGAGCCCTGTGGACAATTTTATATTGGACTAATTTGTCCCTTGCTGAGATCAGAGGGGAGAAGGGATAATCCCAAACCTCCCTCCAGTCGTCCGCGTCCAGCCCCGGTATGTCCTCCACCCATTTCCTGCGGAGGGAAGACAGCTCGGGGATAGCAGCAACCAGCAGGGATCCATAAATCTGAGACGTGGGTTTTTCCAGGTCCTTCACCCGGATAGTAGATTCCAACTCTGACTATGCCAGTTCGACCGGCCTGCCCAAAAATTGGCACCTGAAGGCATGTGCAATTTGGAGATATCTAAAGCGGGCTCGGTCAGGTACGTTGAATTTAGCACATAGTGTGAAAGGGAGAGAGATCTCCGTTGGTGATGATATGTTTGAGGGTCAGTATTTTATACTTGGCCCAGGCCTGCGGATCGGGGATAGTGTGGAATTGTGACAGGTTGGGATTCAGCCACAGGGGGGTGTGAGGAGACCAAGAGTTCGGCTGGGGTGCCCTTAGTGCCTCACCCGCCTTCCATGCCCGCATAGTGGTACGCATGGAAGGGGTGAGATTGTGGGGCGTTTTTTGCCCCCTGAATAGCAGTCCCTCCAGTGCCTGCAAGGACCCCACTATGGCTGCCTCCAGTACCGTCACGGAATTGGTCAGGTCCGGTCTCAGCCACCAGTGAAAGCTGCTTCTCTTTGATCTGTAAATGCCATGGTGCTGTACATGTGATCAGTTATGATATCAGCCATTTGATGGTTTTACAGTTTGGTTGAAGAAACAAGTAAATGTGACAGTTGGCAATCCCGGCATTCCAGGAATATAACTTTTTCGAAACTGTTAAATCGATGGGTTTAGATCCGCTTTATGATTTAATGCTATTCAGTGGCTCTGGGCTTCAGCAAAATGACAGCCTCCAGCAAGAAGAAACAGGAGCAATGCTGGAGGAAATTTACAGCACACACAAATTTTGGTAGCATAATTATTAGGGTTGTCCCGATACCACTTTTTTAAGACCGAGTACAAGTACCGATACTTTTTTCCAAGTACTCGCCGATACCGATTACGATACTTTTTTTTCAATGTCATGTGACAGTTTGAAAGATGGGGACTGATAGGTGGCACTGACAGGTGGCTTGCACTGATAGGCGGCACTTATGGGCACTGACTGGTGACTGGCGCTGATGGGCACTAATAGGTGGATGGCACTGATAGGTGGCACTGGTAGGTGGTACTTATGGGCACTGATAGATGGCACTGATAGGTGGCACTGATAGGTGGCACTGATGGCACTGATAGGTGGCACTTATGAGCACAGGTAGCACTGATAGGTGGCACTTGTGGGCACTGATAGGTGGCACTGATTGCACTGATAGGTGGCACTTGTGGGGACTGATTGCACTGATAGTTGGCACTTGTGGGCACTGATAGATGGCACTGATAGGTGGCACTTATGGGCACTGATAGATGGCACTGATATGTGGCACTTGTGGGCACTGATTGCACTGATAGGTGGCACTTGTGGGCACTGATAATGCAATCAGTGCCATCTATCAGTTCCATCTATCAGTTCCCACAAGTGCCACCTATCAGTGCAATCAGTGCCCACAAGTGCCACCTTTCAGCGCTATCAGTGCCCATAAGTGCCACCTATCAGTGCCATCTATCAGTGCCCACAAGTGCCACCTATCAGTGCAATCAGTGCCATCTATCAGTCTCCATAAGTGCCACCTATCAGTGCAATCAGTGCCATCTACCAGTGCCACCTGATAGGTAGCACTTGTGGGCACTGATAGATGGCACTGATAGGTGGCTGGCACTGAAATGCTGTGAAAAATGACACAGGATTTATAAAAGAAAAAAAAACTGTTGCAACGCCCATCTTGGTACACCCTGCACTCGGCTGCAGTAAGCAGCAGCAGACATCTTGTTACACCCAGCCCATATAGCTCGGGCTGGGTGTAACAAGATGTCTGCTGCTGCTTACTGCAGCCGAGTGCAGGGTGTACCAAGATGGGCGTGGGAACGTTCAGCCGCTGACGGGGACCGAATGTGACAGCACCGGTCACCGATCCAGATGGGGCTGCACCCCTGCCAGCTTACAAAGTTCAACTGCAGGTGAGGGACTCGCTCTCCGCCCGCCGACTCTGTCCACCGACTGTGCCCGCCCTCTCCAGCCAGACTCCGCCCGCACCTTCCTTCACAGACTCTGCCCGCCCCCTCTCCAGCCAAACTCCGCCCGCCGACTCCGCCTACAAACTCTGTCCGCCCTCTCCAGCCAGACTCCCCCCGCCCTCTCCCGCCCTCCCCAGCCACTGACTCCTCCCGCCACTCTACACTAAAAAAAAAAAGTATTGGGTGAAGCATCGGGAGCATTTGCGCGAGTTCAAGTACTAGTATCGGTATCGGGACAACCCTAATAATTATTAATATAGAATGTATGTTCCTTGCTAAAGATCGTTATTTTTTTATCAAGTTGCTATGGGTAAAGTTCTGCTTTAATTCCCAATTCTGTTACTGTCCATGTGGGAGTGTTAGGTGTTCTCGTCTACCTTTGCATGTTTCAGCTCCTTCTGTTGAATTCTCCATAATTGTTAAATGTTAAATTTAAAGTGGAAGTAAAGGCAAAATCTAATTAACTCTAAACCTACTCTCGCCCACATTCTAAGCCTAATCTATCTAGCCCTGTAAGGAAAAAATCGCTATAGTTACCTATTCTAAAGTCGCTCTGGTCCGGTCCCAGGCTAAACTGTCAGCGGCAGCTTCACTGTGTAAGGGAGGCAGCATCAATGGAAGCCCAATAAGAGTGCATCCGGAAAGTATTCACAGTGCTTTACTTTTTCCACATTTTGTTATGTTACAGTCGTATTTCAAAATAGATTAAATTCATTATTTTCCTCAAAACTCTACAAACAATAGCCCATAATGGCAACGTGAAAGAAGTTTGTTTTAAATCTTTGCAAATTTATTAAAAATAAAAAAAAACAAGTATTTTTGAATATGATGCTACAAGCTTAGCACACCGATTTTTGGGCAGTTTCTCCCATTCTTCTTTGCAGGGCCTCTCAAGCGCCATCAGGTTGGATGAGGAGCGTTGGTGCACAGCCATTTTCAGATCTCTCCAGAGATGTTTAATCGTGTTCAAGTCTGGGCTCTGGCTGGGCCATCAAGGACATTCACAGAGTTGTCCCGTAGCCTCTCCTTTGTTATCTTGTCTGTGTGCTTAGGATCGTTGTCCTTTTGGAAGATGAACCTTTGCCCCAGTCTGAGGTCCAGAGCGTTCTAGAGCAGGTTTTCATCGAGGATGTCTCTGTACATTGCTGTATTCATCTTTCCCTCAATCCTGACTAGTCTCCCAATTCCTGCCGCTGGATAGTATTGGCCAGGTGATGAGCGGTGCCTGGTTTCCTCTAGACATGACACTTGCCATTCAGGCCAGAGTTCAATCTTTGTTTCATCAGACCAGAGAATTTTTTTTTTCTCTTGGTCTTGGAGTCCTTCAGGTGCCTTTTGACAAACTCCAGGTGGGCTGTCATGTGCCTTTTTACTGAGGAATGGCTTCCATCTGGCCACTCTATTATACAGGCCTGATTGGTGAAGTGCTGCAGAGATGGTTGTTCTTTTGGGAGGTTCACCTCTCTCCACATCGAATACTGGAGCTCTGCTAGAGTGACCATCGGGTTCTTGGTCACCTCCCTGAATAAAACCTATCTCCCCGATCGCTCAGTTTTGCCAGGCGGCCCGCTCTAGGAAGAGTCCTGGTGGTTCCAAACTTCTTCCATTTACGAATGATGGAGGCCACTATGCTCATTGGGACCTTCAATGCTGCAGACATTTTTCTGTACCCTTCCCCAGGGTATCCGCGATACAATCCTGTCTCAGAGCTCTACAGACAATCCCATGGACTTAATGGCTTGGTTTGTGCTCTGACATGCACTGTTAACAGTTGGAACCTTTATATAGACAGGTGTGTGCCTTTCCAAATAATGTCCAATCAACTAAATTTACCACAGGTGGACTCCAATCAAGTTGAAAAAACACCTCAAGGATGATCAGTGGAAACAGGATGCACCTGAGCTCAATTTTGAGTGTCATGGCAAAGGCTGTAAATACTTATGTACATGTGATTTTTTTGTTTCGTTTTTTTTTATTTTTATAAATTTGCAAAAGATTTCAAACATACTTCTTTCACGTTGTCATTATGGGGTATTGTTTGTAGAATTTTGAGGAATATAATGAATTGAATCCATTTTGGAATAAGGCTGTAACATAACAAAATGGGGAAAAAGTGAAGCTCTGTGAATACTTTCCGGATGCACTATAGTATGTCTGTGGGCAAAGTTTCTTCCAAGGTATTTCCCAGACGTTGTCTGCTTTCTCTGGTACACAGAGGGCACCGCTGGAGACCGGACAAGAGCGGCTTCAGAACAGGTAAGTAAAGCGATGTTTTTTTTCTTTACAGGGCTAGATAAATTGGACTTAGAATGTGGCTGGGAGTAGGTTTAGAGTTTAAGCTTTTACATCGCATTTGCAAAGTATTCAGCGATCTTCGGTTAACTTTTTTTAAAAAGGTTTTAAAGCAGTCCTCAGCTTTTGTTTGGGGATTTTGGTGCCCCAAAAAAGTATATGGGTACCATGCAGGCCTTAGACAAAAGAGAAAAGATTTTGCCTTGGAGGATGTAAACTTTGTGGGGACTCTGGGATGGAGGTAAGTATGCATCTGTGGAGTTAGGGTTGGGCAAATTTAGCTCAGGAAAGTGTGAGAAAGGGGGTGTTAAAAGAATAAGTGCACTTTGCTTGAATGTGTACTTATCCTTTATAGTAGAAATTACAATATCGTAATTTGTGTATCAACTGCAAATTCGATCTAGTGTTCTTTGCTTATAAAAAAATAATTGGTGTCACACAATGAAGGGGTTAATGTTTAATGAAAAGGCCAGGCAGAGAGATGAAGCTCTGCTGAGTGAAGTCAGCAAGGTGGCGGCTACACATGTTTGGTAGATGAGGCATCTAAAGGCAATACAGCTGCAAGGAAAGAGAAAAATAGGAGATTTGTAAAATCAAACGTGCAATTAACATTGATGAGCTGCCTCTTAGGCTGATTGGTCCCTCTGATCAAAAAATGATGAGGTCACCACTGCTGATTGACATGTTACGTGTTGGCTGCAATTAATTTGCAGTCACTGCCATGTGCTTTTATATTGTGTGCGCATGGGACCAAATTAGTACACTAAAAACAGTCTAGGATCCTTTATAGTAACAAGATGACTGTACGTGAATTGCATTTGTTCCATGTTAAGGACTGCCAAGTCCCCTACAGAGGGGGAATACTCATTTTTTCTGATAATAGAAAATTAATACTTACTGCGCAAAACATTTCTAAGGACTTTTCTGTTGAGTGACTCTTTCTCTTGCTGTCGGTATAATGGGTTATAAGGGTAGCCAGGGCTGTATTGACCATGAGGATCAAACCCAGCCAGTTAAAGGAGATCTCTGAATTCAGCAAATATAAAGGACCCAGGAGCCACTTCTTTTTCTGTGTGGCCAGTTTGGTCTCACATAGGCTCTCCTTCAAACTCTTCCCAGCTGGCCAGTACATTCTCTGGGCAAGCATGCAGTGGACTCCATCTAGAACAGTGTTTCTCAACTCCAGTCCTCAAGGCGCCCCAACAGGTAATTACTTAGGCAGTGAAACTGATCAAATCACCTGTGCAAAATAATGGAAAGCCTGAAAACATGACCTGTTGTGGCGCCTTGAGGACTGGCATGGGAGAAACACTGATCTAGAATAATGGGGATCCTATCTGCAGCTTATTGTCTTGTTTATCTTCTTCCAATGAAATGAATGAAGTACAAGACAGGCTTGGGAAGGGGATCACCATGGCTGCCCAATGGATGCAGAGAAGTGAAATGGACAAAATGATGGACAGCTCTGATCTGTCAGCACTGGAAAAAGAGCAAACCGCCAACTGAGTCTTTCATAATATACAGGAGTTTTGTGCATGTTTCATTTCCCCTTTAAGAGAGCTGTGATATTTTGAAGTATTGTCTTTGGGAGTATTAACCACTTAAGCCCCCAGACCATTTGGCTGGCCAAAGACCAGGCCTCTTTTTGCGATTCGGCACTGTGTCGCTTTAACTGACAATTGCGCAGTCGTGCGGCGTGGCTCCCAAAAAATTTTTACGTCCTTTTTTCCCCACAAATAGAGCTTTCTTTTGGTGGTATTTGATCACCTCTGCGGTTTTAATTTTTTGTGCTATAAACAAAAATAGAGCGACAATTTTGAAAAAAAAAACAATATTTTTTACTTTTTGCTATAATAAATATCCCCCAAAAATATATAAAAAAACATTTTTTTCCCTCAGTTTAGGCCGATATGTATTCTTCTACATAGGTTTGGTAAAAAAAAACGCAATCAGCGTTTATTGATTGGTTTGCGCAAAAGTTATAGCGTTTACAAAATAGGGGATAGTTTTATGGCATTTTTTTTTATTTATTTTTTTACTAGTAATGGCGGCGATCAGCCATTTTTATTGATGTTATGGCGGACACATCGGACACTTTTGACACCATTTTGGGACCATTGTCATTTTTACAGCAATCTGTGCTATAAAAATGCACTGGTTACTGTAAAAATGACACTGGCAGTGAAGGGGTTAACCTGTAGGGGGCGCTGAAGGGGTTAAGTGTGTCCTAGGGAGTGATTAACTATTCGGGGGCGTGGCTACAAGTGACACATCACTGATCACTGCTCCCGATGAGAGGGAGCATTCGATCAGTGACATGTCACTAGGAAGAACGGGGAGATGTTGTGTTTACACTGACATCTCCCCGTTTTTCAGCTGCATGGCACAATCGTGGGACACCGGCGGACATCGAGTCTGCGGGTCCCGCAGGCACGGTCACGGAGCTTGCGACATTCTGTCGACGTAAATCTGCGCGCGGCGGTCCTTAATCGGTTAATAGATGTAGTATATCCATGAATACAGTAGACTTGTTGCATACCTGATAGGAGACTGAAAGAAAGGGGGTTGGCCTCTCTTGTATTTCCAGCCTTGGCCCACTCTGAGAGTGAAACAGATCATGCCAAGGGACCGGATGAACATGACTTCCAGGAGGAGAACTTGCAGCTGAAGATGCAGGCTTGGGAGGTCTGGCAGAACATTGGGTCAGGAACAGAAGCTTTGCTGGACCAATATTAAAGGAGCACTCCCCATGCACTGCAGGTTCATGAAGCACAGCTTGTCTGAACTCCCAGCAGACTTGTAGCAGATACACACAGCAGTGGTTGGAGCAGATGCAGATGACAGCCAGGGCAGACACTCAGACACAATGGAGCTGAGCCAAAGACAGAAGTGTGGTCACAGGGTAGCCAAGATCAGCAGTGAGTGGGCTGTGAGGCACAGAGACATAGGCAGGATCAAAGTTGAGAGCAGGACCTAGGTCAGAAATGGGTGAGCTGAGGTATAAGCAGGATCCAAGATTAGGTCAGGGGTAAGCCGAGTCAACAACAGAAGTCATATTCTGGATACAAGCAGGGAACAGGAAACGGCTAAAGGCCAGTCAACACTGATACTGGAACAAGGCATCCTTTAATTAGGCCATCTGCCACCAACATTGATTGTGTATGTGCTTGCATATACCTTCACGCATGAGCGCACCTTAGTTTACATTCTACAGAAGACTGTGAGCAGGCAGGTAGGTTTATGTTATTGGATCGAAGACATTGCATGTCTCTTCCGAAAAAACAGAGTCTGCCTGCTCTTTAGAGGTGGGGAGAGCAGAAAGTTGTCTTCATCAATGTGCTACTACTGCATAATCAGGAGATCAGAAGGCTGGGGAGTTGACCCTTGACCAAGCTGCATCACTTAATGGCAGGAAGAAACAAATAGGTAATTGATCTGGCTATGCTGTTACTAAGGATGAATGGATCATAGAACTGGCTGAACAGAATGACCAAAACATTGCACATATACACTATATTACCAAAAGTATTGGGGCACGTGCCTTTACACGCACATGAACTTTAATGACATCCCAGTCTTAGTCCATTGAGTTGGCCCACCCTTTGCAGCTAAAACAGCTTCAACTCTTCTGGGAAGGCTGTCCACAAGGTTTAGTAGTGTGTCTATGGGAATGTTTGAGCATTCTTCCAGAAGTGCATTTGTGAGGGCCAGGCCACGCCCAACCTCTGAAAAACAACCCGCACCATAATCTCCCCTCCACCAAATGACTTGGACCAGTGCACAAAGCAAGGTCCATAAAGACATGGATCAGCGAGTTTGGGGTGGAAGAACTTGACTGGCCTGCACAGGGTCCTGACCGCAACCCGATAGAACACCTTTGGCATGAAATAAAGTGGAGACTGCAAGCCAGGCCTTCTCGTCCAACATCAGTGCCCGACTTCACAAATGCACTTCTGGAAGAATGGTCAAACATTCCCATAGACACACTCCTAAACCTT
Source organism: Rana muscosa (assembly GCA_029206835.1). NCBI lineage: Eukaryota > Metazoa > Chordata > Amphibia > Anura > Ranidae > Rana > Rana muscosa. Next base: position 143,250,708 of record CM055126.1, on the reverse strand, counting down.
GTGGACAGTCTTCCCAGAAGAGTTGAAGCTGTTATAGCTGCAAAGGGTAGCCCAACTTAATATTGAACCCTACGGACTAAGACTGGGATGCCATTAAAGTTCATGTTCGTGTAAAGGCAGATGTCCCAATACTTTTGGCAATATAGTGTATCTGATGATCTTGCCAGAATTACAGGGATTGATTTACAAAAATTAGAGCGTGCAAAATCTGGTGCAGTTCTGCATAGAGACCAATCAGCTTCCAGTTTTTTTTTTTTTTTGTCAAAGCTTAACTAAACGAGCTGAAGTTAGAAGATGATTGGCTACCATGCACAGCTGCACCAAATTTAGCACTCTCCAGTTTTAGTAAATCAACCCCACATTGTCTTTGTAAACTGTGAGTTGAAAAAAACTGCATAAAAATGTAATCGTTCTCTCGTAAAATACTAGTACCATCAACTATTTCATGGATTTTACCAATGTTTGAAGTCAACTTGTATGTCAACCATGGCTCTATCCATTGGCACCATAGTGAAGTGGGTGTAGACATGAAGGGACAGGAACTGCGTAATTTGAAACATTGTCAAGTGAAAATTTTCCCATAATGCCATGTAGTGCTCTCCTATCCCAAGCCCTCCCCAAGAAATGTGGGCAAAATGTAGTAGATTTATCTAGGCAAGCCATCAGGCAGGTAAGGTGCTGCCCATATATAATTAAGCATTGCTTAAAAATCAGCATGAGTTAAAACGGAACTCAACTTTCTCAATCAACAACATTGGCTATTTTAATTCTTATGCTACTAGCATTACTAAATAGATATGAAAGTTTATTTTATTTAATTATTTTAAACTTTTTTTTTTTTTTTACATTTCTTCAGTTACTTTCTGGTTTCAGTTCTAGGCCAAATTATGTCATACATTCCAGGAGTCTTCATGGGCATTCTTTTTTCTTTCATCTGGAGGAGGGGTTCTCTCAGCTAAGCACACCCTCCTGCCTGCATGCCTGAGCTAAGGACATATGGATTCCAGGAAGTAAGTCAATGAATCATCTGCCCTTACTCAAGATGGCCAGTGCCAGAGATGCTAGGGGTTGTCTTTCAAAGTGATTTCTTAACAAAATAATGCATGGAGACATGGATGGGTAAATTTGCTTTGAATATAAAAAATGTATTAAATTGTGTTTTTTGGTTTGTGGTGCTCAGATATAGTTAAATTAATTGTAAATGATCACGTTGTAAAGCAATTCATTCAGTTTGAAATGAAAGGCAAATAATTTGTGTATAGATATTAAAAAACATTATCAATTCCTTTTTTTCCCTTTCATGTAGGTGATCACATTCCATGTGTTCCCTCTGTTCTCAGCTGCATAAGAGCTAGGGGAGGAGCAGTAACAGTACACTGAACTTCCCAGTGAATGACTGTGCAGGGGAGGCATGTCAGGACAAGTCATATCATTAGAGAAGAGCAGTCTGAGTTCCCAGCATAGCTAGAGATCTGACCAGGTGTCTTCTCCTGCTTAGCGTGGTCCGTTTTTAATAGTAAAGCGGAAGGATTGTCAGGAGCACCAGGGATTTCACACAAAGGAAGCAATGCAAAGAGGACAGGATGCATTTTCATACAAGTACATGGCACAGCAGGTGCATATCAGGAATATGAAATGTTGGGGTAACAAACACTTTATTTTACAGTCTAGGGTCTATTTGAGTGGTAAAATTATATATTTTTTATGCTGATTATTAACATTACTTAAAATTATCTAGTTTCCTCCCATTCTCTATTGTATGGATGCTAAACATTGTCTCTGTTATTGTCTTCACTGCTTGTATGATAGTGGTATTGTGACTCTAAAATTATTCATATTTCATTCCATACTTGACAGACGATTATCAATTTCAGACTGTTTGTACAACATGAACAAATCATTTGGTTTATGGTCACTCGCGACTGTTTCCTAAGGTTGTTCTTTTCAATACGTACTTGTTCTCAACAGTGGTTATCAATGTGAACCTGTTATTCCATTAATGAAAAATGGAACTTTCTCGTAAAATGAATAAATCAATTATAGCTTTAAGATGGGCATTATATGCCTGCTGGCCCTGAATCGGTTACATATCCCAAATGAATTTGTGATTTCTACTTCCTTTGGATGCAGATTCCAGAGTCTAATTGCAGTTAAAAAAAAAAATGTTTTACTCAATGCCAGACCTTTAGCGGGCTGAAAACCAACAGTAACTGGATTTTTTTTCTAACTATATCCCCTTGCCATCAATCATCTTTGACAGCATCCTCCTGCCATTTGTATGTCATCAAAGGGTTAAAACGCCCCCATCCTACATATGGGCATAATCGTAGGTGCAGCACACACAGAGAGGATGGAGCTAAATACACATGATTTCCAGGCTGCGTTAGGGCAGAGCAGAGGACACAGTTGGGACCAGTAATGGGATAATTGGGGTCTTGATTAAGCAGAATAGGAAACTCCACAATTACCCTTCAACTTAACTGGGGGAAAGTAGGTTTTTTACAAAGAGAAAGTGCCCCCTCCCCCACCCAAGATGGAACCACCACAGTGGCTTAAAAGTGAGGGGAAAGGTTGGCTCAAATTAGTTTAGTGCTGATTAATTTCTAGGCAAGCAAGTCATCACGCAGCACAGGTAATGCTAAGCCCAACAACCATAATGGAAAGCAGATTGGCTTTAAATATTGTCGTCTATTCAGATACTTTAATTTTTCTATACAATCCTAAAATATGCTCCAAGCTACTGGAAATATTCTGTAGATATGAGCAATTAAAAAAATCATATGTTAAAGGAATTTTAGTATATATGAATATGAATATGCACATGGCTTATCAGTGTGTGTGAATGGCTTAAAAAAATCTTGCTTCTATGTGTTCCTTGTAATTGTACATACACATTATGACCACCCACCTAATATTGAGTATGGCCCCCTTTTTCTAAAACAGCCCTGACCCAATGAGGCATAGACACTAAAGTAACATCCACATGAATATATTGACCCAAGGTTTCCCAGCAGAACATTGCTCAAAGCATCAAGCTTCCTTGTAATTGTACATACACATTATGACCACCCACCTAATATTGAGTATGGCCCCTATGAGGCATAGACACTAAAGTAACATCCACATGAATGGATTGACCCAAGGACACTTTCATCCCCATCCAGTCTAGGCCAATTTTCAGCACTGTACCCAAATTTTGGAAATTAGACAATCCAAGGTATTTAGTAAGAGTCATGGTGAGTTTTTTGAAGTTGTAATTTGTTAAAAAAAATTTTTTTTCATTTTTCAAAAATTGTGACAACAAGTTATTTCTCACACACAGCATAGGCATACATGTAATTACACCCCAAAACATATTTTGCCCAAGTATGGGGACACCATGTGTCTGAGACATTGTCACAGCTAGGCTGCATGGAAGGCCCAAAATCCAAGGAGCACGTTCTGGCATTCTAGGCACATACATTACACATCTAATTTACGGCCTACATATCACATTTAAGGCCTGGGAGCACCAGGACAGTGCATACACCATCAAATAATCCAATTTTAGAAAGCAAACACTCCAAGGTATTTTCTGTAAGCATAGCAAGTCTTTTGAAAATGTTATTTTTTACCACAGTTTTTTGGAAACTGCAGGAAAGAAAATGAAAAGGTATTTTTGTGCACAAAGTTGTGAATAAGGTATTTCTATCACACAGCATAGGCATACTTCGATTTACAACCCAAAGCACATTTTACTACTCCTTCTGAATATGACAATACCACATGTGTGAGACTTTTTCAGAGCCTAGCCACATAAAGAGATCCAAAATTAAAGGAGCACCTTCAGGCTTTCTGGGGACATAAATTATGCATCTACTAAAGATCAGGGACAGCATAACTGGTGTAGCCGTGATCAGTGGCACTATAACTGGTGTGGCAGTGATGAGGGGACAATATTACCACTGTGATACTGATCAGGGACACTGGGACTGGCGTGGTAGTGATTAGGGGACAAAATGACTTGTGTGGCGGTGATCGGGGGCAGTGGGAATGGTGTGGCAGTGATCCAGGACACTGTAACTGGCATGGTGATGATTAGGAACAATATGACTGGTGTGGTAGTGATTGGGTTGGCAGTGATCAGGGACAAGGTAAATGGTGTGGCGGTGTTTAGGGAAATGTGATTGGCATGGTGGTAATCAGGGACACGAAGACTGGTGAGGCAATAATAAATGTGTTTTTTTTTTTTTTTACAATCTTTATAAATACAACACAATGTATGTAAACATTGCATGTAAAAATGCAACAAAGCATATGTAAAAATATGTAAAAACGCAATGCGATCGAACAGTGCCTATCAGCGCATGCCAATGCTAGCATTGTGTTTTTAAATGGACCCTAAAACTGAGCTTTGTTATGAACTTTGAGAATTAATTACTTCACACTACATGCAACTACCAAGGTCATTGAGGACTTGTTCCCTGCTTGTTAAAAGGTATATAATAGTCTGGGCACAGGTATATTTTATTCTACCCTTTAATACAGGGATGTCAAACTGGCGGCCGTCCAGCTGTTGTGGAAGTCAGTGGCGGTGCATCCATAGAGGGCGCCGGAGCGCCGCCCCCTCTCGCTCCCGCACCGCCACTGAAAGACAATACACAGATTCATGCATTGCATGAATCTGTGTATTGTCACCGCTGCCGCGCTGCCCACTATTCATATGGCCGGCCTCCTGGTGAGCGCCGGATATATGAATTAGAGCGGTGGCCGGCGGTGGGTGTGTTCTGGAAGTGTCTATCAGAGCCAGCGGCTCTGATAGGCTTTCCGAATACAGCTCTCAGGCTGTAATCGGCTTCCAAAAACTCCTCCCAGGTACGCACGGGGTGCGTTCCTTGGAGAAGACTGTGGAGGTTTCAGCCAATCAGGTTCACCGGATCTGGTTACCGGTAACCTGATTGGCTGAAGCGACATCGAGGGCGGGAGAACACATCGAGGACGGCGTGGACCGAGGAAGGTAAGTGCAGGGCTGGGGGGGGACAGGCTGCATTTGGGGGGAACTGGCTGTATATGGGGGACAAACTGGCTGCATTTGGGGGGAACTGGCTGTATATGGGGAACAAACTGGCTGCATTTGGGGGGAACTGGCTGTATATGGGGGACAAACTGCCTGAATATGGGGGGAACTGGCTGAATATGGGGGGAACTGGCTGTATATGGGGACAAACTGGCTGTATATGGGGGACAAACTGGCTGCATTTGGGGGGAACTGGCTGTATATGGGGGACAAACTGGCTGTATATGGGGGACAAACTGGCTGCATTTGGGGGACAAACTGGCTGCATTTGGGGGGAACTGGCTGTATATGGGGGACAAACTGGCTGCATTTGGGGGGAACTGGCTGTATATGGGGGACAAACTGGCTGTATATGGGGGAAAAACTGGCTGAATATGGGGGCACACTGGCTGTATATGGGGGCACACTGGCTATATATATATGGGGACAAACTGGCTGTATATGGGGGCACACTGGCTGTATATGGGGGCACACTGGCTATATATATATATATATATATATATGGGGACACACTGGCTGTATATGGGGGCACACTGGCTGTATATATGGGGGCACACTGGCTGTATATATGGGGGCACACTAGCTGTATATGGGGGCACACTGGCTATATATATGGGGGCAAACTGGCTATATATGGGGACAAACTGGTTGTATATGAGAGCACACTGGCTGTATATGGGGGCACACTGGCTGTATATATGGGGGCACACTGGTTATATATATATGGGGGCACACTGGCTGTATATGGGGACAAACTGGCTGTATTTGAGGGGGAAAACTGGTGGCGTTTGGGCACAGTGGCTGCGTTTTAATAGGCACAGTGGCGGCAATTGATTTTTTTTTTCAGTTTGTTTGCGCCCCCCCAAAAAATTTTGAGCACCAGCCGCCACTGGTGGAAGTCCCATCATGCCTCTGCCTGTGGAAGTCATGCTTGTAACTGTCAGCCTTGCAATGCCTCATGGGACTTATAGTTCTGAAACAGCTGGAGGGCCACCAGTTTGACACCTGTGCTCTAATGTGTCACTGCTTACCAGCATTTTCATGTTGCAGCATTTCTGTATGACACCTAAAATGGGGAATAACAAGCAAATCATCACTTTTTTATCAAGAGGAAAGTGCACTTACAACCAAGAAAGGAGACTCCCCCTATGGCATTTAATGACCAAACAAAACACCAATAGAATTTTAAATTAGATCATCAATTAACAGATGGCAATAAGGAAGGTACAAATGTTACAGGTAATTCATAAACTGCTATAGACAGATTGCTTTATGTATCCCAGTGTTGGTACTCTAATAAATCAGAATAAGACTCACACTTTTAGAGGGAGCTTGACAATATTGTATAATTTAAACATCTGTTTGAAAGCGTCAAAGTCCTCTGCTTTTATCGTGATGTTAGAAACCGGTATTAATAAGGTCCTGTATTGTGACTTGTATAGCAGCTAGATTTCATATTGCCCAGATTCGAAAGAAGTCAACTGTATCAATGAAATAAGGGAGAAATCACCTTTATAATGAATAAAACAAATGTTGGCTACCCTTCTCATACTGCAAAACATATTATATGTGAACCATAGCAAGATGCCCTTTTATTGAATCTGTCATGATTGTCATACTTGGGATCTTATATCATTGGTACCAAGTAAGTACAAAAAAATTATCGCTGAGATGGTTTAGGATCATATGTGTCACCTAGGGCTTCCCTACATATTTTCTTTTAACAATTGCTATATGAATGAATGAATGAGTGACTTGTATAGCGCTCACATGCGAACTGAATAGCCTCTAGGCGCTTTTTGCAGCCAGTGTCTGCTTGGCTGGTGCGGACATTTTACCCCGTAGGATCTCGACACGCTTGGTTGATATGGGTAAAGAAAATACAAAATTATAAATCTGAGCAATTCAAACTGGACATATAATAAAAAATGCATAAGCACAGGTTACTTTAAAATATTGCCTGTGAAAATGATCCGTAGATTCAGAGATTCAGAGAAATAGGCAGTTTTATGAGGACTGTGGGGACAGAAATATTGCTGACTGTTTATTTTTATCAATTCACAAAAATTGAGTGAGCAGAAGAAAAATCTAAATCAAATCAATATTTGGAGTGACTACCCTTTGGCTTCAAACCAGCATCAATTCTAAAGGCCCGTACACACGGTCAGACTTTTTGCCAACAAACTTCAAAATGAGAAAGTTTTTAAAAAAATCCGACCGTGTGTACGCTCCATCGGACAAACTTTTTTGGTTTTCATCGGACAAAAGTTCGCTCTGCAAACGGACAAACTTTTCGGCAACAAAAGTCTGATGGTGCAAAGTCCTATCGTGTGTACAGAAATCCATCTGACTTTTGTCCGAGGTACAAATACGCATGCCCAGAACCAATGTTAAAATCAACCAACAATAGCAGAAGTTGACCAAAGGGTGGCGGTAAAGAGCAGAAAAACCACGTGATGTTGGGAGAGTTTTGGAAAAATTTGCAGAAAAGTCTGAGTGTGTGTATGCTATGGGTGTGCCCAGCCAACTCCCTTCGGACAAAAATCCATGGAAAAGTTTGAAGTCCAACCGTGTGTACAAGGCTTTACACTAGCACGGTTTGTTTACTTGAACAAAGTCAGGGATTTTGTGTGATTAACCAAATATACTAAGCAGATGCTAATGATCATCAATTTCATATGTAGGTTGAAACACAGTCATTAACTGAAACGGAAACAGCTGTTTAGAAGGCTTAAAACTGGGTGAGGAACAGTCAAACTCTACCACTAAGGTGAGGTTGTAGAAGACTGTTTCATCATGGCAAGACTGAGCTTGTCAACAAGACACAAGGTCGTTTTACTGCATGAGCAAGGTCTCTCCCAGGCTGATTTAAAAGCAGACTGGGGTTCCAAGACATGCTGTTTAAGCTGTTTTGAAGAAGCACAAAGAAATGGGTAATGTTAATGACCGTAGACACAGTGGTCCGCCAAGGAAATGTATTGAGGCAGATGAGACACATCATGTTTACTTCCCTTGAGTGCCATCAGCACAGAGCTGGTGGAAAGCAGTGGGACCCAGGTACACCTATCTACTGTCCTCAGAAGTCTGGCTAAAAGTGATCTTTGTGGAAGAATTGTGGCCAAAAAGCCATACCTCTGATGTGGAAAAAAGGCAAAGCGACTCCACTGTGCACAAAAACATAGGTATTGGGGTGCATTAAAATGGCAGTAGGTGTTCTGGACTGATGAGTCAAATTGTGAGGCAGTTTGTTTGCCAAAGGGCTGGAGAGCGTTACAATGATGAGTGTCTGCAGGCAACAGTGAAGCATGGTGGAGGTTCCTTGCAAGGGCTGTATTTCTGCAAATGGAGTTGGAGATTTGGTTGAGATCAATGGTGTGCTGAAAAATAGAGGCAGATATTTATCCATCATGCCATACCATCAGAGAGACGTGTGATTGGCCCCAAATTTATTCTGTAGCAGGATAATGACCCCAAACATACAGACGAGGTAATTTAGAACCATCTTCAGCGTTTGTTCATGTTTTTTTCATTTTGTTAATTGATTAAAAATAAACTATTAACACTTCTATTTCTGAAAGCATTCTTAATTTACGTAATTGTTTTACACCTACCTAAAACCTGTGCACAGTAGTATGTAATCAGAAGGCTCCACATTCATAAAGTCCAGACTGAATAAATCATCACATTCAAAATAAGTACATAAGGCAGAACAGGGAGATGCTTGTTTACACAGGCACCCCCCGTTCTGCAGCTCCGTGACACACGATCGCGGGACACCGGCGGACATCGAGTCCACGTGTCCTGTGGGCACGATCACGAAGATCACGGCAGGGGCGGTATGGCGTCAAATTTAAAGGGACGTATATATACGTGGATTTGCCTGTCCGTGCCATTCTGCCGACGTAAATGTTCGTGCGGTGGTCCTTAAGTGGTTAAGGTAATACTAAAGGTTAATTTTTCAAATTGGAATGAAAAAAAGGCTTTACTTACCTGCTCTGCACATGATATTGCACAGAGATGTCCCTTACCTCCTCTTTGGCAGTCCCCCCCCCCCCCCCCCCCCCGCCGCCACTGTCCAGTTCTCCTTCCTCTGTGGGCCTCTTTAGTAAGCTGGGTGCTATGGAAGCATAGACACACACTATCACACCTCTATAGACACACACACAGCATTGGTAAACAATGCCCCCACTCCCTCCACACAGGAGTTTGGCTCCCGCTACTCTTAGGCCAAGTTCACAGTGGCATTAAAAGCAGGCATTTAAGGGTCATTTTTAACGCCCCACAATCGCCTATGCAAATGATACAATGGACAGCACATGTTGCTGTTTCTGTTCACATTATCAAAACATGAAGTGGGGAATGGGTGTGTGAGATGAGCGAAATGTGGTCCATGGAGACGATGATAAAGACAGAAGCAGGTCTTAGAGAACAAATCTTAAAGACCTTAAACCTTAAAAACATGGCAACAATGGGAGGAGTTCAGAACTTCCGCAATTCTATCAAATTATATATAGAGCACTAATGTAGGCCCTTCCTTTTTCCCTTCCCTACTCCCCTTCCTTTGCCCTTCCCCCTGTTTTTTTTTATTTTTTTTGTGTGGATGGGTACGGGTAAAGCTTACTTGGGTTAATCTTTATTAATTTGTATGAGTTTGGTCAAACAATTTTGGGACTTTGGATGGATATATATTGATTGGGAATTTAAAAGACACAAACATAGACCCACTTAATAGGATAAAGAAGTATGAATAAGTACGGTATATATTATGGTATTGGCTTTATGTTAGGTATATTTGTGTAAAATATATTTTTAATAAAATAAAGATTATAAAAAAAAAACATGAAGCGTTAGCGTCTCTTCGCTTCAAAATTTAAGCCTCATGTAGAGTCTGGAGGCGTTTGATGCCTTTCAATGCCTACCATTCAAATCTATGGTAACGATCCACAAACCCACTGGCAGGCATTTGCAGTTTAGTTGCAGGGCGTTAAAATTTGTTTTAAAGAAAAAAAAAACAGGCAGGAGGAATATAGGGGTTAATTTACTAAAGGCAAATCAACTGTGGCACTCTGCAAGTGCAGTTGCTCCAGAACTTAGTAAAAAGGTAACGTTTTACTTTACAAAGAATACCCAATCACATGCAAGGAATAAAAAAAAAAGAAAAAAGATTTTTGCTTGCACATGATTGGATGATGGAAGCCAGCAGAGCTTCTGCTCATTTACTAAGCTCTGGAGCAACTGCTCTCTTTGCAAAGTGCACAGCCTATTTGCCTTTCGTAAATCAACCCCGTAGTCCCACAATACTTGGTAATGATAGAGGAGAGCATAGAGTGTCCTGCGGGCATTTTTATGCAGGCATAGTCTTAAAACTTCTGAGGTTAGGTGCATAAATCATGATACAGGGCATGAAAGTGCCCCTTAAAGGGGTTGTAAAGGTTTGTTTTTTATTTTCTAAATAGGTTCCTTTAAGCTAGTGCATTGTTGGTTCACTTACCTTTTCCTTAGATTTCCCTTCTAAATAATTTTTTTCTTTGTTTTCTTTGTCTGAATTTCTCACTTCCTGTTCCTCCTCAGTAAGCTGTTCAGTAAGCTGTTCTGGCTGACTCCACACCACTCGGATGATGGTGTGAAGTTTACTGAGGAGAAACAGGAAGTGAGAAATTCAGACAAAGAAAAAAAATTTTTAGAAGGGAAATCAAAGGAAAAGGTAAGTCAACCAACAATGCACTAGCTTAAAGGAACCTATTTAGAAAATAAAAAACGAACCTTTACAACCCCTTTAAGCCTTGTACACACGACTGGTTTTGTCGGCAAGAAAACAGCTGGGAGAGCTTTTTGCCGGGGAAACCGGTCGTGTGTATGGTTTCTCGTCGGGAAAACTGCCTGGAATCTCAACGATAAAAATAGAGAACCTGCTCTCTATTTTTCTCGTCGGGATTCTCGGCAGAGTTTTCCTGCCGAGAAAACCGGTCGTCTATATGCTTACCTGTTCCACGGTAAACCCGCGCATGCTCGAAAAGACTTTGACGCATGCGCGGTAGCATACAAGGGCAGTGTATGGTGTAGCAAGATGGCGGCGACGGCATCGAATGTGACAAGCGCAGGCTCGTCGTAGTCGATGACGTCACCGCGTTCTTGCCATTCAAAAGAACGGCGGTTCTTTTGAATGGCCGTGTGTACACTCGGCGTGCAAGGCAAGCTTGCCTGGAAAACTGAAGTTTTTTTTCCCGACGGGATTCCCGCCCGTGTGTACGAGGCTTCAGAAAAACTCTGAGAGACAATTGGATGTACCCAATAGAGCCTGGATGCCCTTCTCTTCCTCTGCTCAGCCAATTGCTCATACATCAGCATCATCTGCAGGAGTCCAAACATGAGATAAAGCATAGTAAAGGAATCCATGCTAATGCCTTACCTGCTACTGGAGCATGCACAGGAAACATTCACCAAGAAGCCACACCTCAAATAGTTTATTTCCTGTAATGTCACTTCCTTTTTAAAAATAGGCGTTTGTGGAGCGCCTTAGTGGTTATCAAACGCTTCAAAACCATGCATAGGGCGTTTTGGGAGCGTTTTTAACTCATCATTAATGCTTTGTCAGGGGTTAGCTCGAAGAGGATCACCTTCCCTGGGAAAAAGGCAGTCCAAATGGCACGTTTCTTAAAATATGACTCGCTGCCAATTTTATTTAAAAGGTTGCATGAAAATAACACAATAAAAATATGAAAAATAAATCCTTGCCATCCAGGCACTAACTGAACATTGCAGGTTCCTAACTCAACAGGTGAACGGCTTCTCCCAGTCACCCACAAAACAAAGATAATGCAAACCTTTTCTCTTACAAAGCAAACTTCACATAAGCAGCTCTCAGGTTTTTGGTTTCCTGAGTCCCAGGCCAAGAGCAATCCTTTGCTCTAGTCCTGCTTAATTTATACCACCTGTTGGTGGACACAAGTGTGCCACAGAATCTGGTCCGGAACCAACCCTCCCAAGGTGGCTGGTAAAAACAGGACCGTGTTCCACCTTAGTTCTCTGCAAATGAACGCATGCGAGGTGAAACATATCGTCCATCAATCCCCATTCCTTTCATAATGTCACAGATTGTAAAATGCCAGTCTAACGTCCATACTAAAGCCCATTGATGCAAGTCAAATGCCCATACTAACGCTTTAGCGTTGGTTAAGAATTAGAAATTCAGTAAAGTGTGAACAATCTCTTAGGCTACTTTCACAGTGAAGCGCTGGATGCGCTGGCGGTATAGCGGCGCTATTTTTAGCGCCGCTATACCGTAATTTTTTCCGCAATTTGCGGGCGCTAGCGGGGTGATTTTAACCCCCGCTAGCCGCCGGAAAAGGGTTAAAAACGCCCACAATAACGCCTCTTTGCAGCGTTTTGCGGGCATTTTGGAGGCGCTACCCCATTGATTTCAAAGTAGCGGCTTTTTCAGGGCGCTTTGCAGGCGCTATTTTTAGCGCAATAGCGCCTGCAAAGCGCCTCAGTGTGAAAGGGGCCTTAGTGTCTCCGGTGAGATCAGGAAGTTAGAGGAGTGGTGCTACAGCCGAGACAGCACTGGAGCGATGAAGGAGTCAGGTAAGTGTTTAGGGATGGGGGGTGAGTAGGATAGGTAGGGGGGATTTTTTTTACCTTAATACAGATAATACATTAGGATAAAAAACATTTTGACTTCAGAGACACTTTAATGTGGTATTACAGAAGAGTGTATCACCATGTAACTAAAGCAATTGCACTTTTCGTTTAATTGAATATAAAAAAATGTGATTAAATTTTTTATTGTTTTTTCAGAATACATTTTTTATTTAAAAAGACAATAAACATGTGCAAGGTATGTTAGTCATAATATAGAGCATGAAAAACGTGACTTTGTACAAAATAAGCCATCTATGGGAAAATACTTGAGCAAAGCTATAAAAATAATGCAGCAGTCCAAAGAAGAAAAAGTAGCACTTTAAACAAAACAAATAATCATTTTTTATTTTATTTTTTAACTATAGTTAGTGATGAGCCGAACACCCCCGGGTTCGGTTCGCACCAGAACCCGCGAACGGACCGAAAGTTCGAACGAACATTAGAACCCTATTAAATACAATGGATGCGAACGTTCGAATTCTAAAGTGCTAATTATAACAACTATTATGCATGTTATTGTCATAAATAGGGTTTGGGAACCCGGGTTCTGCACCAGGGGACATGTATCAATGCAAAAAGAAGTTTTAAAAACGGTCGTTTTTCGGGAGCAGTCATTTTAATGATGCATAAAGTGAAAAAAAAAAAGTCAAATATTCCTTTAAATATCGTACCTGGGGGGTGTCTAAAGTATGCCTGTGAAGTGCCACGTGGTTCCCGTGTTTAGAACTGTCCCTGCACAAAATGACACTTCTAAAGGAAAAAAAAGCCATTTAAAACTGCTTGCGGCTTTAATGTAATGTCTGGTCCCGGTAATATGGATGAAATTCTTTAAGAAAAATGGCATAGCTACCCCATGACCCCCCCCCCTACCCCAGCCCATTACCAGCCCCTTTGGGTCTTGTATGGATATTAAGGGGAACCCCGCACATAAAATAAAAAAGGCCCTATATACTCTGAACAGCCGTATACAGGCGGTGCATACAAGACAGGGACTGTAGGTTTGTTCTTATGTAGAATCTGTTTGTAATTTTGAACAGGTACATTGTTGAAGTGTAGCTCCAGCCCAAAAATCTATTTTTAAACTTTTTGGGAAACATAGGTAAGGGTTATCACCCCTGTAACATTTGTTTTGCTGTCTGTGCCCCTGTTCAGAACATTTCACCTCACTTTCCGTCCCAATGACAACTGTTTTTGAAATGTGGTGTTTTTCTTGAAACAAGGATTGCTGATAAAGCATCAGTACAGATGAGACCCCTTTCTCCCATATTTATTCTTACAGGAGAGAATTTTCCTTTCTAGGGGTAGATTTCCTCTCACTTCCTGTTGTCTTCTTTCGTTTGCAAGTAGGAGTCGTTTGTAAGTTGGATGTTTGAAAGTAGGGACCTGCCGTATATACTCTGCAGAAATAGGCCCCTTAGTTGTTGGTGTTGGCACAACACTGTAAGCACTCAGTTACTCTTGGTTGGTGCTGGAACGCCCTGCTGTCAACTATTATATCAGGAATTTTAATTACATATAATTGTTGAACAGTGGTAGTAAAAATTGGGGCTTTGATGGTGGTGCTGGTGCCACAACACTGTAAGCCCTGACAGTTACTCTTGGTGGGTGCAGCAATGGGCCCTGCTGTGAATTATTAGATCAAGAATTGTAATTACATGCCCCTTTTGAACAGGGGCTGAAAAATTGGGCCTTTCGTGGTGGTGGTGGTGGCGTTGCCACAAGACTGTAAGCCCTCAGAGTTACTCTTGGTGGGTGCAGCAATGGACCCTGCTGTGAATTATTAGATCAAGAATTGTAATTGCATGCCCCTGTTGAACAGGGGCTGAAAAATTGGGCCTTAGGCACTGGTGGCACAACACTACAACCCCTCACAGATACTGTACTTGGAGCACAGCAATGAGCCCTGTTGCAAAGTATTGCTTCAAAAATTGTAATGACACGCCCCTGTTAAACAGGGGCTGAAAAATTGGGCCTTAGGCACTGGTGCCACAACACTCCAACCCCTCACAGATACTGTACTTGGAGCACAGCAATGAGCCCTATGGCAAATTATTGCTAAAAAAAATGTAATTACACGCCCCTGTAAAACAGGGGCTGAAAAATTGGGCCTTAGCCACTGGTGGCGGCACCCATAAACAAAAATGATCTTCCAAGCTATCATCATCAATCGTATCATTGAGGACTCGGAGGAGGAGGATAGCCAGTCAACATAACAGCACAGGCACTCAGCATCAGCATCAGTCTTGAAGGGATGTGACATGTTAAAATCAATTAGTCTGTTATATCAGCATCAGGTGTGTGGTAGCTGGTGGTGATCCAAGACTGGTTCATCTTGATGAAAGTCAGTCGATCAACCGAGTCGGTGGACAGGCGCACCCTGTGATCCGTGACAAATCCTCCAGCAGCACTGAATGTGCGTTCCGAAAGAACGCTGGATGCAGGACAGGCCAGTAGCTCAATTGCATACTGTGCAAGCTCTGGCCAGTGATCCATCCTCAAGACCCAGTAAGCCAGAGGATTTTCGGTGGGGAAGGTGTCCAAGTCTGACCTTGCCCCTAGATATTCCTGCACCATGTTTATCAGACGCTGGCGATGGTTGCTGGAACCGATCATACTTTGGGGCTGCGGACTAAAGAATTGTCTGAACGCATCGGTCAGACGGCCACCTTCCCCACCGCTCCTTCTTTGACTGGCCGAAGCCTCAGCAACTCGTTGTCCAGGACCAGGAGTTTGTAACCTCCCAGTCTCTGGGAACGCGTTGCACAGACCTTTCTGCAAGGCCTCCCGGAGTTGTCTCATCCTCTGCTCCCTCTGCGACGGTAACATAAGGTCCGCAACCTTACCCTTGTACCGTGGATCAAGGAGAGTGGCCAGCCAGTAATGGTCCCTCTCCTTGATCCGAAGAATACGAGGATCCTTCCGCAGACTTTGCAGGATCAGGGAGGCCATGCAGCGTAGGTTTGCTGAGGCATTCGCTCCGGAGTCCTCTGGGTCACTAAGGACGACATGATCCGCAGCCACCTCCTCCCAGCCACGTACAAGTCCACTGGTTTCTTGGGACTGTAAATCATCCCTAAAAGACTGCTGCTGATGATGCTGAGTGCCAGCCTCCACCTCCATGCTGACACAATCCTCCTCCTCCTCCTCCTCCTCCTCTTCCTGTGCGATGGGTGGGACAGAAGGAACACTGTCTGGGTAAAGGGGGCCTTGAGAGGCAAGGAAGTCCTCCTCTTCCTGCCTCTGTTCTGCCTCAAGTGCCCTGTCCATTATTCCACGCAGCGTGTGCTCCAACAGGTGGACAAGAGGTACAGTGTCACTGATGCATGCACTGTCACTGCTCACCATCCTCGTGGCCTCCTCAAATGGTGCCAGGACAGTGCATGCATCCCTGATCATGCCCCACTGGCGTGGAGAAAAAAAACCAAGCTCCCCTGACCCTGTCCTGGTGCCGTAGTCGCACAGGTACTCATTGATGGCCCTCTGCTGCGTGTGCAGCCGCTGCAGCATGGCCAACGTTGAGTTCCACCTGGTGGGCATGTCACATATAAGGCGGTTCTTGGGCAGGTTCAACTCCTTTTGCAGCTCAGCCAGGCGAGCACTGGCATTATAAGATCTGCGGAAATGCACACAGACTTTCCTGGCCTGCCTCAGGACATCCTGTAAGCCCGGGTACCTGCCCAAGAACCGCTGCACCACCAGGTTAAGGACGTGAGCCACACAGGGCACATGGGTCAGTTGTCCCTGTCGGAGGGCGGAGAGGAGGTTGGTGCCATTGTCGCAAACCGCCATTCCTGGCTTAAGCTGGCGTGGCGTCAACCACCTCTCGGCCTGGCCCTGCAGAGCAGACAGGACCTCTGCCCCAGTGTGGCTTCTGTCCCCCAAACACACCAGCGCAAGCACGGCATGGCATCTTTTTGCCTGCGTACTTGCGTAGCCCCGTGAACGGCTACGGAGCACCGCTGGTTCATAGGACAAACCACAGGAAGAGGCCATGGAGGAAGAAGAAGAGGAGGGGGTGGAGGAGAGAGGTGTGTCACAACCAGTAGTAGCATTTTGGAGGCGTGGCGGTGGGACAACCTCCAACACTACTGCACCTTGTCCTGCATCCTTCCCAGCTGCCAAAAGAGTGACCCAATGGGCCGTGAAAGAAAGGTAACGTCCCTGTCCATGCCTGCTGGACCATGAGTCAGCGGTAATATGCACCTTACCGCTGACCGCCCTGTCCAGCGAGGCCAAGACATTGCCTTCCACATGCCGGTAGAGAGCCGGAATAGCCTTCCGTGAGAAAAAGTGGCGTTTGGGAACCTGCCACTGAGGAACCGCACATTGCACAAACTCACGGAAGGGGGCCGAGTCTACCAACTGAAAAGGCAGCAGTTGAAGCGCTAGCAATTTAGCCAAGCTAGCATTCAACCGCTGGGCATGTGGATGGCTGGGAGTGAACTTCTTTCGACGGTCCAGCAGCTGGGGCAGGGAAATTTGCCTGCTAGAATCGGACGTCGGTGTACTGCTAGCAGAGTGGCCGCAAGTACTTGGCTGTGACACACCTAATTCTACACCTTCATTCCTCTCAGTGCATGTTTCAGAGAGGACTGAAGTTATAGTGGGGTTGGAGATCCCAGCTGATGCGGTGCAAGGAGAGGTCCGCTTTGTTCTTTGGTGTGGGTCTTTGAGGTAGGCTTGCCAACGAGCTGCATGGCAGGTCAACATATGTCTGGTCAGGCATGTGGTACCCAAGCGGCTGATGTTTTGGCCACGCGATATACGCTTGAGACATATGTTGCAAACAGCAGCTGTGCGATCTGATGCACTAGCCTCAAAAAAGGCCCACACCAAAGAACTTTTTGAATGACGGGCAGAGGCAGCGCCCTGCACAGGCGGAGCTCTGCGGTGTGATTCCGTCGGTGTACTGCCCTTACGCTGGCCACCAAAGGGCATCCTGCCTCGTTGGAGATGTGCCTCCTCCTCATCCTCCTCCTCCTCCTCTCTCCTATTAGGCACCCACGTGGAGTCAGTGACCTCATCATCACCTCCCTCCTCATCACTGGAGCCAATCTGGCAGTATGCTGCAGCTGCTGGAACATGACTGCCAGATTGGTGTCCTTCTTGAGCATCCCCTCTGTCTGCTCTCACGCTACTGCCTTCCTCTAGCTGGGTTTCATCATCAGACCCTTCGAAACGCTGGGCATCCTCCTGGAGCATGTACCCAACACTGTGCTGAAACAGTTCGGGGGACTCCTCAGGAGGAGGACATGGTGGGTCTAGGGAAGGAGTGACTGATGATGAGTCTGACATTGATACCAGGGAAGAGGACGCTTTGGCAGCTGCTTTTCCAGTACCCTGAGCCTGGGTGAGAGAGGATGAGGAGGAGGAGGAGGGCTTGGTCATCCACTCTACCAAGTCTTCGGCATGATGTGGCTCAACATGTCCAGCTGCCGAAAAGAAGGACAAGCGTGTCCCATGGCCATGTGCTGATGACAATGCACCACGTCCACGACCAGCACTGTTGCCCCCAGACACAGAGCCTGCTTGCCCTCTTTTATTGCCTCCTGACTGTCTGCCTCTCCTTGTTTGCCTTCCAGACATTCTAATAGATGGCCTGCAGGGAGATGGGAAAAAAGCAATAAGGGCTACCTTCAGGTGTCCTTCTCTGTCCCTGGAAACAAGGACTTTGACAGTGAAAGAAACTGACACACTCTCCCTACCTACAGTTTTCTGTCCCTAGAAAAAATGTTTTTTTTAAGCACAATTTAGCACAAGGAGAATTCACTCACTGTCCTTCCAGGTCCCTGGAAACAAGGACTTTGACAGTGAAAGAAACTGACACACTCTCCCTACCTACAGTTTTCTGTCCCTAGAAAAAATGTTTTTTTTAAGCACAATTTAGCACAAGGAGAATTCACTCACTGTCCTTCCAGGTCCCTGGAAACAAGGACTTTGACAGTGAAAGAAACTGACACACTCTCCCTACCTACAGTTTTCTGTCCCTAGAAAAAATGTTTTTTTTAAGCACAATTTAGCACAAGGAGAATTCACTCACTGTCCTTCCAGGTCCCTGGAAACAAGGACTTTGACAGTGAAAGAAACTGACACACTCTCCCTACCTACAGTTTTCTGTCCCTAGAAAAAATGTTTTTTTTAAGCACAATTTAGCACAAGGAGAATTCACTCACTGTCCTTCCAGGTCCCTGGAAACAAGGACTTTGACAGTGAAAGAAACTGACACACTCTCCCTACCTACAGTTTTCTGTCCCTAGAAAAAATGTTTTTTTTAAGCACAATTTAGCACAAGGAGAATTCACTCACTGTCCTTCCAGGTCCCTGGAAACAAGGACTTTGACAGTGAAAGAAACTGACACACTCTCCCTACCTACAGTTTTCTGTCCCTAGAAAAAATGTTTTTTTTAAGCACAATTTAGCACAAGGAGAATTCACTCACTGTCCTTCCAGGTCCCTGGAAACAAGGACTTTGACAGTGAAAGAAACTGACACACTCTCCCTACCTACAGTTTTCTGTCCCTAGAAAAAATGTTTTTTTTAAGCACAATTTAGCACAAGGAGAATTCACTCACTGTCCTTCCAGGTCCCTGGAAACAAGGACTTTGACAGTGAAAGAAACTGACACACTCTCCCTACCTACAGTTTTCTGTCCCTAGAAAAAATGTTTTTTTTAAGCACAATTTAGCACAAGGAGAATTCACTCACTGTCCTTCCAGGTCCCTGGAAACAAGGACTTTGACAGTGAAAGAAACTGACACACTCTCCCTACCTACAGTTTTCTGTCCCTAGAAAAAATGTTTTTTTTAAGCACAATTTAGCACAAGGAGAATTCACTCACTGTCCTTCCAGGTCCCTGGAAACAAGGACTTTGACAGTGAAAGAAACTGACACACTCTCCCTACCTACAGTTTTCTGTCCCTAGAAAAAATGTTTTTTTTAAGCACAATATAGCACAAGCACAAAACACACTGACACTCTCCTTCTCTTTCCCTAAACTAAAGGAATCCAGGTTAAGCAAGAAAGAAATAAAAGTCACTGTCCCTGCCTATGCTGCTCTATCCCTGCTCCGGAACACACTACACTAGGCCGCCGTGCTGGCGGCCTTTTATAGTGTGGGGCGTGTACTAAACACCCTCAGCAATAATTGGCCACAGGCATCCTGCCTGTGGCCAATCATTGCTCTCCTCGCTGCCGGCGCTGTGATTGGCCAAGCATGCGGGGTCACAGTGCATGCTTGGCCAATCACAGCGCCTGGATGACACTGCGATGGCGTAGTGCATTGTGGGCCGTTCGCGTCACTCGAATTTGGCGCGAACGGCCCAAATCGTTCGATCTTCGTCGAACGATCGAACAGCCGATGTTCGAGTCGAACGTATGTTCGACTCGAACACGAAGCTCATCCCTAACTATAGTTAGTGGTAAGTAGCATATCTTGAAATGTTACATGGATGGTAATAGTGAAGAGTGGCGTATTTTAAAAATACCAGACTCTGTGATAATGCCGACATCATACCTCTAAAGCAGTCTGGCATTTTGAACATTTGTAAACTGGTAGCATCTCCAGTGCATCATTCAGCACCTCTACTACACTATCCTGGAAACTTGTAAAGTGATAGGACATATCACTAGCAGTATGCGTTTAAAACCTGTAATGCCGCGTACACACGGTCGGAATTTCCGACAACAAATGTTTGATGTGAGCTTGTTGTCTGAAAATCCGACTGTGTGTATGCTCCATCGGACATTTGCTGTCGGAATTTCCGACAACAAATGTTTGAGAGCTGGTTTCTCAAATTTTCCGACAACAAAACTTGTTGTCAGAAATTCCAAGCGCGTGTACACAATTCCGACGCACAAAATCCACGCATGCTCGGAATCAAGCAGAAGAGCCACACTGGCTATTGAACTTAATTTTTCTCGGCTCGTTGTACGTGTTGTACGTCACCGCGTTCTTGACGTTCGCAATTTCCGACAGAATTTGTGTGACCGTGTGTATGCAAGACAAGTTTGAGCCAACATCTGTCCGAAAAAAAATCCACGGTTTTGTTGTCGGAATGTCGATCGTCTGTATGCGGCATTAGAGTTAAAGTGCAGTGTGCACTACCTGTTTCTGAGCCACAGCTTGCTTTGGCCATTTAGAAGCCGTATATGCACAGTATTCGCTACTTCTTGAAAATACTGCTTCAAAGTGTATAAGTGGAGTTTTCCATACCATTGACCAAGGTAGTTCAATGCTATTAATACAGATAAATGCTATTGCCCTGTAAAACATTCTGTGTGGTCAGTGATCAGTTACTTTGGTTTTTCGTTATTTTAGAGGTCACAGCAGTTGATGGTTATTTTTTTCACTCTACAGCCATGGCATTTTGAGAATGACACAAATATTAATTTTCACAAAGTCTGCTGCTTTATTGTTTTTTGATTCTTTTGTCAGATGTTACTATGGTATACTGCAGTGTTGCCAACCCCCTGAAGTGAAATTTACTGGCAAGGATGCCAAAATTTCTGTACGGCACCAATTTCTTACTGGCAAAAATCATGACAATTACTGGCAGGGCCGCATTTTTTACTGGCGCTGCAAAAAAGTACCTACAATTACTGTTTTTAGTGCTAAACAGTGCAAATATCAATATTTGAACTATAAACACACAGCTAATGCTAATATCAATGTGTTTAAGTTAAACAAAAGTAAAAAAACATTTTTCTCAATTCACATGAAGGTTAGGATACTATAACCCAGCCAGCACAGAGTTCCCTCTTACATCAGAGTCTGCAGGGATCCCCCTTACAGTGCAAGGGAACTCTTATGTAAAGGGGAACACTGCAGATCATGATGTAAGGGGGAACTCTGATGTGGAGGGGGGGGCTCTGGTGATAAGAGACCACCTTCCACAGAGTGAATACACTAAGGTAAGGGGGGGGTACTAATATAGGGGGGGACCTTTTATATCAGTGCCCCCTTACATTATTGTATTCACTCCCCTCCTTAGATCAGTGCCCCCCCCCCCCTCAGACTGGCCTGGCGGCGCTGTCACTGACCTGCTCTCTGGTGCACAGTGCGGGGCACAGTCAGACGGCTCCAGCTTGGCGGCTCTGACCTCCTCTCCACAGTCCATGCGTCCGTTTCTTCCTGGGCCGTAACCCCCATCCCGGCGCTCCCAATCTTGACATCTTTCTAGGATCCCTTCAGAGACTGCAGAAATAAAAGACAGGAGAGGGTCAGAGGCTGCGGACACACTACAGGAGGGGGACAGAGGCTGCGGACACGATACAGGAGGGGGACAGAGGCTGCGGACATGACACAGGAGGGGTGACAGAGGCTGCGGACATGACACAGGAGGGGGACAGAGGCTGCGGACATGACACAGGAGGGGGACAGAGGCTGTGGACATGACACAGGAGGGGGACAGAGGCTGCGGACACGGCACAGGAGGGGGACAGAGGCTGCGGACACGACACAGGAGAGGGACAGAGGCTGCGGACACGACACAGGAGGGGGACAGAGGCTGCGGACATGACACAGGAGGGGGACAGAGGCTGCGGACATGACACAGGAGGGGTGACAGAGGCTGCGGACACGACACAGGAAGGGGACAGAGGCTGCGGACACGGCACAGGAGGGGGACAGAGGCTGCGGACACGACACAGGAGGGGGCAGAGGCTGCGGACATGACACAGGAGGGGGACAGAGGCTGCGGACATGACACAGGAGGGGGACAGAGGCTGCGGACATGACACAGGAGGGGGACAGAGGCTGCGGACATGACACAGGAGGGGGACAGAGGCTGCGGACATGACACAGGAGGGGGACAGAGGCTGCGGACATGACACAGGAGGGGGACAGAGGCTGCGGACATGACACAGGAGGGGGACAGAGGCTGCGGACATGACACAGGAGGGGTGACAAAGGCTGCGGACATGACACAGGAGGGGGACAGAGGCTGCGGACATGACACAGGAGGGGGACAGAGGCTGCGGACATGACACAGGAGGGGTGACAAAGACTGCGGACATGACACAGGAGGGGGACAGAGGCTGCGGACATGACACAGGAGGGGGACAGAGGCTGCGGACATGACACAGGAGGGGTGACAAATGTTTCGGACATGACACAGGAGGGGGACAGAGGCTGCGGACATGACACAGGAGGGGGACAGAGGCTGCGAACATGATAGGGTCCTCGTTACCCCCTCAGTGGCCTCCTCCTCTGTCCACCATCATATAACTTCTCCTCCACATCATCAGTATGCTGTGTCCTCCTTCTGTGCCCTTTTCACCTCTCCACAGGTCAGGGCAGCTCTGACCTGTGGAGAGGTGAAAAGGGCACAGAAGGAGGACACAGCATACTGATGATGTGGAGGAGAAGTTATATGTTGGTAGACAGAGAGAGCACATCAGTCTCTGTCCCTCCCCTGCATGGCATGGCCGCTTCACCCTCCAGCGCTCCCACTCCCAGCGCAGTCCTCCTCCTCCTTCATATCTCCTCCTCCTCACCCTCCTCACCCCTGCTCGGCCGAGTCCTCCTCTCCTCCTACGGCGACTGCGAGTGCACCACTGTAGCCCGCCCCGTGAGCACTCCCGTCCTGGCTGAAAGTATATTCAAAAATGCCGCCGGGAAGCGCCATTACGTTACTGCGCATGCGCCAGTCGGCCGAACGCATACGAGCTTTCCCGAGCCCGGCCGGCTTCGGAACGGCGCATGCGCAGTTGCTTGGTCGGCTCGCGGCCATCTTTTTTATGGGCAGCCAATGCCCACAACGGACTTTACGTACACCCCAAAAAGGGGGTTAAATTTACATGCTGTACGTAAATTAACGTACGGTTGGCAACACTGGTATACTGAAATATAATTATAAGCATTTCATAAGTGTCAAAGGCTTTTATTGACAATTATATTAAGTTTATGCAAAGACTCAATATTTGCAGCATAGCTGTGTGCAGCCTATTGCATTAGGGTGTGCACCCCAGAGGTAAAACACACATGCGTGTGTATGTGTGTGTATATATATATATATATATATATATATATATATGTATATATATATATGTATGTGTGTGTATATATATATATATATATATATATATATATATATGTATATATATATATGTATGTGTGTGTATATATATATATATATATATATATATATATATATATATATACACACACAGTAAGTTATTGATTACTAAGTTGGCACTGCACTTTTTTTATGTGGTGTGGGAACACGTAAGAGTGCTTAGCGGCAGGCCTTTTACTGACACTTTTTTTTCTTTACCTCCAGTATTTTATTGTAAATAGTAGTGTGGTGATTACCTGTTATACTAAAGATTGGCATGTGGCATTAATGAACATCACCAGAGTTCAATTTTGCCCCACCAGCCGCCCCCCCCCCCCCCATGAACAATGTGTCTGACTGCATAGTTCATCTCCCTATCCCTGCACTCAGTGCACTGATTGGCAGCACTAATGGGCACTGATAGGTGCCACTGATTGGCATCACTGGGCACTGATTGGCAGCATTGATGGGCAGTAATTGGCAGCACTGATGGGCACTGATAGGTGGCACTATTAGGCGTCACTGATTGGCACTGACTGGCAGCACTGATGGGCACTGATAGGCAGCACTGACTGGCAGCACTGAGCGGCACTGATAGACAGCACTGATGGACACTGATTGGCAGTGTTGATGGACAGTATTTGGCAGCACTGATAGGCACTGATAGATGGCACTAATAGGCGTCACTGATAAGCGGCACTGACTAGCAGCACTGATTTTCACTGATAGGCAGCGTTGATGGACAGTAATTGGCAGCACTAATAGGCATCACTGATAGGCAGCAATGACTGGCAGCACTGAGCGGCACTGATAGGCAGCACTGAGCGGCACTGATTGGAACTGATAGACAGCACTGATGGACACTGACACTGATAGGCAGCATTGATCAGCACTAACTGATAGGCAGCACTGATTGGCACTGATAGGCAACACTGATGGGCACTGATTGGCAGCTTTGATTGGCACTTATAGCGGCACTGATTGGCAGCACTGATTGGCAGCATTGATCGCCACTAATTGATAGCACTGATTGGCAGTACTGATTGGCAGCATTGATTGGCACTAATGGGCAGCACTGATTGGCACTAATGGGCAGCACTGATCAGACGAACTGATCAGCTCCTTGGTGCTCCTTTTAATGGGCAGCACTGATTGGCACTAATGGGCAGCACTGATCGGCACTGATAGCGGCACTGATAGGCAACACTGATAGGCACTGATTGGCAGCTTTGATTGGTACTAATGGGCAGCACTGATTGGCCCCTATAGCGGCACTGATTGGCCCCTATAGCGGCACTGATTGGCCCCTATAGCGGCACTGATTGGCCCCTATAGCGGCACTGATTGGCCCCTATAGCGGCACTGATTGGCACCTATAGCGGCACTGATTGGCACCTATAGCGGCACTGATAGGCAGTACTGATGGGCACTGATTGCCAGAATTGGCACTGATGGGCAGAACTGGTTGGCACTGATTGGCACCATTGATTGGCAGCACTGATAGGTGGCACTGATAGGCTGCACTTATTGGCACTAATAGCGGCACTAATAGCGGCACTGATAGGCACTGAGAGCAGCACTGATAGGCAGCACTGATTGGTACTGATGGGTAGCACAGATGGACACTGACAGAGGAGAGGGGGAGTTTCACATTTAGCAGATCGTGAGGCGAGAGTGGATCAGTGTGTAAAACTGTCAGGTAAAGTAACTGCATGCAGTGAATAGATCAGCTGCCACAACTCTGCGGTGATGTCGGGGGCGGGCGGGACCGGGCAGCTATCAAACACCAGCCAATGATTGGGCTGCTTAAGAAAGGGGGAAGAGCCACATACATGTAGCGGCCTGCCCAGACCCCATCCCATTGGCTGGTGTTTGATGGCTGTTTGGTCCTGCCCACCCATACATCACCGCTGAGTTGTGACAGCTGGTCTCTCTCTCTGCAAGCCATTACATTAGCTGACAGTTTCACACACTGAGCAGCTCTGGCCTCACGATCTGCTAAATGTTTCACAGGCAGCGTGGACTACACACTGCCTGGATGTAACATTTCAGAGCAAATCTCAGGAGACAGCACAGCGATTAGGGTGCGCACGCCTATGATTTGCAGTGTTGACCCTTCTTTTTCAAGACCTCAGAAAATCACCCGAGCATGCTGTCTATTAACTTTTAGGCCACAGCCTCTGATGACAGCCCATTCTTGCATAATCAATGCTTGAAGAATGTCAGAATTTGTGGAGTTTTTTTTGTTCACCCACCTCATGAGGATTGACCACAAGTTCTCAATGGTAATAAGGTCTCGGCTGTTTCCCTGCCAAAATGTCAATGTTTTTTTCCCTAAGCCACTTGGCTATCACTTTTGCCTTATGGCAAGGTGCTGCATCATGCTGGAAAAGGCATTGTTTGTCACCAAACTGTTCTTGGATGGTTGGGAGAAGTTGCTCTTGGAGGATGTTTTTGTACCATTCTTTATTCATGGCTGTGTTCTTAGGCAAAATTGTGAGTGAGCCCCTCCCTTGGCTGAGAAGCAACCCCACACATGAATGGTCTCAGGATGCTTTACTGTTGGCATGACACAGGACTGATGGTAGTGCTCACCTTTTCTTCTCCGGACAAGGTTTTTTCCAGATGCCCCAAATAATTGGAAAGGGGATTCATCAGAGAAAATGACTTTACCCCAATCCTCAGCAGTCCAATCCCTGTACCCTTTGCAGAATATCAGTCTGGCCCGATGTTTTTCCTGGAGAGAAGTGACTTTTTTACTGCTCTTCTTGACACCAGGCCATCTTCCAAAAGTCCTTGCCTCACTGTGCGTGCCGATGTACTCACACCTGCCTGCTTCCATCCCTGAGCAAGCCCTGCACTGGTGGTGCCCGATCCCACAGCTGAATCAACTGTAGGAGACGGTCCTGGCGCTTGCTGGACTTTCTTGGGTGCTCTGAAGCCTTCTTCCAAAATGCAGTGGAATTGTTTTTTATGGGATTAAGTTCATTTTCATGGCAAAGAGGGAATTCATATGCAAATTGCCATCAAAAAAACTGAGGCTGCAGACTTTGTAAAAATGAATATTTGTGTCATTCCCAAAACTTTTGGCCACGTCTGTAGTTCACTGCCCACTTTAAGGACTGATGTGGATGACAGATTGATAAAAGACAATGTTATAAATTAGTTTTTATTGACATTGATGAGTACAAGGCCTGCAGTTACAGAACATTTCCAGATATCTTTTCCTTACCATATGTTTCTGTGCTAGCTCTGGTACTATGTGTCCCAGTCAACATAATGATCTTATTATAAATATATCGCCGTTTTAAAATTCTACATTTGAATACAACTGTTGCATTGCATTTCTGATGGGTCTTCAGTTTAATTCCAAACACACACACATCAAACTTTAGCTTTCACTTGTCTGCATTGGTTCATTAGAAGCACTGGGTTAGTCTTCTGTTTAACCGCTTGCCGACCAGCCGCCGTCATTATACTGCGGCAGGTCGGCACGATCCCGCGAGCCGTCGTAGCTGTACGTCAGCTCCTTTAAGCCAGATAGTAGGCGTGCACGCGCCGCTGCACTGCGGGGTGCCGATGCGCGTTACCGGCGGTTGCGATGACGGCCAGCCACGCGAGCCAGAATAGATCCCAGTTCTGTGAGGAGAGAGAGAGAGAGAGAGAGAGAGAGAGAGATTGTGAGTACCTACTAGCTAGGAACAGCAATCTGTCATCTCCTCTAGTCAGTCCCATCCCCCCACAGTTAGAACATACACGAGGGAACACAGTTAACCCCTTGATCGCCCCCTAGTGTTAACCCCTTTCCTGCCAGTGGCATTTAAACAGTAATCGGTGCATTTTTATTTTACTGATCGCTGTATAATTGTCAATGGTCCCAAAAATGTGTCAAGTGTCTGATATGCCTGCCATAATGTTGCAGACCTAATAAAAATCACAGATCACCGCCATTACTAGTAAAAAAAAATAAAAAAATTAAAATGCCATAAATCTATCTCCTTTTTTGTAGATGCTATAAATTTTGCGCAAACAAATCAATATACGCTTATTGCGATTTTTATTACCAAACATATGTAGAAGAATACATATCGGTCTAAACTGAGGAAAAAATTATCGTTTAAAAAAAAAAAATTTGGGGATATTTATTATAGCAAAAAGTACAAAATATTGTGTCTTTTCAAAATTTGTTTATAGCGCAAAAAAAAAACGCAGAGGTGATCAAATACCACCAAAAGAAAGCTCTATTTGTGGGGAAAAAAGGACGTCAATTATTTTGTTGGGTACAGCGTCACACGACTACGCAATTGTTAGTTAAAGCGACGCAGTGCTGTATCGCAAAAAATGGCCTGGTCATTGAGCAGCCAAATCTTCCGGGGCTGAAGTGGTTAATCAGTATTACAGCATAGAATTCTAAATTACCTAAAAACAAAATCATGTTTGGCCTTAAATTCATAAAACTGTCTGATGGAAAAATCCATAGCAGTCGAATAGAAGTACATTTTCCTCCTTTTATAATTTTCCAGTCCAAGTTACATCTGAATGCTTACTGCGCATTGTCTATATACTTCTCCCTTCAGACAGTGTCATAAATAGTGAGGACGATTTACTAAAACTGAAGAGTGCAAAACTTGGTGCAGCTGTGCATGGCAGCCAATCAGCTTCTAACTTCAGCTTGTTCAATTAAAGTAGAACTTTTTTTTTTCTAATTTTTGGATAGAGTAAAGCCCCATACACACGGTCGGACTTTTGGCCAACAAACTTCATTTTGAGCAAGTTGGACCAACAATCCGACCGTGTGTACGCTCCATCGGACAAACTTTTTTTTTTTTTTGTGTTTTCATCGGACAAAAGTTGGGTCTGCAAACGGACAAACTTTTGGCCAACAAAAGTCAGATGGAGCAAAGTCCAACCGTGTGTACAGAAAACCATAGGACTTTTGTCCGATGGACAAAACAACTAATGTTAAAATCAACCAACAATAGCAGAAGTTGACCAAAGGGTGGCAGTAAAGAGCAGAAAAAACACGTGAAGTTGCAAAAAGTTTTGGGAAAGTTTGCAGAAAAGTCCTGTGGTGTGTATGCTATGGATGTTCCCGGCCAACTCCGTTCAGACAAAAATCCAGGGAAAAGTCCGATGGAAGTCCAACTGTGTGTACGGGGCTTTTGGCCTCATTCACACGAGGCGGATCCGTTGCAGCGGAGTCCGCTAACTCCCGCCATCTCAGCGGGAGATCTCTCTTTTGATCTCCGCTGAGCCAGCGGATGAAAGGTCCCTCTCTGCTCACTATGGAGAGATTGGACAAAAACGGACAGCATGTCCGTTTTCACCAGATTTCACCCGATCCGATCTGCAATAGACTTGCATGGAACGCCCGTTCAGGTCCGCCGAAAAAACTGACAGGCGGACCTGAACGGTCCAACTGTGTGAAAGGGGCCTACGGGAGGGTTATAACCCCTGTCATATTCTTTTTTGCCATCTGTGTCCCATTGGAGAGACTGCGAGCCAGGCCTTCTCGTCCAACATCAGTGCCTGACCTCACAAATGCGCTTCTGGAAGAATGGTCAAACATTCCCTTAGACACACTCCTAAACCTTGTGGACAGCCTTCCCAGAAAAGTTTAAGCTGTTATAGCTGCAAAGGGTGGGCCAACTCAATATTGAACCCTACAGACTAAGACTGGGATGCCATTAAAGTTTATGTGCGTGTAAAGACAGGTGTCCCAATACTTTTGGCAATATAGTGTATGTGCCATTTAGCATGTAGCACAAGCAAGAGATGGTCTGCCTATTTACTCGCTAGCCTTGTAATGTTGGCTAGTGCTGTAGTTTGCCTTCTTATTCTAGTATCCACTGAACATGCAGTACTGTAGCTTGTGACTATAATTGATCTATATTCACCTCTGCTGTCCTTTCCCTTTACTCCCTCACCTGATTTATTTCACCTCTCTCTCTCCTCTTCCTGGTTGTGACTTTTTCCTCTGCCCTCTTGGCCTGTTTGTTTAGCCTGCTTATTATACAACCCAGGGGGCAAGAGAGGAGGGTCTCCCTCAGGAGCTCTTAGATCCGCTGTTATAATTTAGTAATTGCTGTTTGGATACGGCATATGACAAATTGACTAATGAGGTTTGTACTATGGACTGCTGGACCTCCGCCCCAGCATCTATCCCCGGTATATTTCAAGGGCTGCTCTTGTTCGCAATTGTCATGTAACTGGAAATGGTAATGAGCCTTAGGTTTGCGGGTACCCTGTATGAAGAGTAGGTACAGTTCCTCTAGGTCCACTTTGACGATTGATTTGGCGTTCTAGTATGAGTGCTGTTCCTTATCTGAATCTTTGTATTCACCTATCTGTAATGTAATGGTGGAATTGAAAAAGACTTGCTGACATTTACATAGTCTACTGTTTACTGAACCCAACACACACTGGTCAAGTCACCACCTTACTGTCATTAGTTGTGCAAGGCCATGCACGTTCAAAAAACTCTCAGTAACTTTACGAGCCTGCATGAATGTCTTCCTGACATCTTGCATGATTGGAAACAGATGTGGAAGAAAGTCTGGTCCTTATAACATCATTTATTTTTGTGTCCATTTCAGGTCAGCTCGTGTCCACATTAGTAGGTCCCTTATGCATGCAAACCTTTAATTCATTATTAAGGTTCAACCTTGCTTCGTGTTTACTTTCCATTATTCTTCAATTTTTTTTCCAAACTCTCCCAAAATTGGTTCATTGGTTGTCATGCTCATCCTGTAGTTTCAGTACTTTTAAAGGTACTTCCAGATTGGCACTCTAACTTTTCTGTTCTAATAGCCGATGTGTCAAAGTATCAAAGCTAAGGACAACCAGACAACTAGGCAACACAAAAACTGCAATGGTAACCTACATATATCTCTCAGTGCAGCTTTCCTTTAAGACAGGCATGTCCAAAGTCCGGCCCGCGGTCCGGTTTTGAACGGCCCACCTGGTTCACACTGATGTGCCGTCACAGGTTCTCAGGTGTGTCGCGGGATCAGGGGAGATAAGGGCTGTCAGATGAGCCTGATCTCCCGATCCCCTGCCGAACTATACATCGGCACTGTGAGAAGCTCCGTCAGCCTCAAAAGTGAAAGTAAAGTGCAGGGGAGTGTGCTGTGCTCTCTGCTTCCCCCTACAGTGCAGTACCCAGCTGAATGAGGAAACTGGAAGGTACCGTGCTAGAAGCTAGATTAGTTTTAAAAGGGCTTTATACATGTGTCTGTGCATGTGAGTGTCTGTGTGTGTGCATGCATGCGTGTGTGTGTGCATGCATGTCTGTGTGTGTGCGAGCATGTGCCTGTGTGTGTGTCTGTGTGTTACTTTTAATCCTGCCCCCCCTATTCCTGTACCATCAGAACTGCACCACCTGTTTTTAAACCCGTAAATGCAGCATCTCTATACCGCAACCGTGCTATGCACACAGTTGCAGGGTAGTTGCAGGGTAGTTGCAGTTCAGCCCCATTCACCCTGGGTATACCTTCATCTGCAGCCACAGCATGTGTTTACCCCAGCTGCTGCCTCTGCAGCTAAAGGGGAAGAATTTGGGGGTGGTAGCAACAGCTCAACCATGTGGTTTTACCACCCCTCCAACCTGACATGTGAACAAGCCCTTGGTTCACATCTGTGTGGCTGTCTGCTGCGTGTAGGGCAGCCCATTCATTTCAATAGGCTTCCCTACCCACAAAAATACAGGGAAAGAAGTCCCCGACCTTTTTTTAATTGCACTGCACCAAAAGCACCCCATGTTTTCCAATGTGTGGGGTACCATTAAGAATTAACGGTACCC
Organism: Rana muscosa; assembly: GCA_029206835.1. Lineage (NCBI taxonomy): Eukaryota > Metazoa > Chordata > Amphibia > Anura > Ranidae > Rana > Rana muscosa. Next base: position 143,219,156 of record CM055126.1, on the reverse strand, counting down.
CTAAAGAGCAGAGCATTCGTCTGTGTGTCAGGAACGAGCACAATTTTGCACGTGTTCCGGGACACACAGTAACGTGAACCAAGTCTTGGACTGGGGTGCCTCAAGACTGAAAATACTTTTTAAGGGCGCCCCGACTGGAAAAAGGTTGAGAAACACTGATCTAAACATATATATACTTTTGTGGCCCCCGATGATCTCCTAGTGCCGGGGCCACAAAAGATATATAGGCTGGCTGCCTTGGAGGGGACAGGGAGGAGGTGGGATGAGTGCCGTGCATACAGGAGGAGAATTTCCTGTTTACGGGCGGCCTCTGTAATAGGAAGTCCCATCTGCGGCGCTGCCATTGGAGTGACTGTTCTGTCCATAAAAGGAGGCAGGACTTTCTATTAAAGAAATGGGAACAGAGGGGCGCCAGACTGAGTGCAGTATAAATCCATATATTTAATAACTTTATTAAATATATGATTTATACTGCACTCAGTCTGGCGCCCCTCTGTTCCCATTTCTACACAGAGCCCATCACTTCACTCTAAGGGAGCTGCCTCCAGGTGCTAATTATACAAGATCTCAGATAATTTATGGACATTATGTTTTAAACAAATGTTTTAATATTATGTGTGCTTACTCACACACACACATTTTATGTATACCTATATTCCAGTTGCTATATAATTTTATGTTATCACCATATCTAGCGCCGCTGTTCACCCCTCTTTCTATTAAAGAGGCCGCCGTGTCAACAGGATATTCTCCTGTAGGTAATCTTTGGCGCTCGTCCTGCCCCCTCCATGGCTGCACTGATGGCAATGGTGTGTGCTGCATTCCTGGCAATGGTGTGTGCTGCATTCCTGGCAATGGTGGGTGCTGTATTCCTGGCAATGGTGGGTGCTGCATTCCTGGCAATGGTGAGTGCATGCCTGGCAATGGTGGGTGCTGCATTCCTGGCAATGGTGGGTGCATTACTGGCAATGGTGGGTGCTGCATTCTTGGCAATGGTGGGTGCTGCATTCCTAGCAATGGTGGGTGCTGCATTCCTAGCAATGGTGGGTGCTGCATTCCTAGCAATGGTGGGTGCTGCATTCCTGGCAATTCGGGGTCTGCAGATGGGCACTGACCCTTATTTTGCTTTACAGTTTTTAAAGTGAAGGTGCATGTTATACGCCAATAAATATGGTATATCCAAATAATACGCCTGAGATCATCTCTTTACTCACACACAGCCACAAAGGCAAGATAATTCTTGTTGGGCAGTGTATTACTGCTTGAATGAACACACTTAGTTGTGGTTGGCCCTCACGCATGTTCACTTCATCAAATCTGGCCCTCTTTGAAAAAAGTTTGGACACCCCTGCTTTAAGATATATAAAGTAGATGCAAGAAATGTTTGTCATTATGCAGTTACTGTGCAAACATAAATGGATGGCATATTGGTTTAACTTTGATGACAGAGGAGCTTAGTAGGTTTTCTCAACAAAGCATCATGGGAAAAAAATGAATTATGAACTGCTGTGTGAAAATGCGTAATGCCGTGTACACACGATCGGTTTTACCGATGAAAACAGTCCGATGGACTTTTCTCATCGGACAAACCGATCGTGTATGGGCCCCATCGGTCTTTTTTCCATAGAACATGTTTTCAATTTATCCGATGGGAAAAAAAACGATAGCAAATTCCGATCGTCTGTGTGGAACTCCATCGGACAAAAAACCCACGCATGCTCAGAATCAAGTCGAAGCATGCTCGGAAGCATTGAACTTCATTTTTCTCGGCTTGTCGGTGTGTTTTACGTCACAGTGTTTGGGACGGTCGGATTTTTGACTGATGGTGTGTAGGCAAGACTTATAGAAGTCAGCTTCATCGGATTTCCGATGGAAAAATCCATCGGATTAGAATCCATAGGAAATCCGATTGTGTGTACAGGGCTTTAGTCTTTGAAATGTGGATGCTCTTCCCAACTGCCCTTTTTTAATTAATAATATTACTGAATTATACCAATGTCATCATTTGCAAAAATGTTATTATTTTTTCCTCTTTAGTACAAGGTATTTCAGAAGGTTACATAGTTCTGTAGTACAAAATGCAGCAAATTAATCCAAACAGGGAGAAGATCATTGCTTTTACAAATCCAAGCAAAGTTTGGGATATTATTGGACAAGTTGACAACATCTCTGCCAATTAGAGCAACGTGGCATTGTCTTTGCAAAGAGGCCACCCTGATTTACTGTTATTTTGCTAGTGCTCCCTTAGCACTCCTTCCTCTATTACATTTGGTGACTATACCCTATGCTTTTGAGTATGGGTAAGCGTGTATCCTCCATCTGTGTGACAATGATCAGGTCTAGCAGTTACTATGCCTGAGAACTGTCACATGATAGATGCAGTGACTTTACCACCTTAGCTAGCTGCTAACACCAGCCAACACTGGGATTTTTAGTGCTAGCTGTGACCGAGCACTAAGCTGTGATCAGTGGGTCGGGTAGGTCACAGTCACTTTGATCTGAAAACCCCCAGTACTTCTGGATATTGGAAGCCTGTGACCTACTCTTGCTTGCTGATTGGCCACTCAGCCGAGAGAGTGCTCCGTTTTGTGAGTGTGGTGGAAGTCTGGAGCTTACACGGGGCTAACACTCTTCTCTTCCAGCAGATTGTCAGGGGAGTGAGGAGAAGGTCAATATAAGCTGCTGGTGGGGTTGCTATTAAAGGAGGCATCGTCTTTTGCCTTGCTTGGGGAAAGCCATGTCATTTTATAGAGTTGCTTTTTTTGCTAAAACATTTCTCACTCAGTCATTACAAGAGAAGGTCTAAGAGCAGATCCACTCTGACTATTCAGTTCCTGCAGAGAACGAGACCCCAGGCCCTGCTGCTTCATGTGTGAGGTCTAAAATCCATGTGGGAATCCATACTGCCTGCAGATTATGAAAACACAAGAACTTGTACTTTACCAAACAGACATGTTCTTCTAATAGTCGCCTTTTCCTGCCCTCTGAATACTGTATGTGCATCATCTCCCTAGTGTGCTCATATGTTATGAGTGAGCAGGAACCAGACACTCATCATTACCTGTCAAACACACATGTAGCTTCCATCATTGTAAATACTGACAGGATCCCCCATGCTCATTACATAAATCATGACACTGCAACTATTCTATGTACGTCTCCTTTTTAAGATTAACTACTTTTTTCTTTTTTATTATTCTTGTTGTTTTAGAATCTGTTAAACGTTTGTGACTTTCCAATTTAGAATTATCTATTTAATTCAGATAACTACACTACAACATTTTAAAGGATATGGTTTGTATATAGTCATCATTATTTTTTTCTTGCTCAGTTAAAGAGCTTTGTTGAAGACATTTAAAACATTGTAATAAGTAGACTGCTCTATATATAGACTTATTTAGTAATGTATTTAGCAAAGTGCCATATGCAGTAATACACAGGGACGGTAAGAACCAGCTTGGACCTCAGGGCAGGCAAAACATCTACTACAACTTTCCCAAATTCTCACTGCTGCCCAGCTATCTCAGTCTGCATCCAACAAGAAAGCAAATATATACAAAGAACAAACTCCCTTTTGGTGCATAGGGTAATCTGGCATGATTGGTTGTGCAAAAATGTATTCATCTTGATCAGCAAGGAAATAACAAGTTCATTAACCATCTGCAATCTGATTTTCTGGAGTCCTGAAAAAGTATGGTGCAACCCATGTGAACTTAGGCAGGGATAATAGCTTATAAAGCACAAATTGTGGTTGTGGTCAAAAATTTAGGGGATGGATTTAGATGTGTGGTTTATTGGCGACATGCCTTTTATTCTCTATAAATGATGTAATAACATGGAGCTATTTAGCATCCATATTAGCAGAAAACTATACCTCCCCCAATGGGGCTTGGCATTACCACCTGTAGCTCTGAGCATGTTAGTGGAAGTAGCATTCGCCCAATCACACGGAGCTATGCACTGTGCTCCTTCCATAAGTAGGCCCAGACACGGAAGTGCTGGAAAAGTGAGTATTTACAGTGCACAAAGATATGAGGGTGAATTTTATGTTACAAATTATATAACAAATTGCCAGAAGTAACTGCATTTTCTGAACACATTTTATTGGACCTCTTTTAGTGACTACAACAGCTGACAAACCTCTAAAACTATAATACCCCAAATTGCTACAGCAAAAACATTGGAGAGAGTAGTCCTCTTTCCACATCTGTCAGGCAAAGCCTCTGTAGGAAGATGTATACTACAGTGATATCATGCTATATTTACACCACAGAATAGACCAACGCCTTGCTTCTACATTATCTTGCTGTCTCCTCCCCAATGCGTTTTATTGATGTAATCTGGGATTTAAGTATCTCCACCAATTATTTCAAGATGGTTCCTTTAAAGCCATGTCCCAGATGTTCAGCATCCAACACCTTCCTCCTCGATGTCTTTTCATTACATACCAATGTAATCAAATATAATGCATGAATCAAAGGCACCTGTTGGTTCTATGGAAGCTTTCCTTGTCTTGAAAATTATTCTGCTTGGATCAAAATACTACTCCATGTTTAGGGCCACAAGTGGACACAAATATGAACATGCCAGGAGAAGATGGCTAAGGACCTTGCTGTTGTTGGATGATAAATCTCCATGAAAGAAAGAATGATGCAAGTTATTTCACCAGCGTTATTATGCCCCTGCAAAATATTGTGCTATTGGTCTGTAATCACAACCAGGATGCTTTAAAGGTTAGCAGGATCCACCACCCCTCTTAACACTAATAACGAATGAATTAGGATTACATCTGGGCCATGATAAAGTCTGGCTCCATAAGTTGGAACCAAATTATAAAGTATTATCCCATTGGCACCTAGTCACAGCCAAGATATCCAAATTTCTCCTCAATTATAAACATTTCTGCCTAGGGGCTGCATGAACTGTCAACTGGGGAACCAATTTGCAGTCCGCACATTCTGGACCAAAGGCGTTGATATAATTCCACCTCTAGGCTCCACTATTTCTTCAGACCCTACCGTAGGATTTCTTAGTATACGGCCCAACTAATGTAAAGTTCGATTGTCTATTACAAGTGCAGCCACTAAACAAACAATATCTAATGCCGCGTACACACGATCGATTTTTTTTCGACGGTGAAAACACCGTCGAGAAAAACGACGTTAAAAACGAGGAACAGATATCCATCCTGACCAAGCAGGTTTTGTCCCGACAAGACAGGCATCGGACCAAACCCGCCGGATAATTAACCTTATCTCGGCGGTTCGGTCTGATTGGGATGGAAAGGGGACTAGGAGGGGAATGTTACTTTCATTGGATATCCAGAAGGCGTTCGATTCTATCTCCTGGGACTATCTTTTTGATGTTCTCACACGCTTTGGATTTGGGAGACGCTTTCTGGATCTCCTTCACATATTATATGATTCCCCCAGTGCCTCGCTAATGCTCAGAGGATATACATCCCAAACATTTCCTATCAGGAGAGGAACTAGACAGGGCTGCCCGTTGTCGCCACTATTATTCGCCCTGGCGATTGAACCACTAGCGCTCAAAATTCGCGCCTGCAGAGATATACAGGGCATTTATTGCGGAGACTATGAACACAAATGTTTACTCTTTGCGGACGACTTGTTGCTGACCTTGACCTCACCGATCACATCCCTACCTAACTTGTATGCTATTTTGCAGCCTTTCTCCAACATTTCCGGATTGGCAATTAATCATAGTAAGTCAAGAGCACTGAACTTATCTTTGCTAAGCTCCACTCAGGCTACGCTTGAAAAATCATTTCAATTCCGATGGGAATCCACAGCTCTCCCTTATTTAGGCATACAGCTGACCTCATCTATTGGTGAGTTGTACAAAGAGAATTATCCAGCCCTTTTCAAACGGCTAACAGCTGACATGGCTAAGTGGCAGGTTCACCCGCCATCGTGGTTTGGCAGACTTCACTCAATTAAAATGAATGTTCTACCTCGATTATTGTATTTCTTCCGTACCTTGCCAGTTTCATTGGCCCGTGATGACCTTAAACGATTCCAGAATAAAGTACTACAGTTTATTTGGGGTGATAAGAGACCCAGGGTGAATAGGAGCACTCTATACACGTTGAAGCGGAGAGGAGGACTTGGTCTTCCAGACTTATTAAAATATTTTTATGCTGCCCAGATAGCACAACTTACAAGGTTTCACTCCCAACAGGCACAGGCCATTTGGATGGCTATGGAATCTTATTCCTGCCGTCCCAAACCTATTTCTTATATTTTATGGCTCCCTATCAAGGAGCGACCTCCTATACTTTGCCCTACTTTATCCATGTCACTGGAACTATGGGACAGACTCTCCAGATCTCACAAATTCAAATCTCCTCATTCTCCACTGACACCTCTGCTTCAAAATAAAGCATTCACCCCGGGTCTCACTCCACTAGCGTTCGAATGGTGGACTAATAAGGGTTTTAAGTGTATTGCTGACTTGTGCGATCATAGAGGTATGCTGACCGAACGGACTATGGCTGACAGACATCAAATGCCTCCAGCGGAGGGTTATAGGTTCGCCCAAATCTCACATTATGTACAAACCCTGGCTCGCAAGAGCAACCTAGCAACCCAAACTCCCATGGAACATCTATGCAAAAATTATGATAAAATTAAAGGACATTTATCTGCTATATATTCGATATTGCTGAGTGTATCGACAAAGCTGACTTATATGGTCCAATGGGAGACCGACTTGCAGGAAACCCTGGATCTGGACGAATGGCATAGGATAGCCGAGACAGCATCTCGTTCGCTCGTCAATACTTCAATAATTGAGGCCAATTATAAGGTTCTACTGAGGTGGTATATGGTGCCGGTCAGACTGGCAACTTTTGTCTCAGGAGCTACCCCGTTGTGCTTTAGAGGATGTGGCCAGATGGGCACCACCTATCATATTTGGTGGACATGCCCAAAGGTCCGGAGGTTTTGGATCAGGGTGTATAATTTAGTTTACTCCCTTACCCAACTAAACCTAACTAAATCAGCTAAGCAAGCACTACTGGGGGGAGGAGATGTGGAAGCCTCCAAGTCCTGCAAGAGGCTCTTGACATTTATTTTTATTTCAGCCAAAATCACTATTGCTAGGAACTGGAAATCGGCAGCTCTACCATTCGATCAGCTTAAAGGCAAATTGTCTTGGTTGATGCTAAACGAACGCTTGACCGCTCTGGCCCAAGATAAAATGAAACTGTTTCATGGAGTTTGGGACCCATGGCTTCGTTACCTAACTAATGACCCGGGGATGTTTACAGCATAGCCTAGGGGATTAGGTTGAGATGTCTGGATGCTGAATCGGGGCTCCTCCCCCCCTCCCTCCCCCCATTCCCCCCTCCTCAACTGTCCTTTCCTTACTCTGTCTCCTTCCTTCTATTCTTTGTCACTGTCCTCTTTCCTCTCTTTTGAAATTTGTTTATTGTTTATTTTTGGAGTCAGATCCAGACCTTAGAGGTTTGTGCTGCTCCCTGTTTTCTCAGCTCCTACGGGACCATTGTCAGTCTGATCAGACCTCTGGGCTGCCCACATGGCCGGCTGAGTTGCGCCCCCCCCGATAGATGGATGGGGGGGCGGCTCATCTGGGTGGACGGTTCAGATATGATCTGCGATGCTAATAGGGGTTAACGGCTCTACGGAGCTTCGGACTACTCCAAGGACCCCTACACTTGGTGATCTTCATTGTGTTACCCCAGATGTTGATTGTGACTGTACAATGTTATGTGGCGACTTTTATACATTTTGTATGACAAAACTTGTTCCCCCCACACACGGCCGTTTTAAATGTCATTTTTTTTTTGGTCGAAAAAAACGACCGTGTGTGGGCTCCGCGGCAGTGTTTCCCTATGGGAAACACTGCCGCGGAAAACATGTCGAAAAAAACGACGAGAAAAATTAGAGCATGTTCTAATTTTTCTCGTCGTTTTTAATGCCGTTTTTCTCGTCGAAAAAAACGACAGAAAGCCCACAGACTATCGTTTTTTCTCGTCGAATGGGAAAAATTTTGTTTTTTTCGGCGGGAAAAACGGCCGTGTGTACGCGACATAAGGCCTGGAAAAGTTCTAGAATCTGAGGCTTCATTGTCAACTGGATACAAAGCTTGATAAAAATCAACTATTAAAAAATAAAACCCTATTGGCCAGGTTGCATGTTTCAGCTCAATAAAGTATATATATTATATGTTTGAATCATAAGATGCCGAACACTATTTCCTTTTAGGCCATCTGCTCCAAATATTTCAGTGGTCTGATAACAGAAATGTGATGCCAAAGGTGTCAATCACTTTTCCCAATTTCAACCAAAAGTAATAAGAAATAGTGCATATGATAAAATTAAGTACCATTAACATCTGATTATGCTTGAGCTTCAGATATGCTCCAGTCCGATCTCAAACACATAGTAAATAATTTGTTGGAAATCCAATAGTATATAACATATTTAGTACTTGTCTAAGTTCAAATGTCCAATTGAAACATCAAATGTTTTCAAGCACTTGATGTAGCTCATATTTGAAATACATCCAGCAAAAGAAAACATCCAGGAAATGCCTGTATTAAGCATGGCGGATAAGACGCTTAAGGCCAGTACTTATTGTACCTTCAGTGTAGGGGGGAGGGTCCTGATACTCGGCCTCAGCCAGTGGTCTAAGCTGGCTGCCTCAGGAGGCCCACTAAATTCGGCTTGATTTGTCCAATTGAGAAATATTAATGACTTTTTTCATCTTCGTTTTTATAATATATATTTTTTTAGCCGATTTTTATTTTTTTATTTTTTTGTCGTAGTGGCTTGTAATACCTAGAACTGTCATTTTTAATTATATTGTTACAATATTTTTTTTAGTTTCTGTTCCTGTGCCTGTTTTAGTTTATATTGTTGATACGATACACACTTGCCATGTTTTGTTGTGTCTAAAGTCAGGTTTGGGATTCTAAAGTATTTAATTCTATTTTATATTACTCATTGACTATGCTGTGACTTAAAGTGGTTGTAAACCCCAATTATGAAGTTTGACCTAAGCACATATATCTGTAGTGCTTACTTATCTCTCTCCAAAGCTCTAAGTGCCGTTTCTCTCTGGTACTTCATTCTCTGTTATCAGCATAAGTCACTTCTGATAAGTTCTCCAACAAATGACGTAACAGTAGCTAAAAATTTGTGTTGGGGAGGGAACTTAGAGGGAGATTAGCAGGGAACTGGTCTAATCATCATACAGTTCTGCATGTTTCTTCGTTCCTCTGCGGAGGAGAGGAGGGGGTGTGCCTTTCCTCCAATCAGCTCTCACACAGTATAAGTGCAGACTCCACACCCACTGATAAAGAGAAAAAAATGATTTCTAACACGATCTGCACATTTCAAAGAGTGTAGAAAGGGGAAGGCAGCATATATACAAGTAAAACCTATGCAGGAATATTTGTTTTATCTCTGTCTATCATCTGAGGCTATTCACTTCACTAGTTATAAGTGGGAGTTTACATCCACTTTAAGAATGAGTTCATCAGGAACGTGTAACTTGCTGCATTCATTCAATTAAAGTTGGCCTTTATGAAGGAATTGGAATGTAGTGGTGATAATTTATAGTGAAAGTTGTAGTATTCATGGGTACCTTAAGTCCTCTGAGGGATTTCTCAAGTCAGATCAGATGAGCTGAATTTGTAGGGTCTTTATCCTGTTGTTCCCCTGGCATGACCTGCTCAGAGTATACATATGAATTGTTGTTTGCTCAGTGCATACATAGCTATCATTTGTGTACGATAAATGATTACCAAACAGTCATATTGCGCACACAGGTCTGACCACTGGCTATTGTACTAATCCAGACTAGCTCAGTGTGAGCTGTATCAGCACTTTTCCAGAATTATCACCAGTAAAATATCTATTTGCCATGCAATGTGCAGCATTTTTTTACCTTAAACTTTTGGGTCAATGGTGATGGTAGTTTTATTGAATATAGAACTCTATTAACCAGTGTTGTTACAAAGCAGATGAAGTCTTGTTAATAACCTGTGGGCTTTATTGGTCAAGTTACTGATCCTGATTTAACAGCTGTAACACAGCTCAATCTTGCAGGTCCTAAACAATTTTTTACATGAAGTGATGGAATGGCTGGACCCACCACACACGGCTTCTCTTACTGCGTATATCACACATGTGGGCTCGTATTTTCCCTTTCTGTGTAGCAATCATTATAGATGTCCTCTGTTTCCTTCCTCCCATCTTTCACCTAGGCCCATCAAAAATACACATGGCCTTTTCTCTGTAGTTACAGCACTTTATCACCACAGAACAACACCTAAACAAGCTCTCTGACATTTCTGTGGCCCGGACCTCACACGTGTACTTGCCCTGTTCCATGCACACACAATCTACTCTCATCTCTGTGTTTTTGCACCCTCCATGTGTGTTGTTGGAGCGATCAGTTTTTGACTTTGGAACAGGACAGAAGCTGCTCCACGTGTGTTTATTGAACCTAAAAGAAAAACACTGGAAGTTGAGAAATTGACTGTGCTTGACCTCCCACCTCTCTAACCCCTCCACTTCCCATTCCAAGAGAAAGTGTTTCTGTATCTTGTAGCAGATGCTGTGCTGGCCAGGCTCACAGACATATTTGCAGTGGGTTGGGGAAATATCATTATGTGATTGTTTTCAGATATGGACACAACTGCTACTCCAGGACCTTACTGGCAGACATAACTAACATGACTTGCCAAGGTTGTAAATATTTTGCAGGGACCCTTTAGGCCTCATGCCCACGGACGTTTTTACAGCCGCGTTTTTGAGCGTTTTTTACAGCTTAAAAACGCCTGTCCATGTTAGTCTATAGCTTCATGCCCACCTAGACGTTTTTGAGCTGCAAATAGCATAGACGTTTTTAAGCTGTAAAAAAAACCCAGGACCAGTGCGTTCCTCAGCGTCAGAATTAGGCAGAAAAAAACGCGAGCGTCAAAAAACGCACAAAAACGCGCACTAACGCGCGGCCGCGTTTTTAGCTCCGACGTTTTTTTTTTTTTTTAAAAATAAAAAAAAAAAAAATATTTACAATAACATGGACAGGCGTTTTTAAGCTGCAAAAACCGCAGCTGTAAAAACGTCAGTGGGCATGAGGCCTTACTGTTAAGTCTTTGTAAGTATAACAGCATTGTTCCTATGATGTGGAGTGTTTATTGCATTCGATTATAACAGCCACCTTTTTTTTCTAGCTCAGTCTACTAAAGCAAAATTCCAGTCACAATTAAATTGAATTAGAACTTCATTCATAAAATTGTTCTAGTGTTAGAAGATTTGGGGAAGTGTTTGAACCTCTGTCTGATATATTATTGCCTGTATTGTTTTTGAGAAGACGTTCCTGATGTGTTGTCCTGGAGACACAATAGGAAGTAATAAGAAATCTTCCTAAAGCGAGTTGAAGTTCCACCTGGAGTGAGTGTTAATGGCCCCAGCAAAAAGGCAGACACCTGAAAGATATTTCCTTCAGCACTTTGTCTAAAACTTCAGGTGGAGACCCCCTTTAGGATGCGCAGGAGCCTCCCCTGGTCTACCCCTACTTGTCCTGTGATAATATGCAAGGAGTAAATTTATAAGTAGTATATAATCAATTCTCCATTATATTTTTAATGGCCAGCCATCTGCATTTTCTCATGCTGAATGAGTCACATTTGCCCCTCTCAACCTTGCCCGTTCTTTAACCACTTGCTTACTGGGCACTTAAACCCCCTTCCTGCCCAGGCCAATTTTTAGCTTTCAGCACTGTCACGCTTTGAATGACAATTGCGCGGTCGTGCGACGTGGCTCCCAAACAAAATTGACGTCCTTTTTTTTCCCACAAATAGAGCTTTCTTTTGGTGGTATTTGATCACCTCTGCAGTTTTTATTTTTTGCGCTATAAACAAAAAAAGATTTTGAAAAAAAAACGCACTATTTTTTACTTTTTGCTATAATAAATATCCCAATTTAAAAAAAAATATATAATTTTTTCTCAGTTTAGGCCGATACGTATTCTACATATTTTTGGTAAAAAAAAAAAGCAATAAATGTTTATTGATTGGTTTGCGCAAAAGTTATAGCGTCTACAAAATAGGGCATAGTTTTATAGCATTTTTATAATTTTTTTTTTTTTTACTAGTACTGGCGGCGATCAGCGATATTATGGCAGACACATCGGACGCTTTTGACACCATTTTGGGTCCATTGTCATTTTTACAGCGATCAGTGCTCTAAAAATGCACTGGTTACTGTAAAAATGACACTGGCAGTGAAGGGGTTAACCACTAGGGGCGATGAAGGGGTTAAGTGTACCTAAGGGAGTGATTCTTACTGTGGGGGGAGGGGACTGACTGGGGGAGGTGACCGATGGATGTCCCTATGTACAAGGGACACACCATCGGTCTCCTCTCCCTGACAGGACGTGGATCTCTGTGTTTACACACAGAGATCCACGTCCCTGTCTCTGTAAATGCCGATTGCGGGTACCCAGCAGACATCGCGGCCGCCAGGGAACGAGGAAAGGGGAGGACGTCAATAGACGTTCTCCCGGCATTTTAGGTCCGCGCTGTAGCCATCATTCGGCTATAGCGCGGGCCTCTAGTGGTTAATAGGAAATTCTATCTTGTATTCATACTGCATATTTTACATTAGTTTTTAACAAAAGTAATGTGTACAAATGTTCGAATAAAATATGTGCCTTTATCAGTGAATTGCCATTGACATCTATTGAGACCCCCTAACCTAATTCTGCCCAGCCATCTAAAGCTGACCATACTCTAGTAGTATTTTGTTTGAAATTTTTAATTTTAAGAATGCTCAATTTTTTGATTGTTAATTTGGTCAAATTGACATTTGTTTTTGACCACAATGTCCAGAAAATGTTTCCCGAATGAATGAATTTCTAACAATGTATGTGGTTTTCATCCAGAAAATCACATTCATTCCAAAATCGATAATTAATAGCAAACAAAATAGTGAAGTATTTTAGAACAACATTTGGAAAGTCAATGAATGTACTGAGAATTTTTGTACAAATATTTATAGGAATGTTCCTTCGAAAATTATGTAGGCCGAAGTCAAAACTTGTTGCACTTTAGATTCACTGCAAATTAAGATTTTGCATACTGTAGGATTTATGCCTGTACTGATAACTACTGGGCCTCTCCAATATCAAAGAAAATGTTAGAGAATAGCAGGTGATTGCCTTTGAATCCATATTTGCAAATGTCAGGGCAGTTATACTAAAGAGCTGCTCATTCAATGATTTTTATCTGCACGGAAACAGACAAGTGTAAATTATTTTATTTTAATAATTTCAGCATCACCCTTTAAAGTAAATTATTTAACTAGCCAAAATTCCTTACTAGTGTTTTTATTTTACCTCTTTTTTAATTTGTAGTATATATTTTTATAAAGCAGCTAAATATATGCCACAATTTACTTTGGGTATATAAATTTATAAAGACAAATTAGAGCCAAGTATGTAAAATGAAGCCATATAACGAGTTCAGTTCTTTAAAGCTGTGATAGTATGTTCAGAATTCTTGTGAATTAGGCAGAAATAACTGTACATGGTGGCTGCATTGCTGTAATTCTCTCCTTTTCCCCATCGGTATAATTTATTGTTCATCTAGTGCTGGGCTGTCTATGGTTTTCAGGGGAATTGTTATAATTGTTATGAAGACGTTTGGCAGGCAGAATTCATGGAAGAGCTTCAGCTGAGGAATTTAAAAGAAACATATGGAGAGCTGAATCAGGCTGTCAGATGAGGAGCCCTTATTTCAAAAGAGCTTAAGAAGTGTTACAGTTCATGTATATTTTATTCATTTTGTCTGACTACCTGTCTGGTCATCTGTAGATTTTACAGGCTAATTTAAGAAAGAATCTCGCTGACATTTAAAGTATATTTTTGAGGGAAAAAAAATAAAATAAATATATATATAATACACACACTTCAGTTTATTTCTGCAATACATGTACAATTCTCTGTGTTTTTGTATCTTTAAAAATTCTACAACTACCGTGAATAATACCTGTTGAGCCACCAAAAATCCAGTGTGCTCCTAACTTTCTGTTGTAAGATAACAACTCTACTTTTGCTGCACTGAAATCCCAAGTATTGAGTTTTGCCATAATGACCTACAGAACACCACCACCCTTGGCTTACAGAGCTCAGTAGCTGAAGCTGAAATGTGCTCACGTAATGCAATGAGTCACAGCATTTACTCCTAATCCTCTCTCACCCATCCTCCTCTATGGATCTGCTGAGTTTTCAACTTCTCCATTAGGAAAACCCACAAGGCTCTGGGAGTCATATCTTCATTGGTGTAGCCTGTATTAAATATTTATTTATAAAGCAAAGATTTGATATAAACAGTATTATAAATTTGTCCCAAACAAATACAAAATATTTTTCCTTAAAATGCATTTTAAATATCAGACAATTTTCAGTAGTATCTAGCTTAGTTTCAACTGTTTCAAATTGTCTAAGAACTGGTAAAAAACTGCTGAATCGCACATACTGTACACAGTATGCACTCCTTACCTTACCTCTATACCTATTCTAGGTGTTGATAAATGACAGTTAAATAAGGTAAACACAGATGAGAGGATTGTTTATCCACAGTAGTGATGCTTGGTCATGCTAAAAAAGAGACACAAAGCAACTTGTTTGACTTTAAAAGTAGGAAAGCTTCACATATGAGGTATTCCTAATATCCAGATGTGTTTAACCTTCACTGACAGTTATAAATTCCATTTCGGAACACTTTCTGGATGACTCAGTAACATAACTGAGCTCACTATTTTCCAGATATGTGGTATTTTCACAGATGCAATGCGGTTGTTCTCCAATTTCATTTTTACAGGTTGGACATTGTTGCATTCCTAATATAAGCAATACTAGAGATGGGTAATAATGGGGGATCTATATACACTGCTAGCATTTTTGAAAACGTTATTACTGATCTTTACCTAATATTCCGTAGGTGTCCTTGCTATAGTACTTGCAGATTGGTAGATTCTCCTTTTACAGTGATAAAATGATCAGTAACTGTGTTGGATAATGCATCCCAGCATGCCTATATGCTGTCCATAAATGATCCAAGGGCTCAGGTAAGGCCTGGCAATTTAAGGATAGTGTAAAGAGTCTGCAACAAACACTTCCAGCGTTGGGGACCATCACAGTGCCAACCAACTTGGTGGCACATCTGCCCATTTGTGGCTACCATTAGATTTTGTAATGATACTGACTTAGAGCCCTTTCACACTGGAGCACCCATAGCGTCGGCGGTAAAACGCCGCCATTTTTACCGCCGACGCTATGGGTGGATTTGCGGCGCATTTCGGCTGCTAGCGGGACGGTTTTACCCCACCCCCAGCGGCCGAGAAAGGGTTAAAATTGCCCGCAATGCGCTGCTTCAGCAGTGAATTGCGGGCGGTATAGCCGTGCTGTCCCATTAATTTCAATGGGCAGGAGCGGTATACACACCGCTCCTTCACTGCTACAAAGATGCGGCTAGCAGGAATTTTTCTAACGTCCTGCTAGCGCAACGCTCCAGTGTGAAAGCCCTCGAGCTTTCACACTGGAATGAATGGGGCAGCAGTTTAGCAGCATTTTGCATGCTCTATTTTTAACGCTATAGCGCCTGCAAAATGCTCCAGTGTGAAAGGGGTCTAAGGGTTAAGGTACCATGAAGGACTCCTAAAAATTTGGTCTGCTCTGCTAACTATTCAATTTATGTATATGTATATAGGTAGGTGGGTAGAGACACAAGAAGGAGACCAACACTAACTTATCTGTTAACCCTACAGGTATGGGTGGACATGTGGTGTCTGCAATATAGGTTAATATTATTGCCCCTATATATAGAATACTGACAGATTTACACAGGGCTTTAAAGCATACTTAGGACCAGTCACACCAATTCATGACACAGAGGTTCTTACAAGTTGTTACTCCCACCACAGTCATACATGAGATGACTATAGTCACTGCAAGGTGGTTGGATATAAGGTGATCATGGTGGTGACCCAACCACCCTAAGACATCTCTGCTGGTCTGCATATCCCTATACACCAACTATCACATTGGGCAACTTTTTGTTCTCAGCTCTATGAAGCAAACCGCATCAAGACCTCCTTCATCAGCTTATCAGGGGAAAAACAATGGTAATCAGACATGGTGCCCCATAAACCTGATACCACCATCCAAAAACCATCAGATCAGAAGAATATCCTGTAATGTCTAAGGACAATTTTGGTAGGATACAATTAACTGACCTTTATGTTTTTGTTTTTTGCACTTAAAGGAAATTCACACAAACACAGAGAAGACAACCTAAGCTTCCAGCATCTTAAGGAAAGTCTAACCGCTTTGCCATTGTTCTGTCCCACTGGAATTTTCTACAGGTTAATGAGTGCATGGCAGCAATGTTACACAAATGTTCATAACAGAATAGAAATTCCAATTTTTTTTCACTTGATATGGCCAGGTAGCATTGTGGTAAGGTCCAAGACTCTAGATAAGTTAGCATACCTCCTGGAGTCACTGATTATTGCTGCATGCGGGGGCACAGCCATCTGCCATTTTATTGTGTCCTCTGGCGCTCTCTTAAAACATTTTAACAGCATCTTATTTTACCAGTCTGGGGAGCAGGACCAAACTTATAAAGGAAAAGGTAGAATTCACATAAAACCCCTGCGATACCCTGTTAAACTGCTTGTGGATCACTATAAGAGTAAATATAGTCAGTTTAATACGAGTATCAACTGATCCTTGCGAAACCGGTCCAATTAACTGCTCGTTAACAAGTTTGTTCATTAAAACTTAGTCTATTTTATACCCTGTAACGTGTGCCTTTATTCATTTTATGGGGCACAGATGATATAGGAATCAGTGATGTCATTGCTAAGAGCATACTTTTCATTGGAAATGGTTAGTGTCACGCTTTGTATTTCTACCTGTTAAGGATTTATCAACTCATTGTTATAAATTAAAACTTCAGAACAAATTATGTTAATTATAAGTTACATACTAAAATGAACAGTTGTGCAAAGGTCTGCTTTAAACTGCCTTACATCAGCATTGTACAGTTGTACAGGCTCCTCTTGTGCTGAAATTCACTGAAATTTCACTGCACACTGTGAGCTTCACATTGTCATTGGTCTTTTTATTCATTGGATTTAAGATCTTTTACTCATGGAGGCTCAGAATTACATGTGGGTGTAACCTAGAGTGATCTGCATGCCTACAGTCTACCTAGGAATGCCAACTTCTCAAGACTGACACCTACCCATCGAGGCATTTTGATATTTGCATAACACCTTGAGAACCAGCCCACTGCTTGTATCAGGGCTGAGAGCTTGTGAGAGCATTGAGGAGGCTTTCAGGAAGCTATGTACGACACCTTTCCAGGCTCTTTCACTAGCCATGCACTACCCCCATTATATAGAGCAGCCTTTTTCAACCGGGGTACCCAGGCACCATTGGGTCTCTTGAGGTTTCTTCAGGGGTGCCTTGGCAAAATGCCTAACAATTGATCAAAAATTGTATACAAGTCAGCAGATGAAGGAAGCCAAAGCCACTGGTTTTCATTGTGCACCATTATGACATTCTAGTCACTGGCATCCTAACAACCAATTACGTTATCAGTTAATCAGGAGGATTTCTGTTGCCTCCACAGCATCCTCGTTTGACCCTTCTGTGCCCCTCTGCCTCAGCACTGGGGTGACAATAGCTGACTGATGGAGAGAAATTGAAGAAGAAGAGAAACATTACTAGTGTGCAAAATTGTATTTGCTTTGGAGGAATACCGTATTTGCCGGCGTATAAGGCGACTGGGCATATAAGGCGACCCCCTAATTTTCCAGCTAAAACTTTGGTTTTGGGATATACTCGCCATATAAGATGACCCCCTTCCGACTAGTCTGCCTAGTAGCTTGGGTAACATACTGAAAAAGCAATAATAAGTCTGTGCAACTTAATCACCAGCTTTGTGAAGCAATGCTACGGTGGTAAATACTTCATGTGCCTGGCAAAATCCACTGTAGGGGGAGAACCAATATGTGCAGAGCCAGATGGAGGGTCAGGTGCTTCAAACCAAAGCTCCGGTGGTGAATTGCGAGGTGGCCGTGGGAGGAAGAGGAGCCGAGAGGTAGTCGCATTCGGTAACATACTGTATACAGTATACATACAGTATACCGCACTGATCCAATCACGGCAAGCGATGTATTCTATTAATGAATACAAAGCCTGCTCGGATTGGCTTTGAGATTCAGAGAGGCGCGGGCTGATTATATTAAAACCTCTGCCGATCCGAGCAGGCTTTGTATTCATTAACCACTTCAGCCCCGGAAGAATTGGCTGCCCAATGACCGGGCCATTTTTTGTGATTCGGCACTGCGACGACTTAACTGACAATTGCGCGGTCGTGCGACGTTGCACCCAAACAAAATTGACGTCCTTTCTTTCCCACAAATAGAGCTTTCTTTTGGTGGTATTTGATAACCTCTGCAGTTTTTATTTTTTGCGCTATAAACAAAAAAAGAGTGGCAATTTTGAAAAAAAAGCAATATTTTTTACTTTTTGCTATAATAAATATCCCCAAAAAATATATAAAAAAAACAAATGTTTTCCTCATTTTAGGCCAATATGTATTCTTCTACATATTTTTCATTAAAAAAATCGCAATAAGCGTATATTGATTGGTTTGCGGAAAAGTTATAGGGGATAGTTTTATGGCATTTTTATTATTATTATTTTTTATTAGTAATGGCGGCGATTAGCGATTTTTATCGTGACTGCGATATTTCGGCGGACACTTTTGACACTATTTTTGGACCATTGTCATTTATACAGCGATCAGTGCTATAAAAATGCACTGATTAGTGTGTAAATGACACCGGCAGGGAAGGGGTTAACCACTAGGGGGCGAGGAAGGGGTTAAGTGTGTCCTAGGGAGTGATTCTAACTGTGTGGGGGCTGGGCTACGAGTGACACGACAGTGATCACTGCTCCCGATCACTGTACGTTGCTTTGCCTGCCCGTGCCATTCTGCCGACATAAATGTACGTTAGGCAGTTGGCAAGTGGTTAATAGAATACATTGCTCGCTGTGATTGGCAGAGGTTGGAACAAAATCAGCCCGCGCCTCCCTGACTCTCAAAGCCAATCCGAGCAGGCTTTGTATTTATTAAAAGAATACATCACTCGCCGTGATTGGCTCAGTGCGGTATACTGTATGTAGCCGAAGCGTATAAGATGACCCACAATTTTTGGGGGATTTATTTTAGCATAAAAGGTCATCTTTTACACTGGAAAATACGGTAACTCACCTCTAACATTGGGAGTTCTATGTGTGGATGTTGCTGCATTGTGTAAAATTATTAGAATCGTTTTTTACATTTTAGAATGAGGTGCCTCGAGACTGTCCATAATTTTAAAGGGTGCCTTGACTGAAAAAAGGTTGAGAAACACTGCTATAGAGAAACGCAGAACCCCAGTGATAATGTCACTAGGTCTAAAATAAGATGCACTATGAAAGCAGAAAGGTTTTATTTAAAATATAATTAGCGTGTTTAAAAAAAGGGGAAACAAAATATAAGCAGAATACATTTTATCTTTAAAGGAAAAGTACAGGCAAAGTTCCTGTGACCTGTTTTCAGCAGACAGCAGGCTAAAGCTCGCTGTCGGCTGTCGTCACAGAGCTGGTCCAGGCTCGGCCAAGATCACGACAATGAAGGCTGGATCCGCCCACATGCCTGGACCGGCACCCGGCTCAGCCTCTCTGAGCCGATGAGAGCCTGAGCTGTCCACCCCCTTCATAGCTCAGCGCTGCAGTGAGCGAGGGGGGGGGCAGAGCCGAGAGCGGTGACTGACAGTCACCAGCTCTTTGCTTAGGGAGCACTGAGAATCGAGCGATCGGCGGTGTTTGATCGCCCGGTTCTCAGTTTTAGAGCCGGAACAATGCTGCATCCACCTAGGTAAGTATAATTCTGAAAAAAAAAACCCACCATACTTCTCTTTTAAGTATTCATTTCGATATCTTGTAAAGATAAGTTCGATTTTTAATGGATATAGCTGTTGCTGAACTTGGCTGATCTGGCAGGTAAAAATCTGACTTTGTAGGGCCAGTAAGTTATTCATAGATGCAAGAAGGTAGTGGTGCATGCTACCCACCCTTAGTCAACTATGTCTGCTGGTGCACCTTCAAGCAATTACATTTAAGTTGTAAGTCCCTTTAGTGAGGGATGTTGGCTATAGACATTGGCTTTTCTCAGGGTAAACAATAGAGAATGGACATTGTTTTCCAGCCTGTCCACTTGCTTCTTCAGTTGAGAAGCCAATTGCTGCAATTTAACTGTTAAAGTGGGACAAAACTTTATCTGAGCACCACAAACTAAAAACATTATTTAAATGGTTAGTTTACCTTTACAGAAAAAATGTAAAGGCGAACCAATACTGGACACCCTCCCCACCCCTTGGTCCCCTCTGTACTTACCTCCACAGTTCCTGAGTGGTCAGCACCCCGACAGCCAGTTCAATGGCTTTGATATTTGATATCCCATTCTTCTCCCACTTCTCTGTGCAGATCTTCTGGGATAGACCAGATTGATTCACTGTGACTGTGCTTACCAATTCTTATCAATCTGGTCTATCCCGGAAAGCGATATAAAGCACGGAAAAGGGGAGGGAGAGGAGTGGGATTTCAGATCCCCAGGCTGCTGGACGAGCTGTGAGGGTGCTGACAGCTCAGCAACCCCGAAGGTAAGTACAGGGGGGGCCAAGGGGGTGGGGAGGGTGTCCAGTGTTAGTTCACCTTTATGTTTTTTCTGTAAAGGTGAAATAACACTTCAATTAATTTTATTATTTAACCACTTGATAAACCGTCTAACGACGATATACGTCGGCAGAATGGCACGGCTGCGCAAAGCAAGGTACAGGTACGTTGCTTTGAATTTGCCGCGGTGCAGGCGCACGTGCGCACGCCGCAAGCTCCGAGACCGTGCCCGTGGACTCGATGTCTGCTGGTGTCTTGCGATCGTGACACGGAGCTGCAGAACAGGGAGATTCCTATGTAAACAAGGCATTTCCCTGTTCTGCCTAGTGATAGGACAATGATCTTCTGCTCCCTGTGATTGGGAGCAGTAATCACAGTCGTGTCATTTGTAGCCCAGCCCCCCCACAGTTAGAATCACTCCCTAGGACACACTTAACCCCTTCATCGCCCCCTAGTGTTTAACCCCTTCTCTGCCAGTGTTGTTTACACAGTAATCAGTGCATTTATATAGCACCGATCGCTGTATAAATGACAATGGTCCCAAAATAATGTCAAAAGTGTCCGATGTGTCCGCCATAATGTCGCAGTCACGATAAAAATCACTGATCTTCTATTTTGTAGAAGCTATAACTTTTGTACAAACCAATCAATATACGCTTATTGCGATTTTTTTTTTTTTTTTTACCAAAAATATGTAGAAGAATAAATATCGGGCTAAACTAAGAAAGAAATTTGTTTTTTTTATATATTTTTTGGGGATATTTACTATAGCAAAAAGTTAAAAATACTGCTTTTTTTAAAAATTTTTCGCTCTTTTTTTGTTTATAGCACAAAAAACGCAGGGGTGATCAAATACCACCAAAAGAAAGCTCTATTTGTGGGAAATAAGGGACATCAATTTTGTTTGGGTGCAACGTCGCACGACCACGCAATTGTCCGTTTAAAGCGACACAGTGCCAAATTGCAAAAAGTGCTCTGGTCAGGAAGGGGGTAAATTCTTCCGGGGCTGAAGTGGTTAAAGCAAACTCATCCATCAATACCAGGAGGGTGTGTTTAGCTGAGAAAGACCCTCCCATGTCCTGAAGACTCATGGGATGTATGCCATCATTTTGGTTTAGGCCAGAAACCAGGAAGCACCTAAAGAAATGTTAAAATAAAAAATACAATTTTAAAAAAATGCTTAAAACAAGAAAATACGATCTCCCTTCATATCTATTTACTAATGCTAGCAGCAAAAGGAATACAAACAGTTCATGCTGAGTGAGAGAGTTTAGTTCCGCTTTAATAGTGAGGACATAAAGGTAGCTGCAGTTTGACTTCTGTGTATATTCTGTTTTCATGATATCACTAGTCTGCACTCTCATAGCTAGAGTACACTGTATTACCAAAAGTTTTGGGACGCCTGCCTTTACGCACATGAACTTTAATGGCGTCTTAGTCCGTAGAGTTCAGTATTAAGTTGGCCCACCCTTTGCAGCTATAACAGCTTCAACTCTTCAGGAAAGGCTGTCCACAAGGTTTAGGAGTGTGTCTATGGGAATGTTTGACCATTCTTCCAGTAGCGCATTTGTGAGGTCAGGCACTGACTTTGGACGAGAGGTCCTGGCTCCCATTCTCCACTCTAATTCCCAAAGGTGTTCTATCGGGTTAAGGTCAGGACTCTGTGCAGGCCAGTCAAGTTCCTCCACCCCAAACTCAGTCATTCATGTATTTATGCGCCTTGCTTTGTGCACTGGTCCAAATCATTTGGTGGAGGGGGGATTATGGTGTGGGGTTGTTTTTCAGGGGTTGGGCTTGGCCCCTTAGTTCCAGTGAAGGGAACTCTTAAGGCGTCAGCATACCAATACATTTTGGACAACAGTTTGGGGATGGCCCCTTCCTGTTCCAACATGACTGCGCACGAGTGCACAAAGCAAAGTCCATAAAGACATGGATGAGCGAGTTTGGGGTGGAGGAACTCGACTGACCTGCACAGAGTCCCGACCTCAACCCGATAGAACACCTTTGGGATGAATTAGAGCAGAGACTGCGAGTCAGGCCTTCATGTCCAACATCAGTGCCTGACCTCACAAATGCGTTACTGGAAGAATGGTCAAACATTCCCATAGACACACTCCCAGAAGGGTTGAACCTGTTATAGCTGCAATGGGTGGGCCAACTCAATATTGAACTCTACGAACTAAGACTGGGATACCATTTAAGTTCATGTGCGTGTAAAGGCAGGCGTCCCGATACTTTTGGTAATATACTGTATATGTACAACCGATTCTTTGAACTGAGCTTTAATTTAGAGATCATTTTTTTTTTTTTTAGAAGTAGAAATTGTGCTTTGTTGCAGTTCTTTCATAACGAAGTCCTGGGTAACGTAGTGTCACCAGTCATTCCCCATGTTTTATTGACTTATTGAGGCATTTGGCTACTCACGGAACCATTTCACAAGCGTGGATGTTCGTGTCAATCTTTCTACAGCCGGTTGGTGGATGTTCGTGTCAATCTTTCTACAGCCGGTTCATGTTGATGTTCTTTGGAATCTGCTAATGTGCAAATCATATGTACAGCAGGGCACTTGTCTTCATTATCCACAAGGGGATGCTGCTGCTCCACATCCTTTATTATGGACCTTGTGTCATGTTTAGGCTGCAAAAGGCCATGATCATGTCAAGCAGAACATCTTTATCCATCTGAATCCATCCAGCCCCCCTGCTGCTTGTAAACCCCAGACCAGATGAGTTGGGTAAACACACATTTTAATAGGTTTTTAGCTCTGCTGCATGCTGGAGGATAATAGATCTTACTTCATGTATTTAGGCTGTGTAGATGTCAGGCTGTGTGGCCTTTTTCATGAATATAACCTTTACTTACATTCCTTATATTTATACATAGAACCTATACAATGTGTGGCACATTAATGAGATTTTTGTGGGTCTGTCTAGTTGTCTATCCTATTTTTATTATATGTATATTACTATAGGACAATTCCATACCTCCCAACTTTCTGAGATGGGAACGAGGGACACCTTTTAGCAAAAGTATGTAGGCATCGGAAACACCCACTACCACGCCCCCTTAATGGAGAATCATACACAAAAAAAAAACTGTTTGGTTAAACACACAAGTGCTTTTTTACCACTATTATTCCTTAATATTGGCTTTTGAAATGTACAAATGTAGCAATTTCGAAATTGTATGAAGGGTTTAGCAATGTAAAACACTTTTTGATGGTCAAATAGTGCTTTTTCTATACAACTATAAAGATCGGACCAAAATGAGGGACAAATGAGAAGGAATGAGGGACAGAGGGACATTGTTCCAAATCAGGGACAGTCCCTCGAAATCAGGGACAGTTGGGAGCCATGCAATTCTCCCCTGGTGGGAAGGGACATCCTTTAAATAGTTTTGCCACGGCCATGGCCTAGCATGTCCACTGCAAATAGGTTGTCACAAGCATTAACATAACTTGTGCCACTTTCCCAATACTAAGGCGATTGTGGGGAAGCTCCTGCGACACCTGTGGACAAGCAATGGCTCATTCTGTGTGCAAAATCCCGCCCTCCATATAAAGTTCTTAGCCCTCCCACTGACTCTGGGAATTGTTTTACACCTTTTGCTCTGCTACAGATGGGGCACTACAGATCCAGCTGCTAACCTAGGGTAGCACAGTGGCTAAGTGGTTAGCACTTCTGCCTTGCAGGGTTATCAGTTCAAATCCCAACCACGGCACCACGTATCTGGAGTTGGCATGCTCTTCCTATGCCTGCATAGGTTTCCTCTGTGTACTCCGGTTTCCTCCAACATGCCAAAGACATGCTGGTAGGTTAAATGGCCCCTGTCCAAATTGGCCCTATTTTATGTATGATTGTGAGTTGGGGACCTTAAATTGTAAGCTCCCTGAGGGCAGGTTCTGATGTGAAAGCACAATATTTATAAAATGTTGGTGCTAAATAAAAACCTGAAATAAAATAAACCTGCTCCAGATTGTGGCCCAGGTCTTTACATCAGTCTGCACTGAGTTATCCAGCAGCCTTCAGTAGTGGGACACAAGATGGCTGAACCCCTGTTGCACCGTAGCAACAGTCTCTGTAGTAAATACGTTTGTGAGTACCCCTCAGGGGATCCCCTCACCCTCATAGCAGATGTCTGACAGAAGGGAAATGAGAAACGGGGAAAGACCGCGAAACAAGGTGCACAGGGCAATGATGGGGTTATTCTGGGATTCTTTGCACCAGGGACCTCAGTCTCAACACCCTAAAGTCTTCTCCTATCTCCTCAGTTACTGCTTTTTAACTAGAGAGGGCTTTTTAGGCTCTATGGCAGATCTGATGAGTAAAGTGCTTTGATATGGACCACATAATGCACAAGGCCTAAGCACTGCAAGTCAGCATCCCCTGCAGAGTCATTGTCTGACTTGTCCATCTCTGCAGTATTGAGGGGGGAGGGAAGCAAAATCCTCGAAATCTTGAGAACTCCTCTCAGGTTTATGGGCAGTCACCCTCAATCCCGCTGAAAGAGACCTTTGTTTTAGGTGGATGAGGTGTGCTCCTGTTTAAAGCTAGATTCGTCATCATCTGCTGGATCTAAGGAAACCAGTATGGGATCTTTTCTCAAGTCCGAGAAACCGAGTAGGTCTCTTTTGGGTCACTCACTAGTGCAGAATGTTCTGTATGAGGACTGGCTGTGGGCAGACAAAGTGTATACTCCCAAGAGGTTTGCGCAGCAATACCTAGCAGAGGAGGCCTTCCAGAAGAGGTGCCTGTGGAGAATCCAGCTATTTCCTTCCTCGAAAAATTCTGTTTGGTTCCAGTTAAGGATGCCCCAGTCTTCAAACACACAGTGGACAAAAGGTCTGAGGCCTTCCACAAAGTCTCCTTTGAACAGTTGAGCTCGTCCATGCAACTGTTGGTGGTGTCTGTGGCCATTTCTAAGCTTTGGCTGTCTGAAACAAAATGTGGTGCACAATCCTAAATCAATCCTGACGGATCTCTCAGTGGTCAAAGTAAACTGACGCCCCCCAGTAGCCTTGAGATATTGTGTAGTTTTGCACACTCCCTTCTTGTCTGGCACTCGTATCATTACAGATGTGCAGGATCCTTTGGTTGCAAAATTAGTCTGCGGAGACAAATTGTAAGAAACTTTTAGAAAGGATTACATTTGATAGAAAACGACACTTTGGAGAGTCACTAAACATCTTTAGTTAAAAAAAAAAAAAAATCACAGGTGACACTCTCTAACCTTGTAAGAAGAAAGATAAGGTGCCCACGGCAAAGTCTGATGCTTGCCAAGTCCTTCACTTAGTTCCATAGCAAGTGGTGTCCCAAGGGTATAGGCTTAAGTTTTACCCCCTACCACTGCCACTCACACCCCCCCCCCACTCCCACCACAACAAGATTGTGGGCCCTTCAGACTGCTTTGCAGCAACTTCACTTTTCTGGAGTGATTGTTTCAGCTCCCACAGAGGAATACTTATTTCAGAAGAGCAATTCAAATTAGAATATAAATATAAAATAA
Source organism: Rana muscosa (assembly GCA_029206835.1). NCBI lineage: Eukaryota > Metazoa > Chordata > Amphibia > Anura > Ranidae > Rana > Rana muscosa. The sequence goes on along the minus strand of CM055126.1, from coordinate 143,192,861 downwards.
CTTGTTACAGCTCCCAAAAAATCTTTATTGAACATCAAATATGTATTTTTTGTGTATTAATGTTGTGTAGGTGGAGTCAAAAATGACTTACACTAGCTTTAATTTTGTTTAGACGGCATCTGCATCCAAGGCTCTTTTTTTTTACTCTACAGATATTAGCAAGTATATTAGATATATATAATATTGATTTATAATAAAACTAAGATTTTTTTATCAATCAATCAGCATGCTATATCCCACCACCATAATGTTTAGAAATAGGGGGACATGGAGGAGGGAGGGAGGGGAGTGTCATTTTCCACTGTGCATACACCCACATGTGTGACTCTACAGTCATGTGAGCTGCATAGATAAGAAAAAGGAGGAAGTGAAGAGCTTAGAACTGAAATTGAGCATGCTCCTATAGAGTACACCAGCTAGTCTACACAATCTCAGCCTGCAATGGGGACACAGAGAAGATGGGAGGGACAGCTGCAGAGCTTAGAAGGTAACTGAAATTGAGCATGCTCCATAGAGGACACCAGCTGGTCTACACAATCTCAGCCTGCAATGGGGACACAAGGACAGCTGCAGGCAAGATCAACCAGGTATATTTCACTCTACACAAAACAAATGCTTTAGTGGCTTAGTGAGTATGAACACTCTGTTATATAACATGTAATAAGAGATTTTCATAGTCTGGGTTTAATGACACTTTAAGGATGCACATTTTTTCCCTGCATTAGCGGTTTCTGCAGTTTGTGGTGGGAAAGCAGCACTTCCAGTTTTTCTCTTCCCTTTGGTCTGTCTACAGCCCCTCGGGTCTTCATCAAGGTGCTTGCCCTGCTGATTCTTCTATGGGAATGAGTGTTGACCTTCCAAACTCATGTCTGGACACTGCTCTCCAAAAAACGTCCAGCTGCATAATTTTGCATGAGGGTACTGCGTACTGGGTACTGGGTCTCCTAGTAGCCTCATACGAGACAGCAATGTTTTCCCAGTTTCATTTAAGACCTCTACAGCTCAATGTGCTGACTGTATGGGACAAACTTTTTTAGTCTCTTGACATCATCCTGCCTTCTCTTTGTCCTGTTCCAAAGCTCCCCAAAGAGATCTCTGTACGTTGCTTAGATGTATGTACAGTGCAAATTTATCTCTCGGCCACTGCTTTTATCCAAATTTCGGATTCATTTTTGTCCCACCTGCGGCTCCTGCAAGGACTGTCCTGCATCTCATTCCACTATCGTTTGTTAGGTTTCACCAGGTGGATGTTCAGGCCTCTGCTTATGCCAGCTTCATCCATAAGGAGCTTCCAGGCGCTATTTAAGTTGAACCTGATTCCCTTGTTTTATGCCTTTTGGCATTGTTTGCTGTGTAGTACACCTCTTAGTGGTATTACTTGGGGATGCCCCATGACCAAGACTTAAAGGAGCCTGTTTCCCTGTACAACTGAGAAATAATGATTTTTGACTTATCCATAAGATTAATTTCTTGATGTACTGTACAGGACACAAGCCACCCTCACCTCGGTCCTGGCATTTTCCTCTGATTGCTTGCTAAAAAACTGAGGGTTGCTGGGAATGTGAGGGGTTATATGGGCTGTCATAACAACTTTGTTTGCCAGAGTCCTCTTCTGAAGGTGGCAGTGTATAACCCATGATCAAGACCTAAAGGAGCCCGTGTCCTGTTCTGTATTACAAGAAAAGGATGGTACAGGTACATTTAAAATAAAGAATTATAAAAAAAATAAAAGATATGATTTTTAAGGGTATGCATCATAACAAACCGATACAATGAAAATCATATTTGTTAAGGTCATAAGCTATCATGTACAAGGCCAAAGTGCAAACAAATATCTCTAGAAAAATCGATTTCTCGATTTTTTCTCGACACTGATCGACAATCAGTGTTCATATAGACAGAAAGTGACTTCATCAGTGAAATAACAGGTCATATACAATGTGGGAAAATATACGATAGTATGTTGCTACCCAGCATTTTCCAGCTTCTAAATACAGAAAGGGCAAGGATAGGTTGTCCGAGGGGATACCCTGGAATGGAGGGCAATAAGAACAGAATTGAGAAGAAAAATAAAGAGGCATGCGGCTTTCTTCTCAATGAAAACTGTCCATATTGAGGGGGCAAGAATCAAAAAATAAATACCGTATATACTGGAGTATAAGCCGAGTTTTTCAGGACATTTTCTTGTGCTGAAAATGCCCCCCTCGGCTTATACTCGAGTCTCCTTTTTGCGCCTGATCTCCCGGATTTTGGGGACCCGGTACTGGCTGCCCATAGGTTTCCTGGATCCCATCTTGGCACGCATGTAGCCTCACTCTTCCTCTACAAGTGTGCAAAGTTTGTTGTCCGGGGGACCTACGGCCGGGGAGCACAGATTTTTCAAAGCTGGGCACCCCTCCATAGACTCCCATGTTAAACAGTAATTTCTCAGGTGACTTTGGGGACCCGGTACCGGCCGGTCATAGGTCCCCTGGACCACAAACTTGGCACACATGTAGCCTCTCTCTTCCTCTATAAGTGTGCAAAGTTTTTTTGTCTGGGGGACCTACGGCCTGGGAGTACCGATTTTTCAAAGCTGGGCACCCCTTCCATAGACTCCCATGTTAAACGTCAGTCTAGTCATGGACAAGGTGAGGCATGGACACAGTGAGGTATGCACATGGACAAAGTGAGGCATGCAGATGGACATCCTAGGCTTATACTCGAGTCAATATGTTTTCCCAGTTTTTTGTGGTAAAATTAGGTGCCTCGGCTTATATTTGGGTTGGCTTATACTCGAGTATATACGTTAAATAAAAATCAACATTATCTGGAACATTTCCCAGGCTATCATTCCAGCCCAATCCAGATTCATTACAGGGCCAAAAGCCAGGACATCAACCCAGCATCTCTAGCCAATTTTAGCCAAGTTATTGTTGGTATCTAGAGGAGAATTTAAAGTTGTTCCAATAATACCATTTTTTGTTTTGGTCAGAGATCTTGTCTGCTGAAAGGTCCTCCATCTCTTGAATGTCATTTACTCTGGCAAACTATTGTCTCAGAAAATCTATTATAATAACAAATACATGTCTGAAGAGGGCCCTGTTGCTGCTGAGAAGAAAGAGGACAGTTAGCCTCTTGTGTATTACTACAGAGGTTTTAATCGGAGTGTATTTTATTTACATTGGGACTCCCTTTTCTAGCAAAATAAATACAATTCGACTGCATTTGAATTCATTTTCAATTGCATTCATTAAAAAACTGAATTTTTTAATGCAATTAATATAAGTACCAAAATCTGACTGGAGATGAGTCTTCCTTAATCCTCGGCACAGCAACACTCAGTCTAGGCACCAGGGAATGGGGGAAGTGCGGTGTGAAAATCATATGCTGTTGCATGCACATGTGGTGAAAGTGAACACATGATCCCAAGATACAGAAGACGAACTGATCAGCTCCTTGGTGCTCCTTTATTTTCCAGTCTGGAAGGTGACCAGGTATGCTGTTTGAATACTATATATACAGTGGAACCTCGGATTACGAGCATAATCCGTTCCAGGAGAATGCTTGTAATCCAAAGTACTCGCATATCAAAGCGATTTTCCCCATTGAAGTCAATGGAAACAAAAATAATTTGTTCCGCATTGACTTTAATGGCATGCAATACCGCATGCGGCCAGAAGTGGGGGGCGCCGGAGAGCCTCAAAAACATCCGGAAAGGCCCAAGGACACCTCGACTGACCTCGGCAAACCTCGGAAAGGCTCAGAAACTGAGTATTTCCAAACAGCGCCGATCGGCTCCGGCGCCCCCCCCACCTCGGGCCAAACACGGTACTGCACACCGCTTTGGCCTGAATCCTGCTTGTTTTGCGAGACAACACTCGCAAACCAAGATAGGATTTTTTCAAATACAGTGCTAGTATTGCGAAACGCTCGTTAACCGCGTTACTCGCAATCTAAGGTTCCACTGTATATGTATATATATATATATATATATTTCAGGTGTGTGTTTAGCTGTTTGGTAGAGTTCAACTTAAAACAAGCTCTCGTCTGCATAGTGGAATTAAATTTTAACTTTAGTGACAAATGTTTCTTCACCTTCATCGATAATGAATATTGCAGAACTTTGACTTTGGTATGTATTTTGTTCTTAGCTTTTTATGTGACGTTTATTGCTTTAATTCTTTTCTCTCATACCTTGCAGATTATTGTTGCTGACAAGCAATAGAAATGAGGGCTGTTTTCTGACATTTGAAAATATATTCTTCAGGGGAAAGCCTTCAGCAAGCAGTACTTAGTCAATTCTCTTGCTTGTTTAGATATACTATTTTGCTGGGAAATGAAAGAAGTGCTGACAGCTGGAGGAGCGGCATTCTGTGTGTATAGAGGGGAAGGGGAAGGGAAATTAATGTAATCTGCTTTTTGTTATATCGGTGTGTATCACTGAGAAACAGTCAGAACATATCTGTTTCATGTGTCTTGACTCACACGCTGGATCCTGGAGTCTGAGCACTGAACGGAGACTGGGGCTGGCAACGTTTTCTGCAAAGTGCTGAACCTCTTGTACTTGTGCAGGTTTTGTAAGATACCCAATTGGTGATTCCCAAAACCTGCTCAGTTGTGTAACCATCATAATGCTACAACACAATGAAAACCTAGCAATAAACAGCCTACAGGGGTTATAACCCCTGGGGAAAAAGGAACAACAATCTGTGAACACAATTAACCTAAGGATGGGTAATCCATGAAAAATGATTCATATAGACCCAATGAAAAAAATAATAATAATAGTTTATATACAAAAGAAGTAAAAGCCCTCCAGAGATACAACCCCACCAAATGAAGAATGCAGCTAGGAATAATCAAAAGTGCGTAAAAATGTATAACAATAAATAAAACCATAAACACCCTCCAGGAGTGTGATCACCTAAAATATAAACATTAATAGAATGCTGAAAATCTCAAATAGTGCAAATCAGGGGTGACTGGTGAAGTTTTAGGATGGGGGGGGGGTGCCTTTTTTGACCCCTCCCACTTCTCATAAGCCCAGCCCCTTATAGAATCCCTGTATTGCACCCATAGTGTCAGGAGTATACAGCCCAGCATCACAGATAGGGTATACAGCCCACCATCACAGGACAGGGTATACAGCCCAGCATCACAGGGTATATAGGTCAGCATCTTAGATGGGGTATACAGCCCAGCATCACATAGAGGGTATATAGGGCAGCATCACAAATAGGGTATACAGCCCAGCATCACAGATAGGGCATACAGCACACAACATGACCGTGATCCTCCATCAACCAGCATGCACGCCAGGGGAGGGCTGGCGGCCTTAGGCCTGGGGGGCAAGTCCAGTCAAGTGGCCCATTGAACCGCCGAATCAGCTCACCATCCATGGCCCACCTGGTTTTTCAATGCAGCCTCACCAGTGCCCATCAGTGCAGCCTGATCACTGGGCAGGTTACATGGGGTGTATGGTGGGGGAGATGGGGGGTCAGCTAGGGGTGTCAGGGTCTCTCACCTCAGCGATCTCAGCTCAGCAGGTCCTTGCATGCCACGGTCTCCTGGGGGGGCTAGCGCTCCTGATCCTGGGGTCAAGTTGCAGCCAGCCCTGGGTCCCGACTCCCTGGCATGCCCTGCCTTTGCCTGCTTCCAAGAATCCGGTCCCAAGGAGTTGTAGTTTCCTCTGCGCTGCTGTGTTTTCCACCCACCAGAAGCTTGTGTGCGGACTACAACTCCCGGAATGCAACAGCTAGTGGTCGGCCACCATGGCCATGCCCCCGGCCCGACTTCCTAGACCAGAATAAAAAAGAAAATGGTAGCGGGCAGCGGCTGCCGGCCATTTTGAACATAAGTTAGGGCGGCCTGGGAGGCAATTGCCACCCTGCCCCCTGGCCCAGCCCTCCCCTGATGCACGCTTACCTCCAGCAAACGACCAGAAGGTCAGCAAACATTTTAATTAATCTAACTCCAATAGTCCCCGCTCAGCTTGATCATGAATGGGATAAACCTCCACAAATCCTGATATTCCCAGGGTTTTTAGCTCAAAAGGAAGGAAAGAAGGGCTTCCATAGTGCAGTAAATTTATTAAAAGATTCAAAGCATGAAAAGCCACTCACATAGGTGTATGTATCATCAGACTCAATGAAACATCCCTAGGCATCCCTACTGAAATCAGGTGTCCTAATGCAGGAACGGTAGCGGCGGGTAACATCACGTCCTCTTCAGACCAGAAGTCAGCCATATTGGTACTCCTAGTGATGTTTCTTTGCTAGGGGGAAGAGGAAGACTTCCAGTGGTGTACAGTAACTACTCTGGCCGCCAGTACGCAGTGCTGAAGGATACCTTTTTATTTTTTTGGATATGGGTCCAGGGATCATAAACAAAAGGGGACAGCTTGGACATCTGAGTAACACATAGATTTATATGCCTTAAAAACTTTCTCCCGAAACTGAATAACTAGGGTTCACTCGGGTACCTGCCAACACAAAATGTGAAAATAATCCCCCAATGTTTGGGACTTTGGCAGAAATACACCAACTGTTAAAAAACGACATCAATCTTTCTTTATTATATCAGCAAACAACAAATAATAATAATTGGCTTGGCACTTAAGGGCATTATGACACACTCCCAGCCTTTCATTGCCCAAACATGACCCCTTTATCTCCTTTCTGAGGCGCTTGAACCAATCTCCTGTGTCTCTGGTGGTTTCATATAGAAACCATCATCTTCATCTTGCTAGCAGCTGCTAGACAACACAGCATGGTCAAGGACCCACTCTACCTGTTGAATACATAATGAAGGTGAAGCAGTACACTGGTTTGGCCATCTGTGGTCTTGCCCATTTCATAGCAGATAGCACTGTTCAAAGCAGTAGAACTTTAATCAACTTAGAGTAATGTTCCCTCATCTCCCAGTGTTGCTGTGTTGAACATTACATGAAGCGACAAGTTCAGTTACTTGCACTTGTATTTTATATATTATCATATATATATACTGTATATATATATATATATTTTTACAGATGGCCTTATTATCTCTTTTATAGTTCAATCTTGTCCTCTTTCTCTGTTGAGTAGGTTTATTATATAGATTCGGATATTCCCTGTATATTTTTTTTAAATACCCTTAGTCGTTTCATCAAAAGTTAGTATGTGGGTATTGGTGGTTGTGTGTTGGTTTTGTTGAGCCATCCATTTTTGCTTCTATTCTAGGAGCTGCGATGCGCACTGTGGGCCTCCCCTTATTTTCCGCCACTTTGTGACGCGAGAGGGGCGGACACACCATCACTGCGCATCAACGTCACGCTGCACACGCCGGGCGGGAGTAATACACACTTCCTAGCACACTGGGGAGTTTGGCTTGGCGCTAATCGCTGGGCGGCTGAGCCGCCCAGGTGAAAGTCCCCCTCTTCTTTGCGGTTCCTTTTTTGATTTTCTGCTTTTGCCTTTCTAATTTGATTCTTATTCTTATTTTCATTTTAATATATATATATATATATATTTTTTTTTTTTTCCCATTCCCTGTTTTACTTTTGTACATATTCACTTTCTGCACTTCATTTACACTGTTATTTTCAACACATCCTAACTTTTTTTCACATAGGTCTCGTTTTGGGTCACCACCTCGACCACACATTAGGGTCACCTCACTTACACTCACCCGCTTTGGATACTGTCTCTCTAGTGTAATCTAGCAATGTAATATAATAAACAAATAATAAATCTAATAGTGTAATGCTATTTGTTATATCAGGGAGAACCGGTATCAGTAGTGAGGCTGAGGAAGTTACTGAAATGTGTAAAAGTACCTCTATGTTGGCCTATGTGTCCATGCAGACACTTTTACAGGTGTATTAGAAGAGGAGCATTTACAGGCTGAAAAAAAAAAAACCCATCACCAACACGTTCAGGAGAGAAGCTTTTGAACAAAAAAATCCCCAAAAAAGATGTGCCTAAATGTGTCTAAAGGCTAGAAGCATTTTGGTGCACTTAAGCGTTAATTATTTTTAGTGTCCAGAAAAAAATATTCTGGCCAATAGCATTAATGCATTAATGCTCAAATGATAAACACGCCCAAACATATCTGCATGCGCAAAACTTGGCTTTAGGTGCGTTTTTTTAACAGCTTAGCACTCCTCTGTGATTGGACACAGCGGGAGCCAATCAGCAGGTCCGGTGGACGCCATGTCCGCCAGGACCCCCCGATCGTTCATGAGAAAACAGAACAGCGGTCTGCCTATGTAAACAAGGCAGACTGCCGTTCTGTGAAAGGGGAATGTGCTGATCCTGTTTTACTGCTAAGCAGGAACATGGATCTTTACATTTCCCCAGTCAAATCACCCCCCCCCCCTATCAGTTAGAAATCACTCCTAGGGAACCTAGGGAACACATTTAACCCTTTGATTGCCCCTGATGTTAACCCCTTCCCTGCCAGTGTCATTTGTACAGTAACGGTGTATATATTTTAGCACTGGTCCTCAATAAGGGTCAAAAGTGTCAGGTGTCCAATTTGTCCGCCGCAATATCGCAGTCCCGCTATAAGTCGCTGATTGAAGCCATCCCTAATAAACAATAAAAAAAATTATACCATAGTTTGTAACTTTTGCGCAAACCATTCAATATACACGTATTGGGATTTTTTGAGCAGAAATATGTAGCAGAATACATATTGGCCTAAATTACCAGTGAAATTGTATTTTTTTTATTGGGAATGTTTTATAGCAGAAAGTAAAAAAATCTAAAAAAAATTATTTAATCGTCGGCCTTTTTTTGTATACAGCGCAAAAAAAAACCCACAGAGGTAATCAAATACCACCAAAAGAAAGTTCTATTTGTGGGAAAAAAAGGACAGTTCTTTTTTTGGGTACAGCGTCGCACGACCGCACAATTGTCAGTTAAAGCAACACAGTGCCATATCGCAAAAAATGGCCAGGTCATGAAGGGGGGTAAACCTTCTGGAGCTGAAGTGGTTTAGCAGCTTGTCTTTTGCCAGGAGAAAAAGTGTTCAGAGGTGCTGAGCAAATGTCCAGTGTGCATGAGACGTAATTGTTAAATGATGGCACAAAAACGCAAATACATAAACTGAGTTAGCACATATAATGGGTGTCTTGTATAAACAAATTAAGCTTACATGTCTTCTTGCTGTTAAAAATGAAAAGCATCTGTTTTAGGGTGCTAATTTATTATTATCCTTCAAAATGAATCAAATAAATATTGAATGTTCTGACATCTTTCAGTGCGGTCAGGATAGGAAGTTATTAACAGCTGAACAATATCTGTGCCCCGGTCAGGCCAGGAAGTGGCAGCGAGGTTGGCATTGTATCATGCCCTGATTGTGGCCCTAGCAGTACTTGAAGAGGTTAGCCCTGTGTCAGCTCTGCAGGTTTGCGATGATTTATTGGCTGGCATTCTTCTTCTGTTATTTCAACCTCACCTTTTGTATCCCAGCCAGAAAGTCTATTAATAAATGATTAAAGCGAATTGTTAAGGAAACTGATCTGAAATATTTGTCTTGGCTGAAGTTCAGCTAATTACAAGCTGCCTGTTTGCATCTGTCACTGCAGGCTCACCTGGCAGTGGGGGATGCTGTCATTACAGCTGACCCCTGGCTACCGGCAAGGGGAGGGGTGCAGTGCTGGTAAGCCATAACGTCAGCCTACTAGGGCTGGAAAACATAAATATGAAGTCACATATTGCAGACATTACAACATATAATTCTAAATCGTCCATATCATGTGGCAGTCTCCTTCTATGTATGACCAGCCGACACATTATTTTCAGTATGGAATATGCCATAAAAATAACAGCTAGCTCACTGCTTGGCAGAAAAGCTAATGATCACAACAAATTTCAGCCCACTATAACCCCAAAGGCCTGATTGAATTTTAAGGGGTTCCAGAGGGTTTTCATAACCACAGTGGCTATTTGGCCCCTTTCACACTGATGCGCTTTTCAGGCACTATTGCGCTAAAAATAGTGCCTGCAATGCGCCCCAAAAAAGCCGCTCAATTGTATCCAATGTGAAAGCCCGAGGGCTTTCACACTGGAGCGTTGCGCTTGCAGGAGGGTCAAAAAACTCCCGCAAGCCGCATCTTTGAGGTGCGATAGAAGCGGTAAAAATACCGCTCCTATAGCGCCCCTGCCCATTGGGGTAGCGCCTCCAAAACGCCCGCAAAACACCGCAAAGAGGCGTTATTGCGGGTGTTTTTAACCCATTTTCGGCCGTTAGCGGGGGTTAAAATCCCCCCGCTAGCGCCCGCAAATTGTGGCAAAAAATACAATATAGCGGCGCTAAAAATAGCGCTGCTATACCGCCAGCGCATCCAACGCCTCAGTGTGAAAGTAGCCTTATGCCGCGTACACACGATCGATTTTCTCTACGGTGAAAACACCGTTGAGAAAATTGACTGGAAAAACGAGGAACGGCTTGTTCCCCTACACACGGCCGTTTTTCCCGACATTTCTTCTCTTGGTCGAGAAAAACGACTGTGTGTAGGCTCCCCGGCAGCGTTTCCCTATGGGAAAACTGCCGCGGAAAAAAATGCCGTGAATCACGACGAGAAAAATTAGAGCATGTTCTAATTTTTCTCGTCGTGATTAATGCCGTTTTTCTCGTCTGGAAAAATGATCAAAAGCCCACACACGGTCGTTTTTCTCGTCAAAGAAAAAATAATTAATTTTTCCCGACGAGAAAAATGGTTGTGTGTACGCGGCATAAGAGTAAGGTGACCAGATTTTAAAAATGAAATCCGGGGACGCCGCCCGCCTCACATGCTGTCAAGTCTTACTCTCCGGGCCCCGGCTACTACTGGGTGGGGAGCGGAGGAAGATCACTCCGCCAGGGAAGGCAAGGAGATAAGCAGGCAGGTGGCTGGCAGGGACTTGAGCCAAGGCAGAAGAACAGCAAGCGGAGCTGAATGGGCATACACCCGAAGCAGAAGAAATATTCCCTCCGCTCTGACCAGCACATGATCATCAGAAAGGGGCACAGATAATGGAAAAAAAATACACCCTCTAAGCTAGTAGGAGCGGCGCAGCGGGGGGGGTGTAATTTAGAATTGTTTTTTTTTTATTCTGCACTGACTGTCTTTGAAATTGCCCGAGCCCCTGTTCAAATCCAATCTGGGGACAAAACTGGCTACAGACTTGGTCCAGGGACAGTGTCCCCAATCCGGGGACTGTCCCCGGAAACCGGGGATGTCTGGTAACTCTATATTAGAGGCTGTATGATCTGTTTCAAAAGTAGACCAACCCATGTGCAATGAAGGTATTTTATACCTGTACTCCAATTTAGGCTTTATTTGTACTGTCTCCTGGTGCTTTAAACTGGAATAGCTTTGCCATGATCAGCCGTCAATACGGGAACTGTATTTTGGTTGTTGCAGACTTTGCATGACTATGCTTTCCAGCACAGCAACTTGCTAGCATGTAGATTGCAGGCTTAAGTGTAAATTGAACAGTGCTTGCTTGATGAGAGTTTCCACGATTGACCACTGATGATACTTTGTCACTGATGAGTAGGGATGAGCAAATCTGCGTCGGTTGCATGAGAGTTTTGCAAATCATGCTCAAAGTTTGCAAGTGTTGCAATAAACCCCATTGAGGACTATAGCAGCCAAATTTTGTTATTCACTTTGGACCATTGGAGGGCTAATAAGCAAGCTATTGTCAAACAAAAAGGCATGCAAAGCCAAGAGGAAGACATGTGCTATTGTCAGAATAAAAAAAAAGTATCCTGACATAGAATTGTCATCTCTCCCTAATGGCCTCAACACACATTGACAATACGTCCGTGGTGATCTAACCCTTTTTATAGAAAGGGGGCTGGGTTGTCCGGTAATTAAATGTATTGGCTCTTGTGACTCAGCTAACTAGGGGCAAAGGCTATGCACGGAATTATAGCTTGTTCCTTATTTTTGGGGGAAACCTGTGAACGTGAATATAACCTTGGCTGCATCATCAATATGCTGAATGTTACTGAGACATTGAATTTCCATTTAAGCATGGGAAAATCCAGATGTTGGCAATTGTCTCTCTGTCGGGTGAACATGCAGGTGTAACTTCAAAATATATTTTATAGTCAAATCTTTGGAAGGCAAGAACTCATGATTAAAAAGGTGAATGATCCGAGAAACTATACTTTGGTGACTTATGGATAGGGGATGAGTGGTGAGTATGCCCCAAAGCAATCGTAAGAAAGAGACATGTGAGCTGCATCTAAAGTCGCAGTTCACAATGGATAGAATGACAGGGAAGGAATGATAAAGGAGATGACCAACGTTCAGTGCCTTATAGCAAAAAGGCCAATGCCTGCTACTCAATGTTGATTTGTTATGTTAATGTAAAGTTTATTAAAAATAATTATGGAGGGGTTTCTTTTATGTATAGATTTTTTTTTTCTAATGGTCGTATCTAACAATCGTATCTCTTTATTACAGGCCTTGTAGAAATCTGCATGATGCACCCTCTAGATGTGGTGAAAACCAGGTAAGTCTGCAGTAAAATACAGACATAACAACCCCCAGGAGTTTGGGTGGACAACTCTTGTTCTCTCACACATGAAAGAAGGGATAGATTCAGGGCTCGAGTCCTGCGGGAACGCATGGGAACGGCGTCCCTGCACTTTTTTTACAGCAGGAACGCCGTTCCCTTTGCAGGACTAGAGCTGCCGTGCAGTTCACCCAGGCTCCACAGAGGTGGGGGCGCTCAAGCGCCAGAGTGCTCCCCTCCCTCCTCCTCCTCTCCTTGTTGGCATCCCCCTGGACACCACTGGTCACCGCAGCCGCTGTCTCCGCCAGTCACCGCCGCCCTGTTTCCTGCCCAAGCCCCTCCTATCAGTGGAGATCGAAGCGGCTGTCTCTGTTCGGAGAGACCCGCTCAGTGACGTCGATGGGGGCGGGGCGGTCCGCGGCATGCAGTGCAGGACACCGGCAATGAATTTGTTCTCTCTGTCACGATCTTCTTCCTCCCCTGGGCAGCGCGGCTCCACACCTCTCCTCGCCAGCTGCCGCCCGGGTGGGGTTTGTCCTGAGGGGGGGTTGTCCTGAAGGGGGGGGGTCTGTACTAATAATTGAGGAGTGTACAGAGGTGGACATGGGGCTACAGAAGTGAGAGGTGGACATGAGGGGGTACAGAGATGGACATGGGGGGTACAGAGGTGGATGGGGGGAACAGAGGTGAACACAGAGGTGGACATGAGGGGGTACAGAGGTGGACATGGGGGTTACAGAGATGAACCCAGAGGTGGACATGGGGATGTACAGAGGTGGACATGGGGATGTACAGAGGTGGACATGGGGGGGGTACAGAGATGGACATGGGGGGAACAGAGGTGGAGGGGGTACAGAGGTGAACACAGGTGGACGGAGGAACAGAGATGGAGGGGACACAGAGGTGGACATGGGGGGGTACAGAGATGAACCCAGAGTTGGACATGGGGATGTACAGAGGTGGACATGGGGGGGTACAGAGATGGACATGGGGGGAACAGAGGTGGACATGGGGGGGTACAGAGGTGGACATGGGGGGGTACAGAGGTGGACATGGGGGTACAGAGATGGACATGGGGGAACAGAGGTGGACATGGGGGGGTACAGAGATGGACATGGGGGGAACAGAGGTGGAGGGGGTACAGAGGTGGACATGGGGGGAACAGAGGTGAACACAGGTGGACGGAGGAACAGAGGTGGAGGGGGTACAGAGGTGAACACAGAGGTGGGCATGGGGGGTACAGAGATGAACCCAGATGTGGACATGGGGGGGTACAGAGGTGGACATGGGGGAATACAGAGGTGGAGGGGTACAGAGGTGGACATGGGGGTACAGAAGTGGATGTGGAGGGGGTACAGAGGTGGACATGGAGGGGGTACAGAGATGGACATGGGGGGGAACAGAGGTGGAGGGGGTACAGAGGTGGACGTGGAGGGGGTACAGAGGTGGACGTGGAGGGGGTACAGAGGTGGACATGGGGGGAACAGAGGTGGAGGGGGTACAGAGGTGGAAGTGGAGGGTACAGAGGTGAACACAGGTGGAACAGAGGTGGACATGGGGGGGTACAGAGGTGGATTTGGGGCAGAGTACCCTGAGGCCAGCCAGCCAGCCAGCACCCTGAGACCAGCCAGGCCAGCACCGAGGGCAGTACCGAGACCAGCACCAAGGGCAGTACCGAGACCAGCCAGATCAGCACCGAGACCTGCCAGGTCAGTACCGAGTACCCCGAGGTGTGTGTGATTATTCTGTTAGTTTGACAAGTTAATTTATTTTGTTTTTGTAAACTGGCACTTTACAATAAATGTTGCACTGTATTTTCTGTGAAATATATATGAATATGAGCGTATAATTTTTTTTTTTTTGGTGGGGGAGTGGATCTTGGGTGGGAGTTCCCACACTTTTTTCCCCAGGACTTGACCCCTGGATAGATTTGTAAATGATTATGCATAAAACACAGAATTTACATTTTTTTTTACTAAACACTTTACATAGATCTGCTTGATGTAAAAAAATATTAAAATGTGTTACTGATTGGAAAAATGTAACCTACATTTCTGTGTGTTTGTATACAATCTAAAGATTGTGTGTGTGTATATATATATATATATATATATATATATATATATTACAGTGTGTGTGTGTGTGTGTGTGTGTGTGTGTATATATTGTGACAGCAGGAAGGTAAAGTCACCTGGTTGCATCCAGGGGGTTAGATATATTTCGCCCAGATTCAGGCTTTACGCCGACTTATACAACTAGGTGGAGAGTTGTATAAGCCCAGCTGAGGCTAGTGGGCTCATGGATGACTCATACCTCTAGGGAGAGTGTGGGGCGTCGTGCAGACAGGGAGTTGATGAGACCAGCTGAAGCTTGTCAGCTCATTTAGGCCTCTATAAGAACTCCCAGATTCATTAGGTGTTTGCTCATGCCTGGAACCAGACCTGTGTGGACTGTCTAGGGAGAGTGAACCCCTGTGCGGTGAGACAAAGCCTGTGTGGCTATTTGCTTGGACATTTAAAACCAGGGACTTAGGGACTAGGACAGCACTAGGCTGATCCCAGTTGTTAGTTAGGAAACCTGTATGTTTAGTCAGAGGTCAAGTTGACCAGGATTTATTTTGTTTATGTTTCTTTTGCTTTGCTGTGTTTTGTCACTGTAAATAGAAAATAAACCGCACCTTTTTGATTTTGAAAACCACAACCTCCGTTTGCTGGGCCTGTTTTTGTGTGGGGAGCCCATCCCGGGGGTCACACACACCCGCTGCCGAGCTAACCCCCTCACAGTTGGTGGAGAACCAGTGGCAGTTTTTTTTTAAGCCAGCATGGAGGAGATACTGAAGCAGCTGGCTCTAGCAAATGCCAATCAACAGCAGACAAATGCAGGTTTACAAAAGAGCCTTGCAGCTCATCAACAGAGCTTCGCAGCCCAGCAGCAAGCTCATCAACAGAGCCTTGCAGCTCAACAACAGAACTTCGCAGCCCAGCAGCAAGCTCATCAACAGAGCCTTGCAGCCCAGCAGCAGACAAACGCAACTTTGCAACAGAGTCTGGAGGCTCAGCAACAAGCCCAGCAGCAATCTGAGGCCCGCTTCATAGACCTGTTGCAGAAGCAAGAGCAGAGACTACAACAACAGATGGAAGCAGTAATGCAGCAACGTCCGCAGACCAGTGAGGAAAGCCGTCCCACTAATACCGCGTCCTTTGGGGTGAGTCGTTTATTGACAAAAATGACTGGAGAGGATGATCCAGAGGTATTTTTGACCACATTTGAAAGGACCGCTGAAAGAGAAAAGTGGCCTGAGGAGCAGTGGGCTGGACTGGTGGCTCCTCTGTTAACTGGTGAATCGCAGAAAGCTTACTATGACCTAGAGCCTAACCAAGCAAAAGACTATGTGATGCTAAAAGCTGAAATATTGGCAAGGCTGGGTGTCACCCAGGCTGTCCGGGCTCAGCGTGTGCATAACTGGACTTTCCAGCTTGGAAAACCCCCCAGGTCTCAAATGTATGATCTCATTCACCTGAGCAGAAAGTGGCTACAGCCAGAGACTTTGTCCGCACCAAAGATTGTGGAACGTGTTGTAATGGATCGATTTTTGAGAGCTCTTCCTACTGCCATCCAAAAGCGGGTAAGCCATGGAGACCCAGAGACGGCCGATGGTCTTGTGGATCGTGTGGAGAAATACTTGGCTACAGAGAACCTGACGGCCTCTTCCAGAGACTCTCGGACTTTCCACCCTAAGACCAGACCATCCCCAGGGGCGGATAAGAGGATTCCAAGGGGTGAGGGTGGAGAGAGTGAGAGGGTGGGAGCTCTACCCCAAGTTTGGCGAGAACAGCCTGGGAAATCAGCGGCTCAAGAGGCGGCAAGAAGGATCGTTTGCTACCGCTGCCGGCAAGCGGGACATATTGCAGCCAATTGCCCGGTTGTGGAGGAACCCATGCAGTGTGACTTTCTGACGGGCAGACGTCAGTCGCTGTGTGCGACAGTCGCATGCACTGCCATTCGAGGAACTGAGAAACATTTATGCAAAATGTGTGTTAATGGTAGAAATTTTGTGGTATTGCTGGATTCAGGTAGCCTTGTGACCCTGATAAAGGCTGAGTTAGTTAAAACAGAGGTCTCTGGGAATAGCAAGGTAGCTGTTATTTGTGTGCATGGGGACACCCGAGAGTATCCAGTGACTACAGTGTGTTTCGAGACCCCCAAAGGTACCCTCTCTCATCCAGTGGGCTTAGTATCTCAGTTACCGCATGACGCCATTGTGGGAAGGGATTTTCCGAAGTTCTGGGAACTGTGGGATGATCCTGAGCCCCCCACTGGTGCCCCTATATACCAGGAATGTGATAGCCAGAACTCCCCTGAGAGTGGTGAGGACTCTCCGGAATTTCCCTTATCAGTATTGGCAGGGGAGACTCAAGAAACTGGAGAGGAGCCCACCTCCTCAGACGAAAACCTACCGTCTGTGGAGTTTTCTGATCTTGAGGTTCACAGGGAAAACTTTGCCACAGAACAGTTGAGAGACCCCGCCCTAATAAAGGCACGGGAAAACGTAGTGAAAATAGATGGCGAGTTAGTGAACCCAGATAATACCTGCACTTACCCATACTTCAGCGTAGAGAAGGACCTACTGTATCGGGTGGCAAAAAGGGCAGAAGAAACCGTTGAGCAGCTTGTGGTGCCCAAACCTTACAGGAAGTTGGTGTTGGAGTTGGCCCATGGGCACATTCTTGGAGGTCATCTGGGGACAGAGAAAACCCGAGAGAGGGTATTACAGAGATTCTATTGGCCGGGGGTGATGAAGGACATAGAAAATTATTGTTCCTCCTGCCCTGTGTGTCAGAGGTTGGCCCGATGCCACATTTCCGTAGCCCGCTGGTCCCTCTACCCATCATTGAGGTCCCGTTTGAGAGGATCGCCATGGATTTGGTAGGTCCTATAATCAAGTCCGCTAGGGGGCACCAGTACATATTAGTTATAATGGACTATGCCACCCGTTATCCAGAAGCGATCCCTCTCCGAAATACCTCGGCCAAAACCATAGCCAAAGAGCTATCTCTTGTGTTTAGCCGGGTGGGTATTTGTAAAGAACTGCTTACGGACCAAGGTACACCCTTTATGTCCCGGGTTATGAAGGAGCTGTGTAAATTGTTCAAAGTGACGCAATTACGTACATCTGTGTATCACCCCCAAACCGATGGGCTGGTTGAAAGATTCAACAAAACCCTAAAACAAATGTTGAAGAAAGTGGTGGATAGAGATGGAAAGGATTGGGACTGTCTACTTCCTTATCTGATGTTTGCTATTAGGGAGGTGCCCCAATCCTCTACGGGATTCTCCCCCTTTGAGTTACTGTATGGGAGACACCCAAGAGGGCTGTTGGATATTGCCAAGGAAACTTGGGAAAGTGAGAGTTCTCCCCACAGGAGTGTGATTGAGCATGTCGCCCTGATGCAAGACCGAATTGCACAGGTAATGCCCATCGTGAAGGAACATTTGGCCCAAGCGCAGTTAGCACAGCAGAGAGTGTACAACCGTGGAGCCAAGACCCGTACCTTTTCCCCGGGGGATAGGATACTGGTACTTGTCCCTACGGTTGAAAGTAAATTCCTTGCCAAATGGCAAGGCCCCTATGAGATAATGGAAAAAGTGAGCGAAGTGAATTACAAGGTCAGACAACCAGGAAGGCGAAAGCCCGAACAGATCTATCACGTTAATCTGTTGAAAGCCTGGAGGGATAGAGAGTCCCTAGTCGCAGACACTTGGTCACCAGCTCAAACTGGTTGCGTGATTCCTGAGGTTGGAATAGCAGCCACCTTGTCACAACCCCAACAACAGGAGGTTAAGGAGTTTGTGCTTCGCAACAAGGAGGTATTCTCTGAGCTGCCGGGACAAACATCTGGGGTAGAGCATGACATCATTACCCCACCCGGTGAAAGGGTGAAGTTAAAACCCTATCGGATCCCAGAGGCCCGACGGGAGGCAATACGGGAGGAAGTACAGAAAATGCTGAACTTAGGGGTGATAGAGGAGTCCCAAAGTGATTGGTCTAGTCCCATTGTGTTGGTGCCTAAACCGGATGGGAGCTGGCGATTTTGTAACGATTTTCGTCAGTTGAACAAAGTTACAAAATTTGACACCTACCCCATGCCACGTATTGATGAGTTGATCGACCGGCTGGGAACAGCCCGATACATGACGACTCTTGACCTCACAAAAGGGTATTGGCAAATCCCCCTGGCCAAGTCGGCCAAAGAGAAAACCGCATTTGTAACCCCAGACGGGGCGTTCCAATATAAAAGAATGCCGTTCGGGTTACAGAATGCGCCGGCCACATTCCAGCGGAAAATGGACCAGATGCTGAGGCCCCATCGGAAGTATGCTGCGGCTTACCTGGATGACGTAATTGTCCATAGCACAGATTGGGCCTCACATCTGCCAAAAGTGCAAGCAGTCCTGGACTCTGTTCGGGAAGCGGGGTTTACGGCTAACCCCAAGAAGTGTACCATTGGGCAGGAGGAGGCCAAATATCTTGGGTACACCATTGGGAGGGGAGTAATAAAACCCCAACTCAACAAAATCGAGGCCATCCAGAGTTGGCCACGTCCCAACAGCAAGAAGCAGGTACGAGCCTTTCTGGGAATCGCTGGGTATTATCGGCGATTCATTCCCCACTTTGCTTCTAAGGCTGTGCCCCTAACCAACCTGACGAAGGGGAAAGGGTCGGTCATGATTAAATGGACCCCCGAGGCTGAGTCAGCATTCCAATTCTTGAAACAAGCCTTATGTAGCCAGCCAGTGTTGTACTCACCCGACTTCTCTAAAGACTTTGTCGTACAAAGTGATGCGTCAGATGTGGGGTTAGGAGCAGTATTGTCCCAGGTCTGGAACGGGGAAGAGCACCCAGTCATTTACCTCAGCAGGAAGTTGAAGTCCCATGAGGTAAATTACGCCACCGTTGAAAAGGAGTGTTTAGCGGTGAAGTGGGCTCTAGATTCCCTTCGGTACTACCTGCTAGGTAGGCACTTTGACATGGTTACGGATCACGCTCCGTTAAAGTGGATGGCTCAAAACAAGGAAACAAATAGAAGAGTGAATAGGTGGTTCCTGGCCCTCCAGGAATTCAACTTCACAGTAAAGCATCGCCCTGGCGTTCAAATGGGGAATGTGGATGCTTTGTCTCGAGTACATGAATGCCTGATTGCTGGTGTTCCAACCCCGAGGTTAAAACAAGAGGGGGGGGTATGTGACAGCAGGAAGGTAAAGTCACCTGGTTGCATCCAGGGGGGTAGATATATTTCG
Source organism: Rana muscosa (assembly GCA_029206835.1). Lineage (NCBI taxonomy): Eukaryota > Metazoa > Chordata > Amphibia > Anura > Ranidae > Rana > Rana muscosa. Next base: position 143,173,083 of record CM055126.1, on the reverse strand, counting down.
CCCAGATTCAGGCTTTACGCCGACTTATACAACTAGGTGGAGAGTTGTATAAGCCCAGCTGAGGCTAGTGGGCTCATGGATGACTCATACCTCTAGGGAGAGTGTGGGGCGTCGTGCAGACAGGGAGTTGATGAGACCAGCTGAAGCTTGTCAGCTCATTTAGGCCTCTATAAGAACTCCCAGATTCATTAGGTGTTTGCTCATGCCTGGAACCAGACCTGTGTGGACTGTCTAGGGAGAGTGAACCCCTGTGCGGTGAGACAAAGCCTGTGTGGCTATTTGCTTGGACATTTAAAACCAGGGACTTAGGGACTAGAACAGCACTAGGCTGATCCCAGTTGTTAGTTAGGAAACCTGTATGTTTAGTCAGAGGTCAAGTTGACCAGGATTTATTTTGTTTATGTTTCTTTTGCTTTGCTGTGTTTTGTCACTGTAAATAGAAAATAAACCGCACCTTTTTGATTTTGAAAACCACAACCTCCGTTTGCTGGGCCTGTTTTTGTGTGGGGAGCCCATCCCGGGGGTCACACACACCCGCTGCCGAGCTAACCCCCTCACAGTATATATATACACACACACACACACACACACGAGGCAGGCATATTTCATCATTATGTAGCGCCCTCACTCCATCTTCTTTGTCTACAGGTATTTCGTATGTGAGGGTAAGATGCGCTATGGCCCATGTCCTCCCCATGGCAGTGGGTGAGGTGAAGGCCAGCACCAATTCTTTTCCTCGGGCCTGTGCGTTTCAGTTAATGACCAAGTCTTGCTGTGCTGACACTTCCCTTTGCTCGAATTAACCAGAGTACCACACACCGATTAGGGTCCAACTCTTGTTTTATTGTCACACTCACAATCAAACAGTTCTTTACCAGCCAACTGGTTGAGACCCAATAACAGTTCAATACGGTGGGGTGAGCAGGTCGAGGCACTATCCTGATTGTACGCTAAACCACTGTGGTTTCACCAGCGGTTACTATAGCCTTGGCTAGAGAGAACTTAGAACTTGCAAGTCTCTACCAGCGACTCAGAAGAATGTAGATAGGAGTACCTTTGCTGCGTTGTGGCCCCTGTCAGGGGGAGACGTCCCTCCAAGGGAGTTACCGGAGGCCCATCCGTCACCGGGTTGATGCTGCTCCGGACTCTCCGGACGGGTGACCTCCCTGGCCTCCTCACCTCAGACTTGGGCCCCATCCACCTCAGGGACCCTCGGATTCCTCTGCCCTCGCGGGACCCAGTCGAAGTCACTGGGCCCCAGGCCTCCGGTTTAGTACATCACCCCAGGCTGAAGGTGCCTGGGACTGACGCCAACTCCGCTCCGGCCAGGCCTAGGGCGCCTGGACCGGAACTCCGAACCGCCCGCACCCAGGCCAAAGGTGCCTGGGCGCGCGATGCAGGAAAAAGACCTCGTGGCGAGGGCGTCTCTCCCCTTTATCTCCTCCCGCGATGTCACGGCAGGCTCCCCACCCCTGCCGCACCATCGCCGGAAAGGGACAAAAAGGCCAGCACTGCGGCAGTGAATCTACCTTAGGCCTGTCGGAACCCCGCCACCCACAGGCTAAGGAGAACAGTACACCACCAAGTCCTCCACGAATTAACAATGATCCAAATCCTTTCATGATTTATACACACCTGGGTCATACTACCACCCAGGTGTATCCCCCTAAATTTAAACCCCCGCTACAATTACATTTGGGATGTGGGGACACTGCTTCCTGTTTTGTAGTGATACACAATGGTTATTGTCAAAGGCTTGTAATCTTCCTATTGACTTTTGGTTTAATTAGATTAATCTATGTTGCCATCTAGTGACCGTTTTGTATAACTGCGCTATATCTATTTTAATGTAGTCATTTAGAATAGCTGGTTAGATTTGGTACATGCAAGCCTCCGTACTTTCTATCCCATCGGGCCTTGCGTCAGCTTCCTCAGCCTTTCCTTTTCACCCTGGAAGCAAGCACTTTGGCTGCTAAATTTCTACGTTAGCCATCCGGATCCATCTTCCGTATGTTTTCTATTTTTGTCTTCAGCTAGATAGATAGATAGGGAGGCATTAATCGTATGATCCTTTATTAATTGCATTTTGTTTGTATCTGTTACAGTTTTACTCTATCTTGTGTCAATAAAAGTTCAAAAGGATTCTGCGCCTACCAGAATGCATTGGTATAAGAGGAGTTATCAGTGTGCCCAAATACACCTCTGTTGCGTGTAGTGAGGGGCATAACAGTTATACTTTACTGCTTCTTCCTACAATGCAGGTCTATTAGTCGGGCAACTCATTACAAATATTGCTCCTTATGTGACTGATGTCTTATTTCCACAGCTAGGAGAAAGCATTTTATTTGCATTGTTCCTGAGTCTTCCCTCTGTTGGCTTATCTACAGATTTCTGTATTTAATACTATAAACTATGAAAGAGCAAGTTTGTAAATTATGAAATCTATAGCAAAAATTTATTTTTATTGATCAGAGTTGTCAAATAATACAGTGCATCCAAAAAGTATTCACAGTGCTTCCCTTATTGCACATTTTGTTATGTTACAGCCTTATTCCAAAATGGATTAAATTCATTATTTTCCTCAAAAATTTATTTGTAGAAATAATAACCAATAATGACAACGTGAAAAAGGTTTGTTTGAAATCTTTGCAAATTTATTAAAAATTAAAAAAATGAAAAATCCCATGTACACTAGTATTCACAGCCTTTGCCATGACACTCAAAATTGAGCTCAGGTGCATCCTGTTTCCACTGATCATCCTTGAGATGTTTCTACAACTTGATTGGAATCTACCTGTAGTAAATTCAGTTGATTGGACATGATCTGGAAAGGCTCACACCTGTCTATATAAGGTCCCACAGTTAAAAGTGCATGTCAGAGCACAAACCGGGCCATGAAGTCCAAGGAATTGTCTGTAGATCTCCGAGACAGGATTGTATCGAGGCACAGATCTGGAGAAGGGTACAGAAACATTCCTGCACCATTGAAGGTCCCAATGAGCACAGTGGCCTCCATCATTTGTAAATGGAAGAAGTTTGGAACCACCAGGACTCTTCCTAGAGCAGGCCACCCGGTCAAACTGAGCGATTGGGGGAGAAGGTCCTTAGTCAGGGAGGTGACCATGAACCTGATAGTCACTCTGACAGAGCTCCAGCGTTTCTCTGTGGAGAGAGGAGAAACTTCCAGAAGAACAACAATCCATGCAGCACTCCACCAATCAGGTGTATGGTAGAGTGGCCAGACGGAAGCCACTACTCAGTAAAAGGCACATGACAGCCTGCCTGGAGTTTGACAAAAGGCACTTGAAGGACTCTCAGACCATGAGAAACAAAATTCTCTGGTCTGATGAAACAAAGATTGAACTCTTTGGCCTGAATAGCAAGCGTCATGTCTGGAGGAAACCAGGCACCGCTCATCACCTGGCCAATACCATCCCTACAGTGAAGCATGGTGATGACAGCATCATGCTTCCGGGGATGTTTTTGAGCTGCAGGAATTGGGAGACTAGTCAGGATTGAGTCGAAAGATGAATGCAGCAATGTACAGAGACATCTTTGATGATAACTTGATCCAGAGCGCTCTGGACCTCAGACTGGGGTGAAGGTTTATCTTCCAACAGGACAACGACCCTAAGCACACAGCCAAGATAACAAAGGAGTGGCTACAGGACAACTCTGTGAATGTCCTTAAGTGGCACAACCAGAGCCAAGACTTGAACCCAATTGAACATCTTTGGAGAGATCTGAAAAAGGCTGTGCACCGACGCTCCCCAAATCAGTCACACAAGGAGCATTATTTGTAATGAGTTGCCCGACTAATAGACCTGCATTTTGGGAAGAAGCATAAAGTATAACTATTGTGCACTGCAAAGCAGGAAGCAGTGTCCCCATATATAATAATAAAATATGCCTGTGACGCGCTGTGAATACTTTCTGGATGCACTGTATTTCAGATGGCTTATACCCAAATTCCATTACCTTGACTTCAGTGGTGTTAGGGTTTTTGCCCATCTTCAGCCTGTTTGGACAAGCTGCCAGTAAACTGAACACCTTCGAGCAACACTAGTTACCACCTGCAATAAACCACATACTGTATATGTCTGCACACCTACCAAAGTTAGTGTCACATACTGTGTCCAGTCTTCCAACCTCACAAAAAGACATTGATAAGATAGAACGAGTCCAGAGATGGGTAACAAAAATGGTGAAAGGTCTGGGGGATAAAACATATCAGGAGCGACTTCAGGAATGTAATATGTACAGTCTGGAGCAAAGAAGGGAAAGGGGATACATGATTGACACCTTTAAATACATCAAGGGGGTAAATAAGGTTCAGGAAGGCAGTATTTTCAATATGAAGCCAAGATCAAGAACATGGGGACATGACCTCAACCTAACTGGAGGAAAGTTCCATGCTAATCTTAGAAAGTATTTTTTTACCGAAAGGGTAGTTGATCTTGCAATACACTTTCAACAGAATTGGTAAGTCAGTAACAGCACATTCAGATATGGTTGGGACAAATATAGATCTATACACAGACAAAAAAGTTAACAAGAAAAACAAAAACATGTATTATTTAAAAAAAAAGGAAACTCGATGGTCTTTTTTCTGCCATCACTCTTCTATGTTTCTACATAAGCAGTTTTTCCACTCATATGTTTTGCCCTTAGGTACCTAGGAATGAATTTGTTCATCTGAATGAGATGGCTAATTTTGAGGAAAAGCAGCAAAAAATTTCCAGTTAAGGATTACAGATGTAATGTAGAAAATCTTAGGTCAGAAAATACAAGTGCATTAAGGCATAGTAAACCAAAAATAAAGGTGATGGCGCTATAAATCAATTTGATGAAATCAACATATAAATCAAAAGATAAAAATCATGAAATCGCCAACATATATAAAGTCCAAATGTGACAATCCCAACACCATAGAAATAAATGTATTCTTCTGGTTTAAGAATTCTTCAAAAACTTCACAAAGAGTACAGAAGGTAGACGGCAACTCACCAAAGGTGGTTGACCACTTTTTAAGGTAGGTCAAAATGCGCTTTTGTTAAATAAACCAGCAAGATCCTGGATAGAACATCTCTCCACTGTGGGACTGAAGCCTCGTACACACGGCCGATTTTCTCGTCGTTAGAAACACGTCGCTTTTTTCGACGAGATTCTTGTTAACCTTGACGATTTTCTCGTCAAGCTTTCCATGCGTACACACTGACATTTCCCAATTTCCTCGTTGTTCTCCGCGGTCACGTCCAGCACGTACGACGGCACTATAAAGGGGAAGATCGATTTCCCTGGCGCCACCCCTTGGGCTGCTTTTGCTGATCTTGTGTTACCGCGTGTGAAGTAAAAGTTTGGGAAGAGACGATTCGCGCTTTTCAGTCTTCGCGCTTTTCAGTTCGTTTTCTGAGGTTCAGTTTGTGCTTGTGGGTTCGTATCTTGTCTTTCAGGGCGTCTAGGCAGGTCGTATCTGCTTTACAGTGCGTTCTTGCCCGTTCGTTTCTGATTTTCAGTTCGTTATTCATAGGCCTTGCTGTTCTAAAGTGCGTTCTGATCAGACGACCGTTTCCTAGCCATGTCGCCTGGACGTTTTCTCGTCGTCGAGTTCGTGCTGTGCGTGCGCTTGGTGTTGGTCTGCTTGTTTTGGACCAAGACCAGTCCATGAACGGGGTGAGGAGGAGTTCATGGACCAAGAATTGGTTGCTCCAGCGGGACAAATTCTGCCATATGCCTCTGCTGCGGGAGATCGTCGAGAATAATCCTGAGGACTACAGGAATTTTCTGCGGATGTCTGACCCCATTTTTCAGGAACTGTTGGCTTTGGTGTCCCCCTATATTACCAGGCAGGACACCGTTATGCGGGAAGCCATCAGTGCTGAGCAGAGGCTCATCGCCACCTTACGTTACCTGGCGACAGGGAGAAGTCTTCAGGACTTGAAGTACACGACAGGCATCTGCCCCCAGGCTCTGGGCCTCATAATCCCAGACACCTGTTCTGCCATTATACAAGTCCTGCAGGAGGACTATATTAGGGTAAGTTTTCTCCATTAACATCACATTTTATGTATTTCATGTATGCTAATGTATTGTATTTCTTTCATCCTTCCCTAATTACCATGATTGTAATATGCTGAGAATGTCCCCTTTGTCCTCATGCATGTTGGAAGTTTTTAAATGCCCCTTTTCTTTTTCGTACATCACGGGACACAGAGCGACTTAGTCATTACTAATGGGTTATATAGATTACCTTCAGGTGCTGGCACTGGCCACTTCCAAACCGGAAGTACCCTCCCCTATATAAGCCCCTCCCATCCGGGAGCACCTCAGTTTTTTGCCAGTGTCTAAGGTGTTGGCCAAAGAGTAACATGTGTTTTCACTGGGCTTGCGTACAGGTTCTTTTGGGCCTTAGTAAGCTGTTCCGGATCCCACCAAAAAAGCTTCATAGCTAAACGGTCGGTACCCGGGCCTTGCAGCAGAAGAGCAAGGTTTTGCCTGTAATGCCTCTCTTAGGAGGGCTGGACCCTGGGATCCAGAGCTCTGGTCATACCCACGACCAAGATGTTGTCTGTGCAGGGTGCTATACAGGTCCAGGGGAGTGGAATCCTTGGGAACCCGGTCCCTGAAGGTTTAATTACAATGCCTGCCGTGATAGGTGAAGTTTGGGCTTCTGTGGACCAAACAGAGTCCTGCGGCGGGGATCAGGTAAGTGGGGGCCCCCAGGAACTTGGTTCTATTGGGGGACCCCCAAGCCTAATTTGTCTTTCTGTCTGTTACCTAACGGTATTCCCGCTAATATCTGTGTATGCCTGTAACTACTGAAAATGTAAAATTTTAATAGTAGTCAAGAAAAAAAAAAAAAAAGAGGACCGCGGTACCTGTGTTAAACCACTAGAGGCCGCTGTGGTCCATTTTTCTTGTCATGTGGATCTTTGGTTTTCTCAAGTCAAAAGATCCAGGCAGTTGGTAAGTTCCTCTGCCCTGTTGCTGCGCTCATCCACCGCACAGGCCCTCCGGCAAAAAGGGCCCTGGCTCCTAGTCCCTGTTTGGTTTCGAAAAGGGCGCCAATGGCGCGCGGGCGCGTGCACGCGCCTCCTATGAAAAAAAAGGGGCGGGGCGGGTGGATGACGCTCGATGCGCGCCACGGCGCTTCTGCGCATGTGCAGGCGTCCCAGCTTGTATAAAGACACAGTACAAGTGTCAGCTGGATGCAAACAGAGCTAGCAACAAACAGTGGCACACAGAGGCGGTTGATGCAGGCATCCCCATAGAAAGGCACTTTAGTGGACACCAGCTGGTATATAGCAGCAACTGTGTTAGACTATTACCAGCAAAATTGGTGTATGATGACGGGAATACCTCAGCTTTGTGCTTAAAGGATATGTCGTCCAGACGCTCCGGAAATAGGTCTTCCAGGAAGCCAAAGGGGTCTCCATCGGGCTCTGAGGATATTGGGCATGCTTGTACTGCACCAATCTCCCCTGAGAATTCAGAGGTCAGTAGCCGTAGAAACCCCGCAGGAGTGCCTGGTGCTGCGGCTGTCCCCAGTACACCTGCTCCTGTATATATAACAGAGGAGGTTTTATCCTCAACTCTGGGAGGATTGGAAGAGAGATTAACAGCATTGATCGCTGCTTCCCTGTCACAGGGAAAGCGCGTCCGATCTCCGTCAGTGGAGGAACAGCCCCACACAGGGATCGACCTACCTGAAGGGGATCAGGATGAGATTGATTCAGTTATGGAGGAATCAACAGTGGAAGAACCTTTCTCAGCATCTCAGGCTGAAAGATTATGGGTTCAGTCTCTGACTAACATGGTCCGATCAGCATTTAAAATGCCTCTGGCAGAACCACCATCCACTACGGTTTCCTCGCTGGGGTCGCTAAAAGCTCCCCAGGCTGTCTGTTCCTTCCCAATCCACCCTTTATTAGAAGGGCTTATTTACCAGGATTGGGAGCATCCTGATAAAATATTTGGTCCCCCCAAGAGATTTCCGGTGATCTATCCCATGGAGGATAAGTTCATAAAAAAATGGAGGGTCCCTACAGTGGACGCAGCCATCTCTTCTGTGAACAAATCACTGACATGTCCAGTAGATAATGTTCCAATGTTCAAAGACCCAATAGATAAAAAATTGGAGTCTTTACTAAAATCTGCTTTCTCTACAGCAAGCATGGTGACACAACCTGCGGTAGCAGCGATTGGAGTCTGCCAAGCAGTGAAAGATCAGTTGAAACAAGTCTTAAGGGACTTACCAGATCAGCAGGCTCTTGCCCTAGCTGACCTGCCTAGAGCCTTGTGTTTTGCGGTGGACGCCATAAAGGATACAATCCAACAGGCCTCCCGCTTTACGCTGTCTATAGTACATATGCGTAGGCTTCTGTGGCTCAAAAACTGGTCTGCTGAAGCTCCCTGTAAGAAACTGCTGGTTAGCTTCCCATTTCATGGAGAACGCTTATTTGGAGAAGATCTGGACAAATATATCCAGAAAATTTCTGCCGGTAAAAGTTCACTCTTACCGGTTAAGAACAAGAGTAGAAGTCCTTCTTTTAAGAGGCCTACTTCTCCAGTCCCGGGCACATCGGCTGTGAAGCAGTTCCGACGGCCTCCACGGTCAAATTCAGGGGGCAGAAATCAGGGACAATCACAGGGTAACAAGAAGCCCTGGATCAAGAGAGGTACAAAACCTCCCCCCAAGTCATGAAGCGTTGCCCCCACTCAATCGGGTGGGGGGAAGGCTTCAGTTGTTCACAGAGACCTGGCGGGACACCATCAGAGACAGATGGGTGCTCTCCGCAGTAAGTCTGGGATACAAGCTGGAGTTAAAAGGCACTCCTCCTGCCCAATTTATGAGGTCAAACGTGCCAAGAGATCCCCAGAAGAGAAGATCCCTCCTTCTGGCACTAGAACAACTATTGCTCCAAGGTGTAATCATGAAGGTTCCCCTGGAAGAAAGCGGATTCAGGTTTTACTCGAACCTTTTCACAGTCCCCAAACCAAATGGGGACGTGAGGCCCATATTAAATCTAAAAGGGCTAAACAAGTTCCTAAATATCAGGACTTTTCGGATGGAGTCGATCCGATCGGTGGCCACCGCCCTACAAGGGCAGGAATGGTTATCCTCGATCGACATAAGGGATGCTTATCTGCATATTCCCATCTTTCCGGCCCACCAGAAATTTCTACGCTTTGCAGTAGAAGGGCGCCATTTTCAGTTCAGAGCCTTACCTTTCGGTCTGGCCACAGCACCACGAGTGTTCACAAAAATTCTGGCCCCATTATTGGCCAATCTAAGAACACAAGGTGTAACGATAATGGCATATCTAGACGACCTGCTACTAATAGACCACTCAGTGGAAAAGCTGGAAGTAGCTATTCACAAGACAATCAAGTATCTGGAATATCACGGTTGGATTATCAACCGGGACAAGTCAGCTCTAAGACCAGTCAAAAGTCTGGAATACTTAGGGCTAAGGCTGGATTCAAATCAGAGAAAGATTTTCTTACCTCCAGAGAAGGTGTCGTCTTTAAAAGATTTGACCCACTTAGTGGGTACAAAAAGAAAACCATCCATACGCCTCTGCATGAGGCTGCTGGGAAAAATGGTGGCTTCATTCGAAGCGGTACCCTACGGTCAATTCCATTCAAGGAATTTGCAAAGGGCCATACTGTCAGCCTGGAACAAAAAAGTTCAGGCTTTAGACTTACCAATGTCCCTGTCCCCTTCCGTTCGCAAGAGCCTCCATTGGTGGTTGGTGCCCCAGAATCTGGAAAAAGGGAAACCCTTCAGTCCGGTTTCTTGGAAGGTGGTCACTACAGATGCCAGCCTCATAGGCTGGGGGGCAGTACTGGAGCAATGGTCTCTCCAGGGCAAGTGGTCAGAAGCAGAAAAGGCCCTGCCCATCAATCTCTTAGAGATACGAGCAGCCCGGTATGCCCTAGTAGCATGGACATCCAAACTCCAAGGGTCCCCTGTCAGAATTCAATCAGACAATGCCACAGCAGTGGCATATATCAATCACCAGGGTGGCACCAGGAGTCGTGCAGCCCAGAGGGAAGCAAATTGCATCCTGGAGTGGGCAGAAAAATATGTCCCAGCCATATCCGCGGTTTTCATCCCAGGAGTGGAAAATTGGAGAGCGGACTTTTTAAGTCGCCAACAATTATGCCCGGGGGAATGGTCTCTTCACCCCGAGGTTTTCCAGGCAAATATGCCAGCGGTGGGGAACACCGGATGTAGATCTGCTAGCATCCAGATTCAACGCAAAGGTGGACAGATTTGTGTCTCGCACAAGGGATCCCCTAGCTTGCGGCTCGGATGCCCTAGTGTTCCCTTGGGATCAGTTCAAGCTGATATATGCATTCCCACCGCCACAATTGTTACCGCGATTACTCCGCAGAATCAGGGTAGAAAAGAAACCAGTGATTCTGGTGGCTCCAGCGTGACCCCGAAGGGCATGGTACGCGGAGATTGTAAAAATGTCAGTGAGGAGTCCTTGGACCCTCCCACATCGTCGGGACCTGCTGTCGCAGGGACCGATATACCACCCTTCCTTACCAGCCCTAGGTTTGACGGCCTGGCTATTGAAGCCCACATTCTGAAAAAGAGAGGGCTCTCTAATTCTGTGGTATCTACCATGATCAATGCCAGGAAGCCGGTATCCAGGCAGATCTATTATAGGATCTGGAAAGCGTACATTACGTGGTGTGAGGCCAAGAAATGGCATCCACGTAAGTACGTGATAGGGAGGATTTTGGACTTCCTACAGTGGGCTGTAGATAGGAAGCTGGCCTTGAGTACTATCAAGGGTCAGATTTCGGCCTTGTCAATATTTTTTCAAAGGCCCTTGGCTTCGCATTCACTAGTCAAAGCTTTCATACAAGGAGTGATGCGTATTAGCCCTCCGGTTAGTATTCCCATATGTCCTTGGGACTTAAACCTGGTTCTGTCGGTTCTACAGAAACAACCGTTTGAACCATTGCAACACATTTCCTTGGTTCTTCTCACCAGGAAATTGATTTTCTTAGTAGCCATTTGTTCGGCTAAAAGAGTATCGGAATTAGCCGCCTTGTCCTGTAAGGAGCCATATCTGGTTGTCCATAAGGACAGAGTAGTATTACGTCCTCATCCAGCCTTTCTTCCCAAGGTGGTATCGAGGTTTCATTTGAACCAAGATGTGGTTCTTCCTTCTTTTTTCCCCAAACCTAGCTCGGTAGAGGAAAAGTTATTACATTCTTTGGATGTAGTAAGAGCAGTTAAAGCTTATATAAAAGCCACTGCTCAGATTCGCGGACGGATACTTTGTTTATTCTGCCGGAAGGCCCTAGAAAGGGTCAGGCAGCATCAAAATCTACTTTAGCCAAGTGGATTCGACAGGTCATAATACAAGCCTATGGCTTGAGAAAGAGACCGCCTCCGTTCAAAGTTAGGGCGCACTCCACAAGAGCAGTTGGAACTTCATGGGCAGTGCATCACCAGGCCTCCCTGGCTCAAGTATGTAAGGCCGCAACATGGTCTTCGGTACACACGTTTACTAGATTCTACCAGGTAGACGTTAGAAGTCAGGAGGATGTCGCCTTTGGGCGCAGTGTGTTGCAGGCCGCAAAAGATCCTCATGCCTGATGGCGCCCAGCTTATGTATCCCTCCCCTCATTTGGCATTGCTTTGGGACGTCCCATTAGTAATGACTAAGTCGCTCTGTGTCCCGTGATGTACGAAAAAGAAAAAGGGATTTTTATAACAGCTTACCTGTAAAATCCTTTTCTTGGAGTACATCACGGGACACAGAGCTCCCACCCCTCTTTTTGGGACACTTATTGCTTTGCTACAAAACTGAGGTGCTCCCGGATGGGAGGGGCTTATATAGGGGAGGGTACTTCCGGTTTGGAAGTGGCCAGTGCCAGCACCTGAAGGTAATCTATATAACCCATTAGTAATGACTAAGTCGCTCTGTGTCCCGTGATGTACTCCAAGAAAAGGATTTTACAGGTAAGCTGTTATAAAAATCCCTTTTATTCTCCTCCATGCATATTTCCCTTCACTAAGCTTTCCAGCAGGGGCGTCTGTTGCTCCAGATTTTTGGGGGTCCAACCCCAATTTTAGGAACTAAACTTCCTCCTTTTTAGCGACTGTGCCTATTAAACGCCACCAGTTGCCCCTTACAATGCAGCCATTTTTTCCCCTCCAATGCAGCCATTTTGTCCCCTCCAATGCAGCCATTTTGTCCCCTCCAATGCAGCCAGTTAGCCCCCTCCAATGCAGCCAGTTAGCCCCCTCCAATGCAGCCAGTTAGCCCCCTCCAATGCAGCCAGTTAGCCCCCTCCAATGCAGCCAGTTTGCCCCCTCCAATGCAGCCATTTTGTCCCCTCCAATGCAGCCATTTTCCCCCCAGCCCTGCACTTACCTTCTTCTGGTCAGCGCCATCCTTCTTCTGTCCTTGATGTCTTTTCCTGCCCTCGATGTTGCATCAGCCAATCATGTAACCGTTAAACAGACTTGGTGAACATGATTGGCAGAGCAGCCTGTCAGTGTTTACCCAAGGAATGTCCCCCCCCCCTGCGTCCCCAATTTTACTTTTATCAAGCCAATTACATCCCTCAGGCTGGATTTTGCAAGCCTATTTGCCCCCCTGTTTCTGATATGCAATTTTCACCCCATAAATGCCGCAGTTCTTCATATGTCGGTCGCTTAACAGGGGGCCACCCACCTGAATATTGTGTGGCATTGACAATACATAGGTTACTGCAACGCATGAACCTATGTATTGTTCTGAGTGACGGGCGCAGGATAGAGGGGGCAGTGCTCCAGCGCCCACCCTGGACGCACCGCCACTGCAATGCTATCCTGTGGCCAAAAACATCTACCCCCCCCCCAAAATATTTTAAGAATGGACCATCAGAGGGGGTGATGAATATGAAACATGAGCCTTCCATTATACTTCTTAAAAACACCTTAAACTGAGATTTTTATTGATGTTGGCCTCTAATGTATTTTCTTATAATCTGCTTGTAATGTTCTATTTTTAAATTCGAATTTTTTTTCATCTTGTTTGATTCCCCAGCTTCCTTCCATGCCACAGGAATGGCAGACTGTGGCATCAGAGTTTGCCACGCGGTGGGACTTCCCCAACGGCGGTGGTGTCATAGACGGGAAGCACGTCCGCATTGTGCCGCCACCCCATTCTGGGTCCTACTACTTCAATTACAAGGGGTTTCATAGCATTGTGCTGATGGCGGTGGTGTCAGCACGGTATGAATTCCTCTATGTTGATGTAGGGAAGAATGGTCGGATGTCCGATGGGGGATCCTTCATCCAGACGGAGTTTGCCCTCCATCTCCAGAGTGACGACCTTGCATTGCCACCGGATGCAGGGAATGTTGAAGGACTCCCCTTTGTTTTTTTGGCTGATGAAGCCTTCGGACTTGGACCGCACCTCATGAGGCCATTTCCACAGAGGACCCTGACCCCAGAGAAGAGGGCATGAAGAGTCGTTGAAAATGCCTTCGGGATAATGGCCAGCCGGTTCCGCCTTTTTATGACTCCCATCCACTTGGCGGACTACAAAATAAACTATGTAGTTTTATGCTGCTGTGTGCTCCATAACTTTCTCAGCAGAAAATCAACTTCTTATATGGCCTCAGTTTTGCCGGAGGCAGGACTTTCCTCTGGCAATCGGCTGCCGGGCCTCGAATCTGCCCGTCCTGGCTTGCCCCCCCAAAATGCCCGTGAGGTTCGTGAGAAGTATCTGGAATATTTCACGGGTAGGGGGGCAATTCCTATGCCAGGCCATGTGTAAAGATGCATGGAGAACGAACTCAATAAAAATCTGATATAATCTTTTAACTTTTGTTTTTCATGTCTCCTAGTTTGTCTTAGTGCATTTGTAGTGCCAAGTGTATTTTCCTTTAGTAAATACCAACCATTTTACTATGTAACCCCACAAAAAAAAAAAAAAGGTTAGAGCGTATTTGAAAAAGAAGCTACACGTTATTTGTGTTCAAACATTTTACTCTGTGCACATTCACACACATGGTAATTATTATTTTTTTGGGGATTTTGGCTGCCCACAAACCGGCAATTTTTTTAATATGAAAATATAAAACCATCAGTTGCATTGCAAAAAGTATAACATTGGATACCTCTGAGCAATATGAGGCATTCACGTACACAAACTATGTCTCTATGTGCCCGTCCTAATATGGGGTCTTGCCACCCCTTGCCCAGCCAAAAATTGAATATGCACACATTTTGAAGTCATTTCCAATAGCGATTTGAGACTCCTGATCCCTATTGACAACATGTGCCATCTGCCATCAGGGGTGATCAATGGACGTGTTTTGTGGGTGCAACCCCTTCTTCAGTTCACCTACTTGAGATAACGAGGAAGGGGTTGCACCCACAAAAGCCGTACATGGATATCCCCTGATGGTAGATGGCACATGTTGACACACTGTGTGCATATTCAATTTTTGGCTGGTTTGATTGTCAAAAAGGTAATAAAAAGGGGGAAGAACAATCATTAAACAAAATTTGGGGTTTTGATGCCTTATTCAATTCTCCCCAAAACATCGAGAATGTCTTTAAATGTTTGATCCATCACATGAATTCTTTGTTTAATTCTGTCCAGTTCTGTGCTACATTCCATCACTTGCTGTATTATTCAGAGGGCACTGTCAGCAGAGAAACGTGTACTATCCTTCACAACATTTACATCCCCTAAAAACAAAATACAAAAGGTATTATAAATCTGCAGGCCTACATCTCTTACCTGAAGCTGTGGTGACAGATACTGACCTGTTGTGGTGACCATTTCCACCACGTCATCCACCTCTCCTTCCTGCACTTCTCCTTCCTCCACCTCTTCAACTTCCTCAACACCCTCAGGTTGTGGGTCTTTGGGAGTTTGGGGTTGTTTCAAAGCTATGGGTTTCATGTGCTCCCTGGAGTGTTCTCCTCCCAGTCTTCTCTCCCCTATGAGAAGCAAACCAAAGGTCTAGTTATCACACAGAAATTCTGTATGAAAAATGAAAACAGGCTAAATTGCTTGAAAGTGGGGTACAAGTGTGTGTTTGTGCGGAATTTAAACATGAATGCATTATATATGTCCAAGAATCGGTTTAGTATTCACCGTTGGCTGTCAATTTTCAGACATGGAGGCAGCACAAAAATTCACTGATGCACCTGTGTGGGACACCCCAAAAAGGCGGTTTTTGTGGCCCACACTATAGTGCTCCAAAGTACAGATGTGGAAGCAGCTGCTGAGTGTCCTCTCCTTTACACTGATTAAAGTTTGCATTTCATTCTCTTTACAAACACATCATCTAGCCAACAATTTAAAGAAATCCGGCAGATGTCTAATTACATTTGAGGGTGAAAAATAACCCAAAAAAGAGGAGAGTGGCTGAACGATGTGTCTGTAACGAACGATTACTGTGCCAAACCAAGTTCAAACTATGACATTTTGGAAGGGAGTACAATAGGAAATAAAAAAAAATGGAGCAACATGGAAGTTGAGAAATAAATTAATAGCATAAAAGTGAAAAATTTACTTACTTTTTGCTAGCATTCTCTTAATGCTTCTTAACTGCTCCGGCTCCCTCAGTTTGAGGTCTGACCACCTCTTTCTGAGCTGCTCATTTGAGCGTTTCACCCCAAAATTCTTCTTCAGACTCTTCACGACTTTCTTCATGATTTTGGCCTTCCTTCTATTTGGTTTGCTATACGGCCCATGCTTTGCGTCATAATCCGACTTTAGCAATATGTCCACCATCTCCGCCATCTCCGCATAAGACATATTAGATGCCTTGAATCTCCTCCTTGATCGTGACGTTTCCTCAGTCTCCGGGCTTGTCTCCTCCTCGTTATTTGAGGAATTATCAGACACCTGCTGTATCTGTCTGCGCGCCGAAAGAGAAGGGGCGGGGAAAAGATGTTAGTTAGAACGTCATGGGCGGGTGACGTGTGCGGAGCGACGTGTGCGTAGTTACACGCATGCGTGGTGTATATATAGCAAACACACATGTGACTATACTACGTTCGGTGTGCGGAGAGAGGAGTTCAAGTGACGGACGTGCGAACGAAGATATGTGATTTTGTGACTTTGAACAATTGTTGGCCTATACTGTCTTGAGAATGTTGGAGGATATATATGGTGAATAAGATTTTAAGGAGGTTAGACTGTGTGCCTCACATTAGTCAATTTTTTTTTGACTTGCAGACCCAAAATGAATGTCTTTATAAGTGACAAGGAATTCCTTGCGGAATTTATAGACCGGGTAAGGGAGCTGCCCGCTCTGTGGGAGACCAAAAACCCCATCCATAAAAAAAAGGGGTGAGAAAAGCAGCGCTGGAGAGCCTGCTCCCATTTGTGCAGACCAAGGTGCCCACAGCCACAGCAAAACAGGTGGACACTAAAATTGGGAGCTTGAGAGGCACATACAGGACTGAACGCTCTAAGGTCCTGGCTTCTCAGAGGTCAGGAGCAGCAGCAGATGATGTGTATGTCCCGAATTTGTGGTACTACAGCAGGATGTCCTTTCTGGATGACCACATTGAGGCAAGGCCATCACTATCCACTCTTCCCCCCAGACTTCCCTGCAGCCAACCTGAGCCTTCTCTGGAGCAAGAGGAGGCAGCCATCCTGGATGAATCTGATTTGGCCATCTGGAGCCAGGTATAGTATTTATAGAAAATGTATTGTGATAAACCTAATGTTTGACAAATATGTCAAGATGACAAACATAAACTATTTTGTGTTACACACGTAAAATCAAGATCTCTACACATTAGTCTGGCCTAAATTGGGTGCAAAATAGTCAATCTGATGTAGTTGTAAATTGTAAAAATTTTTTTAAGGATTTACATTCTAATTGCTTCAAACATGAGCTGAAAGTTGGATGAAAACAATAAAACAAAAAATTAAACTATGTCCCTTTTTCATACACAGGATGAAATCAGCCAGGAGGAGGGTCAGGAAACTGTCAGGCAGAAGGTGGCAGGGCCCAGTGGCAGCCAGGAGGTGGCAGGGCCCAGTGGCAGCCAGGAGGTGGCAGGGCCCAGTGGCAGCCAGGAGGTGGCCGGCCAAAGGAGAAGCACAACATCACAGGTGCCTCCCATCCGACTTCCCAAAAGAAGCAGGAGGGACAGGACCACCAGTGAGGCAGCAATGGCCCTTATTAAAGAGGCCCATGCCACCCTCAAGGAGCCCACATCCCCTGAAGAGGCCATTGCCGGCCTAGTGGAGGCAAAGTTCAAGTTGATGAGCATGGAGCAACGCCCCCTATGCGAGCCCCTGCTCATCACCTTGCTGAACAAGGGGGTGATGGAGAAAATTACCCCCAATACCGCAATTTGTGAGGTGGCACAACTCTCACAACCTCAACCTCCTCCTCCACCTCCACCTTGTTCTTCTGCCCCACCCCCTTCTCTTCCACCTTGTTCTTCTGCCCCACCCCCTTCTCCTCCACCTCCTCCACCTTGTTCTTCTGCCCCACCCCCTTCTCCTCCACCTCCTCCTCCACCTTCTTCTTCTGCGCCACCCCCTTCTCCTCCTCCTCCTCCTGACAGGAGTACCCCTCCAGTGGCCCAGCCTCCAGCCACACGAAGAAGGAAGGCTGCAGGGAAGGCTGCAGGGAAGGCTGCCAAGAAGACGAGGAAGTGATGGCCTTGCTTCATTGTGGTCGGACAGAAGGCAGCCTGTTGTAGTACCACACACTTGGGACATATATATCACCTGCTGCTGTTCCTGACCTCTTGGAGGCCAGGATCAGATTGTGCTCAGAACTGTTGGCCTTCTCAAGCTCCCAATTTTAGTGTCCACACAGGGTTGATGTGTGGTCTGGGGTCCCTGGGATGCACAAATGGCAGCAGGTTCTCCAGCGCTGCCTTCTCTTTATTTTGTTTCAAACATGAATAAATGTTATTTTTGTATAAGTTCATACTTGACTATGTTTATTTTTACAATTTTTTAATTTAGCTTTGGAGTAAGCAGATACATTTGACAGCCAAAAAAAGGGACAGATAACAACCCCCAAAAAAACAATTTAAAATATATTTTTGAAAATAGAGGGTGTAAAATTTACCAAAAATAAATTAAAATATTCAATGGGAGATCACTATCAAAACATTGGCAAATTACTATTAACATCTGTTTGAAAAATATAAAACAGTAAAATATTCAGAAGATCTTGCACAATATAATACACATATATCTTCTGAAGAGCAGCATGAAAAAGGTTAAAAAAAGATAGTCATAACTCTGTGTGAATATCAGCAGCAAAAGAAGTTCATTCGTTTTGATTAATGTAACATTCTAAAGAAGATTTCAATGCACAAAATTTAAACAATGCAATAATTTAGAGCGTGACGAATGTGCTATCTCCATTACGAAGGCTTGATTTAGCAGAAGATGCGCTCCCGTCTCATACTTGCTTCTGAGCATGCGCGCTTTTGGAAGAGTCGTAAAAGCATACACACAAACCATTTTCTCGTCACAAAACAGGCCGACGAGAAACACGACGAGGAAATCTTGAATCCTGACGAGAAAATAGAGAGCAGGTTCTCTATTTTCTCGTCGAGATTCACGGCAGTTTTCTCGTCGTAAAACCATACACACGAACGGTTTTCTCGAGAAAAAAGCTCTCGCGGCACTTTTCTTGCCGGTTTTGGACGAGAAACTCGGCCGTGTGTACGAGGCTTGAGGATTTATAAATGCACCATGAATTGCCAAAAATCCTTTTTTCTAATACAGCATCAACATAATCTGCAACAAATATTTAAATATATTCGAATATTAGAATATGAGTGAAACTCTAGAAAAAAAATAACCAATAGAAAAACAGCATCTCACGCTCTCTCTCTGTTTTCATAACCGCAATCCAAGTGTGTAACCAAAATGTAAACTTTTACAATAGACATGACTGGAAACCTAAATAGTTTTGACTAATGAGAAACCATAGCTAAACTGGTGAATAAAACATGGTAAAAACACCTGTAAGGCAAAAGTTAAATAATATGCTTACCTTTTCCCCAGTGTGGCAGCTCGAGAAAAGGTATAAAGGGTAATTTTTCTCCAACAGGTGTTTTCTTTTTTTTTTTGCTTTATTCAGCAAGTTGGAGAGATGTCATATTTAAAAAGCAGACATTGTATATCAGGTGTAAGGTTTACTTTAAATTGTATGATTTACTGTGATGACAGCTAACTGAGCAGAGTATAATTGAGTAAACGTTGCGTGTCAGTGGTTACTTGGGAACTTGTTTGCTATGGTGTACTGAAGTGCAAGGCAAAGGAAAAGTGAGCACTAATAGAAAAGGCAGAAACTGAGAGAGAAAAAAAAGTTCAAAAAAGGAAATTTTTGAAAAAAAGGCAAAGGAAAGAAGTGAGCTAAATAATAAGGCAGAAGTTTGGGGGAAGGAAAAAGAAAGCAGTATGGAGTATACACAACTGCAAGGCAGATCACTTAACGATGACTGGCTATAGGTGTCAATTGCACCACATCCTCTGATATTCAGTAATAATAAAAAACATAAAAAGTATTTATTTTTTTCTTTTACATGGGTTGGTATGTAGAAAATCTCATATACATACTGGGTGTATATACACTGATAAGTCATAACATAATGATGACCCACATAGATTGTAAGCTCTAAGGAGCAGGGCCCTCTGATTCCTACTGTATTAAAGTGTATTGTATTTGTACTGTCTACCCTGCGTAAACTGTTGGCGCTATATAAATCCTGTATAATAATAAATAATAATAATAATGCTGCCAAAACAGCCCTGACCCATTGTAGCATGGACGCCACTAGACCTCTGAGGGTACGCTGTGGTATCTGGCACCAAGCCATTAGTAGCAGTTGTGAGGTGGATCAAACTTGTTTTACCAGCACATCCCACAGGTGATCGATTGATTGATTGAGATCTGGGGAATTTGGAGGCCAGGTCAACACCTAAAACTTGTTGTGTTCCTCAAACCATTCTTGAACCATTTTCACAGTGTGACAGGGCACATTATCTTGCTGAAAGAGGCCACTGTCATCAGGGAATACCCCTTTCATGAAGAGGTGTTCTTGGTCAGCTACATTGTTTAGGTAGGTGGCTACGTGTCAAAGTAATATTGACATAAATATCAGGACCAAGATTTCACAACAGAACACTGCCCAAAGTATCACACTGCCTCCACCAGCTTAACTTTTTGCCATACTGCCTCCTGGTACCATCTTTTCCCTAGGTAAGCAACGCACATGCACCTGGCCATCCACATGATGTAAAAGAAAACGTGATTCATCAGACCAGGATACCTTCTTCCAGTGCTCTGTGGTTCAGTTCTGATGCTCCTGTGCCCATTGTACATGCTTTGGGCTGTGGACATAGGTCAGCATGGGCACCCTGATCGGTCTGTGGCTACGCAGCCTCATACACAACCAACTGTGAGGCCCCTTTTTTCTGCTTTCAACACATCGGCTTCAGGAACCACATGTTTACTTGCTGCCTAATATATCCCACCGACTTTCAGATGACATTGTACCGAAATAATCAGTGGTATTTACTTTACCTGCCAGTGTATATAAAGTTAAAGCTGTTCAGGGGGTAATAAATATATATATATATATGTAGCACTACCCCCGTAGGAGCTGCTGGTTATATTTTTGGGTCTTGCCGTTACCTGTCTGTTCCACCGTATCCGTCATAGGGGTTCCATTGAAGAGTTTTCACAGATGTCAGCACCAACACATAGTCTCTTTTCCAATGGTTTTATTAAAGAAATGTCAATGAGAGGGATGAAGGGTTAGGGGAGATTCAGGTACCTTGCTTTTGCGGATCACGGGTACTTCCTAATCCAGAGGACAATCAGTTTCCACCCTGGATATAGCAACCACCGGATAGGCCTCTCTCACTGACCTAGCTGCCGGTGCGGTGCTTGGTCAAAAGTCTCTGCCACAGACTTGAAAGAATACAAATAGTCTGTGCCACAGACTTGAAGAATCCACAACTTTTGCAAAGCCTAAATACAGTCACACAGTACCAGTTTCTTTCAGCCAATCCGGCGATACTGTGAGGTAGATATGTAGGGATGCGTCCTCCAATTGAGTCTCCAGGCTCTTCCCGAGGCACCAGCCTTTTTGCTCAGTCCTCTCCTGGGAAAAGTCCTCCCCTGGTTTCTCCAATTGCTCGGCTTCTTCCAGCAGGCAAGACAGCAAAAGACCACCCCTGATTAGTAGGCCCCAGAAACTCCTGGGCCTACTTCCATTAACGAGGCCTCGGGCAAACTGGCCCGAGGCAGGAAACTGCTACGGCACACCTTAGGCCAGGAGGGCCATCAGGTCAGAGCTCCCGGAAGACGGTGTCTGTCCCTTAAGTACCCTCTCCCAGAATGCACAACGGGGGGACCAATCCCATTGAGCTGCTTCTGGGCAAGAGGTACCCAATACATCCAGCCTGCTGCATTTCAGACCTTGACCTGTGGTGACAGCGACACCCACAGTCAAGTGGAAAAACGCACAACACAACTGGACTGGAGCAGAAACCAGTAATTTACCAGAATTATTCTGAGCTAAACTACAGCTCAGACAACTAAATTTACAACTAGCGCCTACCCAAAAGGGGCAGGGTGCTCTATATATATATTGTGACAGCAGGAAGGTAAAGTCACCTGGTTGCATCCAGGGGGGTAGATATATTTCGCCCAGATTCAGGCTTTACGCCGACTTATACAACTAGGTGGAGAGTTGTATAAGCCCAGCTGAGGCTAGTGGGCTCATGGATGACTCATACCTCTAGGGAGAGTGTGGGGCGTCGTGCAGACAGCGAGTTGATGAGACCAGCTGAAGCTTGTCAGCTCATTTAGGCCTCTATAAGAACTCCCAGATTCATTAGGTGTTTGCTCATGCCTGGACCCAGACCTGTGTGGACTGTCTAGGGAGAGTGAACCCCTGTGCGGTGAGACAAAGCCTGTGTGGCTATTTGCTTGGACATTTAAAACCAGGGACTTAGGGACTAGGACAGCACTAGGCTGATCCCAGTTGTTAGTTAGGAAACCTGTATGTTTACTCAGAGGTCAAGTTGACCAGGATTTATTTTATTTATGTTTCTTTTGCTTTGCTGTGTTTTGTCACTGTAAATAGAAAATAAACCGCACCTTTTTGATTTTGAAAACCACAACCTCCGTTTGCTGGGCCTGTTTTTGTGTGGGGAGCCCATCCCGGGGGTCACACACACCCGCTGCCGAGCTAACCCCCTCACAGTATATATATATATATATATATATATATATAATCACTATTTTACCAAAAGTATAGGGATGACTGCCTTTACACGCACATGAGCTTAAATGGCATCCCAGTCTTGGTCCGTAGAGTTCAATATTGAGTTGGCCCACCCTTTGCAGTTATAACAGCTTCAACTGTTCTGGGAAGGCTGTCCACAAGGTTTAGAAGTGTGTCTATGGGAATGTTTGACTATTCTTCCAGAAGCGCAGTCTCCACTCAAATTCATCCCAAAGGTGTTCTATCCGTTTGAGGTCAGGACTCTGTGCAGCCAGTCAAGTTCCTCCACCCTCATGTCTTTATGGATCTTGCTTTATGCATTGGTGCGCAGTCATGTTGGAACAGGAAGGGGCCATCCCCAAACTGTTCCCACAAAGTTGTGAACATAAAATTGTCCAAAATGTCTTGGTATGCTGACGCCTTAAGAGTTCTCTTCACTGGAACTAAGGGGTCAACACCAACCCCTGAAAAACAACCACACACCTTAATTCCCCCTCTGCAAGGTCCATAAAGACATGGATGAGAAAGTTTGGGGTAGAGGAACTTGACTGGCCTGCGCAGAGTCCGGACCTTAAACCGATGGAAGACCTTTTGGATGAATTTGAACGGAGACTGCAAGCCAGGCCTTCTCATCCGCATAGGTTCCTAACCTCACAAATGTGATTTTTGAAAGAATGATCAAACATTCCTATAGAAACACTCCTTAACCTTGTGGATAGCCTTCCCAGAAGAGTTGAAGCTATGAAGCCTCGTACACATGAACGAGTTTCTCGGCAAAAACCAGCAAGAAACTTGCTGGCAGAGATTTTTTGCCGAGAAATTCGTTCGTGTGTATGGTTTCTCGTCAAGAAAAGCGACAAGAATCTTGACGAGAAAATAGAGAACCTGCTCTCTATTTTCTCGTCGAGATTCTCGTCAGCCTGTTTCTCGACGAGAAAATTGTGTGTGTGTACACTTACCTTTTCGCCGGGAAGCCCGCGCATGCTCGAAATGACTTTGACGCATGCGCGGTAGCTTCCTAGGCATAGGTAGGGTGAACCAAGATGGCGGCGACGGCATCGAATGTGACGAGCGCATGCTCGTCGTATTCGATGACGTCACCGCGTTCGCTCCATTCAAAGAACCGCGGGTTCTTTGAAAGGAGCGTGTGTACACTCGGCCGGGACAAGTTTCTTGTCCAAGAATCTCGTCGAAAAAAACAACATGTTTTTTTCGACGAGAATCTCGGCCGTGTGTACGAGGCTTTATAGTTGCAAAGGGTGGGCCAACTCAATGCTAGGAATTAAGACTGGGACGCCATTAAAGTTCATGTGCGTTTAAAGACAAGTGTCCCAATACTTTTGGTAATATAGTGTGTAATATATATATATATATATATATATATATATATATATATATATAATACACAGTAGTGCATTCATAAATTATTCAGACCCCTTAAATGTTTTCAGTTTTGTTATGTTTCAGCTTGATACTACAGTTGTTTAAATTAATATTTTTTTTCTTATAAATCTACACTCTGTACCCCATGATGACAAAGTGAAAACAGAATTTTAGAAAATGTATGGAAAAGGAAAAACTGAAATATCACATTGACGTAAGTATTCAGACCCTTTGCAACAGTACTTGAAATTTAGCTCAGCTGCCTCCTATTTCTCTTAATCCTTGCTGTGATGTTTCTATGCCTTGAGTGGAGTCCACCTGTGGTAATATAAATTGATTGGACATGATTTGGAAAGCACATACCTCTCTATAAAAGGTCTCACAGCTGACAATGCATACTGTACCAGAGCAAAAGCCATGTGGTCAAAAGAACTGCCTGCAGAGCTCAGAGACAGGATTGTTGCAAGGCACAGATCTGGATCTGAAAAAAAAATGTGGCTGCACTGAAGGCTCCCAGAAGTACAGTGTCCTCCATAATTCTCAAATGAAGAAGTTTGGCACAACCAGGACTCTTCCAAGAGCTGGTTGCCTAGCCAAACTGAGCAAATTCGGGGAGAAGACCCATGGAAAGAGAGGTGACCAAGAACCCAATGGTAACTCTGACTGAGCTCCAGAGATCCTGTGTGGATATGGTACAAAGTTCCAGAAGGCCAACCATCACTGCAGCCCTCCACCAATCTGGTCTTTATGGCAGAGTGGCTAGACGGAAACCTCTCCTCGGTGCAAGACACGTGAATCCCTGCTTGGAGTTTGCAAAAACCGAGATTGAAGTGTTTGGCCTCAATTCTAAACATAATGTCTGGAAGAGACCAGGCACCACTCATCACCTGTCCTATACCATCCCAACAGTGAAGCATGGTGGTGGCAGCATCATTCTGTGTGGGGGGGGGTTTAGCAGCAGAAAGTGGGAGACTGGTCAGGGTTGAAAGGAATTCTGAATGAAGCAAAGTACAGAGATATCCTAAATGAAAACCTGTTCCAAAGCGCTCAGGACCTCAGACTGAGCTGAAAATTCACCTTACAACATGACAACGATCCTAAGCACGCAGCCAGGGCAAAACATAGGTGGCTTATTGACAACTCTGTGAATGTCCTAGAGTGGTCCAGCCAGAGCTGACTTGAACCCTATTTAACATCTCAGGAGAGACCTAAAAATGGCTGTCCACTGAGGGTCCCCATCCAACCTGACTGAGCTTGAGAGGATTTGCAAAAAAGAATGGCAGAAAATCCAACCAATCCAGGTGTGCAAAGCTTATCGCATCATACCCAAAAAGATTTGAGGCTGTAATTGCTGCCAAAGGTGCTTTGAAAAAGTACTGAGTAAAGGGTCTGAATACTTTAAGTGGAACTTTATGGCAAAATTAAAAATGGGCAAAGAGGCAGGAATTTTAATGCAGAATAGAGATGCTTTCTCTCTTCTGCATTAAAGTTACTTACCTGCTGTCAGCCCCTGTACAGTGAGCCGTGCACAGGCAGCTTACTGTACAAATTCAGCAATGCTGAATCTGACTGAACTCCCACGTATGCACAGGAGTGACATCACCCCGCTCAGCCAATGAAAGTAGCTGGTGATTTGAGACCCAGAAGCCATCTGCCCAAAAAAATCCACAAAAAATGTACCCACTAATGTCCCAGATGTAAACAGTACAGTTTCATCATATTTTAAAATGACCAATTATTGCGTTACAAAAGGTACTGGATAATTTGCTCTATGGGGTATTAATTAGCTCCTAAAAAGTCCCATGTTTTCCAACGTTCACTAGTTTCACATCACTAAAGCAGGGAAAATTACAATAGGAAAACTCAAATGTGCCCCAATCCCCAAAAAATTATGGAAATCAGACAAATATAAAGAAAAAAATATAAAAGAGGACATTTTAAATGATGATTTGCAAATAAATCATAAAATATGCACAGGACCACATAATGTATTGCAAATGAACATTGCTGTTTTTTGTCCCTGCATAGACACAATGCACAAAGTTGATAAAAAAAAACACAACTATAACAACAAATCAAACTGAAAATAATCATATATAAAATATTAATATAAAATTGCTGGATATAAATTGTGAATAACATTTTTTGAAAATAAAATGAAAATTAGATTGCTTTGTACGCACTCTTATTTATCTGGAATACTCAAATTTCTCTCTCAGTGGTGTTGCAACAGGTATGTCTTTGGAAGTTTCTCGGGGCTTGCCATTAAGTGGGAGAAATTGATGTTGCCCTCCTATAGAGCCATTACCCAAACCAATACCCCCCTCATTAGCACACATTAAAGTAGAACTATAGGCACATTTTTTTAAATTTTTAGATAGAGTAAGAGAGGGTTATAACCCCTGTTAGGCTTATTTTTGCCATCTGTGTCCCATTGGGGATATTTACCTTCACTTCCCCTCCCATTGCCAAAACAGGAAGTAAGATGAAATCCCTGCAAATTAAGGGATTCTTTTGGAGAGTCCCAGGTCATCCGAACTAGTCTCCCGAATGAAAGATGTCTCCGCTATTACTTTTCTAGGGCAACCCAAAATGTGGGATTTTCATTTACTTTCGCTTTCAATGATAATGGTAAACAGGATAAATGGAGAGGGTGAATCTCCCTAATGGGGGCACAGATAGCAATAGAAACTAACAGGGGTTCTAATCCCTCTCCAGTCTATCCAAAACTAAATAAAAAAGTTTTTCCTTTAGGCCCGGTTCACACAGGCGCGACTCCTCAGGCGACTCGGTCGCCTGAGGAGTCGCGTCCAGGTCGCGTCCCAGTCTTTCCTATGGAACCGTTCTAATAGGAGCGACCTGAGTCGCTCCGACTTAGACAAAGGTTCCTGTACTACTTTTGGGGGCGACCCAAGGCGACCTGCATAGACTTCTATACAGAAGTCTTTATGCAAATCGCCTCGGCGGGCGTCTCAAGTCGTCTTGAGATCGCGCCGCCGAGGTCGCCCCCAGAAGTAGTGCCGCGTCGTGCCGCCCCTGTGTGAATGGGGCTTTAGTTATACTTTAAGGTAGTTCCTTTGCTTAAATACTTTGGGGTTAATATGTCTAACTCTACTAAAGATTACATCTCATACAATATTCTCCCTTTACGTTCAAAATTTCAAAAGCAATATAACGTGTTGTGCAAATAACCTCTGACTGTTGTGGAGAGTGTTAATTTGCTTAAAGGCTAAGTTTACCTTTGTTCACTTTTTTTTTTTTTCTAAGTTCCAGCTGCCCTATGTACCAATATAGCATTCATGTACATTTTTTTCAAAAATAACAAAGCTTTTCATTAAATCTAAAGACACTTACTTCACTTGTCCTCATCCATATTTCCAAACGTATCCATTGCTTCTGCCTTACTTCCTGGCCAGGCTTTAGATCATGACACAGGAAGGAGTTGACCAGCTGACCTCATTAGCAAACACCCTGCATCATCCACCCTCCTACCTACCCACCCATTCCCAGCTGCACGTTTCTTAAATGAAATGCAATCAATCAGTGATCACCCTTCTCACTAAATACACAATATACCAGGGATCCTCAAACTACGGCCCTCCAGCTGTTGTGGAACTACAAATCCCATGAGGCATTGTGCAACTCTGACATTCACAGACATGACTAGGCATGATGGGAATTGTAGTTCCTGAACACCTGGAGGGTCGTAGTTTGAAGACCCCTGCAATAAATAATCAGATTTTATAGTGTATGGTCACCTTATGGCTACTTTCACACCGAGGCGCTTTGCAGGCGCTATAGCGCTAAAAATAGCACCTGCAAAGCGCCCTGAAAGAGCCTCTTCTCTCACTCCAGTGTGAAAGCCCAAGGGCTTTCACACTGGAGCAGTGCGCTGGCAGGAAGCTCAAAAAAGTCCTGCCAGCTGCATCTTTGAGGCGCTGTAGGAGCGGTGTATACACTGCTCCTACAGCACCCCTGCCCATTGAAATCAATGGGCAGCGCCGCCGAACCGCTGGCAAAGCAGTGCTTTTAACTCTTTTTCGGCGGCCTACGGGGGTTAAAAGCATCCTGCTAGCGGCCGAATAGCGCCCCAAAAACAACGGTAAAGCGACACTAAAAATAGCGGCACTTTACCGCCGACGGCACAACACCCCAGTGTGAAAGTAGCCTAATACACCTAAAATTACTAGTTGCGCTTTCAGTGCCATTAATTGTTAACGGGACACCAAACACAGAAGCAAACATACATTTTGCCATGTGAAAAAATGGGTGGCAAATGCTGCAAAACACACAGTAAAAAACATGCAACCCACAAAATGCCAAAATGTCCCATAAGCCACATGTAGTGCAACCCATTGAAATCAACAGTTTGTCCTATGCGTGCCAGAGGAAAAATGCGACACAAAATGTGCACTCCCACTATGCTAGATGTGAATGGGGCCTGAAAGTGAAATTGGTGCATTTACACAAGAATAATGAGGCTTCATTCACATCTGTGTGTTTCCTTGCATTTCAGAAATGCGCTACACCAAAAATCACAGTAAAAAACGCATCAAGCTCTGCTCTAAAAAAGTTCTGAAGCTTTTTTGGGGCGATTGCTGTGTGCAGGGCAGCCCATTCAGGTGGATGGGCTGCCTATGTGTAATGAGTGAAAATTCTCTAAAAGGCCTCCCCCCCTCGCTAAAAAACAAAAACGTATGTGGGAATGCAAGTTTTCACTATGCAGAGATGTGAATGTGGCTTGACAGCTGAGTGTTTCTGTTCGATCCCTCCTATGTACTTGTATAACGATGGCTATACACTATGCAATCTGATTGTATATTGTGTATTTAGTGAGAAGGGTGATCACTGGGAATGGGTGGGTAGCATAGGCGTGCGCACAGGGTGTGCCAGGTGTGCCCAGGCACACCCTAATCACCCTGTACAGCACAGATTCCCCCTACTGCCCTGGTTCCCCCCTCTTTCCCCCCACAGCGCTTCCGGCTTCCCTACTCTCCTCTCCCTCCAGCTGTTGCTGCGGGGATGTTTTAGGATGAGTGGGGGAAGGGGCTGGTAAATATGTAACTTACCGGCCCCTTCCCTTTCATCGTGAGTGATCGGTACTATGTGTTTGATCTTTGGGGTTCACACCCTAATGCAATAGGCTGCGCACACCTATGGTGGGTAGGTAGGAGGTTGGATGATGCAGGATGTGTGCTAATGAGGTCAGCTGGTCAACTCCTTCCTGTGTCATGACCTAAAGTCTGATCAGGAAGTAAGGCAGAAGCCATGGATACGTTTGGAAATATGGATGAGGACAAGTGAAGTAAGTGATTGTAGATTTATTGGAAAGCTTTGATATTTTTGCAAAAAAAAGTACATGAATGCTATATTGGTACATAGAGCAGCTGGAATTTAGAAAAAAAAAAGGTGAACTTATCCTTTAAAATGATTTCGTTGCTGCAGTTGTTGTATTTTGTCTATAATTCTTCTATATGGATAACCCCCCAGGATCTTTGTAAGAGTTAATACTATATTTAGGGGCCTGATCTGGAGGAGGAAGTCTCTAAGGATAAAATTAGAATTTTTACAATATCCTTTTGATGCAGGAAGTTTATCTGTCCCCAATCCATGGATCTACTTCTTAACGACCCAGTTATAACATCTAGCAGGGAGGAACTCTGAGATGTCCTCTAAATCTTCTGACAGCCTATGATTGTTTATGAGTCAAGGTCACCAACCTTTATATACTTTTGGAGATTCCATTTCGCAGGGCTTTACAGGTATCATTCCCTACTCTTTTCTTAATGTGCAAAATATGGAATGAAACAAAA
This sequence comes from Rana muscosa, assembly GCA_029206835.1. Taxonomy (NCBI): domain Eukaryota; kingdom Metazoa; phylum Chordata; class Amphibia; order Anura; family Ranidae; genus Rana; species Rana muscosa. Next base: position 143,143,623 of record CM055126.1, on the reverse strand, counting down.
ATATTGGGGATTTTCTCCTTTACAAAATTTACCCTCATTTGGGATAATCCCCTTTTTCCGGAACTTTGTAAGCTCCAGGGACTCCAGAAATGGGAAAATGCAGGAATATGTCAATATTGCTATGCTATGCTATTCAAGCTCAGCCTATTTTGGAATCAGTTTACTTTTCCTCCATGCCTCTCATTAACACTATGATAATGTGTTATCAACTAAGGTGGACACAGATCTGTGTGCCTTATTCATCTGCAATGGCGTTGTCCCAAATTGAGAAGATACTGGGCTAAGGTGGTAGGGTTTCTCAACTGGCTTTTTGGGATTAACTTGATGGTTGACCCTCTTACCTGTTAACTTGGTTACGTGGATTTATCTTTAATCAATCAGAATCTATGACTCTCTGTTTTGAGAGTGTTATTTATAGCCCGCAGACTAATTGTACTCAAGTACACTCCCCCTTGGCCCCCTTCTATTTCTGAATGGATAACAAAGCTCAACAAATATATTGTCTTTGAAAAACATGCCTACTATCTTAAGAACTCTATGTGGAAGTTTGATGCAATATGGTCCAAGTGGATAGAGTGCATGTATTCTAATTTTTGATAGAGACAATTTGTTAATCACTCTATTATGATGATTGTGCTTCTTCCCCCTGCCCCTTCTTTCCTTACCCCTTTTTCTTTTTTTTTATGTGTTGTGTCATAGATTGTTTGTTTGTTCCGCCCTGCGAGGCGGATTGTTATTTTGTTTTGTTATTTTTGTCTGTAAAAGGGGAAAAAAATTATAAATAAAATCAGAATAAAAGAAAATTAAGAACAATTTATGGTGAAGCTGAATTGGTTGGGATATTACAAAGGAAGAGAAAAAAAGTAATCAGTGGTAGCAACAAAATGTCACCTTCTAAGAATATGACACAGGATACAGAATTTAAATATTTTGTATTCACAGTGTCAGGGGTATAGAAGTAGTAGCATGCCCTCTGTAAATGTAGTCTCTCCCCCTTTCACCTCCCCTGAGGGGTCTGGTGACATGCTTTATGCCCAGTGTCTTGTGGGTAGTGTCAAAATGTGTTGCAGCTGGTTTAATAATATTACAGATTTAAGGGCTACAGTTGAACTATTCTTAGATAAAAAAGCCTCACAACTTCAGGGAGCTACATATATTGCAACAACCATTTAGATGCTTGAAAAAGACAAAAGACAGATTTCATATATTCATCTTTGGGCCTCATGTACACTACTCACATTTAGGAGATTTTGGCATTCTTTTGTCAAAGCCCATGAACTCAACTCATTAAAAGCCTCTGTGTCCATGTACACATAGGCTTTTATCAGAGTTTAGGAGCAGAAGAGTTTAAAGGCAGTTAAATATCCCTCTCCTGAATGCAAAAGAATCGCGTTCAGGAGAGAAACATTTTGGGAAAAAAATGCAATCACGGCAAAATCGTGGCAAAAACGCGATACCACTTTTTTGTCAAGTTTAGTGGTTTTCTAGTGCCAGTAGAGTTACGTTTAGGGGTGGCCAGTGTACATGTAGCCTTAGGGTCTACTTCAAGTAAAGGCTTGAACATGCTGCTCATGGTATCTTTGAACCTGGAATGGTACATTTTTAGTCTCAATGATACAAACTATATCAGATTCTAAAGTATTAGTATTTCTTGTTCATACATCACGGGACACAGAGCGGCATAGTCATTACTATGTGGGTTATATAGAATTACCTTCAGGTGCTGGCACTGGCAACTTCCAAAACAGGAAGTACCCTCCCCTATATAAGCCCCTCCCATCCGGGAGCACCTCAGTTTTTTGCCAGTGTCTAAGGTGTTGGCCAAGGTTAACATGTATTCATCTGGGCTTGTGTACAGGTTCTCTGGGCCTTAGCAAGCTATTCCGGATCCGACCAAAAAAGCTTCATAGCTAAACGGTCGGTACCCGGGCCTTGCAGAGAAGAGCAGGGTTTTGCCTGTAATGCCTCTCTTAGGAGGGCTGGACCCTGGGATCCAGAGCTCTGGTCATACCCAAAACCAAGAGGCTATCTGTGCAGGGTGCTATACAGGTCCAGGGGAGTGGAATCCTTGGGAACCCGGTCCCTGAAGGTCTAGTACAATGCCTGCCGTGAGAGGTGAAGTTTGGGCTTCTGTGGACCAAACAAAGTCCTGCGGCGGGGAAAAGGTAAGTGGGGGCCCCTCAGGAACTTGGTTCTATTGAGGGGACCCCCAAGCCTAATATGTCTTTCTGCCTGTTACCTAAAGGTATTCCCGCTAATAGCTGTATATGCCTAAGAAATCCTAGAAATGTCTTTTCATAAAGGAAGTTTTAAAAACTGTAAACCTAGAAATGTTTTTCATAAAGGAGGTTTTAAAAAAAAAAAAAAAAGACAAAAGTGCGGTACCTGTGTTTGTCCACTAGAGGCCGCTGTGGAACGTCTTTTTTTCTTGGGACTATTCCTTCCATGGTGAAAGTCCAGGCAGATGAGTGAGCTCTCTATCAGGGAAGCTGCATTCCTCTGTCATGCTGCCAAGTAGTTTCCTTCCATCCCCGAGTCCTGGTGAAACAGGGACCCTGGCTCCTCTCCCTACATGGCGCCAAGAGCGCACATGTGCACACGCGCGCGCGCACACACGCTTTCTTTTTATAAGATTTAGCTTCAAAAAAGGGGGCGGAGCCTGGCGGATGACGCGCTCTGTGCGCCCAGCGCTTCTGCGCATGTGTGGGCGTCCCAGCAAGATAAAAGGACTCAGTCCACGCTGCTTGCTATGGACACAGAGCATGAAAAGGAGCTGGTAGCATGGTATAGGGGCTTACAGCGGGCGGTTGATACAGGCATCCCCAGAAAGACGCATTAGTAGACACCCACTGATGTACATAGCAGCAAATTGCATTAGACTATTTCAGTAAAGGGGTGTATTGCGGCTGGAATACCTCAGCTTTGAACTAAGGAATATGCCGCCTAAAAAACTCCGAGATATACCTCTCAGGAAGTGTAGGGGGTCTCCATCGGGCTCTGAGGATCTGGAGCAGTCATCTGCACCTTCCTCCCCTGAGAAATCAGAGGTTAATACCCATAAGGAACCCCCGGGAGTGCCAGGTACTGCGGCTGTCCTCAGTCCACCTGCTCCTGCATATATAACAGAGGAGGTTTTTGCCTCAACTCTGGAGGGATTGGAGCAGAGATTGGCAGCATTGATCGCTTCTTCTCTACAGGAAAGAAAGCGCGCCAGATCTCCATCCCCTCCATTAGAGTGCCTGTTGGCAGAGCAACAGTCCCAGGAAGGGACTGACCTTCCTGAAGGGGATCAGGAGGAGGTTAACTCTGTTTTTGAGGAATCGACAGTAGATGAACCATTTTCAGCATCACAGACTGAAAGATTGTGGGTCCAGACCCTAACTGACATGGTTCGATCTGCATTTAAAATGCCTCTTGTTGAACCATCAACTACTGCTGTCTCCTCGTTGGGGTCGCTAAAAGCTCCCCAGATTAATTGCTCCTTTCCAATTCATCCATTATTGGAAGGACTTATATACCAGGACTGGGAACATCCTGATAAACTATTTGTTCCACCTAAGAAATTTCAGGTGATCTATCCCATGGAGGAAAAATTCACCCAGAGATGGAATGTTCCTACGGTGGACGCAGCCATTTCTTCTGTGAACAAATCACTGACATGTCCAGTAGATAATGTTCAAATGTTCAAAGATCCAGTAGATAAAAAATTGGAATCTTTATTAAAATCTGCTTTTTCCACAGCAGGGGCTGTTACACAGCCAGCAGTGGCAGCTATTGGGGTCTGCCAAGCTTTAAAGGATCAAATGAAAATGGTCCTGAGGGATTTGCCAGACCAGCAGGCCCAGGCTCTGGCTGGTCTGCCTAGAGCATTATGCTTTGCGGTTGACGCCATCAAGGATTCTATCCATCAGGCCTCCCGCCTCACGCTGTCTTTGGTACATATGCGTAGGCTTCTGTGGCTCAAGAACTGGTCTGCTGAGGCTCCCTGTAAGAAGCTCTTAGTTAGCTTCCCATTTCATGGAGAACGCCTTTTTGGCGAAGACCTGGATAAATATATCCAGAAGATTTCCAGTAGTAAAAGTACTCTCTTACCAATTAAAAAGAGGTCTAGGGGTCCGTCTTTTAAGAGGACTACCTCTCCTATCCCTGGGACGTCTGCTACTAAGCAGTTCCGACGGCCTCCTCGGTCAAACTCAGGAGGTAAAAATCAGGGACAGTCACAGGGTAATAAAAAGCCCTGGATCCGAAGAGGTACTAAACCAGCCTCCAAGTCAAGCCTATGAAGGGCTGCCCCCACTCAAACGGGTGGGGGGAAGACTTCAGTTGTTCACAGAGACCTGGCGGGAGACGATCAAAGACAGATGGGTGCTCTCCGCAGTAACTCGGGGATACAAGTTGGAATTAAAAGAGTCTCCTCCTTCCCATTTTATGTGGTCAGGCATGCCAAAAGACCCTCTGAAAAGAAGCTGTCTCCTAGTGGCGTTAGAACAACTATTGCTCCAAGGAGTAATTATGGAGGTTCCTATGGAAGAGTGGGGGTTGAGTTTCTACTCAAACCTTTTCACAGTCCCGAAACCAAACTGGGACATAAGACCCATATTGGACCTAAAGAGTCTAAACAAATTTCTAAACGTCCGGTCCTTCCGGATGGAGTGGATCCGATCGGTCACCGCTGCCCTACAGGGGGAGGAATGGTTAGCCTCGATCGACATCAAAGATGCTTACTTGCATGTTCCCATCTTTCCAGGTCATCAAAAATTTCTACGCTTTGCAGTAGAAGGGCGCCATTTTCAGTTCAGAGCCTTACCATTCGGTCTGGCCACAGCACCACGAGTGTTCACAAAAATTCTGGCCCCACTGTTGGCCGATCTAAGAACACGAGGTGTAATGATAATGGCATACCTAGACGACCTGTTGTTGATGGACCACTCAGTTGCCAAGCTAGAAGTGGTAATTGTCGATACAATCAAGTATCTAGAATCTCACGGTTGGGTCATCAACCTGGACAAGTCAGCCCTACAGCCAGTGAAAAACCTGGTATATCTAGGGCTACGGCTGGATTCAGACCAGAGGAAGATTTTCTTACCTCTAGACAAGGTATCCTCTTTGAGGGGCTTGGTCCGTCTGCTTTGTGCAAAAAGACAGCCGTCCATACGCCTGTGCATGAGGCTGCTAGGAAAGATGGTAGCATCATTCGAAGCTGTGCCATACGCCCAATTCCACTCAAGGAATTTACAGAGGGCCATATTGTCAGCCTGGAACGGAAAAATTCAGGCTCTAGACTTCCCGATGGCTTTGTCCCCTTCCGTTCGGAAGAGTCTCTGCTGGTGGTTGATCCCCCAGAATCTCCAGAAGGGAAAACCCTTCAGTCCGATATCCTGGAAGGTGGTCACTACAGATGCCAGCCTTATAGGCTGGGGGGCAGTACTGGAGCAATGGTCTCTCCAGGGCAGATGGTCAAATGTAGTAAAAACCCTGCCCATCAATCTCTTAGAGATACGAGCAGCCCGGTATGCCCTAGTAGCCTGGGCATCCAGACTCCAAGGGTCCCCTGTCAGAATTCAATCAGACAATGCCACAGCAGTGGCATATATCAATCATCAGGGAGGCACCAGGAGTCGTGCAGTCCAGAGGGAAGTAAGTCACATCCTGGAATGGGCAGAAAAGCATGTCCCATGTATGTCAGCTGTCTTCATTCCAGGGGTGGAGAATTGGAAGGCGGACTTTCTAAGTCGCCAACAGTTATGCCCAGGGGAATGGTCCCTTCATCCCGAGGTCTTCCGAGCAATATGTCAGCGGTGGGGAACACCGGATGTAGATCTGCTAGCATCCAGATTCAACGCAAAGGTGGACAGATTTGTCTCCCGGACAAGGGATCCCCTCGCTTGCGGCTCGGATGCTCTGGTGTTCCCTTGGAATCAGTTCAGACTGATATATGCATTCCCTCCGCTACAATTGTTGCCTCGACTCCTTCGCAGAGTCAGGTTGGAAAAGAAGCCGGTGATCTTGGTGGCTCCAGCGTGGCCCCGAAGGGCCTGGTACGCGGAGATCATGAAAATGTCTGTGGGGAGTCCTTGGACCCTTCCACGTCGTCCGGACCTGCTTTCGCAAGGGCCGATATACCACCCTTCCTTACTAACTCTAAGTTTAACGGCCTGGCTATTGAATCCCACATCCTAAAGAAGAGAGGTCTCTCTAACTCTGTGGTATCAACTATAATCAATGCCAGGAAGCCTGTATCCAGGCAGATCTACTATAGAGTTTGGAAGGCGTACATCACTTGGTGCGAGGCCAGAAAGTGGCATCCACGTAAGTACGTTATAGGCAGAATTCTGGACTTCCTACAGTGGGCTGTAGACAGGAAGTTTGCCTTAAGTACTATCAGGGGTCAGGTTTCGGCCTTATCAATACTATTTCAAAGGCCCCTGGCTATGCATTCACTTGTCAAATCCTTTATGCAAGGGGTGACTCGTATTATTCCACCGATTAAAGCTCCCATATGTCCATGGGATCTAAATTTGGTTCTGTCGGTTCTGCAGAAGCAGCCATTTGAACCTTTGCGGCACATTTCCTTGGTTCTACTCACCAGAAAATTGATATTTTTAGTAGCCATATGCTCGGCTAGAAGAGTGTCGGAAGTAGCCGCCATGTCCTGTAAAGAGCCATATCTGGTTATTCATGAGGACAGAGTAGTATTACGTCCTCACCCAGCCTTTCTTCCTAAGGTGGTATCGAGGTTTCACTTGAACCAGGATGTGGTTCTTCCTTCTTTTCCCCAAACCGAGCTCGGTAGAGGAAAAGTTATTGCATTCTTTGAATGTAGTAAGAGCAGTTAAAGCTTATCTAAAAGCCACTGCTCAGATTCGTAGAACGGATTCTTTGTTTGTTCTGCCGGAAGGCCCCAGAAAGGGTCAGGCAGCATCAAAATCTACTTTAGCCAAGTGGATTCGACAGGTCATAATACAAGCCTATGGCTTGAGAAGTAGACCGCCTCCGTTCAAAGTTAGGGCGCACTCCACGAGAGCAGTTGGAACTTCATGGGCAGTGCATCACCAGGCCTCCCTGGCTCAAATTTGTAAGGCCGCAACATGGTCTTCAGTACACACGTTTACTAGGTTCTACCAGGTGGACGTTAGAAGTCAGGAGGATGTCGCCTTTGGGCGCAGTGTGTTGCAGGCCGCAAAAGATCCTCATGCCTGATGGCGCCCAGCTTATGTATGGTATATCCCCCCCCTCATTTGGCATTGCTTTGGGACGTCCCACATAGTAATGACTATGCCGCTCTGTGTCCCGTGATGTATGAACAAGAAAGTAGGATTTTTAAAACAGCTTACCTGTAAAATCCTTTTCTTGGAGTACATCACGGGACACAGAGCTCCCACCCCTCTTTTGGGGACACGTATTGCTTTGCTACAAAACTGAGGTGCTCCCGGATGGGAGGGGCTTATATAGGGGAGGGTACTTCCTGTTTTGGAAGTTGCCAGTGCCAGCACCTGAAGGTAATTCTATATAACCCACATAGTAATGACTATGCCGCTCTGTGTCCCGTGATGTACTCCAAGAAAAGGATTTTACAGGTAAGCTGTTTTAAAAATCCTACTTTTTATGGATATGTGTCTAAGGTAGTTAGAAGCATGCATGATGGATGTTCGTTTTAGGTATGGTGCTCCAAGAATCTTTTGGCTATATCCAAAGTTATTTTTTTATTACTCAATGAGGAAACCTGATTGCCAAGAATTTATACCATAGTAAAGTAATCTGTTTTTCACTTTTTGATAATTCAAAATAAATAATATAATAAAAAAAAAATGTAACATGGGCAAACTATTGATCACATTTTAATTGGCACTGGAGTCATGTGAAAGAGTGATTCTGTCAGTAGGTCTGTAAAATAGTTCCATTGATAAATATTTGCCAGAAACTTTCCCCTACAGTCAAACATAGATGGATTGTCAGACTTGAATATAATAGAAGACATTTTTTTATTTAAAAGCCAACTGAATATGTTAACTCATCATCAGATCCTTTCCATACATACATTCCAGCATAATGTGTAGTGGTCATAAAATGCTTCCTTGTGTATATCTGATAGTCCCCAACTATGCTTGTATGCGTGGAGCCACCTGATGACTCCCCAGGCCCTCTAGAAACTGTAAAGCTATCCAAACACTTTCAGTTTAGATTCTCGACGAATAGCTCAGTTTCTCATATGAATTCCAATTTATGTATAATTAACTCTCTGATTAATATGCAGATTGATTTGGTAGTGTTGCTGGATTAATATAGTTCAGGGGTCCATAAGTTGTAAGTTTTTTTTTTTTTTTCATAATCTGTTTATTAGTAGTTTTCTTCATCACAGATACATTATAAAACAAAACAAACATGGAAAACAACAAGCATATTTCCAGAATTCGTACAACGAAAACATATTACATACCAAACACATCAATATAAAAAAAAAAAAAAACCTCCCCTAGCCCCAATTTCCACTCCTCTCTCCCTACTCCCTCCCTCCCTCATCCCATATCCCCCTCTGTCCATAAACTCCCCACACCATTCCTTCTTTCTTGAGTCATCATACCTTAATTATTCTATAACTGGTAAATGATCTATTTACCCCTATGCTTCCATCTAGTCCTAGAATAGATGGTGTCAATCCTGGTAACAACAGCCAGGGTCCCCACATTTCAACAAATTTATTTGTTAAATCCCTATTCTTATATACCTGCCATTCTTTTAACAATACATCATTCACCTGTATCCGCCATTCCTCATATGTTGGGCTTCTGGAGGATATCCATTTAATTGCTATTAATTTTCTTGCAATAAATAGTATCCTATTAATGATTAATCTAGTTGCAGGAGTATTTACTTATTTTTCTAAGTATCCTAACAAACATATTTTTGGATCTATCTGTATCTGGGTTTGGTACACCTGGTTAATCGTTTCTATCACAGTCTGCCAATATCTAAACAATTTAGGGCAATTCCAAAGCATATGCATTAAGTCAGCAGATACTCTCGAACATCTCGGACATTATGATGTTTCTCGTCTACCCCATTAATATAGTTTAGCTGGTGTCCTATAGGCTCTATATATTATGTATAATTGGGTTAAGCATTGCTGTAAAGATATTGATACAGATTGTATGGATTCCAATATACCCTGCCATGTTTCATCTGTCATTTTTCCAAGATCTTTTTCCCATTCTTTTCTAGCTAAGCAGTTATTTGTTTCTCTTGTCTGTTAGGCGACCATAAAGAGTGGAGATCAAACCCTTTTTAACCTGTTTCTTTGCTAGGGTATCCATAAGTGGCATATTTTGTATCTTATTTTTTTTATCTTTAAACTGACTCTGTGTAGTGCATGGCGCAATTGTAAATATAAAAAAAAGCGTGAGAAGACAGTATGTATGTTTTCGGTAAATCTTTAAATGTTTTTAATAAATTGTTGGAATAAAGCTGTGCAATATATTTTTTCCCCTTTTCTCTCCATACTCCAAATCCTTTTAATTTGTCTAGTTCCTTTATAATTTTTATCATCCCACAAGGGGGAGTATACTGATATGTATTTATATTGCATAATACGTTTCATTTCCTGCCAGACCTTATGTATAAATCCAAGAGTTGGGCATTGCTCATCTACCAGGCTACCTGATTCTATTTGAGCTGTATTGCGAAGATCTACTCAGAATTATTGATTAAATAGGGTCTGTTCAATCTATTACTTCCCATCCTGCAACCTGTTGTAGTTGTGCTGCTAAAAAATACAGCATTGGAACAGCCGGGCCACCCTTATCTTTGGGAAGTTGTAATGTATTAATTTTAATTCTAGCGTTTCGGCCCTTCCATAGCAAGGTTCAAAAAAGGGAGTCTATTTTTTTAAACCATTTAAGTGGTATCCAGATCAGTGAATTGTGTAGAACATAGAGTAACTGTGGGGCCCACACTATTTTTTATTAAATTTGCTCGCCCTACAACCGACAAGTTCGTTTAGACCATACTTTACACTTCATCTTAAACTTATCTAATATGGGGGCTAGATTATAATTAATATATTCCTTTAAATTTGAAGATACCCTTACCCCAAAATATTTAAAGGATGTAGCAACCTGTATTCTATGCTCTATTTGTGGTAAAGCCACTGTTAACTCATCAATGGAGAGTAGTACTGGTTTTTCCCAATTTATAGCAAACCCAGAGAATCTACCAAAAATTTAAATCAACTTTATTACATATGTTAGGGATTGACCTGTGTCTCCCAAAAATAATAATGCATCATCTGCATATAATGAAATTTTATCGACTCTTCTCCTCTCACAAAGCCCCTAATAGCGATTGTCTGTTTAATTGCTATTGCCAACGGTTCTATAGCCAATGTGAATAGCAACGGTGATAGCGGGCACCCCTGCCTAGTACCTCTAGTCATAAAAAAGTGCTTTGATATCCCTCCATTTATCTGTATACATGCTCGTGGGGCTGTGTATAATAATTTCATCCACTTTACAAATCCTTTACCCAACACAAATTTCTCCATAGCCTCCCATAGATATGTCCACTCGACGCAATCAAATGCTTTGGCTGCGTCTAGTGATAATATGGCTCTCTTCCCTACGTTATCTGATGATTAATGTAGGTTTAAAAAGTCTTCTTAGGTTCGTTGTTGTGGACCTATCTGGTATAAAACCTGATTGGTCCTCATGCACCAACTTATGTATAACCCTATTTAGCCTATATGCCAAGACCCTTGCCAGGATCTTGGCATCAGAATTTAATAGTGAAATTGGACGATAAGATTCTGGCAATAGATGGTCCTTATCTGGCTTGGGTATTACTATGATTCAAGCATCATTCATGGTTTCCGGTAACTTAGATGATGCATGTGCATGATTCAGTACTTTCAGCAATTCTGGTAGCAAGATGTCTGAATAGCTTTTATAGATTTCTGATTGTAAGCCAGGTGCTTTCCCATTAGGGGAATCTGAAACTGCCCTAATTAATTCATCCAATGTTAAAAGTGCATCCATATATTCTCTTTTCTCATTTAAAATAGATGGTATTATAAAAGGGTGCAGAAAATCTTTAAGTTCATTCTGATGATAAACGGCCTTACTCTGATATAGGTCTCTATAAAAGGTAGTAAATGTGGTTAATATATCCTCTTGGCTATGGGAGATATTCCCGTTTGATATGCGTATACGGGGGATGAAGTTAGAGTTTTTTTTCTCACCCTCTTCAAAATATTCACTTCTTGCTAAAGATTGTTCCCTTTCAGCTTTTTCCATAGCTTTTCTTTTATATAGAAGTTGTACATCCTTCCATATAGCTTGGTTCGCAGGTGTAGGATTCTGAACATATTGAAATTATTTTTGTCGTACTTCTACTGCCAGTAAAGTTTCCCATTCCCTACTTGTCTTTTTAAACTTACTTACTAGACATGTGCACACTGAAATATTTTGTTTCGGAATTTTGTTTCTGTCAGAAAAATACATTTATTTAGTTACTCCCGAAATGTATTTTTATTTATTTTGTTTCGTTAAAAAATAAATTATTAGGATTGGGATACCAGAATGTTTAGCCAGAAGTGTGCTAATCCTCTGCAATGTTTCTGAGTTATAAGGTGGTGGTATATATACTGATCCTATTATACATTTAGTACTAAATAAGGAGCGTACCAATAGGACATATCTACCCTGGGGATCTATCAATGTCTGTCTGCAGGAAAATTGTATCTTAGTTGATATTAACACTCTAACACCTCTTGAATATGTAGAGAACACCTAGTGTTATTTAGTAGAAACGTTTGCGTTTTGTAATAGAGAGACAGTGTCTTTTGTGAGATGAGTTTCCTGCAGACAGACTATTGATGAATTATATTGTTCCAGAATAGAGAAAATAGCCCTTTTTTTACTGTATCCTTCAACCCTCTCACATTCCAGGATACAAATACTAACTCATTAGCCATTATTCCCATTTGTTACACCTGTAGCCAAGATAAAGAAGGGAACATAGCCTGTTTTTTCAAAAGTAAATTATAGCACATCCTCGACGGGGGCAGTTTAAGCTTCACCAACTGTTCCTTTGCAAGGTACTTGAGTTGCAAGGAATTTGAGTTGCACGATTTGTAAAAATTAATGCAGTTTATTTTCTGTCTTATCTATTGTGAAATATTTGCAGGGAAGCAGGGAAAGTTGCCCTGCTTCTTGTGAAATGATGTTGTTTACCGTTGTTTTTGCTTTGGATGTAATAAGTTGACAATAGTTGAATGAAAGTACTGACCTCAATGATCCTGGTTGTGAGGTAGTAGCACACGTCCCTATCTTGTAATTTTTTAAAGAATGAATAATTGACTGAGAAAAATAAAACTAATGTAGCCGTCACATCTAAGCACTGGTAAGCGGCATTATATTACATTGGGGGGTATTTACTAAAACTGCACACAGAACTTGCCACAGCTGTGCATAGTAGCAAATCAGCTTCTAACTTCAGCTTGCTCAATTACGCTTGGACAATAAGCCCCCGTTCACATCGGGTGATATGACATGTGATTTGACATGTCAAACGCATGCCAAATCGCAGCCTATTGCCGGCAACAGCACCGTCTGAATCGGTGCGATGCCGACATTGAGGCGCCGCGCCGATTCCCAAAGGTAGTTCCTGCACTACTTTTGGCGACTTCGGGGGCGATTTCAATAGACATCTGTGCATGAACCTTCAGAAATGTCTTTCAATCGCCCCTGAACTCGCACTGAAATGCGGGTTTGAAATTGTGCGAGTTCAGCTGAACTCGCATGATTTCAAGCCCGCCTTCAGTGTGAACGAGGGCTAAAACCTAGAAAACTGGTTGGTTACTAAGCATAGCTGCACCAGATTCTGTGTGCACCAGTTTTAGTAAATCTCCCCCAGTGTGTTCTTGAGTTTGCATACACTTTAATGCTTACTATATATGGATGGATGATGGGGTTTAAAGCGGTGTTCCAGCCTGGGAAATAAAATGAAAAGTCAGCTGCTACAAATACTGTAGCTGCTGATATTTAATATAAGGACACTTACCTGTCTAAGGAGCCCGCAATGTTGGCACCCCAGCTGATTTTCAGATCGGCTCTCGGGTGCTGCCGCCGCCATTCGTGCTAAGGGAAACCGGCAGTGAAGCTTTCTGGCTTAAATTTTTGGGTGAAACTCAGTTTTAAGTAAAAATTTGGCCTGGAGTTAGCATCTGCATCCTATAATTGGTTTTAAAAAATCTGACAATATCTGATTATATAGCCCAGTAGCTAAAACATGCTGTAAAAGCTATTGTTTAACCACTTGACCTCCGGAAGGTTTACCCCTCTTTATGTAATTTGTAATTTTTTTTCCCCACAAATAGAGCTTTCTTTTGGTAGTATTTGATCACCATTACATTTCATTTTGTGTGCTATAAACAAAAAAAGACAGGCAATTTTGGAAAATAAACAATATTTTGTAAATAAAAATTTAGGCCAATATGTATTCTGCTACATGTTTTTGTAAAAAAAAAAAAAATACCCAATAAGCGTATATTGATTGGTTTACGTGAATGTTATAGCGTCTACAAAATATGGGATATATTTATGGAATTTTTTGTACTAGTAATGGCGGCGATCAGCAACTTATAGCTGGACTGCGATATTGTAGCAAACGATCGGACACTAACTGACACTTTTAACACTTTGCGGGAACCAGTGACACTAATACTAAAAGTGCAAAAATATGCACTGTCACTGTACTAATGACACTGACTGGGAAGACGTTAAACATCTAGGGTGATCAAAAGGTTAACTGTGTGCCTAGACCGTTTTTTTGTGTACTGTGTTAGGTGCTTTTACTTGGGGAAGTAGTGGATTTTGTTCCCTGCTTTGCAGGAACACAAAATCAATTCATTACCCCTGTTAGAACTGAGATCTGCCTTGTTTTTTTTTTACATAAAGTTTGTTTATTTTGAAAAAGAAAAAAAAACAATAACACAGAAAAGAAAAAAAGAAAAATAGTGGTACATACTCGACAGTCGTTGGCTATATCCGAAAGGACAATTCAACATTACAGCAGCAAACATTATAGCGATAAGGCATATCAAGCACAGGGGTATGACATCTGTAGGAGACTAGGACAGATAAATTCACAGCAAGTGAGCCATTTGTTTAAGTCAGTAAAAGGTCAGCAATGGCGTTAAGTACACAAAAGATACAGGGGAGACTGGGGGAACATCCCCTGTAGGCCAGACATTTTGTAGGACTGGGCCCGAACCCATCATAGGCCATAGCAAATAAAAGGAGTGGGGGAGGGCCCAAGGAGGTAAGAACCATAGGTATGTTAAGCTCCCATGACAATAACGATATTGGGGGGGTCTATTCTCTAATGCCAGTAAGATCGCAATCACACCCCTACCAACCATACCAATTGCACAACCCTCAATCTAGAGTGAGCCGTCTCTCCTTAACCCACGCAGCCCAGAGCTTGTCACATTTTTTGGGGCAGTTACGTCCCAGATATGTCAACTTGTAAAGTGGTAGTGCAGTGTCCACCAGGGCTCTCCACTGTTGCACCGTTGTGGGGAGGGGTCATTCCATTGTAAAAGGAACTTTTCTCGCATAGAAGGCAGCGTAGAATACAAAATGTTTTTTTGCCTGCGTTGTCTCAAGGGTGTCCACAACACCTAGCAGCAGCGGGAGTGAGTCACATGGGACTCTAAGTTTGCCTATAGAGTTAATGTCAGCCACCACCCCTTTACAGAAAAACTGGAGGTGCGGACAGGACCAGACCACATGAAAGAATGAGCCTGGTTCTAGGGCACACTTAGGGCATAAAGGACTCCTATCAGGGTAGAACTTGGCCAGGCGTTCTGGAGAATAGTAGGCCCGGTGGAGGAACCTAAGCTGGGTTAACCGATCTCTTGCCGAGATCATGAGAGGAAGGTATTGCTGCACACCCTCCTCCCAGTCATCATCAGCCAGAACTGGTATATCTGCCTGCCACTTTGAGAACAATCGGGAGACCACAGAGGTGTCCAGACCATTAAGCTCGGCATAGAGAGCCGAGAGGGGTTTGAGATCTTCAGTCAAAATCAGCATGTTCTCAACCCCACTCGCCTCCAGCACGATAGGATGAGCAAACTGGGACCTATATGCATGCTGGAGCTGGATGTACCTGAAGAACATAAAGTTGGGAAGTCCGCACTCTCCCTTCAAATCATCAAAATTCTGCAACCCATTGGCAGAGACAATATCCGCCAGGGTTCTGATACCATAGCGGGCCCATATCAAAGGGTCCGGAATGGACCGGAAGTGCAGCAATCTTGGGTTGCCCCACAAGGGGGTGCATGGAGACCAACTGTTGGCTTTCTCAATCTTGGCCCTCACCGTGTCCCATACCCACAGCGTAGCTCACGTGGATGGAGTAATGTTGATATTGGACCTGGGACCCCTATGTATCAAATTGCGGAGTTCAGAGTAAGAACCCAGCAATGCCGCCTCCAATGTAGCCGCAGGGTTGGCTGGCTCCTCAGACAGCCACCATCTGACCGTCACAAGGACCGCCGCGCAGTAGTATTTAACGAAGCAAGGCATCGCAAGGCCCCCCAGTGAGACCAGAAGTTGAAGAGAAGACAATGCTATCCTGGGAGTACCCCCATTCCATATAAAGGAGACCAACAGGCTATTCAGTTTCTGAAAGAGTGCACGGGGGATGGGGACCGGGGTCTGTCTAAACAGATATAGGAACTTGGGAAGCACAGACATTTTAACAAGGTTAACCCTGCCAACCAGAGTGAGGGGCAGAGTCCTCCAGGCCGCACACCTCTGTGTCAGGGAAGACAGGACCGGTTCCAGATTAAGAGGTATAAACAGGGAAATTGCCTTATGGATAACCACCCCTAGATATTTAAATTGGGAGACTATTTGCAGTGGAGTGTCAGTAGGTAACCCCGTGGAGGAGGAGTGCAGCGCAAATAGAATGGACTTCCCCCAGTTACCCCGAACCCCCGAGAACCTGCCAAATATGTTAATGAGTAGGAGAGCCTACGAGATCTGCCTTGTTTACATAGGCAGATCTCGGTTCTGTGTGTATTGCTGATAAACGGGGGCTGCCGGCGGACATCCAGTGCCCGTCACCCACAGAACAGCTTCTGCTGTGAATAATCACGCACCCCCCTGCAGGCATAAGTGCAGAATCACAGGGAACCGCCCTGTAGCAGTAAAACAGCTATGGGACGGGCAGCATTATGTTAAACAGAGCTTTAATAAAGGCTATTGACATGAGCGGGTTGGTTCCAGTGTAAATGATTGATTAAATGGAAACTTGTTGTCTTAACCTCCCTGGCGGTAATCCCGAGCGTGACTCGGGGTTGTTTTTTCTGCTAGGATCGGTAACCCCGAGTCACGCTCGGGGTAACATTGCAGAGCCCGCAGCGGAGTTTCCTTACCTTCTCCTGGCGATCCAGCGATGATGTCCTCTGCTGTGATCGCCAGCGAGATCACCGGCGAGTGTCGGCACTTTACTCTGACTTCCTGGTTCCATTCCCTGCGAGCCGCAGCGTTGCATGGGAGCGGAACTGGGCGGCAAATTCAAAAGTTCACACAACACAAAAATAAAAGAGGTTATATTGTATCTGATTACACTGTATTACACTGTATCATCTCTGATCACTGTACAGTGCCCTTTGCCTGTCATCTGTGCCCATAAAAACATGGCATCAAAAAAGCGCCACTTTACCACAAGGGCGCTTTTGGACCAGATGAGTGACAGCGGCAGCGACACGGAGTTGCTCGCAGAAGTGAGCGATAGTGAGTCGTGGGGAGATTTGTCGTCTGACACCGACACGGATCTGGCAAGTGACAACGGCGATGATCCTGCACCTGACCTCAGCGATGTGCGCACTTGGTGCCCTATAGACTCTGATACGGACCAGGTAGCGCCCCCAAGATTTCCCTTCACTGGATCACCTGGGATGAAGGTAGATGTTGAGTGTGACAACCCTCTGGCATACCTGCAATTATTCCTCACTGAAGAGGTAATTGAAAAAATTGTCACAGAGACAAATCGCTACCATGATCAGCAATCCGCTATGCTGCATGCCAGGTTTTCCAGAAGCAGAAAATGGGAACCGGTGACGAAAGAGGACATCTGGAAGTTTCTGGGACTCCTCATTCTTCGGGGGGTGGTGGGGAATCCACTCCAGAAATGGTACTGGACCACCAATAAGCTACTGGCCACTCCGTTTTTTGGCACCGTGATGTCAGAATACCGTTTTTCCCTCATCATGAAGTATTTCCACTTCGCAAACAATGAGGAGTTTGATGAGGCCACGCATCCTGCGCCCAAGCTAAAAAAAATCTAGGAGGTATGCCAAATGATCGTGGCCAATTTCCAGCAGACCTACGTGCCAGAAAGGGACGTCAGCATGGATGAAAGTCTGATGGCCTACAAGGGATGCCTAAGCTGGATACAGTACATTGCATCCAAAAGAGCGCGGTTTGGCATCAAATTCTATATGCTCTGCGAGTCATCCACTGGGTACATCTGGAATTTGGTCATTTACACCGGTAAAGGCACGAAGTTCAACCCCAGGTACAGCGGCTATGGGATGGCCACATCATCTGTCCTTACACTGCTGGAGCCATTGCTGAACCAAGGATATTGTGTGACCATGGATAATTTCTACACATCACCGGAACTTTTTGAGGTTTTGCTACAAAACAAAACTGATGGGTATGGTACCGTTAGGCCTAACCGACGTGGCATGCCATCTATGTTTGGCAAGAAAAAACTAAAAACCGGAGAAATGGTTGCCTGGCAGAAGGGTAAGATGATGGCAATGCGATGGCGAGACAAGAAGGACGTGTGTCTCATGAGTACTGTGCACAATACCGCCACTGCCATGGTCCACACAAAAGGTGGAAAAGATCTGCTGAAGCCGCAAGTCGTGATTGACTACAATAATACAATGGGAGGTGTCGACAGAGCCAATCAGGCAATGACATTTTACCCGGCTATGCGCAAACAGCAAAAAAAATATTATAAGAAGATTTTCAGGCATCTTCTGGAACAATGCCTTTGGAATGCGTATATCCTATACAAAGCAAAGAGTGGCATGCCTCTTGTTCATTCCGACTTTATCTGGAAGGTGGCTGAGCAGATTTTTGTCAACCACCAGACGCCATCAGTAGCTGTGAACAGACCCGGACGACGTGCTGTTGGCGTTGTCAACCCAGAACGCCTGACTGGACGTCATTTTTTGGACTACATACCACCAACCGCAAAAAAGGAAGCACCTACCAGGATGTGCGTGGTCTGCTGTTCAAAGAGAGATGGCAATGGAAAAAAAGTCTGAAAATCCGAAAAGAAACAAGGTACCATTGTCCAGATTGTGACGTTGGACTTTGTCTAGTTCCATGCTTTAAAATGTATCATGCCGCGTACACACGATCTATTTTCTCGACGGTGAAAACACCGTCGAGAAAATCAACGGGAAAAACGAGGAACGGCTTGGTCCCCTACACACGGCCGTTTTTCCCATCATTTTTTCTTTTGGTCGAGAAAAACGACCGTGTGTGGGCTCCCCGGCAGTGTTTCCCTATGGGAAAACTGCAGCGGAAAAAAATGCCGTGAATCACGACTAGAAAAATTAGAGCATGTTCTAATTTTTCTCGTCATGATTAATGCCGTTTTTCTCGTCAGGAAAAATGACCAAAAGCCCACAGACGGTCGTTTTTCTCGTCAAAGAGAAAAAATGTAATTTTTCCCGACGAGAAAAATGGTCGTGTGTCACACTCAGGATGTTTATTGAATTTTCTTTGTTTGACAAATGTCATTATTTTCTTCTACATTATTGAATACAATTATATTATTTATTAGATTATAATTCATGATTTTGTGTATCAAACTTATCACATCTGAGATGTCTAGAGTCTTGTTTGGTCAAGTTTAACCACTTAAGCCCCGGCCCATTTGGTAGCTAAAGGACCAGAGGTGAATTCAGAATTTTGCACTGCGCTGCTTTAACTGTAAATTGTGCGGACATGCAATGTTGTACCCAAACGAAATTTGCGTCCTTTTCTTCCCACAAATAGAGCTTTCTTTTAATGGTATTTGATTGCCTCTGCGATTTTTATTTTTTGCGATTATAAACGGAAAAAGACCGAAATTTTTGAAAAAAAATGATATTTTCTACTTTTTGTTATAAGAAAAATCGAATAAACTCAATTTTAGTCATACATTTAGGCCAAAATGTATTCAGCCACATGTCTTTAGTAAAAAAAATGTCAATAAGTGTATATTTATTGGTTTGCGCAAAAGTTATAGCGTTTACAAACTAGGGTACATTTTCTGGAATTTACACAGCTTTAAATTTATGACTGCCTATCTCATTTCTTGAGGTGCTAAAATGGCAGGGCAGTACAAAACCCCCCCAAATGACCCCATTTTAGAAAGTAGACACCCCAAGGAAATTGCTGAGAGGCATGTTGAGCCCATTGAATATTTATTTATTTTTTTGTCCCAAGTGATTGAATAATGACAAAAAAAAATAAAAAATTACAAATTTGTCACTAAATGATATATTGCTCACACATGCCATGGTTATATGTGAAATTGCACCCCAAAATACATTCTGCTGCTTCTCCTGAGTACGGGGATACCACATGTGTGGGACTTTTTAGGAGCCTAGCCACGTACGGGACCCCGGAAACCAAGCACCGCCTTCAGGATTTCTAAGGGCGCAAATTTTTGATTCCACTCCTCACTCACTACCTATCACAGTTTCGAAGGCCATAAAATGCCAAAATAGCACAAAACCCCCCCAAATGACCCCATTTTGGAAAGTAGACACCCCAAGATGTTTGCTGAGAGGCATGGTGAGTATTTTACAGCTCTCATTTGTTTTTGAAAATGAAGAAAGAACATTTTTTTTTTCTTTTTTTTTTCAATTTTAAAAACTTTGTGACAAAAAGCGAGATCTGCAAAATACTCACAATACCTCTCAGCAAGTAGCTTGGGGTGTCTACTTTCCAAAATGGGGTCATTTGGGGGGGTTTTGTGCCATCTGGGCATTCCATGGCCTCCGAAACTGTGATGGGCAGTGAGAAGTGAAATCAAAAATTTACACCCTTAGAAAGCCTGAAGGCGGTGATTGGTTTTTGGGGTCCCGTACGCGGCTAGGCTCCCAAAAAGTCTCACACATGTGGTATCCCCGTACTCAGGAGAAGCAACAGAATGTATTTTGGGGTGTAATTCCACATATGCCCATGGCATGTTTGAGCAATATATCATTTAGTGACAACTTTGTGCAAAAAAAAAAAAAAATTGTCTTTTTTCCGCAACTTGTGTCAACATATAAAATATTCCATGGACTCGACATGCCTCTCAGTATATAGCTTGGGGTGTCTACTTTCCAAAATGGGGTCATTTGGGGGGGGGTTTTGAACTGTTCTGGCATTTTATACACAACATTAGGAAGCTTACATCCACTCTTCTAACCACTTGAAGACAAAGCCCTTTTTGACACTTTTTGTTTACATGAAAACATATTTTTTTTTGCAAGAACCCCCAAACATTATATATATTTTTAAAGCAAAGGCCCTACAGAATAAAATGGTGGGTGTTGCATTTTTTTTTTCTACACAGTATTTGCGCAGCGATTTTTCAAACGCATTTTTTGGGGAAAAAATACACTTT
Organism: Rana muscosa; assembly: GCA_029206835.1. Lineage (NCBI taxonomy): Eukaryota > Metazoa > Chordata > Amphibia > Anura > Ranidae > Rana > Rana muscosa. The sequence continues at coordinate 143,122,935 of CM055126.1, read as the reverse complement.
TTTTAATTTTAATGCACTAAAACACACTATATTGCCCAAATGTTTGATGAAATAAAAAAGATGATCTTAGGCTGAGTACATAGATACCAAACACGACATGCCTTAAAATTTTGCACAAACGCGCATTGGCGACAAACTACATACATTTTTAAAAGCCTTTTAAAGCCTTTACAGGTTACCCCGTTAGATTTACAGAGGAGGTCTACTGCTAAAATTACTGCCCTCGATCTGACCTTCGTGGTGATACCTCACATGCATGGTGCAATTGCTGTTTACATATGACGCCAGACCGACGCTTGCGTTCGCCATTGGGCAAGAGCAGGGCAGGACAGGGGTGCTTTTTTTTTTTTTTTCTTTTTATTATTAATTTTGCTTTTTTATTTTATTTTTAAATTGTTCCTTCCATATTTTTTTTTTTAATCATTTTTATTGTTATCTCAGGGAATGTAAATATCCCCTATGATAGCAATAGGTAGTGACAGGTACTCTTTTTTTGAAAAAACTGGGGTCTAGACCCTAGATCTTTCCTCTGCCCTCAAAGCATCTGACCACACCAAGATCGGTGTGATAAAATGCTTTCCCAATTTCCCAATGGCGCTTTTTATATCCGGGGGGGGGGGGACATTCCCTCCCACTGCTTGTAAAAGCAGTCCAAAGGCTAATTAGCCACTAGGATTGCTTTTACATGAAAGCCGGCCGCTGGCTGAAAAGAATGATACCAAGATGATACCTAAACCCGCAGACATCAATCTGGTATAACCAATCAAAGTCCAGCAACATACCAGTACGTTGCTGGTCCTTGTTGGACATGTATTGTAATCTTTTTTTTTCATGCAGCCAGGTGGCTGAACGAAAAAAGAGATTGATCGGTGGGTATGCCCACCATTAGAATACCACCCTTCATCCACCCACTTCTAATGATGGGCATACATGCACCATTTATATATGCCGAAGCATGGGGGCATCCTCCCGCAAAAAAGTTATGCCGCACACACATGGTCGGACTTTTCCACGGGCAAGCCTCCGTCGGAATTTCGACCGTATGTACGCGGCATTAGGAGCAAAATCACTCCTCCGCCCCTGCTGCCCCAATGCTTCGGCATATTTGCTTTTTTTTTTTAACTGTGGTGGTGAAATCACCTCCTACAGCACTGGAGTCGCAGGGATCAGGCCTGTCTCTGCGAACGCTGCAGTTATGTGTGTTGTGTTTTGTAAGTGACAGTGATCGATCGATACTGCACTTGGGTGGCCTGGGCTGGACGGAGGGGCAAAACGCAGGTGCTAGCAGGTATCTGGGCTGATCCCGCTAACACTGCATTTTTGGGAACCCTAAACTGCTGGGGCTGCTAGTATAGATCTGATCAGATATTGATCTGTTCAGATACTTTACCACTAAGGGAGGTGTATGCTTCACGCGTGGGTGTTAGCGTTACTGGCACTAACCTGACGCTGCCTGGGATGTGACACAGACCCTCTCTGACGCTAAAACCTAATTGATATCACCCACCGGGCGATCAGGGGGTTAAACCTTTATTGGGTTATATACGGCGGGTGCCCTGACACTATAAAAAGCAAACTAACTAACCAGCGTCACCCGTAACACTTATATGATGATCACTGGTGAAAGGGTTAACTAGGGGCAATTAGGGGGTTAAAACCTTTATTAGATAATATATGGGGGTACCTGACGCTATAAAAACCTGCAGCGAACCTAAAAAAAATTACTGGCTACCGATCTGCATCACCGACGCTAAGACAGCGATCAGAAAAATGATCGCTTAGCGACAGTGGTGATAGGGGGTGAAAGGGTTACCTGGGGGGCGATCAAGGGGGTTAAACCTTTATTAGATAATTTATGGGGGTACCTGACGCTATAAAAACCTGCGGCGAACCTAAAAAAAAATACTGGCTACCGATCTGCATCACCAACGCTAAGACATCAATCAGAAAAATTATTGCTTAGCGACGGCGGTGCTAGGGGGTGAAAGGGTTATCTGGGGGGTGATCAAGGGGTTAAACCTTTATTAGGGGGGGTTAGGGGGCTACACTGGACCTAAAACTAAATGTAGTGACACTTTTACAGTCACAAATGTCACTGATTGCAGTGATCAGTAAATAAATGGTCACTGCAATCAGTGACACTGTGACTGGGGGCTGGGGGGTGATCTAGGGGGGCCTGGGGGGGCAATTTATGTGCCTATGTGTGCTGGTGTTAGTGTAGTGTTTGTGCACTAACCTTGATGTCTTCTCTTGTACGGCGCTCGGTATATGTGAGCGCCGCACAGGAGATGACATCACTTCCTCCTGCTTCCTCTGTCTGTGTAACATTCGACAGACAGAGGGGGCATTTCTATTCGCCGGGAGCGATCGCGGGGGGGTGGCCGGAATCGAATGGCCGTCCCCTCATGTCGGATCGCTCCCCAACGAATTCCGACCGCTCACTGTACAGAAGGGGGGTCCGATCGGACCCCCCAACTGTACAAAGGCAATCACGTATGCTCTATGTGATTGTGCCTGTCGGTGCCATTGTGCCGACGTATATATACAGTGAGCAGTCGTTAAGTGGTTAAGTAAGTAATTACTAAGAATTGCAGGCCTACAATACATAACGCCAAACTTCCATGCAAAATAATTGTACCGCTTTTGGTACATAATTCCAGACAGAATCATACCGCCAGGGAGGTTAAAGTGGTTGTAAACCCTTAGTGAAAAAAAAAACCTGCAAGACAAAGGCATAGTGAGCTAGTATGCATAGCATATTAGCTCATTATGAATTACTTACCTGAGATTGAAGCCCCTGCAGCCGTCCTCGTACACTGCTACGGCGGCCGACATCTCTCCCGGGGGTTACTTCCAGGTATCGCCGCTCTGGCGCTGTGATTGCCCGGAGCCACGATGACTTGACTCGCGCACATGCGTGCGGGAGCTGCCGGTAACGGCACACAGACTGAAGCAACGGGCACATACATGCCATTGCTTCAGTTTGCCCCAGTACGCATGTGCCGATGACATCGGCAGATGCAGGGGACAGGGGGTATCTCCTAAACCGTGCAGGTTTAGGAGATATCCGGGGTAGCTACAGGTAAGCCTTATTATAGGCTTACCTGTAGCATAAAGTGATCTGTAAGGGTTTACAACCACTTTAAAGTGCTGGGGTACATATCACAGCTATTGGACATGACGTTGGGTGCACCTGAAATTAATATGGACAGAAATCCAGACAAAACCATTTGTGCCCTAAGACTAATGTTTGTGCCTACTACAGAATCTTTTAGTCCAGTGTTTGGATTGGCAGGGTAAACACGTTTTTGTATTTCCTCATAGTACCAACTATTGACAATGGGAGCAAAATTGCAAAACATCAAGGTTGCAAAACAAAAAAAGTACCGACTATAACTTTTTGTTTTTCAAATTTGATAAGTTAATAAAATGGACTGCATATACTGACTTTACTGAGATTATCCAGGATTAAAAGTGATCTTTGGTAAATAAGAATGATTATCCCTGACTCACGATTACAGCCTTAGGGGTTCCTTCACATCCAAACTCCACCCAATTATTCTTCATCATAAGAGGACAGCTTGGTTGAAATTTCTGACATAGGTGAGATTGATGAATTTGTTGTGGATGGAGTGAAGTAGAGGTCAGTACAGTGCAACTAGTACAATAGAGGGGAAAGGTGGCGTAGTCGATTCTTACTCAGCACTATACTTCATCTGGTGTCACTTTTGATAGACTGTGAATAACGAAAGAGAGGTTGATGTTGCTATTGTCAATAGGGTGGCACAATCATGTCATTCTACACGTAGCATATTTTTAGCGCACTTAGTGTTTTCATTCCACATGCATTTTACCCTCTTTAACTTATTTGGGAAGTGCAAACTATTTGTAATGTTTTAGACAAGTTGCAAATAGTAGAGCCAAAGTATGCCTGTATAAAAAAGATAGTAAAACAGTGAAGAAGCAATAGCGCATTGTTTTCCTTGCTTCCAAATACGGTACATACACTATGTTACCAAATGTTTTGGGACGCCTGCCCTTACATGCACATGAACTTTAATGGCATCCCAGTGTTGGTCTGTAGGGTTCAATATTGGGTTCGCCCACCCTTTGCAGCTATAACAGCGTCAACTCTTCTGGGAAGGCTGTCCACAAGGTTTAGGAGTGCGTCTATGGGAATGTTTGACCATTCTTCCAGAAGTGCATTTGTGAGGTCAGGCACTGATGTTGAACGAGAAGGCCTGGCTCACAGTCTCCGCTCTAATTAATCCCAAAGGTGTTCCATTGGGTTAAGGTCAGGACTCTGTGCAGGCCAGTCAAGTTCCTCCACCCCAAATATCCATGTCTTTATGGACCTTGCTTTGTGCACTGGTGCGCAGTCATGTTGGAACAGAAAGGGGCTATCCCCAAACTGTTCCCACAAAGTTGGGAGCATGAAATTGTCCAAAATGTCTTGGTATGCTGACACTTTAGGAGTTCCCTTCACTAAGAGGCCAAGCCCAACCCCTGAAAAACAACCCCACACCATAATTCCCCCTCCACCAAATGATTTGGACCAGTGAACAAAGCAAGGTCCATAAAGACATGGATAAGCGAGTTTGGGGTGGAAGAACTTGACTGGCCTGCATAGAGCCCTGACCTCAATCCGATAGAACACCTTTGGGATGAATCTGTGTAGGCCAGTCAAGTTCCTCCACCCCAAGCTCGCTCATCCATGTCTTTATGGATTTTGACTGGTGCACTGGTCCAAACCATTTGGTGGAGGGGGGAACTCTTAAGACATCAGCATACCAAGACATTTTAGACAATTTCATGCTCCCAAATTTGTAGGAACAGTTTGGGGATGGCCCCTTCCTGTTCCAACATGACTGCGAACCAGTGCACAAAGCAAGGTCCATAAACCCGGACAATAATTCCCCCTCTACCAAATAGATTGGACTAGTGCACAAAGCAAGGTCCATAAAGACATGGGTGAGCGAGTTTGTGGTGGAGGAGGAGGACCTTAACTGGCCTGCACAGAGTCCTGACCTCAACCCGATAGAACACCTTTGGGATGAATTAGAGCGGAGACTGCGAGCCAGGTCTTCTAGTTCAACATCGGTGCCTGACCTCACAAATGCGCTTCTGAAAGAATGGTCAAACATTCCTATAGACACTCTCCTAAACCTTGTGGACAGCCTTCCCAGAAGCGTTAACACTGTTATATCTGCAAAGGGTAGCCCAACTCAATATTGAATCCTACGGACTAAGACTGGGATGCCATTAAAGTTCATGTGCGTGTAAAGGCAGGTGTTCCAATACTTTTGGTAATATAGTGTACTTTAAAAAAAAAACATAGTTTAGGCAAATAGACGGTGCACTTTGCAAGTGCAGTTGCACTCTGCAAAGGCATTTGCGCCAGAGCTTAGTAAATTAAAGAAAACTGCTGACTTCCATCCCCCAACTATGTGCAAGCAAAAATGCTGTTGTGTTCAATTTCCTGGCATGTGATTGAGTATTGAGCTCATAAACAACTATGTGTGCAGCCCCACTTATAATCCTGTATGAAAAAAGCCAGCCAACACTTAAAGTGATTAGTGATGAGCCGAACACCCCCGGGTTCGGTTCGCACCAGAACCCGCGAACGGACCGAAAGTTCGTACGAACATTAGAACCCTATTAAATACAATGGATGCGAACGTTCGAATTCTAAAGTGCTAATTATAACAACTATTATGCATGTTATTGTCCTAAAAAGGGTTTGGGAACCCGGGTTCTGCACCAGGGGACATGTATCAATGCAAAAAGAAGTTTTAAAAACGGTCGTTTTTCGGGAGCAGTCATTTTAATGATGCATAAAGTGAAAAAAAAAAATCAAATATTCCTTTAAATATCGTACCTGGGGGGTGTCTAAAGTATGCCTGTGAAGTGCCACGTGTTTCCCGTGTTTAGAACTGTCCCTGCACAAAATGACACTTCTAAAGGAAAAAAAAGCCATTTAAAACTGCTTGCGGCTTTAATGTAATGTCTGGTCCCGGTAATATGGATGAAAATCTTTAAGAAAAATGGCATAGCTACCCCATGACCCCCCCCCTACCCCAGCCCATTACCAGCCCCTTTGGGTCTTGTATGGATATTAAGGGGAACCCCGCACATAAAATAAAAAAGGCCCTATATACTCTGAACAGCCGTATACAGGCGGTGCATACAAGACAGGGACTGTAGGTTTGTTCTTATGTAGAATCTGTTTGTAATTTTGAACAGGTACATTGTTGAAGTGTAGCTCCAGCCCAAAAATCTATTTTTAAACTTTTTGGAAAACATAGGTAAGGGTTATCACCCCTGTAACATTTGTTTTGCTGTCTGTGCCCCTGTTCAGAACATTTCACCTCACTTTCCGTCCCAATGACAACTGTTTTTGAAATGTGGTGTTTTTCTTGAAACAAGGATTGCTGATAAAGCATCAGTACAGAGGAGACACCTTTCTCCCATATTTATTCTTACAGGAGAGAATTTTCCTTCCTAGTGGTAGATTTCCTCTCACTTCCTGTTGTCTTCTTGCGTTTGCAAGTAGGAGTCGTTTGTAAGTTGGATGTTTGAAAGTAGGGACCTGCCGTATATACTCTGCAGAAATAGGCCCCTTAGTTGTTGGTGTTGGCACAACACTGTAAGCACTCACAGTTACTCTTGGTTGGTGCTGGAACGCCCTGCTGTCAACTATTATATCAGGAATTTTAATTACATATAATTGTTGAACAGTGGTAGTAAAAATTGGGCCTTTGATGGTGGTGCTGGTGCCACAACACTGTAAGCCCTGACAGTTACTCTTGGTGGGTGCAGCAATGGGCCCTGCTGTGAATTATTAGATCAAGAATTGTAATTGCATGCCCCTGTTGAACAGGGGCTGAACAATTGGGCCTTAGGCACTGGTGGCACAACACTACAACCCCTCACAGATACTGTACTTGGAGCACAGCAATGAACCCTGTTGCAAAGTATTGCTTCAAAAAATGTAATGACACGCCCCTGTTAAACAGGGGCTGAAAAATTGGGCCTTAGGCACTGGTGGCACAACACTACAACCCCTCACAGATACTGTACTTGGAGCACAGCAATGAGCCCTGTTGCAAAGTATTGCTTCAAAAATTGTAATGACACGCCCCTTTTAAACAGGGGCTGAAAAATTGGGCCTTAGGCACTGGTGCCACAACACTCCAACCCCTCACAGATACTGTACTTGGAGCACAGCAATGAGCCCTATGGCAAATTATTGCTAAAAAAATTGTAATTACACGCCCCTGTAAAACAGGGGCTGAAAAATTGGGCCTTAGCCACTGGTGGCGGCACCCATAAACAAAAATGATCTTCCAAGCTATCATCATCAATCGTATCATTGAGGACTCGGAGGAGGAGGATAGCCAGTCAACATAACAGCACAGGCACTCAGCATCAGCATCAGTCTTGAAGGGATGTGACATGTTAAAATCAATTAGTCTGTTATATCAGCATCAGGTGTGTGGTAGCTGGTGGTGATCCAAGACTGGTTCATCTTGATGAAAGTCAGTCGATCAACCGAGTCGGTGGACAGGCGCACCCTGTGATCCGTGACAAATCCTCCAGCAGCACTGAATGTGCGTTCCGAAAGAACGCTGGATGCAGGACAGGCCAGTAGCTCAATTGCATACTGTGCAAGCTCTGGCCAGTGATCCATCCTCAAGACCCAGTAAGCCAGAGGATTTTCGGTGGGGAAGGTGTCCAAGTCTGACCTTGCCCCTAGATATTCCTGCACCATGTTTATCAGACGCTGGCGATGGTTGCTGGAACCGATCATACTTTGGGGCTGCGGACTAAAGAATTGTCTGAACGCATCGGTCAGACGGCCACCTTCCCCACCGCTCCTTCTTTGACTGGCCGAAGCCTCAGCAACTCGTTGTCCAGGACCAGGAGTTTGTAACCTCCCAGTCTCTGGGAACGCGTTGCACAGACCTTTCTGCAAGGCCTCCCGGAGTTGTCTCATCCTCTGCTCCCTCTGCGACGGTAACATAAGGTCCGCAACCTTACCCTTGTACCGTGGATCAAGGAGAGTGGCCAGCCAGTAATGGTCCCTCTCCTTGATCCGAAGAATACGAGGATCCTTCCGCAGACTTTGCAGGATCAGGGAGGCCATGCAGCGTAGGTTTGCTGAGGCATTCGCTCCGGAGTCCTCTGGGTCACTAAGGACGACATGATCCGCAGCCACCTCCTCCCAGCCACGTACAAGTCCACTGGTTTCTTGGGACTGTAAATCATCCCTAAAAGACTGCTGCTGATGATGCTGAGTGCCAGCCTCCACCTCCATGCTGACACAATCCTCCTCCTCCTCCTCCTCCTCCTCTTCCTGTGCGATGGGTGGGACAGAAGGAACACTGTCTGGGTAAAGGGGGCCTTGAGAGGCAAGGAAGTCCTCCTCTTCCTGCCTCTGTTCTGCCTCAAGTGCCCTGTCCATTATTCCACGCAGCGTGTGCTCCAACAGGTGGACAAGAGGTACAGTGTCACTGATGCATGCACTGTCACTGCTCACCATCCTCGTGGCCTCCTCAAATGGTGCCAGGACAGTGCATGCATCCCTGATCATGCCCCACTGGCGTGGAGAAAAAAAACCAAGCTCCCCTGACCCTGTCCTGGTGCCGTAGTCGCACAGGTACTCATTGATGGCCCTCTGCTGCGTGTGCAGCCGCTGCAGCATGGCCAACGTTGAGTTCCACCTGGTGGGCATGTCACATATAAGGCGGTTCTTGGGCAGGTTCAACTCCTTTTGCAGCTCAGCCAGGCGAGCACTGGCATTATAAGATCTGCGGAAATGCACACAGACTTTCCTGGCCTGCCTCAGGACATCCTGTAAGCCCGGGTACCTGCCCAAGAACCGCTGCACCACCAGGTTAAGGACGTGAGCCACACAGGGCACATGGGTCAGTTGTCCCTGTCGGAGGGCGGAGAGGAGGTTGGTGCCATTGTCGCAAACCACCATTCCTGGCTTAAGCTGGCGTGGCGTCAACCACCTCTCGGCCTGGCCCTGCAGAGCAGACAGGACCTCTGCCCCAGTGTGGCTTCTGTCCCCCAAACACACCAGCGCAAGCACGGCATGGCATCTTTTTGCCTGCGTACTTGCGTAGCCCCGTGAACGGCTACGGAGCACCGCTGGTTCATAGGACAAACCACAGGAAGAGGCCATGGAGGAAGAAGAAGAGGAGGGGGTGGAGGAGAGAGGTGTGTCACAACCAGTAGTAGCATTTTGGAGGCGTGGCGGTGGAACAACCTCCAACACTACTGCACCTTGTCCTGCATCCTTCCCAGCTGCCAAAAGAGTGACCCAATGGGCCGTGAAAGAAAGGTAACGTCCCTGTCCATGCCTGCTGGACCATGAGTCAGCGGTAATATGCACCTTACCGCTGACCGCCCTGTCCAGCGAGGCCAAGACATTGCCTTCCACATGCCGGTAGAGAGCCGGAATAGCCTTCCGTGAGAAAAAGTGGTGTTTGGGAACCTGCCACTGAGGAACCGCACATTGCACAAACTCACGGAAGGGGGCCGAGTCTACCAACTGAAAAGGCAGCAGTTGAAGCGCTAGCAATTTAGCCAAGCTAGCATTCAACCGCTGGGCATGTGGATGGCTGGGAGTGAACTTCTTTCGACGGTCCAGCAGCTGGGGCAGGGAAATTTGCCTGCTAGAATCGGACGTCGGTGTACTGCTAGCAGAGTGGCCGCAAGTACTTGGCTGTGACACACCTAATTCTACACCTTCATTCCTCTCAGTGCATGTTTCAGAGAGGACTGAAGTTATAGTGGGGTTGGAGATCCCAGCTGATGCGGTGCAAGGAGAGGTCCGCTTTGTTCTTTGGTGTGGGTCTTTGAGGTAGGCTTGCCAACGAGCTGCATGGCAGGTCAACATATGTCTGGTCAGGCATGTGGTACCCAAGCGGCTGATGTTTTGGCCACGCGATATACGCTTGAGACATATGTTGCAAACAGCAGCTGTGCGATCTGATGCACTAGCCTCAAAAAAGGCCCACACCAAGGAACTTTTTGAATGACGGGCAGAGGCAGCGCCCTGCACAGGCGGAGCTCTGCGGTGTGATTCCGTCAGTGTACTGCCCTTACGCTGGCCACCAAAGGGCATCCTGCCTCGTTGGAGATGTGCCTCCTCCTCATCCTCCTCCTCCTCCTCTCTCCTATTAGGCACCCACGTGGAGTCAGTGACCTCATCATCCCCTCCCTCCTCATCACTGGAGCCAATCTGGCAGTATGCTGCAGCTGCTGGAACATGACTGCCAGATTGGTGTCCTTCTTGAGCATCCCCTCTGTCTGCTCTCACGCTACTGCCTTCCTGTAGCTGGGTTTCATCATCAGACCCTTCGAAACGCTGGGCATCCTCCTGGAGCATGTACCCAACACTGTGCTCAAACAGTTCGGGGGACTCCTCAGGAGGAGGACATGGTGGGTCTAGGGAAGGAGTGACTGATGATGAGTCTGACATTGATACCAGGGAAGAGGACGCTTTGGCAGCTGCTTTGCCAGTACCCTGAGCCTGGGTGAGAGAGGATGAGGAGGAGGAGGAGGGCTTGGTCATCCACTCTACCAAGTCTTCGGCATGATGTGGCTCAACATGTCCAGCTGCCGAAAAGAAGGACAAGCGTGTCCCATGGCCATGTGCTGATGACAATGCACCGCGTCCACGACCAGCACTGTTGCCCCCAGACACAGAGCCTGCTTGCCCTCTTTTATTGCCTCCTGACTGTCTGCCTCTCCTTGTTTGCCTTCCAGACATTCTAATAGATGGCCTGCAGGGAGATGGGAAAAAAGCAATAAGGGCTACCTTCAGGTGTCCTTCTCTGTCCCTTTACTTAAGGATTTCTAAATATGGTTGAGGATGATTGCTTTTGCACAGAATAGCACAACGACAATTTCCCTGACTGTCCAAAAAACAAGGATTTCAAAGATGGTTGATGAGGAATGCTTTAGCACACTATAGCACAAGGAGAATTCCCCTCACTTTCCTTCTTTGTCCCTAGAAACAAGGACTCGCACAGTGAAAGAAACTGACACTCTCCCTACCTAGAGTTTTCTGTCCCTAGAAAAAATGTTTTTTTAAAGCACACTATAGCACAAGGAGAATTCCCCTCACTTTCCTTCTTTTTTCCTAGAAACAAGGACTCGCACAGTGAAAGAAACTGACACTCTCCCTACCTAGAGTTTTCTGTCCCTAGAAAAAATGTTTTTTTAAAGCACACTATAGCACAAGGAGAATTCCCCTCACTTTCCTTCTTTGTCCCTAGAAACAAGGACTCGCACAGTGAAAGAAACTGACACTCTCCCTACCTAGAGTTTTCTGTCCCTAGAAAAAATGTTTTTTTAAAGCACACTATAGCACAAGGAGAATTCCCCTCACTTTCCTTCTTTGTCCCTAGAAACAAGGACTCGCACAGTGAAAGAAACTGACACTCTCCCTACCTAGAGTTTTCTGTCCCTAGAAAAAATGTTTTTTTAAAGCACACTATAGCACAAGGAGAATTCCCCTCACTTTCCTTCTTTGTCCCTAGAAACAAGGACTCGCACAGTGAAAGAAACTGACACTCTCCCTACCTAGAGTTTTCTGTCCCTAGAAAATTTTTTTTTTTAAAGCACACTATAGCACAAGGAGAATTCCCCTCACTTTCCTTCTTTTTTCCTAGAAACAAGGACTCGCACAGTGAAAGAAACTGACACTCTCCCTACCTAGAGTTTTCTGTCCCTAGAAAAATTTTTTTTTAAAGCACACTATAGCACAAGGAGAATTCCCCTCACTTTCCTTCTTTTTTCATAGAAACAAGGACTCGCACAGTGAAAGAAACTGACACTCTCCCTACCTAGAGTTTTCTGTCCCTAGAAAAATTTTTTTTTTAAAGCACACTATAGCACAAGGAGAATTCCCCTCACTTTCCTTCTTTTTTCCTAGAAACAAGGACTCGCACAGTGAAAGAAACTGACACTCTCCCTACCTAGAGTTTTCTGTCCCTAGAAATTTTTTTTTTTTAAAGCACACTATAGCACAAGGAGAATTCCCCTCACTTTCCTTCTTTTTTCCTAGAAACAAGGACTCGCACAGTGAAAGAAACTGACACTCTCCCTACCTAGAGTTTTCTGTCCCTAGAAAAAATGTTTTTTTAAAACACACTATAGCACAAGGAGAATTCCCCTCACTTTCCTTCTTTTTTCCTAGAAACAAGGACTCGCACAGTGAAAGAAACTGACACTCTCCCTACCTAGAGTTTTCTGTCCCTAGAAAAAATGTTTTTTTAAAGCACACTATAGCACAAAGAGAATTCCCCTCACTTTCCTTCTTTGTCCCTAGAAACAAGGACTCGCACAGTAAAACACACTGACACTCTCCCTACCTATCCTTCTCTTTCCCTAAACTAAAGGAATCCAGGTTAAGCAAGAAAGAAATAAATGTCACTGTCCCTGCCTATGCTTGTCTTTCCCTGCTCCGGAACACACTACACTAGGCCGCCGTGCTGGCGGCCTTTTATAGTGTGGGGCGTGTACTAAACACCCTCAGCAATAATTGGCCACAGGCATCCTGCCTGTGGCCAATCATTGCTCTCCTCGCTGCCGGCGCTGTGATTGGCCAAGCATGCGGGGTTACAGTGCATGCTTGGCCAATCACAGCGCCTGGATGACACTGCGATGGCGTAGTGCATTGTGGGCCGTTCGCGTCACTCGAATTTGGCGCGAACGGCCCAAATCGTTCGATCTTCGTCGAACGATCAAACAGCCGATGTTCGAGTCGAACGTATGTTCGACTCGAACACGAAGCTCATCCCTAAAAGTGATTGTAAAGTCTCGTTTTTTTTTTCTAAAAAAAAGTCTGCACTCCTTGTAGTGTCTCCTGACCCCCTACAACATCTAACAAGTGTATCATATTCATGTGTAATTGTATTAGCCATGTCTCTTTCATGAATTTCTTTATTGTTTGTTATTTATTTTTGAGCTTTAATTGCTAATTGTATATACTATAATAAATTTATATTTTTTATATTTACCGTATATTGGTTTTTGGTGCTATATCACCACTAGGGCCTTGAAAATCCCATAAGGGGGAACCTTGCTCTCTGTATATTGTACACAGGGATGTTGGCCCAGCCCCTAGTCCTCTCTATCTCTAACTTTTCTCTGTAACGATTCTACAACTGCCAAAACTGCTGGTATTGCGTTACCAGACGCTGCTTTATTATGCATGGGAGAAAAAGAAACCCTGGACTGCCGCACTCTGTATAGACAGTTATTTATTCCAAGATTTCAGGTAAAAAATCCAAATTCAAAATAAATCCATAAATCCAAAACAACAAATGCAGATGGTGTGCATGCAGGGAAGGGTGGCTAACGCGTTTCACGTCACGAATTGACGCTTACTCATATGCTATGAGTAAGCGTCAATTCGTATCCCTCTCTGCTTACTCCCATAATCAGGACCCCAGCCCCAGCTGGTTTTCAGGATCTGAGGTCCAAGGTTTTTTTCAGGCCCAGTACTTTCTAATAAATGAACAATAGGCTTCTAGACAACATATCCCAGATGACCCAGGATTTGCGGGATTGTCATTCTGGTGCAAACTGCAGCTAACCCACTTTCTCGGCTTTCTCGGCTGCTTACCCTCAGAATCTTACCGTGTTCGAGCTACTGTGCATAGAGAAATCTCTGCTACGTCATGCGGGGTCTCAGACCTATCAACTACTTGTCACCCCCCGATCTTTTGACTGCCATATATCTTCAAGTGGGAGAGAGATTTGGGAGTAAACTTTTTGGACAAACCGGTAGAGAGAATTTTGAAGTTCTCTTACAAAACTTCTATTTGCGCCAAGCACCAAGAATCAGGGTTCAAGGTGCTGACCCGATGGTATCACACACCTGCCAAGATTCATAAGATGTTCCTTGATTGCTCAGATTTTTCCTGGAGGTGTGGGGAGGAGAGTGGTTCCCTTCTCCATATCTTCTGGTCTTGTAGTCGCCTACAGTCATACTGGACAGACGTACATCATATTACCCCTATGATTCACGGACTGCGATCTACCGATAGAGCCTGCACCTTTTCTTTTTGCATCACCACTGTTTTTTCCAGTAGGGCCTGTAGACGCTCTATCCTACCACTATTGATCACTGCATTCCCCTCTTTTGGAAGCAGACGCAGGCACCATCTATAGCCGTTTGGCTGAAAAAAAGTGAAGGAAATTAATGAGTTGGAGGACCTGGTGGCCACGAAATGAGGCCTTCGGGAGAGATTCCACAACAAATGGTTCTACTGGCACGAATTTGTATACTCTGAGGATTACAAGGCACTGCTGACTTGAATCATACAAACTGGAGACGACACCGCTGGGTTTTGCTTGTTCCGGGCGGGAAAGCGGATTGAGTGGTTCCCTCTTTTCTTTGCCCTGTCTCTTATGCTCCCCACCCTCCTTTTTTTTTGTTTTGTTTTGTTTTGTTTTAGTGACCCTTTTTTGCCATTCTTTGACTTATGGTTTTTACCAGATAAAATACCACAAGGGATGCAGAGTCTCTTTACTTAACCAGACTAGGTCATTTTTTTCTATATGTGTATCTTCCTCCTTGACCTGCCAGTATTTTTCTAGTACTGAGTCTCATTTATATATGTATGTTTTCTGGACTTGCATGCCATATGGTTTCTGTATTTTCTGTGTGTTTTCTTCTAAAATCAAGTATTGAGAAAAAAACAGCAGCAACTTTTGACTCTGAAGCCTCGTACACACGGCCGAGATTCTCGTCGAAAAAAAACATGTTGTTTTTTTCGACGAGATTCTTGGACAAGAAAATTGTCCCGGCCGAGTGTACACACGCTCGATTCAAAGAACCCGCGGTTCTTTGAATGGAGCGTACGCGGTGACGTCATCGACTACGACGAGCATGCGCTCGTCACATTCGATGCCGTCGCCGCCATCTTGGTATACCCTACGTATGCCTAGGAAGCTACCGTGCATGCGTCAAATTCATTTCGAACATGCGCGGGCTTCCGGGAGGACAGGTAAGTGTACACACACTCACTTTTCTCGTCGAGAAACATGCCGATGAGAATCTCGACGAGAAAATAGAGAGCAGGATCTCTATTTTCTCGTCGAGATACTTGTCGCTTTTCTTGACGAGAAACCATACACACGAACGAGTTTCTCGGCAAAAAATCTCTGCCAGCAAGTTTCTTGCTGGTTTTTGCCGAGAAACTCGTTCGTGTGTACGAGGCTCCAAGGTCTGCTGCACACATTTCCTGTCATAGTTAATTTGCTGAATTTGGCAACAGATATTTAGAGGTGGCCATAAGAGGGTAAACAAAATTGGAAGATGCCTTTATCCTGGTCATGACTAGAAATGAGTTTTGGGTTCTGGTCAATGGGGGGTTCGGCACAATTTCTAGCTATTCAGTGTTCACTGGACAGGCAAATGAAGTGGTCATATTTGGGTTGCTCGCCCACACCAAACCTCTGGCTGCTGAATTGTGGGAGCATGCCACTTTTTTTTTTTGCATGGAGATCCCTTCTTAAAATCCATACTAGATCCAAAGAGCCTTTCAAAAAGAAATCCGGGGGATCGTGATCATGGAATGATCATGGAATGATGACCCTGAACCTGAGTGATGACTCAGGTTCAGGGTTATCAACCCATGATCACGATCCCCCGGGGGTCATTCACAGTGAAACTGTATCAACTTTTTATTGAATAAATTATTTTTCATTATATCCTCCATATGCAACTTTTGCATTAATGCAATAATATCGCATGACAGTTCCTCTGTGAATGGTATGCTGGTGTCCAGACTCTTTGTCTTTGTTTTTGATTGTGTATTTGTTTTGTTGTGTGTGTTTTTATGTTTTCTGTTTGCTTTTATAGCACCATCTTTTGGGGTTTCTTTCATCTTCCGGAAAGGAGCTCTTTAAAAGTATTGTGATTGAAGCTGTCTTAACACTTAAATATTTATAGTCGCATCTTGAATTATTGCATTGTACTCCCTTGTGGAATTAATAAACTTTGTACTTTTTTAGAATCATAATCTAGACTAAGACCCTCTGTTGCGGAAGTAGCCGCTTTCTGACCTCGGTAGAGGTACCTGGGTCTTCTTTTGTATGCAAACATTACATATACTGTGTGTGTGTGTGTATGTATGTGTGTGTATATATATATATATATATATATATATATATATATATATATATATATATATAATTTTAGCAGTAGTAAGCAATCCTCCCACCTCACTTACTTTTATTCTTAAGGGCGGAGCTGGGTGACAAAGGAGCCAACAGGTGTTGGGGTTACTCTTTACGTTGTCCCTCCATACCAGACCATACTTTACATATCTGTGTTAAAATGGGAGTTGTATATCTTGGACAACAGGGAGATCTCCGTTTCATAATTATTAGATCTGTTTTTGTCCACCTTGGAGCCTTGGGTGTTCTCAACCATCTTTGTGTGTTCCAGCTCCTCCCGTTCCCTTCTCCACTATATAAATTATTAAATGCATTTATAAAATCCAACAGTGTTAATGAGAACCACTCATAATGAACGCAGGAGGTATGTAGATCCAGGAGCTCAGCACAGATATCTCACCAAAAAGGGTCCTTCCAGAGATATAACCTTGTCAGGTGGTTTAACTCTCCAGTGTTTATCAAAAGCTGAAATATCAATTCTGGATGGACTGACCCTTTAAAAGTTACACAAAATGTAAATACTCAAAGTCACTGATATTTTTATTATATTAATACTTTGGATAGCTACTTCTGCCAGGCTAAACATCCTCTAGGGAACTCAATTGTAAGGTAAGAATTTGCACTAAATTTCTCTAAAATCCTCAGTGACCTGTAGAATCACTGTTCTTCTCTACCTCAAAGAATCACTTTAAAGCGGAGGTCTGTCCACCCTACGAAAAATGTATAGTCAGCAGCTACAAATATTGCAGCTGCTGACTTTTAATATATGGACACTTACCTGTCCAGAGAGCCCGCAATGTCAGCGCCCCAGCCGATCTTTGGATCAGCTGTCTGGTGCAGCCGCCGCCATTGCCGGTAAGGGAACCCGGCAGTGAAGCCTTTGGGTTTCACAGCTGGTTCCCTACTGCACATGCGCGAAGCGTGCTGTGCTTTCTAATTGGCCCGGCGGCAGAGGAAGGAAGAGGGGGGCCGAGCTTCACTGCGGCACCGTCTCCGGAAGTGGGGAAGGGAACCTGTCAAAAACAAGTTCCTGTTCCCCCCTCCCCCCTGAAAGGTGTCAAATGTGGCACCGGAGGGGGGAGGAAACGAATAAGCAGAAGTTCCAGTTTGGGTGGAACTCTGCTTTAACTTGCTACCTGTGCAATGTCACTGAACTTACCACAGCAATCTGTGGGGTTGATTAGAAGGATTATGTAAAAGATTTAGACCAGCAACTGTCATTCCTGTGGACAACATTGTGCAGGAATCCAGTACCTGCTGATAGCGCTCTGTCTGCATAATCAGAAACAAAAGCTTCTGTCAGCGTAACCAAGTAGTCTCCTATAACAGAAAACCCACAGGAATGTCTACTCATCAGAGAAGAATTAGTAGCATCACCTACAGCAGAGGTTCCCAGAATCTGGTTTAGAACCACAAGTTCTTGAATGTGATTTGCAGTACACTAATATGCTTGGGCTTATTTAAAAAAATAGAATCTCAGAATCTCTCTTTCTGTGCTGTGCTGGACACCCTACTGTTCAACATTGCTTAGTGCTACTTAAAGTGGCTACTTAAAATGTTGAGTAATCCCTAGGCAGGAGAGAAGTAGCTGTATAATGCTGCCTGTACACATCTCAACTACTGTATATGGGCTATATGTTCTGTGAAGTTTAGCATCCATGGTAAAAGCATATATCCTACACTGACATTTGAGGAGTCACATCACACCCTTATCTGCTGATCACCTCCAAAAATAAATACAGTATGTAATTTATATTAGCAAAATATTAAGGTAGTCAAGCAAATCAATATCAGCAAGAAGACACGACAGAAAGTGGGGTTGGTTGTTTGTCAGAACCATATGTAGGTTGGTCCTTTTCCCTCAGTGAGCCTGGTGCCTTTTTGTGCCGTGATGGAAAATTGAGCAGTGCACATATACTATTACCAAATGAGATTTATCAATATGTGACATCTTTGATGTTTGTGGCTTTTGTTGGCTGGTTTATTATCATATTTTATTTGATATTTTTATGCTTTGTTTGATTATTTATTGAACCTCTGGTTTATATGTTTTTTGACACACCCTTATAAGCTAGAACTCACACCCCATGCTTTATTATATTCTTTTAATCATTGGGATTGTTTTACATCCTCAGATTTTAAAGGTTTTTCAGCTATTTTTTGAGTTGTTGTAAGTTCTTCTTGCTGATGTTGATTTGTTTTGCTACTTAAAATTTTGCTAATATGAATTATATTAATGGTAAAAGCAGTAACCACTTCAACAGCGGGCCAAACATTATATATATTTTTTTTTATCAGAGGCCCAAAAAAATAAAATGGTGGGTGGGTGTTTTTTTGCAATTTTGTTTGGAAAATATACACTTTAATGAATTTTATTGCATAACATCCCCTGTGATAACATGGGCCATGACAGGTCCTCTTTACGGAGAGACCTGGGGTCTATTAGACCCTGGATCTCTCCTCTGGCCTCTAATGCAGCTGATCAGACACAGATTGGTCTGATCGGCTGCTTCCCTGGCTGTTGGCAGGTAAACAAAGAACTGAAACCAGAAGTGATAAAATCCTTGTCACTTCCAGTTTCTGAGGTCACGGAGAGGAAGGAACAATATCCGTCCCTCTCTCTCTGTGTAGCGCAGCCAATGCTGCTGGTCAGAGCTGACCCCTTTCTGCCCCACGCACGCATGCGGGAGCCGCCTGTCACGGCACGATCTCCTTTAGAAATGGCACGATCAACGTTTCTAAAGTGCGCCTGCGCTGTTATCTACGGCGCATGCGCCGTAGACATCGGGGCCCGTCTCTTTTGTAAATATCTCCTGAACCGTGGAGGTTTAGGAGATATTTTGAGAACCTATAGGTAAGCCTTAATCTAGGCTCACCTGTAGGTAAAAGTGGTTGTAAAGGGTTTACAACCACTTTAAAGAAAGTTCATTTACAACAGGTTTTCACATGCAGTCTCCAACATCACTTCAAAACACAAAGCAAATATTCAGTCCCCTGGCTTTCTCTTCAAGCACTGCTGATCTGACCTTAGGCTTAGGCCTTTCATCTGTTTTCACACTGGCAGAAATACTCACAGGCATCAGTCTATTCAGGACTGAGACACACACCTCTAGAGTGTGTACACACAGGCTGCTTCCTTGCAGCCACATGGACTCCTGAGGAGAATGAAGCCCTGAGCTATAGTCATCACTCTTACTAGAAGGCCTGCGCACACCTGCACAGTCAGGATGCTGGTTTCTATCAAAATGTGGACCCAGGGTTGGAGGCATCCTCCCACCCAATACTCTACACAGCTTCCATGCTCCAGAACCCATACCAGGGCTACTTTTCTCCCAATGCATCACACATGCTGGACTCCCTCTACTTTGATGGGTGAGAGTGCTTGGTGGCACCAAATCCTTTCTTCACAGTGACACAGAGCAGCCCTGTCACAGTCCGTTAGTTCAGATACAGTATTGACAACTTTTTGCTACCAGCAAAATCCTGGGTAAATCTTATTCTTTACTTGCCTTACTTTAGAGAAATTTCCTCTCACTTTCTGTTGTGTCTGAGACAGAAGGATACTTTCTCCTTGGAAAAAATAACTCTTCCGTGTTACTTTAAATGTTGTAATTATAGTAAGTAACTTTAATGTTTTTCGAATCTTGCACATTGGGTTTCATCCTATACTAAATGTTTATTTGTAAAAAAAATTGTTTATATAATAAGTAAAAGAGACATGTTAAATATTAAAAAAATCAAATAAATACACAATCTTATAAACATTATATAAGTAAATAAAGTGTATAGTGCTGTGCTACTAACACATGTGCAAAAATATGCAATAAACTTATGTGCAAATATGTTGCTGTTAAATAATGCCTTATTTAAAGCGCATTGATATATCAATGTCCTTAGCAAACCATCAATCTGTAAATTTACAAGATACAATAAAAAAAAAAAGGCCTCTGAGCAAGCTCCCAAGCATTTATCTTCTTCCTCAGCCACCTTCTGGGTGCCCCTCCGAGGAATTGGCTGAAGTCAGATATGAATTTATAACTCCAGTGACTGACCCTTCTTTTTTATCCTCTGGAAGTATTTCCAAAGGCAGGCAGGAGTAATCAACTGCCAAACTTAGGGAAACCCTACCAGACCTAGGAAACTGATCGTTACCCAATTGAGTACAGCAGAACAATTAAAAATTTTTATTTAGCCTAATGCCCTGTACACACGACCCGAATATCGTATGACAGATCGTACGACTTTTTTCGTTTAATAGTCGCAAGTAAAATTAAATAGGTTATTAAAGTCACGAAAATTCTCGTACGTCAGAAAAAAAAATCGGAAGTGATGTCATGTGTTGTAATGTATTTGTATTGTATTTTCGGGCGACAACTGTACTGACTAAAGGAAAATCGTACGATCTGGTATCGTACGAGGAAAATTTTCGTGCATGTCCAATAAAATAATATCGGATGAACTGTCATGATCGGCTCTCGAAAGCTCTGTACTAACGATCCGATTATCGTACGATACTTCCTCGGACGACATTTTTCGTACGATATTCGGATCGTGTGTACAGGCCATAAGGCAGGGTACTTCATGTGTCTTTACTCTGAAAATGTAAAGGAAACAAGCCATAAGGCAGTTAACATTTTCAACAGAAGGCCAGCAATGGCAGCCCCTATAACCAAAAGAAGAGAAAAAGGGTCAAACTGGAGCTATGATTGCTGGATTCCACTGTAATAAATCTACTTATGGTGGTAGTAAACTCAGGAGAACAAATTCACAGCAATCATAAGGCCACAAAGCTAAACATTTTCCAACACACTGCAGTAGCAATTATCCTCATAGCATGTT
The DNA here is from genome assembly GCA_029206835.1 of Rana muscosa. NCBI lineage: Eukaryota > Metazoa > Chordata > Amphibia > Anura > Ranidae > Rana > Rana muscosa. The sequence continues at coordinate 143,101,890 of CM055126.1, read as the reverse complement.
TCTCACTGTTTTTGCAGCTTTGTATCTCTTGTATCTCTTCCAGCCAAAGCTGGGGCCATATATGCGGTTGTCTTCCGATTCTTCCTAATGTTTATTTCCGCTCTTTCTCCATTCTCCCAGCCATAATATCGCACATGTGCCGTAACTATAAACCAAGCCCTGTTTTTGTTATTGGTTACCATGGCAATGCAGTGGAGTGATGCTGAGGGGGGCACGGCACCTGTATGTATCAGGGGGAAATATGTGCATGCACAATTGACGTCATTGCAACAAACAGTAGGCAAAATCCCCTTGAATGGTGCCGGCTGTAATGCTCTAAAACAGTGGTCCCCAAACTTTTTGGCACCAGGGACTGATGTTATGAAAGAAAATTGTTCCAAGGCCCGAGGGAGGGGGGTGGGGGGCGCTATGTGGATTGGGGGTAGGGGGGGTTATGCTTTTTTTTGCGGACAATTTGTCGGAGCAATGGCTGGTTGATATGGTGTCAGGATGATTGAAGCACATTATTTCTATTATTACATTGTAATATAAAATGGAATAGTTCACCATAATGCAGAATCTGCCACTAGATGCAGCGTGTCACTTGCCATGTCACCTGTCACCAGATGCGGTTTGTCACTTGCCACGTTGCCTGCCACCAGATGTGGATTGTCTATTCCCTCCCACTGACACCAACGATGGGGGAACTATTCCTCCCACTGACATCAATGATGGGGCACTATTCCTCCCATTGACACCATTGAAGGGCCACTATTCCTTCTACTGACCGCAATTATGGGGCACTATTCCTTCCACTGACACCAATGATTGGGGCACTATTCCTCCCAATGACACCAATGATGGGGGCTCTATTCCTCCCAATGATGGGGCACTATGCCTCCCAATGACACCAATGATGGGACACTATTCCTCCCAATGACAACAATGATGGGGCACTATTCCTCCCACTGACACCAATGATGGGGCACTATTCCTTCCACTGACACCCATGATGGGGGCACTATTCCTCCCACTGACCCCCAATGCCAAAGATGCACTGTTTACTCCCACTGACGCCATGAAAATTTCAGTCCAGCCCCCCTGAAGTCTGAAGGACCGAAAACTGGCCTTTTGTTTAGAGACCCCTGCTCTCGTGGATTGTATATTTTATTGTTATATTATGAAAACCACAGGAAGAGTGGAAGTTTAGTGGAAAAACTAAAATACTAATATTTAAGATGGAAAAGAACAGCGTTCCTATAGAATATAGAAAGCCAGGGTCTGACTCAGACCACCAGGCTCTGCCTATAATTAAGATTGCATTTTTTGGAGGACTGGCCCTTTCAAAGGCGAAGGAAAAATTAGCATATACCCAACATTCCTTATAGGAAAAAAAGTACATTTTGGCACACTTGTGCCATTTTCAGACCCAGGAACATTTCTGGAGACACATCTGTAAAACTGGAGTGTCCTTGGAAATCAGGGACAGTTAGCAATTATACCTTCACTTATTACAGTAGATGGTGTGAGCTTCTAAATAGAGGGAGGCACTTAGGTCATCAGCATGGAAAATAAACAGAACAACTGTTGACTGAAGATCCCCAGGCACATTAGGTCTGCACTTTGTGTAGAAGTTTTCTTTTTTTCCTGTTTGGTTTGTTTGAGTAAACAGCCCCTACCAGGCCTGAAGAAAATTGGTTCCTTTGCGTGACAGGGCCCTAGGCTGAAACGTGGGAGAAAGGCAAAACACAATGCTCATTGATATTCATGAGGAGTATGGAAGTTTGTGCAGTGCAAGCTGTAGGATCACACTGAGCAGAAGTTCACCAGTCTCCTTTCACTAAGAGGTTTCCTCACGGCCTTCCTGTCATTTATTTCTCCGTCTGTTTAGTGAGATGCCAACACACAGTGTGACTTACAATTGCCACACAATCGTTTCCATACTGTGATAGTCTCCTTAACATAATTTACTCATTTTGGGAGGATAATGTCCATTTTGCTATTATTGTTAAAATCATTTGATTTATTTTTTTGTTCAGAGCAATTACAGATAATTGTTCTTGCTTGCTGTAGGAATCTAAATCAACCCATTTCCTCACTGACAGATTGACTGTGCAGAACAAATAGAAATGCAGTGTATATTAAAGTGGCTCACTAGTTGCCTTGCAGTACTGTAGGTCGGTAGTTGTCTTGTAGTGCTGTGCTCGGTGTTTGCCTTGCAGGACTGTAGCTCTGTGGTTGCCTTGTAGGACTATGGCTCAGTGTCTGCCTTGCAGTACTGTGGATCTGTGGGTACCTTGCAGTTCTTGCAGTGCAGTGGCTTAGTGACTGTTTTGCTGTACTGTGGCCCGGTGGATGCATAGCAGTACTGTACTCCGGTGGTTGCCTTGCAGTGCAGTTGCTCAGTGGTTGTCTTGCAGTACTGTGGCTCAGTGGTTGTCTTGCCGTACTGTGGCTCAGTGGTTGCCTTGCAGTACTGTGGCTCAGTGGTTGTCTTGCAGTACTGTGGCTCAGTGGTTGCCTTGCAGTACTGTGGCTCAGTGGTTGTCTTGCAGTACTGTGGCTCAGTGGTTGTCTTGCAGTACTGTGGCTCAGTGGTTGCCTTGCAGTACTGTGGCTCAGTGGTTGCCTTGCAGTACTGTGGCTCAGTGGTTGCCTTGCAGTACTGTGGCTCAGTGGTTGTCTTGCAGTACTGTGGCTCAGTGGTTGTCTTGCAGTACTGTGGCTCAGTGGTTGTCTTGCAGTACTGTGGCTCAGTGGTTGTCTAGTAGTACTGTGGCTCAGTGGTTGTCTAGCTGTACTTCGGCTCAGCGGTTGTCTTGCAGTACTTTTGCTCAGGGGTTGCATTGCAGGCTTGGTGGTTGCCTTGTAGTGCAATGGCTCATTGGTTGCATTGCAGTACTGTGGCTCAGTGGCTCCCTTGCAGTACAGTTGCTCAGTTGTTGTCTTGCAGTACTGTGGCTCAGTGGTTGTCTTGCAGTACTTTGGCTCAGCAGTTGCATTGCAGGCTCGGTGGTTGCCTTGCAGTGCAGTGACTTGGTGGTTGCATTTCAGTACTGTGGCTCAGCTGTTGCCTTGCATTGCAATGGCTCGGTGGTTGTCTTGCAGTGAAGTGGCTCAGTGGTAAACTTGCAGTATTGTGGCTCACCTATTATCAATATTCAGCACTTTTATACGCACCAGCACTTTTCACTTATTGAAGATCTATAGACTGTTATTTGCACAAATATATATTTTATTATTTTTATATACCGTATATACTCAAGTATAAGGCCGACACAAATATAAGCCGAGGCACCTAATTTTACCACAAAAAAATGGGAAAACGTATTGACTCGAGTATAAGCCTAGGGTGTCCATCTGCATGCCTCACTTTGCCTCACTGTGTCCATGTGCATGCCTCACTGTGTCCATGCCTCACTGTGTCCATGCCTCACTGTGTCCATGACTAGACTGACGTTTAACATGGGAGTCTATGGAAGGGGTGCCCGGCTTTGAAAAATTGGTGCTTCCCGACCGTAGGTCCCTCAGACAACAAACTTTGCACACTTGTAATGGGGCTACATGTGTGGCAAGTTCCAGGTCCAGAGTACCTACGACCGGCCGGTACCAGTTCCCCAAAGTCACCAGAGAAATTACAGTTTAACATGGGAGTCTATGGAAGGGGTGCCCGGCTTTGAAAAATCGGTGCTCCCCGGTCAACAAACTTTGCACACTTGTAGTGCAAGAGCAGGGCTACATGTGTGCCAAGTTTGGGGTCCAGGTGACCTACGGCCGTTCGTTACCGGGTTCCCAAAGTCCAGGAGATCAGGCGCAAAAAGGTGACTCGAGTATAAGCCGAGGGGGGCATTTTCCGCACAAAAAATGTGCTGAAAAACTCGGCTTATACTCGAGTATATACAGTATTAATTTTACTGATTGCCCTCCGGCACCATATCTATTTGCACTTTATTTTTGGTTATCATTGGATTTTAAGCACCTGTTTGATATATGATATTTTAAGGAATTTAAACATATGAATACTATCAGCTTTTACTATATGCAATTTTATTTTACTTATGTCATATACTAGCACCTTATTATTTATTGTGGAGCGCAACACCACCTTTTGATTTTTGACACTGTTGCTCGCTTGTTGCCTTGCAATGCAAAGGCTCATTGGTTGTCTTGCAGTACAGTGGCTCAGTGGTTTTCTTGCAGTACCGTAGCTTGATTTTGTCTTGCTTTCCTGGGGTTCAGTGTTTGCCTTGCAGTACTGTAGCTCAGTGATTGCCCTGCACTACTGTGGCTCAGTGGTTTCCCTGAAGTACTGTGGCTCTTTGTTTGTTTGTCTTGCAGCACTTTAGAATGCTGGTTGTCTTGCAGTACTGTGGCTCAGTAGTTGCCTTTCAGTGTCGTGGCTGGGTAGATTTCTTGAAATGCTCTAGTTCAGTAACTGCCTTGCAGTGCTGTGGCTGGATAGCTTTTTTGAAAAGTGTGGGTCCTTCGCGCTATCAAGTGAATAATCTAATCTAAATAATAATGGGGATGAAAACTGCTGCTAGACCTAAAAGCCCTGTACACACGATCGGTTTTACCGATGAAAACAGTCCGATGGACTTTTTTCATCGGACAAACCGATCGTGTATGGGACCCATCAGTCTTTTTTCCATCGGTTTTAAAAAATAGAACATGTTTTAAATTTTTCCGATGGATCAAAAACCGATAGCAAATTCTGATCGTCTATGGGCAAGTCCATCGGATAAAAAACCCACGCATGCTCAGAATCAAATCGACGCATGCTCAGAAGCATTAAACTTCATGTTTCTCGGCTCATCGGAGTGTTTTACGTCACCGCGTTTGGAACGGCCGGTTTTTTGACTGATGGTGTGTAGGCAAGACTGATGGAAGTCAGCTTCATCGGATTTCCGATGGAAAAAAACATCGGATTAGACTCCATAGGATATCCGATCGTGTGTACAAGGCTTAAGTGTACACAGTGCACAAAAATTGGTAATAATAAAAAGATGATAAGCGCAACTTTCTATATAAATAACTACAATCACATGTGTATGCTAAACTAACTTATAAATAAAACGCACAGATCAACTGTGTAAATCAACAATGTGACAAATAGTGCAAAATAATGCAAACCAAGCACTATCAATAGTGTAAGATAACTGTGCAAATAAGCAATAGAGTCCAGATAACTAGTAAACAGAGTGCTAAAAATCCATAATGTAATAAATTCCACAATTTATAAATGTAAACAAATGGATAAAGTGCTGCAGTGACTGTGATAAATGTAATGTTGAGAACGTGTCTTCTATATGAAATCTTCGTGACTGCCACTTAATGCTCACTGGACTCTTACCTCAGTAAGAAGTATGTATAGCCTTAACGATCTCCTTAGCTAGAGAGTAGGGGTGAATTTCCCGATCGTTTCTTCCACTAGTAGCAGGTGGTATCTCTCTGTCACTGCAGCACTTTATACATTTGTTTACATTTATATATTGAGGACTTTATTACATTAAGGATTTTTAGCACTCTGTTCACTAGTAAGGATGAGCTCCGGCGTGTTCGCATAGTACACGTGCAGAGCCCGCCAGGAAGACGGCACCGTGCTGCGCTAATGACAGGCAGGGAGACATTTCCCGATGCTCGGCTGCAGAGATCGGGAAATGTCTCCCTGGCTGTGATTAGCGCAGCGTGGTGCCGACTTCCTGGCGGGCTCTGCACGTGTACTATGCGAACACGCCGGAGTTCATCCTTATTCACTAGAGTTATCTGGACTCTTTATTGCTTATTTGCACAGTTATCTTACACTATTGATAGTTGGTTTGCATTATTTTGCACTATTTGTCACATTGTTGATTTACACAGTTGATCTATGCGTATTATTTATAAGTTAGTTTAGCATACACATGTGATTGTGGATAGATTTCTTGCAGTGCTATGGCTCTGTGGCTGCTTTACATCGCCGGAGTCCAGAAGTTCATTCCCTGTTGGTACTTTTTGAAGTTGGCATGGTTTTGCTGTTGTTTGGGTTTCTATTAGTTGCTCTGGTTTCCTCTCACAAAGCAAAGACATACTACTATATATCTAAACCTTAGGGGTTTTCTAGTATCCTATAGTTGGGGTATTGTAATTACAAAAAGTTATTTTCATTTCATTAGATTTGGAGCTGTCATTAAAATAGTCTTGGTAACTCTTGGTTCTTCCTGTCATGAAGGCCATTGTTTAGGCACTTCTTGTTGTAGGGTGACATCTGTCTCCCGCATGTACACCTGCATTGTCACCTTGTCATGTGCACCCCTGATGGAAAATTCAATTGGCCAACACACTATGCAGGGATGGTCCACCACTGTCAGGAAGCTGGTGCAAAGCAATGATGTGTAGCCAACACAGTGCTTGATGGGGTGTTTGATTTCGACAGTCTCTAGCTAAAAACAACCTTTTTTTCACTGTATTACATTTATGGTAATACATAAAATCCAACCTATTTGTTAATGGTAGGTTGACTTTGTCCTTTTAATCACTTTTAATTGTATTAATGACCATAAACTAGTTGAAATTGAAACTGTCTAGGTGTATGGCCAGCATAAAGTTGTTTCTTGCCATTTGTGTAATAATGATGTGGTCACTTTTCTTCTTGTGACACATACATCTGTTTTATAGCTTATCCTTTGCGGCCAATACCCAGCCTTTAGACCTGCTCAGGAATCACAGCAGGGAGCAGCATATAACTGGCTGGAAATTTCCAACCCAACCAGTTGACTTTTTCTTTCTACTTTTCTGACCCGAGATTGAGATTGTTTCTTACACAATTTTCTGTACATGTGTCATAGGGGGGTATCATAATTGTTTACATTGGACAATAATCAGTCACTTTGACCAACAAAAAAAAATTCCCTTTGCAGACATTAGACTTGAGGGGAGGAGTATTCTGTCCAAGTTTATCCTTGTGCTGGTTAAAATTGTACTGCTCTTATAAAGCAGTTGTTCTGATGGGAGTTAAACCATATGTTTGACCAAAAAAGAAACTATAAGGCATGAGAGAGAGAGAGAGAGAATGGTCACATATAAAAAGCATCCTGGCATACCTCTTAAAGCATATAAATAGGCAAAAAATAAAAAAAAAACACAGACTCCATGTTTTATCCCTTTAAAATGACATGTTGATCTGTCAAATATACCAGTGAGATCCTAATTTCATGTTTAAGCTGCCAACCCTTCATCTGCTGCACTAAAAACCCCAGGCAATGTTGTCATATCTGTCCAATTCTCCTCTGCAGGACTACAGAACGCCTCATTCGCTCATTATCTTCATTACATAGGGGGAGTTGTGCTACAATCCAGTAGGGCTAATAACACTGCAGAGGCAGAGTTGTCAGCTAACATTGAATTTCTGGAAGAATTAACAGGTATTTTTTGTGTTTTCAGATTTTTTAAGAGACAAATGGAAGGGAAATGTGCATGTATTACAAATATATGTTTTCTTTTTAGGCTTCATGTACACAGGACGTTTTAAAACCTCTTCTGAACACTGGAACTTGACAGCTAGTAACCGAGGTTTAAAAACGTCAGTTTTGCTACTTTTACATACCGTGTTTATGCGCGTCTAGTGGCGTTCATGAGCGTTTGCGTTTAGAAGCGTTTTTTTACAGATAACCTTAGTAGACCCTCCCAAATGGCCACAATGCAGGAAATCTCTCTCTCTTTTTCTTTCTTTCTTTCTCCGGGTGGGGATGCGATCTACCCACCAGCTGTCTGTGATTGATGGGTAGATCGCAGCGGAACTCCCAAAAGCCTCCATACATAGTAAAAATTTGCAAACTCCTATTAAATTTTATATTATAGAAATAATAATCATATTATATATATATATATTACTGCCGACCTTTATTGAACATGCTACAGGATAACATAATGCCATCTCTCTTAAACAAAGATGGAGAGTTCCCATCTTATTTTCCACATGACGGGGCACTACCTTATTATGATATCAGCGTATGGTGATGGTTGAATCAACAGTTGCCGCGGCCCTGTGGGATGGCCTGTGAGATCCCCTGATATTTCTCCACTCTACTTTCACTTGTGCGGTCACTTAAAAACTATGGTGCACAAGGAAAAGCTTAGAAACATGGATAATTTAAAGGAATGCATTCAAAATACAAAAACTTGCATAACAACAAATATCTTGTAACGTGCTTCTTTTGAGCAGAGGAAACGACTTTGTGTGTGTAGAAAGAGATGGCCAATACATAGAGAATATTTTGTAAAATTTTGAAATTAATATTTTGTAAATAAAGTATATTTAGATACAATTTCCCCATTTTTCCCTATGTATTGGGACTTTTGGAATACCCTGTAGCTTGTCATGGCTTAACCACGTACCGGACCGCCTGCGTGATGTCCTCTGGCCACCTGCGATCGCTCCCCAGAGAGGCAGTACGGCAATCTGCCTATGTAAACAAGGCAGATCGCCTTTCTGACGGGGGAGAACATAGAGATCCTGTTTCCTACTAAGCAGGAACACAAATCTCTGTGTTCTCCCAGTCAGAGCAATCCCCACACAGTTAGTAAGCACCCCTAGGGACACACTTAACCCTTTGATCGCCCCTGGTGTTAACCCCTTCCCAGTGTCATTAGTACAGTAACAGTGCATATTTTTAGCACTGATCACTGTATTTGTGTCACCGGTCCTCAAAAAAGTGTCAGGTGTCAGGTTTGTCCGCCGCAATGTCTCAGTCCTGCTAAAAATCACTGATTGCTGCCATTACTAGTAAAAAATAAAGTTCTATAAAAATATCCCATCATTTGTAGACGTTATAACTTTTGCGCAAACCAATCAATGTACACTTATTGTGATTTTTTTTTTTTTTTTACCAAAAATATGTAGCAGAATACATATTGGCCTAAATTGATGAAGAAATTTGATTTTTTCCAATTTTTATTGGATATTTTTTTATAGCATAAAGTAATTTTTTTTTACTTTTTAAAAAAAAATGTCGCTCTTTTTTTGTTTATAGCACAAAAAATAAAAAGGCCCAGAGGTGATAAAATACCACCAAAAGAAAGCTCTATTTGTGGGGAAAAAAGGACATCAATTGTATTTGGGTACAGCTTCACACGACCACGCAATTGTCAGTTAAAGTAATGCAGTGCCGTATTGCAAAAAATGGCCTGGTCATTAACCTTCTGGGGCTGAAGTGATTAAATAAAATGTTATATAATTTCTTAGTTTGGATGAAATCTTTAATATAAAGATAATTTCAGCCAAAACTTTTTATATGTCATTGCCCTCTGTGTGTAACATTTGGATAGATTTCCCCTCATTTCCTGTCAGGACAGTATGCGGACACACTTCTTTACTAGAGTGGGGAAATACACCGCTCTAAAAAATTAAAGGAACACTTTTTAAGAGTATAACATCAAGTCAATTAATCTCCTGGGATATTGATTTGGTAAGTTAAGTAGCAGAGAGGGTTGTTAATCAGTTTCAGCTGCTTTTGGTGTTAATGAAATTAACAGGTGCACTAGGTGGGCAACAATGAGATGACCTCCAAAACAGGAATGGTTTTACACTGGAGGCCACTGACATTTTTTTCACTAGTTTTGCAGTTGGCTAGGGTCAGTGTCACTACTGGTAGCATGAGGCAATAACTGGATCCTATAGAGGTTGCACAGGCAGTCCAGCTCCTCCAGGATGGCAGCCGTAGAAGGTCCTTAACCCATCAACAGGACCGGTATCTGCTCCTTTGTGCAAGGAGGAACAGGATGAGCACTGCCAGAGCCCTACAAAATGGGAATGTTTCTGACCAAACAAGTAGAAACGGGCTTCACGAGGGCCCAATGTCCTCTAGTGGGCCCTGTGTTCAATACCCGACACAGTGGAGCTCAATTGGCATTTGCCATTGAACACCAGAATTGGCAGGTCCGCCACTGGTGCCCTGTGCTTTTCACAGATGAGAGCAGGTTCAGCCTGAGCACATGAGACAGACATGAAAGGGTCTGGAGAAGCCGTGGAGAACCTTATGCTGCCTGTAACAACTTTCAGAATTACCGGTTTGGTGGTGGGTCAGTGATGGTCTGGAGAGGCATATCCATCTAGGGATGCACAGACCTCTACAAGCTAGACAATGGCACACTGACTGCCATTAGGTAACGGGATGAAATCCTTGGACCCATTGTCAGACCCTACATTGGTGCTGTGTGTCCTGATTTCCTCCTGGTGCACAACATAGCCCGGCCTCATGTGGCAAGAGTATGCAGCCAGTTCCTGAAGGATGAAGGAATTGATACCATTGAATGGCCACCGTGCTCGCCTGACCTAAATCCAATAGAACACCTCTGGGACATTATGTTTCAGTCCATCCAACCCTGCCAGGTTGCACCTCAGTCTGTTCAGGGGAGGAAATACCCTAGGACACCATCTGTCATCTCATTAGGAGCATTCCCCGAAGTTGTCAGGCATGCATACAAGCACGTATAGGCCAAACAAACTACTGAGTACAATTTTGAGTTGCTGCAATGAAATTTCAGCAAAATGGGCTAGCCTGCAGCATCATTTTTGTCACTTTGATTTTTGGGGTGTCTGAATTCAGCCCTCTGTAGGTTGATAATTTTATTTCCATCAAATGATGTGGCATCCATCCACTCCTAACACATTACGGAGTCTATATCAGTATAGATATCCAGCATGATATTTTTCCCCATTGAGTATACAAATCTCTTACAATGTTTATATTGCCTTCCTTTCTTCTTCTTGGGCCACTCATATGATGATGTGTAAGCACTGTTCGGTCCTGGAGTACTGTGAGCCCAGCTTCTCTGATAATGTGCTCCCTAGAGGGTGTGTAAAGATTGCTGGCCCTGGACCAAGGATGAAAGCTGGAGACAGCACTGGCCAAGGGAGGGTAGGTACATATTGTTTTCTTTAAAGTAAAACTAGAAAGTTTTCCACCTAATTATAACCAAAATTTAAAGAACGTGCGTTACCGCTCAAATTTTTTTGTGTGTTTCCTGCACATTGCACATAGGGCAGCCCATAAAATTGAAAAGGCCGCCCTTTGCGCGACAAATGCGCAAAGAAGCTCCCAAACCTTTTAGGGTGTGGCACGTCATGCGTTTGCACTGTGTTTGTCATGTGCCTAAACTTGTGTCTGCTAACTGTGCTTGGAGTACCATTAACAATTAATCACACCAAAAGAAGTGTGTTTTCTAGTGCATTTTACATGTTTTCAAAATGCGCGCAAAAACTTGCATTCCTGGAAATGCAAAGGTATGAATGCAGCCTTAATCGCTGTAAAAGCCTGAGCTACTGCAGTGGTGGTCGCATTCGTCTGGTGCTGTGCCGATTGGCTGCCCTTCTGCAAAGTAAGCACAGGGGTAACTCGCCTGGCATGGCCACCCACTTAGAGAACGCCTTGCCTTTTTTTGAGTGAGTATAGGATGTTCTCTGATTGGACGAGGTGGAGAGGAGGGGCAGTGATGACATGATCTCATCCAGTCAAAAAACAGTTTGCATTTCTTGAGAAAAACAAAAACCAGGTGTTCTGTGAATGGTGGTCAGCCCAAGCAAGCGATCCCCTGGGCTTACTATGCAGAAAGCCAGCCACTGCATACCTCCCAACGTTTTGAAAGGGGTATGAGGAACACTCAAACAAAGAAAATATTAGTTAAACCCACAAGTGTTTTTTTTTTTACCACTACTATTCTTTTATACTAGCTTTTGAAATGTACAAATACAGCCAATTAGAAATTGGATGAACGGTTTAGCACTGGGGAACACTTTTTGAAAGGTAAATAATGCATTTTATATACAATGATATAGATTAGACCAAAATGAGGGACAAATGAGGGACTTTGTCCCAAATCAGAGACAGTCCCTGAAATCAGGGACAGTTTGGAGCTATGTCAATGGACATAGCACAAGAAGTTTGCGGCCATCGTTGCAGTAGCTCAGGCTACTACATTGATTTACAGCTTCCACAGAAGCTCATCAGGTATCACAAATACATACAGTGCTTACATTGTGACAAGCTGGCCCAATGCCAGTATGCCATAGCTTTAAATAAAACACAATAGCTATAATATAGAATGTCTTGAATGTAAACCCTAAATATATTAATTTAAAAAAAATGTCAGGTTCCCATTTCCCATACCTTCATGTTGAACACTAATGACCTTTATATCCAGCCTGAACATAATTCTGTTCAAAGGGAGAAAAAAAGGGTTGATGATGCTATTATTAATACCCTGCTGACAGTATAAGCAGACCAGTATTTATATGCGGTGCTGACAGTGTAAGCAAAGCTGTATTTATGCGTCCTGCGGACAGTCTACACATACAGATCCGCACTACTCAGCGTTGTAAACCCTGCTCACTATACAACGTTGACACACTGTGTATATATCTGTGACAACATGTGTTTATGTGTATATAGTGGTGGAAGTGCAATCATTATGTGGATATATGGTTCTGACAGTACGGCCAGTCCGGTATCTTTATGTATGCTGCATTGGCAGTAAGAATAATAAACAGTGCAACAGCCCATTGTAATTAAGTTAAACAAATATATTATTATTAATGAACATTGTGGAAGGAACATGAAAAGAAAGATCTGACGCCCTCTGTTTGGAAAGAAACTTCAGATCTTTCTTTTTTTATGTTTTCCTCTGAAACCCCCGTGATCGATTCGGCTTGTGTAGCAGAATGAAGGAGTCAACAGATTGCTTCCAAATTGCAGTGCGTCCACTTAGCCCCATCCCCCCCCCCCCTCCATCATTCAGGCCTTTGTGCGTCACATCTAATAGATGGAGTTTTCTTAAGGCATGATGTATTTGTTGGAATCAAGGCCAGAGCTGCTTACTGCTGACATCTTAAATGAACAGTCCCAATTAGACTATATGGTAGGAAACATTAACGTAAACAACAGAGATGTTAAATTGTTTCCTAGTTCAAAAAAAAGCAAACTGCCGAGAGTTTAAAGAGTACGCTCTGGCTGCATGTGAAGGGTAATTCTAGATCCTTTGTATAATGCGATCACTTTTCCCCAAGTCCATGAGATGTGTTTGGTGGAAATGAAAAATTCTTTACCTAATATTCACGTTCTTGTAGATATTTGTAAAGTCATTATGTTGTGGTCACTAAGGACAAGCAGCCAACAAGAACTATTATTATTATTATACAGGATTTGTATAGTGCCAACAGTTTGCGCAGCGCTTTGCAACATGAAAGCAGACAGTACAGTTCCACAACAATTCAATACAGGAGGAATCAGAGGGCCCAGCTCATTAGAGTTTACAATCTAAGAGAACTGTGATATCACTTAGCTATCGAAAACTCCAAGTCTTTCTTTCTAAAGAAAATGACAGTATTATCTCTACCGCCTAATCAGATTCTATCAATGAAAGCGGAAGTAAACCCATCGATTTAACAGTTTCAAAAAGCAGTTACATTCCCGGGATGCCGGGAATGCCAACTGTCACATTGGCTGTGCTCTCAACCAAACTGTCAAACCATCCAATGGCTGGTGTCATAACTGATCACATGTGCAGCATCATTGCAGTTGAAGATTAAACAGAGGCCAAAATGGCTGCTTCCTTGCCTGAAAACGATAGGAGGGTTTACTTCCACTTTAAAGGATGGCTCAACTTTCGTGGAAGAAAAAGTATAGGAAATGAAAAAAGGTAGTATAGTATATACGGTACAATTGTTACACAAGGCATATTTTAATTTAATTAAAAATTACATTTTGATTTAACTTTTGTAGAAGAAAAAGTATAGCAAATAAAAAAGAGTAGTATAGTATATACAGTACAGTACAATTCTTACACAAGGCATATTTTAATTTAATTAAAAATCACCTGTTCATTTAACTTTCGTGGAAGAAAAAATATATCAAATAAAAAAGGTTGTATAGCATATATAGTTCAGTTGTTACACAACCTATATGTTAATTTAATAAAAAATTACCTTTTGATTTAAATATACAGCGGCTGTAATTATCTTTAAAATTCAATGCAAAATGGCAACCTGAAGGCGTTTTGTGCACCACTGGTGTTCTGCACACCAAACCTGTCCTTTCTTTCTTGTTTGATTGGCTCATTTCTTTTTCTAGAAGGCTGCACTAAGATACAAGTCAGATGTTAGGCATCCTCTGCAACAGTGGTGAAATACTGCCTAAGGCTTAAAGGGTAACTCCACTTTAGTGGGGGGAAAAATAGCAAATAAGTTAAAACTCAATAAAACATTTGAAACCAAAAAATTGCAAAAAAAGAAAAAATAATATAGTGCATATAATTGCGACACTAATCATTTTGTAATTGAATGTTTTTAAAAATTACCTTTCCTTTTCAATCTGCAGCCAATGTAATTTTCTGAGATTACATTGCAATATGGCTACTTGGGGTTTTCTGTACACAGAATTCTGTAGACAGTACTGACAACTCCCCAGAAACATAATTTCCTGCTTGTGTGATTGGCTCACCAATTTTCCCAGAAGTCTGCCTAAGATACAAGTCAGATTTCAGGTATCCCTTGCAGCAAAAATGTAATTTCTCTTACCATCCATGGACTGACACAGCCTCTTCATTCTTGACAAAGTGGGTTATGTTCCTGCTCATAGGAGAAGACTAAGCAGAATGTTAGATGTTTTGACATACATTCATTTACCAGAGCTGTACAGCCCCGCCCAGGGGGCGGTCCCTCCGGACATAACCCTCCTACCTGCAGCCAGCAGCCTCAGTTTTTTTCTGCCTAGCAGAGGAGAGGACGTGGCTCTCTTCAGAGCCAGTCTCTTGAAGAAATATTTTATTCTTTTAAAATTTTTATTATTTTATTTTTGAGATCTTCTATCAACAGTCGGCTGGGCAACAGGTTGGGTAGTTCACTATCCTCGTAGTCTTCCCAGTCCGACCGTCGAGGGTGCTGATCTTCGCTCTGCGTGAGATCAGTCCACGACATACCCCGCGACTCCTGGGGTGGCCAGTTAGCTTTTTGCTCCAGGGTCCACGTATGTCTGAACAGTTTTGCTGTATCTTTCACGGTGGACCGGGCCGACAGCTACTCAGTACTGCACTGTGATAGGTCTGTCAGGAACACACTAGTGGGTCCTCGCTGGACGAGTAAGTACTGTTCCCCCTGCCTCAGCAGGTGAGTACATGCTGTGTGTTCCTATGGTAAGGGGGTTTCCCTGTCCCCCTCTTGTTTTTTTGCTGCTCTCTGTCACCTTCTCTGGCTATGCACTGACTGGGGGTCACTCTGCCCCGGGTGGGGTCTGTGTGGGGTCTGCTTTATGTGTGGGGATGCCTCTGGGTCAGCCTGGGCCTTGTGTTTTTTTTTCGGCGCCACTGGGCGCCATGTTTACTGTGTGTTTCTATTACTATTGTACACCGCATTGGCGGCCATTTTGACGTGGCCGCCCCATGGTGCACTTATAATAGCGGAGGCCATTTTGTTGTAGCCGTGCGCTTTTTTGCTGCTAGTTTGGCCTCTACTGCTGACTGGGACGGCGCAAATCTCCTCACAGTCACCTCACGGTTCTCTCACTCTAGGAGCGGTGCACAGGCAGCAGAGCTGAGCGGTCCTCTCTGGGTTGGTGAGTCCCCTGGTTAACCCCCCATAGTCAGCGCAGCCAGAGGGTGAACTTTTCTCTTTCTTTGACAAAGTCTCAGAGGGTGCTGGTTATTATGGAGTCAGTTTCACCTGCTTCCCCCTTCATGTCAGAGGCAACAGGCAGTGCTCCTGCACCTTCGGTTCCTATGGACCAGTTGTCGGCAGTCCTGGAATCATTTGTGGCCAGGATGGAAGTGGCGTGTGAGTGCAAGGGGGCTAAAAAGCGCCCTCTCCCCACACCATCTCCAGGGGAGTGCTCTGATTCAGAGATGGGCCTTGCTGCGGCACAGGACCCTAGCTCTGAATTTTTTGATATGTTTGACCAGGACATTCCTTGTGAGGAAGGCTCCTTATCTGGGTCAGTGCATGACAGGGCGCTTGTTAGTGAACACATTGATGCTGTGAGGGACACTCTCAAGCTGGATGCTGCAGCTGAGGAACCTCTGGTGGAGGCAGTCTCCTTTGGTTCATTTAAAGCGCATCCTTCAAAGAAAGTTTTTCCCTATACACCCTTCTTTGACAAATTCATAGACCAGGTATGGGAAAAACCGCAGAAGACCTTTGCGGTCTCGTGGCGTTTGGCGGTTAGGTACCCCTTTGAGGAGAACCTGCTTTAAAAATGGGCCTCTCCTCCGGTTGTCGACCCCCCAGTCGCCCGGCTGAATAAAGCCACGACCATCCTGGTTGAAGGGACTTCTGCCTTTAAGGACCCTCCCGATAGGAGGTCGGAAGTGGTGAGCAGGGCCATGTTCACCATGCTGGGATCTGCGCTGCGCCCTATTGTAGTGGCGACCCTGGTGTCTCAGACACTCACGGAATGGGTGAAGATTCTGCACCAGATTCTTCAGGAGCATAATCTACCTCCAGATTGCATTGCACTGGCCGACCAAATGGTACAGGGCCTGATGTATGTGTGCGATGCCACATTGGACACTGCCCCCCTAATCTCTGGGGCCTCTGTGTCTGCGGTGGTTTTGCGTCGCCTGATCTGGTTAAAATGCTGGTCTGCTGACCTGGCCTCTAAGAAGCTCCTGACGGATTTGCCTTTCAAGGGCGGAAGACTTTTTGGTGCTTCCCTGGATGACATTATTAAAAATGTCACGGGGGGTAAGAGCCACCTTCTTCCTCAGCCTACTAGGATGAAGGAGCCACGCCGTAAGCCGGGTCCTTCCTTTCCCACTCAGAAGAGGTTTTTTCGTCAATCAGATCCCACAGGAAAATTCTCCCGGACTGACAAGGGTGCGGCTGGAGGACAGAAGCGTCCCTGGGTGCGTAAGCTGAACAATCCGGCAAGTAAATCCGCCACCGCATGAAGTCTTGCCCCCGCCCGACTCTGGGGTGGGGGGACGACTTCGCAGATTCACGGATCGGTGGACCTCCCGGATCTCCGACCGGTGGGTATGCGAGGTGGTCACCTTGGGGTACAGGATAGAGTTCCTTTCCTGGCCACCAGACAGGTTCTTTCCCTCAAATCTCTCTCTCCTTCCGGCGCATCGAGCTGCCCTATTGAGGGCAGTGCAAGACTTGCTGAGGTGCGGAGTGATTGTGCCGGTACCGTCAAGGGAGAGGTTTCAGGGATTTTATTCAAATCTGTTTGTGGTCCCAAAGAAGGACGGAGTCCGTCCGATTCTGAACCTCAAAGCCCTAAATGCCTTTGTGAAGGTTTGGAAATTCCGCATGGAATCCATTCGCTCGGTGATTGCTGTGCTTCACCCGGGGGATTCTCTGGCATCCTTGGACATAAAGGACGCCTACTTGCATGTCCCAATCTTTGCGGGTCACCAGAAATTTCTGCGCTTCACGTTAGGCGAAGACCACAATCTGTTTGTGGCTCTTCCCTTCGGTTTGGCGTCAGCACCGCGGGTTTTCACCAAGGTGCTTCCCCCGATTCTAGCTTTGCTGAGACAGCGAAGCATTGCTATCGTGGGCAATCTAGACAAAGTTCTTCTGAGCGCAGACTCTGGCTCAGAATTAGAGGAAAATGTGGTGATAGCCAGTCAGGCCCTCGGGAAATTTGGCTGGCTGCTGAACGTTAAGAAGTCGGTCCTGGTTCCGACTCAGCGTCTGGAGCACCTAGGCTAGATCCTAGACTCCTCGGAGGCGAGGGTCTTTCTACCCTTGGAAAAATTACAGACTCTTCAATCTGTGTTGACGTCCCGCAAATGGTCATCACTCCGTTTTTGCATGAGGGTCCTGGGACTCATGGTGGCTTCCTTCGAGGCGGTGCCGTATGCCCAATTCCACACTCGAGTCTTACAAAGGGAGATCCTATCTTTCTGGAACAAGTCTCCATTATCACTGGATTGTCAGATCCAGGTGATCACGACGGACGCCAGTCTTTCGGACTGGGGTGGAGTCTGGGGAGTTCTGTCAGCCCAAGGGCTCTGGACTCTGGACGAATCCTGTCTACCGATCAATGTCCTGGAACTCCGGGCAATCAGACTGTGCCTCTCCTCGTGGTCAAGGAGACTGCAGGGACGCTCAGTCAGGATCCTGTCGCACAACGCCATGGCGGTGGCT
Source organism: Rana muscosa (assembly GCA_029206835.1). Taxonomy (NCBI): domain Eukaryota; kingdom Metazoa; phylum Chordata; class Amphibia; order Anura; family Ranidae; genus Rana; species Rana muscosa. The sequence goes on along the minus strand of CM055126.1, from coordinate 143,083,790 downwards.
TATGTCACCCATCAGGGGGGGACTCGGAGCTCAGCTTCGGCGTCTGAGGTCGCTCACACCATAAGGTGGGTGGAAAGAAACGTACCGGCTCTGTCGGCCATTTACATTCCAGGCATAGACAACTGGCAGGCGGACTATCTGAGCCGCCAGATGTTGGACCAGGGGGAATGGTCCTTGCATCCGGAGGTGTTTCACCTCCTTTGCCAGAGGTGGGGCACGCCGGATGTCGACCTATTGGCCTCTCGACTCATTCGCAAGGTGTCGAGATTCTTGGCCAGGTCCAGGGATCCTTGGGCAGACGCGTTTTTGGCTCCGTGGGGTCGGTATCGGCTGATTTATGCCTATCCTCCACTGAAGTTGCTTCCTCGCCTTCTTTGCAGGGTGGAGGCCGAGGGGATTCCGGTGATCCTCATCGCGCCAGATTGGCCTTGGCGTCCTTGGTACGCCGATCTTGTGCGCCTAGTGGCGGACGTTTCATGGTGACTACCTGTGCGGGAGGACCTTCTTTCTCAAGGTCCCATTCTTCATCCTGCTTTACAGTCGCTGGCTTTAACAGCATGGCTATTGAAAGCCAGGTGCTGAGAGACCGGGGTCTCTTGGATTCGGTCATTTCGACCATGTTGAGGGCACGGAAATCTTCCTCCAGGAAAGAGATTCTGTGGACAGGTGTCTTTTATACACATAACAAGTTGTCGTTGGGAGCACCTTCTTAAATTAATAGGACTAATCTGTGTACCACATGAGCACATACTGTAGCCAGCCTGTGGGAGCCAGAATTATTGTTGGTTGGTAGGGGATCAAATACTTATTTTACTCACTGAACTACAGCTCAACTTATAACATTTGTATCGGGTTTTTTTTTTTTTGCTGGATTTTTGGATTCTTTCTCTTTCATTCAAAATACACCTATGATAAAAATTATCGAACCTTAATTTCTTTATAAGTGGGAAAGCTTACAAAATCAGCACAACAAAAAGGAAATAGTAATACAAAATTTGGAGGTACGATTATCACGATAATTGTAGAACAGGTTGAGTCGCAGCATATTTTAGGTACAAAACGGCAAATGAAGATAAAGCATACCAGGCACATAATAGAGGGTGGCATTTAGATCAAAAGTATCTACCGAGCGGGGGGAATCCCCCTAAAAAATTAGCCCGGCAAAGATGTAAGCTTTGAGATTATAAAATTATGCTACCTCCAAAGCAGGGTCCTGCCTGCATACTTTCTCGTTTTTCTAAGACAAGACTTAAAGTGGAGTTCCACCCTGAATTTTTTTTTTTCATAAATCTTAAAAAAACTAGAAAAATATTTTTTTTTACTTATCAGAAATATCGGTTGCTATGCGGAAGTCCCTAATCTGCCTCTTCATCCTCCGCGGTGGGTCTTCTTCCTCGTCCTACACTCGGTGTCTTCTGGTGAATGGGGCGCGCTGCCTTCTGGGAACTGTGTGTATCCCGGAGAGCAGCCGGCCCATTCACAAAGCGCCGCCGCGACTCGCACATGCGCGGTAGGAAACGGGCAGTGAAGCCGCAAGGCTTCACTGCCTGTTTTCCTTAGTGAGGATGGCGGCGCGGGGACCTGCCGCGATCGAGCGATCAGCCTCGGGGGGGGGGGGGGGGGCGACTTTGCGGGCGCCTAGGACAGGTAAGTGTCCTTATTAAAAGTCAGCAGCTACAGTGTTTGTAGCTGCTGACTTTTAAAAAAAAAAATCGTGGGTGGAACCCCGCTTTAAACAAAAGAAAAAACTAAGAACGAAGAATCAAGAGGGTAAACCGGTAGCACTTCAATTGTGCTCCAAATTACTAACAGTATATTGCCCTCTGACACTCGTCAACTAGCATGTTCTATGATAAAGGTATGATAATTAGCAAGTAGAGAAAACTTAAAGTGGTTATAAAGCTTTGTGTTTTTTTTTTTTTTTTAAATAACAAACATGCCTATACTTACCTGCCCTGCCCCCTCCTATTTGTCAGGTGCCCCCATGGAAAGCCGCTTTCGCTGGGGGTACTCGTGCATGCTCGCTCCCGGGTCTCACTGCTCTGTCTATTGACACAGACAGCAGCTCCCATCCCATGCTCCTGTGTCACCGGATTCGATTAACAGCGATTGGCTCCGGCTGCTATCAATCTGTCCAATAAGGAAATAGACAGCAGCTCGTGCACATCGCTGGATCGGATCGGGCTCAGGTAAGGAAAAGGGGGGGGGGGGTCTGGAAGGCAGCTGCAGCAGAGAAGGTTTTTCACCTTGATGCATAGAATGCATTAAGGTGAAAAACCTTATGGCTTTACAACCACTTAAATAGAAAGAGAGAGGCAAAAAAAATGGGGGGGTGGTAGAGAGGCAAATGGAAGTAATAATACAGCTGGGACCCCAGAGGCCGAGCCACTACGTTGCAGCCCACGCAGTCCCTTCTAGCCCCTCTGACTGTGCTCATTCTCTGGTGAAATTTTCTAAGAAAGCATAGAGTATACATAGGTGTTGTAGTCACTGGTATATTGGAAATTGTGCCAATAGTACCATGTTTTCCAGTATTGCTCCTCTTTCCGCCTTATAGCTGCCATTAAAAGCTACATTTTGGCAGTTTTGTTTACTACAGCGATCCATTGGCCCACTGTTGGGGGGGGGGGGAAGGGGGGGTCTGAACATTTTCATTTTTGAGGCATACAGATTTTTGCTGCATTTAATAGGTGTTTTAAAAGAGATCTCTTGTATATACACCGCGGGAGCGGAGTAAAGTCTGGCCCATCTCCTAAGCGTATATTGGTCAACTTGAAGACCAGATCCCGAATCGAGTCCCAGAAGGGGTGGATGCAGGAGCACGTCCACAAAATATGTAGCATGGTACCATAACCTTGTTGGCAACACCAACATGTCAGTGAAACTGCGTAAGAGTGTATATTTTTTAACCACTTGAGAGCCGGGCCATGTACAAATGACTGCCTCAAGGTGGCTCTATAAATCCGGGAGGCCGTCAATAGACGGCCTCGGCTATTCCGGCCACTAGGGGGCGCGCGCCCGGCGCATCACTGAGATGCCGATGCGCGTGCCTGGTGGCCGCGATGTCCGCCAGGTGCCCGCGATCGGCCGGTACACAGACAAGGATGTGGATCTCTGTGTGTAAACACAGAGATCCACGTCCTGTCAGGGAGAGGGAACCGATGCTGTGTCCCTTGTACATAGGGACACAGATCGGTCACCTCCCCCAGTCAGTCCCCTCCCCCACACAGTAGTAATCACTCCCAGGGCATACATTTAACCCCTTCCTCACCCCCTAGTGTTAACCCCTTCCCTGCCAGTGTTATTTTTACAGTAACCAGTGCATTTTTATAGCACTGGTCGCTGTAAAAATGACAATGGTCCCAAAATGGTGTCAAAAGTGTCCGATGTGTTCGCCATAATTTCGCAGTCAAAATAAAAATCGCTGATCGCCACTATTACTAGTAAAAAAAAAATTATTAATAAAAATGCTATAAAACTATCCCCTATTTTGTAGATGCTATAGAACTTTTGCGCAAACCAATCAATAAACGCTTATTGCGATTTTTTTTTTTTACCAAAAATATGTAGAAGAATATGTATCGGACTAAACTGAGGAAAAAATATAAAAAAAAAAAATTGGGATATTTATTATAGCAAAAAGTAAAAAATATTGTGTTTTTTTTCAAAATCGTCGCTCTATTTTTGTTTATAGCGCAAAAAAGAAAAACCGCAGAGATGATCAAATACCACCAAAAGAAAGCTCTATTTGTGGGAAAAAAAGGACGTCAATTTTGTTTGGGAGCCACGTCGCACGACCGCGCAATTGTCATTCAAAGCGTGACAGTGCTGAAAGCTGAAAATTGGCCTGGGCAGGAAGGGTGTTTAAGTGCCCAGTAAGCAAGTAGTTAAAGTGAAGAAAACATACATAAATTGATTTAAACAAAAACTAAAAACAGAATTTAGTGTCACCTAAAGGGTTTCTTTAATGCAGATATACACCCTAACTAACTGATATTTTGTTTGCCAAAGTGTTTATCATAATTTTTTTTTAATTCAAATACTTGTTTTTACCTTTTTTCATCCTTTGTTACATCTCAGTGCTGTTGATCGCCTGCAGCCTCTTTTCAACCACTACCAGTCTACATGCAGGCACACAAACCATAACATCATGACATATCTCGGGATAGGTTTCAAGTTGGGGACCATGCCAGCATAATGTGTGCTGAAATGGCCAACTCTAGTCAATACATGATAGGGTGACAACGCAGGAGCACTGTTGACGGGTGAGGATACAGCGTTATCACCCTCTAACAAAAAGTGTCTCAACAAGAATTGTCTTGACTCTGGATCATAAAGTATAATTTTATTGAAAGCTGGAGATGTAAAAATCTTGAGAACGACTTTTTAAATTATGTTGATGTGTAAAAGTTTATATAAAAAATATAGTGGTGGTTTTACATATGATTTAAAGGTGCTGTATATCTGTTTACCAGGCAAAAGAGGAGCTATGAGCTGTCCCCGGTTTCTCATAAACTCATGTGTTACATTCTTCTAAATATTGACTTAGAACATTGCCAGATGTGTGAAAGTTGAGCAGAAGAACATTTAGGATTTAGGGCCCATTCACACCGGGTGCAATGTGATGGTGCTGGGCAAGGCTGCCCAGCACAGTCCCAGCACAAGACAAGGCAAAAGGCCTTGTTCCTTATCACAGTGATCTTCATGAAAACATCATGCAATACATCTTCGATCCACCTTATTGCACCACACTGCATGAAATAGAAATGAGTGAAATATCACTTGTGATATTTCCAGGGCTTTTTTTCAGCGGGAACGCGGGGGAACGCAGTTCCGGCACCTCCTGGACTTGACTGTATGTAATGTCAAGGGGTGCTGGGGTGTGCTGCAGGGTATTGATGCCTACTGCTGGCGGATCTATTTTAGCTGGAGGGGATCTATTTTTGCAGGGGGGTCTATTGTTGCTAAGGAGGTCTAGTGTTGCTGGTGGGGGACCTATTGTTGCTGGGGGGGTCAGTTGTTGCTGAAGGAGATCTACTGTTGGGGGTGGGGTCTATTGTTGATGGCTGCCAGAGAGTCTATTAATGCTGGCTGTGCAGAGATCTGTTGATGCTGCCGGGAGTCTATTGTTGCTGGGGGGGGGGATTTTGTTGTGGGTGGTACATTGTTAGGGGGATCTATTGTTGCTGGCTGAATAGGAAACCAAATTCCATGCAAATTACTTAGCACAACAAAATGATACTTGGTTCTGTATTGTCTAAAAGGGGCGGTACTGGGAGGTGGGAAGGGGATGGAACCAAGGGACGTTGCTCGGAGGTGGGTAGGGGGCGGAGAAAACAAGTGACTCGGAAAAGGGGAGTTCCTGCACCTATTGTCTGAGAAAAAAAGCCCTGGACATTTCAATAAAATTCTTCCTCCCAACACACACCAGCGGACATGTAGTCAGGGTGGCTGATGGTGTGAACAAGACCTTAATTACTTGAATTACACAGTAATTCAAAGAAGAAGTTGCAATTGGAGAACAATTTGGCAACACTGGAAGATGCTTTGAAATTCTTGGTCTTTCAGTAATAACTATATTAACATGTGATGTTATCTTGTCTCTTGTTCAGATGTGTATCTTGTCTCTTTGCTAAATATAACCTATTTTTTTTACCTCCCTTAACTACTACACTTGCTGTATGTATTTCATCTTTCTCTTAGATGTATGTAGCTGACCTGATCTTGATCTCTATCCATGGGGATGATCAGGTTTTAATGAACGTTCATACCATGCCACTAGCAGTTGCAATAGTCTTAAGAAAACTACATAAAACACTTTTGTACTAAGAAATTTTGTTCAATATCCAAGTCTTATTTTTGTAGGTTCTCATTTATCCAGGTCATGGTGTACCTAGTAGTGGTTAGTCTGCTGGCTTTAGAGCTAAGGTGGACATACATGGTTAGATTTTTGTTTGAACGCTCATACGTAGTGGTGGCTGGTGGTTTATTTTTGTTGGGGGGGAAAACAACCACCCACCCGGTCGAGTCACCCGTGACCCCAGCACAACCCCCCCACCCCCCCAGTCGGTCAGGTCACTAGTTGTAGAGACTCAGTTTTTCTGCTCACTGTTTTTCAATGGGATCCTTCAGTGTCCTGGCCGCCTCCTCCAATTCCTGCACTGCCCATGAGGAGTCCAGGGGCAGATCTCCCATGGCTCCTTCCTTGGCACCCCATTCATCGGTCCCCTCCTGGTAGCCCTTGTCCAGGTTGTTTTAGCAGGGTCTCAGCTTGCCAGTGAGCTCCCGGATAGCCTCTTGGTTGGTAAGGATCTGCTTCTTCTCCTGCAGCATGGTGTGCCGGAGCTGCTCGGTGGTGTTCTGCAGGGCGAGGAGCTCTTCTCTGGCAGGCTGGGGGGAGTCCTTCTGCATGGCTAAGGGGGTGCAGATGAGTCTGCTGAAGCTGGGAGGAGACTGGCTCTTGGATCTGGGGAGCTCCAGGATAGAATTCTTCAGTTCCATTGTGCGTATCCTCCCTCCTCCTCCTAAGTGGCCAATAGGATAGCCTGTCCTTCCAGCCAATCGGGTGACAGGTCTCAGGACCCGCTTCCTGATTGGCCAGGAGGAGAATCAGTAGTACCAGTAGCAAATGATTCATTCCCTACTGTCACACAAGTGGGTGTGCTCGGGGCACAGTGCTCTGCGCTCCAAGAACACCCTTTTCTTTCTCGTACATCACGGGACACAGAGCGACATAGTCATTACTAATGGGTTATATAGTTACCGTCAGGTGCTGGCACTGGCAACTTCCAAAACCGGAAGTACCCTCCCCTATATAAGCCCCTCCCATCCGGGAGCACCTCAGTTTTTTGCCAGTGTCTAAGGTGTTGGCCAAGAAGAAACATGTGTTTTTCACTGAGCTTGCGTACAGGTTCTTTTGGGCCTCAGTAAGCTATTCCGGATCCGACCAAAAAAGCTTCATAGCTAAACGGTCGGTACCCGGGCCTTGCAGAGAAGAGCAAGGTTCTGCCTGTAATGCTTCTCTTAGGAGAGCTGGACCCTGGGATCCAGAGCTCTGGTCATACCCACGACCAAGATGTTTTCTGTGCAGGGTGCTATACAGGTCCAGGGGAGTGGAATCCTTGGGAACCCGGTCCCTGAAGGTTTGATTACAATGCCTGCCGTGATAGGTGAAGTTTGGGCTTTTGTGGACCAAACAAAGTCCTGCGGCGGGGAACAGGTAAGTGGGGGCCCCCAGGAACTTGGTTCTATTGGGGGACCCCCAAGCCTAATTTGTCTTTCTGTCTGTTACCTAACGGTATTCCCGCTAATATCTGTGCATGCCTGTAACTACTAAAAAAATGTAATAATTTTTAATGGTGGTCAAGAAAAAAAAAAAAAAAAAAAGAATGTTTTTTTATATATGTTTAGTATATTAAACTGCGGTACCTGTGTTTGTCCACTAGAGGCCGCTGTGGAATGTTTTTCTTGTCATATGGACTAGTTTCTTCTCAGAGAGCAAAGTCCAGGCAGCTGGTGAGTTCTCCTACAGGAAACTGTTTCCTCTGCCATGTTGCAGTGTTCGTCTATCCCCCGGCCTGCGGCAAAGGGGGCCCTGGCTCCTGTCCCTGGTTTCCATGTTTGAAAATTAGCGCCGAGGCGCACGTGGCCGCGCGCGTGCACGCGCCTCTATATATAGAGGTGGCCGGAAAAAGGGACGGGGCCTGGGGGATGACGCTCTGTGCGCGCCGCAGCGCTTCTGCGCATGTGCGGGCGTCCCAGCAGGTTTTTAAAAAGCCACATTATTGCAGTAAGCTGGCTATGAAGTACAGAGACAGAACTGGCAACATTTAAAGGCATACAGCAAGCGGTTGATACAGGCATCCCCTAGAAAGGCACATTAGTAGACACCAACTGTGATATAGCAGCAATTGTGCTAGACTATTCTCAGTAAAAGTGGTGTATTACGGCTGGAATACCTCAGCTTTAGGCTTAGGAATATGCCGTCCAGTAGCTCCGGAACTGAATCTTCCAGGAAGCGAAGGGGGTCTCATCGGGCTCTGAGGATCTTGGGCATACTCCTGCTGCACCAGTCTCCCCTGAAGTTCAGAGGTAAGTGACCGTAGAGACCCCGCAGGGGTACTTGGTACTGTGGCTGTCCTCAGTCACCTGCTCCTGTGTATGTAACAGAGGAGGTTTTTTCCTCAGCTCTGGGAGGATTAGAGAGAGATTGTCAAAATTTATCGCTGCCTCCCTGTCAGGGAAAGCACGCCCGATCTCCGTCTCCTCCTTCAGAGTGCCTGTTAGCAGAGCAACAGTCCCATACAGGGATCGACCTGCCTGAAGGGGATCAGGATAAGGTTGATTCTGTTATAGAGGAATCAACAGTGGGGGAACCTTTTCTCAGCATCTCAAGCTGAAAGATTATGGGTTCAGTCTCTGACTAACATGGTCCGATCAGCATTTAAAAATGCACCTTGCGGAACCATCAACCACTACTGTATCCTCGTTGGGGTCGCTAGAAGCCCCCAGACTGTTTGTTCTTTTCTACTTCACCCTTTACTGAAAGGGCTCATTTACCAGGATTGGGAACGTCCTGAGAAAATATTTATTCCCCCAAGAGATTTCCGGTGGTCTATCCCATGGAGGATAAGTTCATCAAAAAAAAAAAAAGAAATGGAAGGTCCCTACACTGGACGCAGCCATCTCTTGTATGTATAAATCACTGACATGTCCAGTGGATAATGTCCAAATGTTCAAGAACCCAATAGATAAAAGATTGGAGTCCTTATGAAAATCTGCTTGGTGATACAACCAGCAGTAGCAGCTATTGGGGTCTGCTAAGCAGTGAAGGATCAGTTGAAACAGGTCTTGAGGGACTTGACAGATCAGCAGGCTTTGCCCTAGCTGATCTACCTAGAGCCTTAGGCTTTGCGGTTGACGCCATAGAGGATTCAGTCCATCAGGCCTCCCGCCTTACGCTGTCTATAGTACATATGCGTAGGCTCCTATGGCTCAGAAACTGGTCTGCTGAAGCTCCCTGTAAAGAATGGCTGGTTAGCGTCCCATTTCATGGTGAACGCTTATTCAGGGAAAACCTGGACAAATATATCCAGAAAATTTCCAGCGGTAAAAATACGCTCTTGCCGGTTAAAAGCAGAGTTAGAGGTCCCTCTTTAAGAGGCCTGCTTCTCCAGTCCCTGGGGTATCGGCTGTGTAACAGTTCCGACGGCCTCCTCGGTCAAATCCCGGGGGTAAAAAACAGGGACAGTAGCAGGGTAATGAGAAACCCTGGGTCAGGGGAGGTACAAAACCTCCCCCAAAGTTAAATTCATTGAAGCCCCCACTCAGTCGGGTGGGGGGAGGACTCCAGTTGTTCGCAAAGAGACCTGGCGGGACACGATCAAGACAGATAGGTGCTCTCCGCAGTAGGTTTGGGATACAGTTTGGAGTTAAAAGACTCTCCTCCTTCCCATTTTGAGGTCAAACGTGCCAAGGGATCCCCGGAAGAGAGAGTCCCTCCTGTTGGCACTAGAACAACTATTGCTCCAAGGAGTAATTATGGAGGTTCCCCTGGAAGAATGAGGGTTCGGGTTTTACTCAAACCTCTTTACAGTCCCGAAGCAAACGCGGACGGGAGGCCCATATTAATTCTAAAAGGGCTATACAAATTCCTGTATATCAGGACTTTCCGATGGAGTCGATCGGATCGGTGGCCACTGCCCTACAAGGGGAGGATTGGTTAGCCACGATCGACATCAAAGATGCTTATTTGCACATTCCCATCTTTCCAGTCCACCAAAAATTTCTACGCTTTGCAGTAGAAGGGCGCCATTTTCAGTTCAGAGCCTTACCCTTCGGTTTGGCCACAGCACCAAGAGTGTTCACAAAAATTCTGGCCCTTTATTGGCCAATCTAAGAACACAAGGTGTAATGATAATGGCATATCTGGATGACTTGTTGCTGATAGACCACTCAGTGAAAAAACTAGACGTGGTCGTTCACAAGACGATCAAGTATCTGGAATCTCACGGTTGGATTATCAACCGAGACAAGTCAGCCCTAAAAACCAGTCAAAAGTCTGGAATACTTGGGGCTAAGGTTGGATTCAGGCCAGAGAAAAATATTCTTGCCTCGAGGAAAGGTGTTGTCTTTGAAAGATTTGATCCACTTAGTGGGTACAAAAAAGACAGCCGTCCATACGCCTGTATATGAGGCTGCTGGGAAAAATGGTGGCATCATTCGAAGCAGTACCCTACGGTCAATTCCATTCAAGGAATTTGCAAGGGGCCATACTGTCAGCCTGGAACAAAAAAGTTCAGGCCCTAGACTTACAATGTCCTTGTCCCCTTCCGTTCGCAAGAGCCTCCGTTGGTGGTGGGTTCCCCAGAATCTGGAAAAAAGGAAATCCTTCAGTCCGATTTCTTGGAAGGTGGTCAAAAGGCCCTGCCCATCAATCTCTTAGAGATACGAGCAGCCCGGTATGCCCTAGTAGCATGGACATCCAAACTCCAAGGGTCCCCTGTCAGAATTCAATCAGACAATGCCACAGCAGTGGCATATATCAATCATCAGGGGGGCACCAGGAGTCGTGCAGCCCAGAGGGAAGTAAATTACATCCTGAAATGGGCAGGAAAAATATGTCCCAGCCATATCTGCGGTATTCATTCCAGGAGTGGAGAATTGGAAGGCGGACTTTCTAAGTCGCCAGCAATTAGGCCCAGAGGAAGGGTCCCTTCACCCCGAGGTTTTCTGGACAATATGTCAGCGGTGGGGAACATCGGATGTAGATCTTCTAGCATCCAGATTCAACGCAAAGGGGGATAGGTTTGTCTCTCGGACAAGGGATCCCCTAGCTTGCGGCTCGGATGCCCTAGTGTTCCCTGGGGATCAGTTCAAGCTGATATATGCATTCACACCGCCACAATGGTTACCTCGATTACTCCGCAGAATCAGGGTAGAAAAGAAACCAGTGATTCCGGTGGCTCCAGCGTGGCCCCGAAGAGCGTGGTACGCGGAGATTGTAAAATTTCAGTGGGGAGTCCTTGGACTCTCCCACGTCGTCCGGCTTTCGCAAGGACCGATATACCACCCTTCCTTACCAGCCCTAGGTTTGACGGCCTGGCTATTGAAGCCCACATTCTAAAAAAGAGAGGGCTCTCTAATGCTGTGGTATCTACCATGATCAATGCCAGGAAGCCGGTATCCAGGCAGATCTACTATAAAATCTGGAAGGCGTACATCGCGTGGTGTGAGGCCAAGAAATGGCATCCACATAAGTACGTAATAGGTAGGATTCTGGACTTCCTACAGTGGGCTGTAGATAGGAAGCTTGCCTTGAGTACTATCAAGGGTCAGATTTCGGCCTTGTCAATATTTTTTCAAAGGCCCTTGGCTTCGCATTCACTAGTCAAAGCCTTTATACAAGGAGTGATGCGTATTAGGCCTCCGGTTAATATTCCCATATGTTCATGGGATCTAAACTTGGTTCTGTCGGTTCTACAGAAACAACCATTTGAACCATTACAGCATATTTCCTTGGTGCTTCTCACCAGGAAATTGATTTTTCTAGTAGCCATTTGTTCGGCTAAAAGAGTATCGGAATTAGCAGCTATGTCCTGTAAGGAGCCATATCTGGTTATCCATAAGGACAGAGTAGTGTTACGTCCTCATCCAGCCTTTCTTCCTAAGGTGGTATCGAGGTTTCATTTGAACCAAGATGTGGTTCTTCCTTCTTTTTTCCCCAAACCTACTTCGGTAGAGGAAAAGTTATTGCATTCTTTGGATGTAGTAAGAGCAGTTAAAGCTTATCTAAAAGCCACTGCTCAGATTCGCAGAACGGATACTTTGTTTATTCTGCCGGAAGGCCCCAGAAAGGGTCAGGCAGCGTCAAAGTCTACTTTAGCCAAGTGGATTCGACAGGTCATTATGCAAGCTTATGGCTTGAGAAGGAGACCGCCTCCGTTCAAAGTTAGAGCGCACTCCACGAGAGCAGTTGGAACTTCATGGGCAGTGCATCACCAGGCCTCCCTGGCTCAAATCTGTAAGGCCGCAACATGGTCTTCGGTACACACGTTTACTAGGTCCTACCAGGTGGACGTTAGAAGTCAGGAGGATGTCGCCTTTGGGCGCAGTGTGTTGCAGGCCGCAAAAGATCCTCATGTCTGATAGCGCTCAGCTTATATATGGTGTATCCCCCCCCTCATTTGGCATTGCTTTAGGACATCCCATTAGTAATGACTATGTCGCTCTGTGTCCCGTGATGTACGAGAAAGAAAATAGGATTTTTATAACAGCTTACCTGTAAAATCCTTTTCTTGGAGTACATCACGGGACACAGAGCTCCCGCCCCTCTTTGGGGACACTTATTGCTTTGCTACAAAACTGAGGTGCTCCCGGATGGGAGGGGCTTATATAGGGGAGGGTACTTCCGGTTTTGGAAGTTGCCAGTGCCAGCACCTGACGGTAACTATATAACCCATTAGTAATGACTATGTCGCTCTGTGTCCCGTGATGTACTCCAAGAAAAGGATTTTACAGGTAAGCTGTTATAAAAATCCTATTTTTTGAAACCTATTAGAGCCTCTGGCTCTAATCACATGCTTCCAGAAAAAAAGAAAGACCCCACTGGAATCCAAGCGTCCAGCACCCTGCATGTAGATTACGGGGTCGGGCGCATGAATGATGGGAGGGGGGGGCAGCGCTGCTCATACAAATTTCTGAAAATTGTTCATCAGAGCATTTGGTAATGCCATCATTGATTCAACTAATTTCATTTGTAGTCCCTTAAAACTTTTGTTCAGACTTGCTACTGGAATGCATTTCCAGATGTAGTAAACAGGTTTATTTTATTGCCTATGACATTGTAACGGGAAGGCCCGGGGAACTCAGAATCGCTTAGAAAGTATGAGATACCCTTGCTTCAGCTTCCCCAATGCCTCTTATGTGTCAACCACCCTGTGTCTCTATTAGGGGCACAGGGTGAATGGAAACCCCAATATGGTCTATGATAGCCATATTCAATGCTGCACATACATTGTATCTAGATTGGATGTGTACTGTGAGGGGGGGGGGGGTTGTGTAATCATTGCTTTGAGGAGTTAAGGTGATTTGCATTCTATTGTCTATTGTGGCTTGGGGGAATTAAGCCTATAATTATAGGTTGTGGAACTTGCAGCAGGCAGGTTAATCACCTGCCTGCTTGTGTTGTAAATGAGTCTAGGAGGGTCTGGAGACCCTTTTGGTGTGAAAGGGATAGTTAACTCCTATGCCTGTGTGCATTGTACTCGGCAGACGGACCGTCTACCAACCCTTTCATTATAAGATGTGTATTGAAGGTTGTTACGTTCTATTGTGTAAAGTCTTTTGAAGCCTAACAGACGTCAAAATAATGGGTATTGGGCCTTGTTATGTGTGGGTGGAGCTGGGCCATTGTTCATGTTAAACTAATGCAGTAGTAGATGTGTATAAAAGTTGCAATATTTTCTTCAATAAAGAGACTCGATCCTGGAAGATACAGAGTACGTCTCGTTCTTCCAGAAGGATTAATTCCTAGGGGAAGTGGTCGGCTGGCTGTGGAGGATCGACAGCGAATGTGTGTCCAGGAGAGGGAAGATATTTAAACGGCGTTAACCCCCTTTCGTATTTGGGGTGTTGTTACAGACATCCGCTAAAGAATAATATATTTTTTTTAATTCATATGTATATTGGATATTTAGAAGTATACACTATTTATACACTCACCGGCCACTTTATTAGGTACACCTTGCTAGTACCGGGTTGGACTTCTTTTGCCTGCAGAACTGCCTTAATTGTTTGTGGCATAGATTCAACAAGGTGTTGGAAACATTCTTCAGAAATTTTGGTCCATATTGACATCATAGAATCACCCAGTTGCTGCAGATTTGTCGGCTGCACATCTATGATGCAAATCTCCTGTTCTACCACATCCCAAAGGTGCTCTATTGGATTGAGATCTGGTGACTGTGAAGGCCATTAGAGTACAGTGACCTCATTGTCATGTTTAAGAAACCAGTTTGAGATGATTTGAGCTTTGTGACATGGTACAGTGGGTGCCGCCGATATTGTGTCAATCTCGCCGCTAGAAGCCTATGAGCTCCGTCGCGAGAGCCAGCGCCGAGCTGTCTCGTCATCGGGAAAGGAAAAAATGTTCCTTTCACGATGAGTGACACGCATTGCCGATAGACGGGGATTCCCGCCAATACCAGGCACTGCGTTTGGTATGAATCCTGAGCGGGAACTCCACGCCAATTTTTAAAGAAAAAAACGGCGTGGGTTCCCCCTCCAGGAGCATACCAGGCCCTTGGGTCTGGTCTGGATTTGAAGGGGAACCCTACGCCGAAAAAACGGCGTGGGGGTCCCCCTCAAGATCCAAACCAGACCCTTTTCCGAGAACGCAACCTGGCAGGCCGCAGGGGAAGAGGGGGGACGAGAGAGCGGCCCCCCCTCCCTCCTGAACCGTACCAGGCCACATGCCCTCAACATGGGGGGTTTGGTGCTCTGGGGCAGGGGGGCGACCTGCGGCCCCCCCACCCCAGAGCACCCTGCCCCCATGTTGATGAGGACAGGGCCTCTTCCCGACAACCCTGGCCGTTGGTTGTCGGGGTCTGCGGGCGGGGGGCTTATCGGAATCCGGAAGCCCCCTTTAATAAGGGGGCCCCCAGATCCCGGCCCCCCCGCCCTATGTGAATGAGTATGGGGTACATCGTACCCCTACCCATTCACCTGGTGGAAAAAAATGGCAATAAAAACACAACACAGTTTTTAAAAGTATTTTATTGCACAGCTCCGGGGGTCTTCTTCCGACTTCGGGGGTCTCCGGTGTCGTCGCCGCGCTCTCCGGTTCTTTCTTCTGCCGGGCCACCGCTATCTTCTAACAACTCTTTTGCTAGCGGGGCCCGGTCTTCTCCGTCGCCTTCTCCCCTCTTCTTCTCTCCGGTTCTTTCCTTCTTCCGCCGGGCCTCCGCTAACTTCTTTTAGCTCTTTTGCTAGCTGAGGCCCGGTCTTCTCCGTCGCCTTCTTCTTCTCCCGCTCTCCGGTTCTTTCTTCTGCCGGGCCTCCGCTAACTTCTTTTAGCTCTTTTGCTAGCGGAGGCCCGGTCTTCTCCGTCGTCTCGTCCGGCTCTCCGTTGTCCTTCTGCCGGCCCCTCCACTAACTTCTTGGTAGCTCTTTTACTAGTGGAGGGGCCGGTCTTCCTGTCGTCGCCGTCTTCTTCCCTCTTCTCCTCCTCGATGTTGACTCGTCGCTTCCTCTCGCATGCTAAATCTTCGGTCCGCAGAGATTAATATAGGCTTCTCATGACGTCAGTCACATGTTCCCATGACGTCACAGTCACATGCTGCGGGGCCCAGCATGTGACTGTGACGTCATGGGAACATGTGACTGTGACATCATGAGAACATGTGACTGTGACATCATGAGAAGCCTATATTAATCTCTGCAGACCGAAGATTTAGCATTACTGCGAGAGGAAGCGACGAGTCAACATCGAGGAGGAAAAGAGGGAAGAAGATGCCGACGGCGACGACGGGAAGACCGGCCCCTCCACTAGCAAAAGAGCTACCAAGAAGTTAGTGGAGGGGCCGGCAGAAGGACAACGGAGAGCCGGACGAGACGACGGAGAAGACCGGGCCTCCGCTAGCAAAAGAGCTAAAAGAAGTTAGCGGAGGCCCGGCGGAAGAAAGAACCGGAGAGCGGGAGAAGAACCGGAGAGCGGGAGAAGAAGAAGGCAACGGAGAAGACCGGGCCTCCGCTAGCAAAAGAGCTAAAAGAAGTTAGCTAAGGCCCGGCGGAAGAAGGAAAGAACCGGAGAGAAGAAGAGGGGAGAAGGCGACGGAGAAGACCGGGCCCCGCTAGCAAAAGAGTTGGAAGAAGATAGCGGTGGCCCGGCAGAAGAAAGAACCGGAGAGCGCGGCGACGACACCGGAGACCCCCGAAGTCGGAAGAAGACCCCCGGAGCTGTGCAATAAAATACTTTTAAAAACTGTGTTGTGTTTTTATTGCCATTTTTTTCCACCAGGTGAATGGGTAGGGGTACGATGTACCCCTTACTCATTCACATAGGGTGGGGGGGGCCGGGATCTGGGGGCCCCCTTATTAAAGGGGGCTTCCGGATTCCGATAAGCCCCCCGCCCGCAGACCCCGACAACCAACGGCCAGGGTTGTCGGGAAGAGGCCCTGTCCTCATCAACATGGGGGCAGGGTGCTCTGGGGTGGGGGGGCCGCAGGTCGCCCCCCTGCCCCAGAGCACCAAACCCCCATGTTGAGGGCATGTGGCCTGGTACGGTTCATGAGGGAGGGGGGGCCGCTCTCTCGGCCCCCCTCTTCCCCTGCGGCCTGCCAGGTTGCGTTCTCGGATAAGGGTCTGGTTTGGATCTTGAGGGGGACCCCCACGCTGTTTTTTCGGCGTAGGGTTCCCCTTCAAATCCAGACCAGACCCAAGGGCCTGGTATGCTCCTGGAGGGGGAACCCACGCCGTTTTTTTCTTTAAAAATTGGCGTGGAGTTCCCGCTCAGGATTCATACCAAACGCAGTGCCTGGTATTGGCGGGAATCCACGTCGGATCCCCGCTCAATACAGTGCCACGTCTCCTCGCTATTGCAGCGAGCGCGACACGTGTCGCCACCCTGTTGCCGAGATCTCGGCACTCCTGTCGCCGAGAATCTCGGCGATGGGAGCGCGATAGATATACAATATCGGCGGCACCTACTGTACATTATCCTGCTGGAAGTAGCTATCCGAAGATGGTTACACTGTAGTCATAAAGGGATGGATATGATCAGCAACAATACTCAGGTAGACTGTGGCATTTAAATGATGCTCAATTGGTACTAAGGGGCCCAAAGTGTGCCAAGAAAATATCCCATACACTATTACACCACTACCACCAGCCTGAACCTTTGATACAAGGCAGGATGGATCCATGCTTTCATGTTGTTTACGCCAAATTCTGACCCTACCATTTGAATGTCCCAGCTGAAATCGTGCTCTTCAGACCAGGCAATGTTTTTCCAATCTTCTACTGTCCAATTTGGTATTCTGCATACCTTGCTTGTAACAATTGGTTATTTGAGTTACTGTTGCCTTTCTATCATCTTGGACCTGTCTGCCCATTCTCCTCTGACCTCTGACATCAACAAGGCATTTTCATCTACACAACTGCTGCTCACTGGATATTTTCTCTTTTTTTTGGACCTTACTCTATAAACCCTAGAGATGGTTGTGAGTGAAAATCCCAAAAGATCTGCAGTTTTTGAAATACTCAGACCTGGTCTGGCACCAACAACCATGCCACATTCAAAGTCACTTAAATCCCCTTTCTTCCTCATTCTGATGTTTGGTTTGAACCTCAGTAGGTCATCTTAGCCACGTCTAGGTGCATTGAGTTGCTGCAATTTGATTGGCTGATTAGCAATTGAACAAGTGTACCTAATAAAGTGGCCAGTGAGTGTACTGTATATACATTATTATTAGCCAATGGGATTGAAGTGGATATGATACAGTAACTATAATTATATTTACTAGAATATACTTACAAATCCAATTTTGCATACACTATACAGAAACCTTTTTTATATTGTTCTTTCATACATTCCTATAGCATATACAGTGGGGCAAAAAAGTATTTAGTCAGCCACCAATTGCGCAAGTTCTCCCACTTAAAAAGATGAGAGAGGCCTGTCAGTGGCGTCACTAGGGTTGGTGTCACCTGGTGCGGCAAAACATGGTGTCACCCCCCCTCCTGTCTATCCTGCCCAGCGCCCTCCAGGCAGCGCACAGTCACGAGGCGCACCCCCAAATGACCCCTGTAAATTAAAGTATAGGGTGGTATTGGGCTGGCTGGAGCGATATAGGGCAGGTTGGGGTAATATAGGACAGGTTGCAGTGGTATAGTGCAGTCTGGGGTGGCATAGGGCAGGTTGGGGTTGTATAGGGAAGGCTGGGGTGGTATAGAGCAGGTTGGGGTGGTATATGGCAGGCTGGGTGGCATTGGGCAGGTTGGGGTTATATAGGGCAGGGTGTGATGGCATAGAGCAGGTTGCAGTGGCATAGGGCAGGTTGGGGTGGTATAGAGCAGGTTGGGGTGGTATAGAGCAGGTTGGGGTGGTATATGGCAGGCTGGGTGGCATTGGGCAGGTTGGGGTTATATAGGGCAGGGTGTGATGGCATAGAGCAGGTTGTGGTGGCATAGGGCAGGTTGGGGTGGTATAGGGAAAGCTGGGGTGGCATAGGGCAGGGTGCGGTGGTATAGAGAAGGCTGGGGTGGCATAGGGCAGGGTGCGGTGGCATAGGGCAGGGTGGGGTGGTATAGAGCAGTTTGCGTGGCATACAGCAGGTTGCAGTGGCATAGGGCAGGCTGGGGTGACATAGGGCAGGTTGCAGTGGTATAGGGAAGGTTGGGGTGGCATAGGGCAGGGTGCGGTGGTATAGGGCAGGCTGGGGTGGCATAGGGCAGGCTGGGGTGGTATAGGGTAGGCTGGGGTGGCATAGGGCAGGTTGCAGTGGCATAGGGCAGGTTTCAGTGTCATAAGGCAGGTTGCGGTGGCATAAGGCAGGCTGGGGTGGTATGGTGCCAGGTTAGGACTCCATCATGGGGTGCAAGGTGGTCTGCTGCTGCTAGACAAAGCTATAGATTATATATAGATATTATGTAATATAGCTGGTCCATCCGCCCCTCCCCCCACCAGTCCAGCTAACTCAACTACTGTGCCTATTATATGTAATATAATATATCTGTGTCCAGCATCACCCCCCCCCCCCCCCATTATCATCATCAGACCAGCTCAGGGTGGGGGTGTCTCAGTCAGCTAATATAAATTATATAGTCAGTGTTGTCTGTCTGATAATGGGCGGGGGGGGTGATGCTGGATATAGATATATTATATTACATATAATAGGCACAGTAGTTGAGTTATCTGGACTGGTGGGGGGAGGGGCGGATGGACCAGCTATATTACATAATATCTATATATAATCTATAGCTGTGTCGCAGCAGGCCACCTTGCACCCCCCCCCTTCATTATCATACAATACAGGTCAGGGCGCCAGACAGACTGAGTCCTCCTCCCACACTAGCTAGTAGCTCTGCCTCTTACAATGGCAACCGCCCCCCCGCTCCCCACACACACACACACACACCTACCTCATCTTGTGCTTGTGCTCGGGAGTCGGGCCGGCGGTGGAGACCCCCCCACCTGTTCTGGAGTCTTGACTGGAGAGGAGGAGGAGGGCTGGGCAGCGACCCTCACAGCGTGCAGCCGGAGAAAGTTGTGTGTGACGTCACATCATCACAGTGCAGTGTGATGATGTGACAGGCTGACGCTCTGTAGGGTAGGGAGGGAGGAGGAAGAAGAATAAGGAACCGGAGGACACACACACACACCAGGCGCGGCGGCGCTGGAAGTGTTGTTCCAGCCCAGCGGGGTGAAGTTGCTGAATTAAAGTGTCAGCTGTAAAAAAAAAAAGTCAAAAATTTTTTTTTCTCACCGTCGGAAGGGTGTCACCCGGGTGCGGACCGCACCCCCCTAGCAACGCCTCTGAGGCCTGTAATTGTCATCATAGGTATACCTCAACTATGAGAGACAAAATGTAGAAACAAATCCAGACAATCACATTGTCTGATTTGGAAATATTTTTTTTTGCAAATTATGGTGGAAAATAAGTATTTGGTCACCTACAAACAAGCAAGATTTCTGGCTCTCACAGACCTGTATCTTCTTCTTTAAGAGGCTCATCTGTCCTCCACTCATTACCTGTATTAATGGCACCTGTTTGAACTTATTATCAGTATAAAAGACACCTATCCACAACCTCAAACAATCACACTCCAAACTCCACTATGGTGAAGACCAAAAGGCTGTCGAAGGACACCAGAAACAAAATTGTAGACCTGCACCAGGCTGGGAAGACTGAATCTGCAATAGGCAAGCAGCTTGGTGTGAAGAAATCAACTGTGGGAGCAATAATTAGAAAATGGAAGAAATGCAAGACCACTGATAATCTCCCTCGATCTGGGGCTCCACGCAAGATCTCACCCCGTGGGGTCAAAATGATCACAAGAACGGTGAGCAAAAATCCCAGAACCACATAGGGGGACCTAGTGAATGACCTGCAGAGAGCTGGAACCAACGTAACAAAGGCTACCATCAGTAACACACTACGCCGCCAGGGACTCAGATCCTGCAGTGCCAGACGTGTCCCCCTGCTTAAGCCAGTACATGTCCGGGCCCATCTGAGGTTTGCTAGAGAGCATTTGGATGATCCAGAAGAGGATTGGGAGAATGTCATGTGGTCAGATGAAACCAAAGTAGAACTGTTTGGTAGAAACACAACTCGTCGTGTTTGGAGGAGAGAGAATGCTGAGTTGCAACCAAAGAACACTGTACCCACTGTGAAGCATGGGGGTGGCAACATCATGCTTTGGGGCTGTTTCTCTGCAAAGGGAACAGGACGACTGATCCATGTACATGAAAGTATGAATGGGGCCATGTATCGTGAGATTTTGAGTGCAAACCTCCTCCCATCAGCAAGGGCATTGAAGATGAAACGTGGCTGGGTCTTTCAGCATGACAATGATCCCAAACACACCGCCCGGGCAACGAAGGAGTGGCTTCGTAAGAAGCATTTCAAGGTCCTGGAGTGGCCTAGCCAGTCTCCAGATCTCAACCCCATAGAAAACCTTTGGAGGGAGTTGAAAGTCCATGTTGCCCAGCGACAGCCCCAAAACATCACTGCTCTAGAGGAGATCTGCATGGAGGAATGGGCCAACATACCAGCAACAGTGTGTGACAACCTTGTGAAGACTTACAGAAAACGTTTGACCAACAAAGGATATATAACAAAGTATTGAGATGAACTTTTGATATTGACCAAATACTTATTTTCCACCATAATTTGCAAAAAAAAAAATATTTCCAAATCAGACAATGTGATTGTCTGGCTTTGTTTCCACATTTTGTCTCTCGTAGTTGAGGTATACCTATGATGACAATTACAGGCCTCTCTCATCTTTTTAAGTGGGAGAACTTGCACAATTGGTGGCTGACTAAATACTTTTTTGCCCCACTGTATAATCACTTAGAAGGATGACCAGAAAAGTTCTAATTCTCTATGAAAAATTTCTAGGAAATGTAAATTACTATAGGTGATTTTTCCAGACTGAGGACCACATTACCTGTTATGCCCTGTACACACTATCGTATTTCCGATGGAATAAAATCCGATGGAATTTTCAGTCGGAATTCCGATGAAGCTGACCTTCATCAGTCTTGTCTACACACCATCAGACAAAATTCCGACCGTCCAAAACGCGGTGACGTAAAACACTCAGACGAGCCGAGAAAAATGAAGTTCAATGCTTCTGAGCATGCATCGACTTGATTCTGAGCATGCGTGGGTTTTTTCTCCGTTGGAGTTCCACACAGACGATCGGAATTTCCTATCGTTTTTTTTTCTATCGGAAAAACTTAAAACATGTTCTATTTTTTAACACCGATGGAAAAGAGTCCAATGGGGCCCACACACGATCGGTAAAAAGTCCATCGGAAAAAACGATCGTGTGTACAGGGCATAAGACTTTTGTTTGTTCAGACAAGAAACTAGAAAAGTTTTCCATCTTTTACCCTTATTTTTTCTCGTTACTACGGTCAAAAATAATTGTTGATCTGTCCTCCATTGGCTATTACAAAATGTTTCAATTAGTGTCCATGCGACAGTAAATGGAGGGAGCATCTTCAATAATACAGAATAAGTCCAGTTGATTATAACTAACTACTACAAGAATATCATAATAGATTTCTGTCAGTCTCTAAAAATTCACAATGGCCCATATTTGACCCTATAGTTGGTATGAAAGTTCTAAAATGATCTCCCTTGGTCAGTAATACTGTGTAGGTCTTTGTACAGCTCTTATGAACTCTCAGATTGCAAAACATTTTCACTCAGTAAGGAATATCAAGCACAGTTATTCCTTGGAGAGTCATCTGCTGATGACTTTCTCAAGTTAACTCTTCTGGTCATTACCTTGGCTCATATTCATAGATAAAAAAAAAAAAAATATCTAATTTTGAATAGCACCTTATTCTGTACATTGTATAACATTTAACAAAAATTGTTATCTACCTTTATTGAAGATGGATTTTAAACTCTTGATTGCATGCAAATTTCTGACCACCTAACCGGAGGCAGTAAGCCGTCATCATCAACGGCAATGGAAATTGTGTGTGGGAAATTCTAGTCTTGATGTATTTTTCTTTACCTTTTTGCTGCTGCAAAAGATTTGATGTTTGCAGACTGTAGAGAGTCTTAGCCTGGGTATACAAACAAGAACACAACTTTTGTCACTCCCCTCACAGATGACTTTATCACCAGCTTTTGCCTAGACCTTTAACCTCTTGCATCAGCCCTTGACTTTGTTAAAATAATACAGTGCAGTGAAACCCACTCAAGCAGTACATACAGTAGGACTAAACACTCATTAACACAGGGTATTACTGAGCTTGGAATGAAGGCACATGTGGGCTCTGATAAAGCGACCCTTTATATTATTTACTTTTGGCAGTACTATTTATTATATTTAAAGATGGGCAAAATTCTTAAAATTCATTCCACTGGAAATTCCCCCAGATCTAATTGGTGGAGTTTTCCATCGTGGACTAAAGTGCTTTTTTATTCATGCTCACCCCAGTACATTGTCAATTATTTTTTAAATTTGTTTTTTTTTTTACTTTTTTTTTGTGCTCTGACTGTGCCACAGCATCGGGATTGGATAGTAGAGGAAGGTTTTAGTTAATAGCATAAAAACAAATACAGGCAGTCCTGGGTTACAAACAAGATAGGGTCTGTATGTTTGTTAATAAGTTGAATTTATATGTAAGTTGGAACAGGTACATTTTTTTAAGTGTAACGCAAGCCAAAAAATTCACTTCTAAATTTTTGGGATAGCATAGGGAAGTGTTAATACCCCTGTAATGTTTGTTTTGCTGTCTGTGTCTCTGTTCAGAAGATTTCAACTCACTTTCTGTCCATGTGACAATTGAATTTTGAAAGTTGTGGAAACAAGGATTGGTTATAAAGCTTCAGTGGAGACCCCTTTTTCCCCGTGATAACTCTTATGCCCTGTACACACGATCGGAATTTCCCATCAGAAATTCCGATCGTGTGTGGGCCCCATTGGACCTTTTTCCATCGGTGTAAAAAAATAGAACATGTTTTAAATTTTTTCGATGAAAAAAAAAAACGATAGGAAATTCCGATCATTTGTGTGGAACTCCATCGGAGAAAAATCCACGCATGCTCAGACTAAATTAGGAGACGAGAGCGCTCGTTCTGGTAAAACTAGCGTTCGTAATGGAGATAGCACATTCGTCATGCTGTAACGGACTGAAAAGCACGGAGACTGAAAAGCGCGAATCGGCTAACGCCAAACTTTTACTAACACACGGTAACACAAAATCAGCAAAAGCAGCCCAAAGGGTGGCGCCCTTGGATTTGAACTTCCCCTTTATAGTGACGTTGTATGTGTTGTACGTCACCACGTTTTGGATGGTCGGAATTTTGTCTGATGGTGTGTATGCAAGACAGCTTTGAACGGAATTCCGACTAAAAATTTTATCGGATTTTAGCCAATCGGAATTCCGATCGTGTGTACAGGGCATTACAGGAGTGAATTTCTCTTCCTAGAGGCTGATTACCTCTCACTTCCTGTTGTCTCCTACCGTTTGTAAGTATACAGTGCCTTGAAAAAGTATTCATACCCCTTAAAATTTTCCACATTTTGTCATGTTACGATCAAAAACGTAAATGTACTTTATTGGGATTTTATGTGATAGACCAATACAAAGTGGCACATAATTGTGAAGTGGAAGGAAAATGATAAATGATTTTCAAAATGTTCTACAAATAAATATGTGAAAAGTGTGGCGTGCATTTGTATTCAGTCCCTCTGAGTCAATACTTTGTAGAACCACCTTTGGTTGCAATTACAGCTGCAAGTCTTTTTGGGGATGTCTCTACCAGCTTTGCACATCTAGAGAGTGACATTTCTGCTCATTCTTCTTTGCAAAATAGCTCAAGCTCTGTCAGACTGGATGGAGAGCGTCTGTGCCACAGATTCTCAATTGGATTTAGGTCTGTACTTTGACTGGGCCATGCTAACACATGAATATGCTTTGATCTAAACCAGGGGTCTCCAAACTGTGGCCCGAAGGGCCGGATGTGACCCTTTGCTAGCCTTCATCCGGCCCTTGACCCAGTATTGCTCCCAACGATATGAGGCACTATTCATCCCAATGACACCAACAATGGGTCACTATTTCTTCCACTAATAGCAATGATGGAGCACTATTCCTCATCCTACTGCCCACCAGCACTGGGGCCGTGTTTATTCTCACTGATGCTCGGCCATGGGGCATTTTCTACCCCCACTGGTCAGAATTCGGCCCCCCTGAAGTCTGATAGACAATAAACTGGCCCTTTGCTTGAAAAGTATGGAGACCCCTGATCTAAACCATTCCATTGTACCTCTGGCTGTAAGTTTAGGGTCATTGTTCTGCTGGAAGGTGAACCTCCACTGTAGTCTCAAGTCTTTTGCGGACTCTTAATGGGTTTTCTTCTAAGATTGTCCTGTATTTGGCTCCATCCATCTTCCCATCAACTCTGACCAGCTTCCCTGTCCCTGCTGAAGAACAGCATCCTCACAACATGATGCTGCCACCACCATGTTTCATGGTGGGGATGGTGTGTTCAGGGTGATGTGCAGTGTTAGTTTTCTGCCACACATAGCATTTTGCTTTTAGGCCAAAAAGTTCAATTTTGGTCTCATCTGACCAGAGCACCTTCTTCCACATGTTTGCTGTGTCCCCCACATGGCTTCTCACAAACTGCAAACAAAACTTTGTATGACTTTCTTTTAACAATGGCTTTTTTCTTTCCCCTCTTCCATAAAGACCAGATTTGTGGAGTGCACAAATAATGCCGCGTACACACGATCGGAAACTCCGACAAGAAAAGTTTTTGGTCGTAAATTCCGACCGTGTGTAGGCTCCATCTGACTTTTTCTGTCGGAATTTCCGTCAGAGCTGGTTCTCAAATTTTCCGACAAGAAAAATTCTTGTAGGAAATTTCGACGCACCAAAAACCAAGCATGCTCTGAAGCAAGTACGAGACGGAGGCGCTCGGTCTGGTAAAACTAGCGTTCGTAATGGAGATAGCACATTCGTCACGCAGCAAATTTTTGCATCTTTTAATGCAGCGCATTCTTTTTTTCTTTATAATGCTAGAATAATAAAGTTGTTTTGCTGCTGATATTCACACAGAGCTCTGACAAACTTATTTCTTTATTATTTCTCGTGATCTCATGAATAATCTTTTTATTTTTTAAAGCCAGATCTCGATAATAATGTTTAGATTTATTTTTTATGGTCATCTTTTTTCCTTTTTTTATTTTAATCAAGATCTCCTTTTTTTTTATTATTTGAAAATTATTTTCAAGTGATCTCCATATTTATTTTCTGTGTGTCATTACCACAACAACATTATTATCTTGTATTTTTTTTGCCTCAAGGAGGTTGGTTGGTGTCCCTTGTTAATTTGACATTGTATATTTGAAATGTACCTGCCTACTCACAAACAAACTGTCCTTTTTTAAGAAAAACACATAGGCAAGTATTTGCAGAGAAAAAATAGCCATTTATTCTGGGTCATAACAAAATAAAAAGGAAGGCAACGCTGGAGAAACTGCTGGAATTTGCGAAGCCTTTGGACCCCAGGGCAGACATCAACAATTTGCAAATCAAAATTGGTAGCCTGAGGAGTCCATATAATAGGGAGCACAATCTGGTCCTGGACTCCGAGAGATCAGGAACAGCAGCAGATGACATAATGTCCCCAGGCTGTGGTACTACAACAGCCTGCGTCTTCTGTCAGACCAGACTGAACCCAGGCCATCACTTTCTTGTCTTCTTTACACACTTCCCTCCACGCTTCCCTCCAGCCTTCCCTACACGCTTCCTTCCAGGCTGTGGCTCTGGTGGTGGAGTTGTGGCAGGAGGAGGAGGAGGATGGTCGAGCTCACAAAAGTGGGTTTTTGGTGTCAGTTGGCCCCTCAACCCCTTATTTAGGGCCATAAAAATAAGTTCCTCACAGAAGAGGCGTTGGCCCTCCTCCATGTTCTGCATTTTAGCTGCTACCATGCAGCCATAGGCCTCTTGAACGTTGGGGGGGTTCTGAGGGCCGCATTAGCCTCCCTAATGAGGCCGAGTGCTGCCTCCTCCACGTTCCTCCCCTTCCTGGGCCTTTTGGTTGGAAGGCGGAGCGGAGGCACCTGGGATTCTGTGAGGTTACTGGGCCCGGCCACCTCCTTGCTGCCACTTACCTCCGCCTCCTCCTGGCTGCCACATTCCAGAGCCTCGTCCTGGCTGAGGCTTTCCTGTGTATAAAAAAGGGACATAATTTTAGTTCTTGGTTCATCAATCACACACAATTTTCAGCTCATGTCTGTTGTAAATTGAATGTTAATAAATAGAAAAGACTATCATTCTGACCCCAGCATTTTTCATTCTTGTCCCAATCATTTTTGGCCACTACTGTCTAATTGATATGTAAAACACTTTTTGTTAAATCATAAATTTGTTATCAATAATAACATCTAGTTAACATCATTAACCACTTAAGGACCAAGCCTGTTTTTCAGACTTGGTGTTTACAAGTTTAAAACATTTTCTTTTGCTAGAAAATTACTTAGAACCCCCAAACATTATATATTGATTTTTTCTAACATCCTAAAGAATAAAATAGTCATTGCAATACTTTTTGTCACATCGTATTTGTGCAGCGGTCTTACAAGCACACTTTTTTGGAAAAAAATTCACTTTTTTTAATTAAAAAATAAGACAACAGTAAAGTTAGCCCATTTTTTTTTATATTGTGAAAGATAATGTTACGCCGAGTAAATTGATACCCAACATTTCACACTTCAATATTGCACCCGCTCGTGGAATGGCGTCAAACTTTTACCCTTAAAAATCTCCATAGGCGACGTTTAAAAAATTCTACAGGTTGCATCTTTTGAGTTAAAGAGGAGGTTTAGGGCTAGAATTATTGCTCTCGCTCTAACGATTGCGGCGATACCTCACTTGTGTAGTTTGAACACCGTTTTCATATGCGGGCGCTATTCACGTATGCGTTCGCTTCTGCGCGCGAGCTCGTCGGGACGGGGCGCTTTAAAACATTTTTCTTTTGTTTTCTTATTTATTTTACTTGATTTTATTTATTTTTACACTGTTTTAAAAAATAAAATAAAATGGGTCACTTTTATTCCTATTACAAAGAATGTAAACATCCCTTGTAATAGAAAAAAAGCATGACAGGTCCTCTTAAATATGAGATCTGGGGTCAAAAAGACCTCAGATCTCATATTTACACTAAAATGCAATAAAAAAAAAAATGGCATTTAAAAAAATGACAAAAAAAAATGTCCCTTTAAGAGGTATGGGCGGAGCTGACATTTTGACGTCAGCTTCGCCCTGCTATGATATGGAGATGGGTGGGGGTCATCTTCCCCTCACTCGTATCCATACCACAGAGGAAGAAGGACCCGGTCGCCTACGCCGCTACCGAAGGCTCCGGTAAGCGGCGGAGGGCGCGGGAGGGGGGGCTCTCTCACTGGCGCAGATGACGGTGATCTTGCGGCGAATCCGCCGCAGAGACCACCATTATCGTAAACAGAACCGCCCACTGAAGAGATGGATATCTCGGTTGTGGCAGCAGCTGCTGCCGTTACCGAGATATCCATCTTTAAAATGATGACGTATGTATACAGTGGGCGGTCGTTAAGTGGTTAATTTTAGGACAAAAAATATGTAGAAAAATACTATACCTGGCTCAAGCTGGGCTCCTCCACATCTTCCTGGGTGGAAGGCCCAGGCGGCTCGTCAGAAGCCTCAGCTGGGGTGGAAGGAAGGGTGGAAGGAAGGGGGGAAGGAAGTGTTGAAAGTGATGACCTGACTTCAATCTGGTCTTCCAGAAAATGCATTCTGTTTTAGTACCACAGACTGGGTACATACACGTATTCTGCTGCTGCTTCTGATTTTTGGGAATCCAAGTCCTTATTCCGTTCCTTCCTATATGTGCTCCACAAGCCACCAATTTTGTTTTGCAAAAAGGTGATGTCTGCCGCCGGGACCTGCAGCTTCACAAATTCCAGCAGTTTCTCCATCGCTGCCTGCCTAGCTGGTTTGTTTTTGTATAAAGGGTGTTTGAGCTGCCACAAATAGGTCAGCTTCCTGTACATATCTATAAGCTGACTCCTGAAAGATGGGTCCTTAAATGTATTCATTTTCTCTGCAAGACAAAACACAAGACAAAAACACTGTCAGGCTAAATTCTCCTAATCTTATCCCAATATAGGCCTCAATCTAGAAGCAGTATAGGCCACTGATGCCCCAAGTTAAAATTTTACCTTCGTAAGAATGATCTGCGCTTCCGTTACTCCTTCCTCCGCTCACAGATCGTAGTTACGACACACGCGTGTTAGCTTTATATACACTGCGCATGCGTGAAACTCCGCCCGCGTCGCCTGCCCCTGACGTTCTTTCTAGTATATTCCCCGCCCCTTCTCTTTCGGCGCAGAAGGAAAGCCCAGAGCCAGAAATAAGGCCTCAAATATGTCCTTTGTAGAGATGGCGGAGATGGTGGACATTTTGAAGAGGACCGACTATGATGGGAAGTATGGACCGTACCCCAACCCAAATGTGAGAAAGGCCAAGATCATGTCTAAAGTTGTGAGAAGTCTGCACAGGAATTTTGGGGTACGACGATCCAAGGAGCAATTGAGGAAACGCTGGTCAGACCTGAAATTGAGGGAGCACGATCATTACAGAAGGATCAGGAAACTGCTTCTAAAAAGTACGTATTTGTCCTGTGTTCTTCTTATTATTATTACTTGCATGTTGCTCCATGTGCTTTTCTTTACAGTTGTACAGTTTAAAATGGCAACTTTCAGGTTCGTGGGCACAGTAATCGATCGTAGTAAACATTGTTTGTTCGCCCACTAAATACAATATTTTTGGCAGATACTGGTTAACTACATTTGGTCATGCCTATTTGTATTAAAATAAGTTTAGTACATTGTTGACTAGATGTGTTTGTAACTAGAATGAAATGCAAACTTGATTCAGTGTAAAGGAGAGGACATTCAGCAGCTGTTTACACATCTGGACTCAGGAGCACTTTTGGCAGATACTGGTTAACTACATTTGGTCATGCCTATTTGTATTAAAATAAGTTTAGTACATTGTTGTCTAGATGTGTTTGTAACTAGAATGAAATGCAAACTTGGTTCAGTGTAAAGGAGAGGACATTCAGCAGCTGTTTACACATCTGGACTCAGGAGCACTAGTGTGGGACACTAGAACAACCTTTTTAGGGTGTCCTACACAGGTGCTCCAGTGGATACTTGGGGTGTCTCCATGTGTGAAACTTGTCCAAAAAAGGTAAGTATTCCAGCTTTGGTAAGGGAAAAAATCATGTATTCAGCTTGGAACTCTGCCAAAACAGACAATTGTACCACACTTATAAGCAATGTTTCAAATTCATATTTCTGGCCTCAAATATCTGTGTGCTAAGTATACCTTTTGTTTCATTCTCATAGGGGAGAAAAGACTCGGGACATCTGAGGACACCAGGAACCCCACACCTAATGAAGAAGGGGAACTCTGCACACCACAACCTGAGGATGTGGAGGGAGGAGAGGTGGAAGAAATAGTGACCACAACAGGTCAGTGTCTGACACCACAGCTTCAGGTAATAGATGCATGCCTCCATATTTATAATACATGGTGTGTTTTTTTATTTTAGGTGATGTGGATGAAGAATCTCGTTTCACCACTGCATCCTCATCGGGGAGATAATGGTGTGCAATCGGGATTCAGACCTGATAAAGCAAAAAATCAATGATGTTGAAAAAAAAATGAAGAACATGATTGATGTTTTAGGCAGAATCTAAGTCACCAAAAAATGTAACATTTTTTTGTGGTAATTTTTTTTGTTTAAAAATTGTTTGACGCATTTTAAAAGCCAAATTTTGAAGATGCACACAGTGTGTCAACATGTGCTATCTGCCATCACGGGAAATCAATGTATGCGTTTTGTGGGTGCAACCCCTTCCTCGCAACTCAAGTAGGTGAGTGGACCCCCAAAACACGTCCATTGACCCCCCATGATGGGAGATAGCACATGTTGACATTAGGCATGGGATCCGGAGGGAAATCCCTATTTTGACTCCCAATTTGTGTGCATCTTCAAAATTTGGCTTTTACAGGGGTGACATCACCCCATCTGATGAAGGCAAGATCAACACATTTTTGACATACTATAATGTCTGATATTGCCTTCACTTTTTTTACGTTGAACTTTGTAAGTTCCAGAGTTGTGTATGTTATGGTTTGAAACATGGCTGTTTATGCAAAAAAAAAAAAGTTTAAATGTAAAACTTTATTAACCACTTAAGGACCGCCACCTGTACATATACGTCGGCAGAATGGCACGGACAGGCATATCAACGTACCTGTACGTCCCCTTTAAATGCCTGTCGGGGATGGCGGCAGGGTTGCAAGCGCGCGCAATTGTCAGTTAAAGCGATGCAGTGCCGAATCGCAAAAAGTGGCCTGGTCCTTTAGCTGCAAAATAATCCGGGCTTAAGTGGTTAACCAAAGATGTATTTTTTTGTTGAAAACATTTTTTTAAATGCACATGTGAATGTGCACGGAGTCAAAGTTTTTATACTCAACAATGTGTGGTTTCTTCTTTCATTGCTTAGGCCCCTTTCACACTGAGGCGTTGAAAAAACGCTCAAAAATTATAGGATTTTGTACCTCTATTTTACCGCGATTTTACCGCGTTTTTACCACGATCGCGGTAAAAATAGCGCTAACGCGTATGCGTTTTTACCGCGATTTTACCGCGTTCGTGCTAAAATTAGCGCGAACGCGGTAAAAACGCGGTAAAAACGCATTGGCGTAAGCGCTATTTTTTAACATAACGCTTATGCCTATGCGTTTTTACCGCATTTTTACCGCGTTTTTACCGCGAATCCCATTTATTTCAATGGGGATAGGCGTTTTTACAGCGCTATTTTATGCGCCCTAAAGTTGCTCTAAAAAAGCTGTTTGCAGGATTTTTTTCAACGCCCAGCCAGCAAAACGCCTCAATGTGAAAGCCCTCAGAGATTTCACATTGAGAATGCTGGGGCAGGATTATTTCAGGCGTTATTACAGCGCTATTTTTACCGCGAAAACGCGGTAAAAACGCCTCAGTGTGAAAGGGGCCTTAATACCAGTTTTTGTATTAAGTTGGTGTTTACAGTGACAATGGGGGTTATTTAATAAACGGAAAATCCACTTGGCACTACAAGTGCACTAGGAGAACCTAGGAGACAGCTAAAAGAAACACAAGCAGTAAATCAAATTCAAGATTTTATATCAGATCCAAATCATTTTTTATTTTAAAAAAGATTCATAAATTTGCTGGCATATCAATGGCCCCGCTACCCGTAAATTTTCCAAATATTTTTGCCAGACTTCACGGGCTCTTTGGGGGGGCAAGCCAGGACGGCCAGCTTCCAGGGCCGTCATAGTATTTAGTTCATGAATTCCGGCCTCAGGCCCAACTGAGGCCACATAGTTTGTAGCATTTCTACGTAAATAGTTATGGAGTATGCAGCATGATAGCACAATGTGATTACGTTTATACTCCGCCATATTTATTGCTGTATTTATTGCTGTAAGGAATAGGCGGAACCGGCTGGCCATTATGCCAAACGCAATACTATGAAACCCCTTATAATTGTAATAGTATGACCAAGAGTGGGGGGGTGGGACGATGTGGACGTGTTTCCTATTGATTGCCCTTCTGCGGTTGGGAAAGTCCCACCGCTCTTGCAAACTGGGAAGCCACAGTCTGCCATTCCTATGGCGTTGAAGGAAACTGTGGAGTCAAACCAGAAAAAAAAATGATACTTTTGCACATAACATTGCAAGCAGATTAGACACAAACCTTCTTGGCCAACATCATGATAACATTTATTTTAAGGAGTATTTTAAGACAAAAATATAAGGTCCACTTATCAGATTCCTCACCCCCTCTGATGGCCCATTGTAAAAATTTGAAGGTGGGGGGAGGATTCCAAATGAGTTTGGGACCCCCAAAAAAAGGCTCTGGCACTCTGCCTGAATTTAATGACAACAATAATATTTGTACACATTTTAGCAGGTGTTTAGGGTAAAGCACTACAATGGAGCTGACAAAATACATTGTTAAGTGACTAGGCTAGGTGTGTATGGGCCCAGGATAGCATGCTGGAGAGGTTAGTGAAGGCAAATATGCATGTAGGCCAAAAAAGGAGAATTAAAAGCTTACAGCATGTATGAGGACAAAGGGGACATTCACAGCATATTAAAATCATGGTAATTAGGGAATGATGAAAGAAATACAATACATTAGCATACATTAAATACATAGAATGTGATGTTAAAGGAGAAAACTTACCTTAATATAGTCCTTATGCAGGACTTGTATGATGGCAGAACAGGTCTCTGGAATAATGATCCCCAGAGCCTGGGGGGAGATGCCTGTCGAGAACGTTATGTTCTGCAGACTTCTCCCTGTCACCAAGTAGCGCAACGTGGCGACTAGCCTTTGTTCAGGAGTGATGGCTTGCCGCATGCAGGTGTCCTGCTTTGTAATATAAGGGGACAGCAAAGCCAACAGACGGTGAAAAACGGGCTCCGTCACCCGGAGATAATTCCTGAAATCATCAGGATTATTCTCTTGGATCTCCCGCAGCAAAGGCATATGAGAGAATTGGTCACGCTGGAGCAACCAATTCTTCGTCCATTAACTCTACGATGAGTACGTAGCCGCAACATGGCTAGAAAACGGTTAGAAAATGGTCAGAACGAACAGAATGCACTGAAGAACAGAAAGGCCTGCGAAGAACGAGCTGAAAATGAGAAACCAGCGGACAAGAACGCACTGAAAACCAGATATGAACTGACTACACACACTGAAAAATACGAACCCACAAGCACAAACTGAACAGCAGTAACGGACTGAAAAGCACGAAGGCTGAAAAGCGCGAATCGTCTCTCACCAAACTTCTACGAACACGAGATTAGCAGAAGGAGCCCAAAGGGTGGCGCACTGGGTATGGAATTTCTGTTTTATAGTGCCGTTGTACGTGTTGTACGTCACCCCGTTCTTGACGGTCGGAATTTGGTGTGACCGTGTGTATGCAACACAAGTTTGAGCCAACATTCTGTCGGAAAAAAATCCACGGTTTTCTTGTCGGAATTTCTGATCGTGTGTACGTGGCATAATAGTTATCCTGTGAACAAATTCTCCCACCTGAGCTGTGGATCTCTGCAGCTCCTCCAGAGTTACCATGGGCTTCTTGGCTGCTTCTCTGATTAATGCTCTCCTTGCCCGGCCTGTCAGTTTAGGTGGATGGCCATGTATTGGAAGGTTTGCAGTTGTGCCATACTCTTTCCGTTTTAGGATGATGGATTGAACAGTGCTCTGTGAGATGTTCAAAGCTTGAGATATTTTTTTATAACCTAACCCTGCTTTAAACTTCTCCACAACTTTATCCCTGACCTGTCTTGTGTATTCCTTGGCCTTCATGATGCTGTTCGTTTACTAAGGTTCTCTAACAGAGATTAAATTACACACAGGTGGACTCTGTTTACTAATTAGGTGGCTTCTGAAGGCAATTGGTTCCACTAGATTTTAGTTAGGGGTATCAGAGTAAAAGGGGCTGAATGCAAATGCACGCCACGCTTTTCAAAAAAAAATGAAAACCATTTATCATTTTCTTTCCACTTCTCAATTGTGTGACGCTTTGTGTTGGTCTATCACATAAAATCCCAATAAAATACATTTACGTTTCTGGTTGTAACATGACAAAACGTGGAAAATTTCAGGGGATATGAATACTTTTTCAAGGCACTGTAGGTCGTATGTAAGTCAGATGTTTGTAACTCGGGGACTGCCCGTATTTTGTGTTTTATAATTTTTTTCTTGTATAAAATATATTTGGGTACTCAAACTTAAAAGCCTGGATCATAATACTTACTTTGGTAATAAACTTTGGGAGAACAGTTTTTGTGTTTTAAGGGTGCTGACAGTACACGTTTGAAATTATTGGGCTGTAAAAAAAAAACAGGTCATGCTGCAATGTACAGTGCATTGTACATCCAGTGTTGTGGTGTGCTGTAACAGCTTCATTATGGTGTTGCATTGGGGTATCATTCAGAATAAATATGTACGGTGCACTACCACACTTTGCAGCAACATGAACTTTTTACTGATGAAACATTATATCTCAATAAGGACCCATTTGTACCGGAGCACAGTGCTCTGAGGTGTTCACATTTTCATGCATTTAGGCATGTTGTGGAACACTGCACATTCCATTCAAACCTAGTGGTGTGTAACGTACCTCAACACTAAAAAAAATGGGTCATGCTGCTTAATTGTACAGCTCACTGCAAAGCAGATCATGCAATTATGGTGCGCTGTAAAGCCAGTGCGTTAGGTTACCATTCAAAATGTATGGCACTGCAAAGAACTAAGTCATGAATGTTTTGCTACCTCAGACAATTATTTCCCCTGCGTTAACGCAATGCAGACCGGGTTCCAAAATACCAAACAGACGTTAAATTCACTAAGTGGTTACCTGATGATTATCACCAAAACAGGGGCAAATCTTCCAATGGCACACCTGTTTTGGTGACAACTATGCAAGCGTGTATTCCCCCTAATTTTTAAGAAATGGGTCTCATCTGAAAGGGGATCTAACCATTCCCTACTCTATTCCAAAAAGTTTCAGCTAGATACATTTTAAAAATGCAATGCATGTTGCAATAAACTTCTGATTGTGGAATATTTTTAGAAGTTTTCCAAAGGTAATTAGGTAAATAGTAGATATTGAGATTTGCTTTGGAATAAAGCATTTTGGACACCATGGTTTTGTTTTACACTGACTATTGTATGAGCACAATAATCTCTACCTAGGATGTCATCCATTGTATTAGTGGCAGCTAGATAATCCAGGTGACAGTAGTCTCATCTCAGCTCCCTGCTCCTGATGTCAGCATGTAGAGATGTGTCTGTTACATCTGGAGACCTTATGGAACAGAGGAAAGGGGAAACAGTTTGTAGGCTTCTGGGGGTCGACACGCCTCATTAACCCAGCGAACTCTGATTTACATGGGGTCAGAGGTCGCTGTATGCTCACTTGGAGGCTAAGGAAAGTATTAGATCTAAAACTGATAATCAGACTTGGTTAACCCTTTATTTTGGTGATAAAGTAAAAACAGTGACTGGGTCAGATACAGTAGACTTGATGATGCACCTTCAGCTGCTCTCTGAAGAAATACTGAACAGTCTATCCTGGGCTGCTGTAATACTTACAGGGGCTTATTTAATCTTGATGCAAAGAGATATAAACTTCATTAAAAAGGAGCCTGGGTGGAGACACAACTTTACTGATTGGTACTATAGAGGTTACATTTGGTCGATCACATTACTGTAGTCTGTCACACCTACTTGTGAGCTGTTTTGGGGTTCATAAAAAAACCTTTACTATCCTTTATCTACTATTGTCACCAAATTTATTTATTTTATTATTAACTGTTTATGTCGACAGTTTTATTTTGTATTATTTTGTACTACCCAACAATGTCTTATCTTGTTACTCAAAACTTTAATAAAACCATTGACACAGAGAAAGGAGCCTGGGTTGTTCCATAACAACCAATCAAATGTCTTCTTACATTTGCTTTTGTTCCCTAGAAATAAAACAGCTGGAATATGTGCTTGCTATTGACCCCATAAACTTTCTTCTAATTATTTCTATTATACACGATTTATGTAATGCCAACAGTTTGCGCAGTGCTTTACAATATAGAGGGGGGGGGGGCAGTACAATTACAATACAGTTCAATACAGAAGGGATAGGAGGGCCCTGCTCATGGAGCTTACAGTTTATCAAATAAACAATAAAAAAAAAATGCGTTAATCATTTTGAATTTAGTGAAATTAACCACTTCCATACTGGGCACTTATACAGCTTCCTGCCCAGACCAATATTCAGCTTTCTGCGCTGTTGCACTTTGAATGACAATTGCGCGGTCATGCTACACTGTACTCAAACTAAATTTCTTTCTCGTACATCACGGGACACAGAGCGACATAGTCATTACTAATGGGTTATATAGATACCTTCAGGTGCTGGCACTGGCAACTTCCAAAACCGGAAGTACCCTCCCCTATATAAGCCCCTCCCATCCGGGAGCACCTCAGTTTTTTGCCAGTGTCTAAGGTGTTGGCCAAGAAGTAACATGTGTTTTTCACTGAGCTTGCGTACAGGTTCTTTTGGGCCTCAGTAAGCTATTCCGGATCCGACCAAAAAAGCTTCATAGCTAAACGGTCGGTACCCGGGCCTTGCAAGAGAAGAGCAAGGTTTTGCCTGTAATGCCTCTCTTAGGAGGGCTGGACCCTGGGATCCAGAGCTCTGGTCATACCCACGACCAAGATGTTTTCTGTGCAGGGTGCTATACAGGTCCAGGGGAGTGGAATCCTTGGGAACCCGGTCCCTGAAGGTTTGATTACAATGCCTGCCGTGATAGGTGAAGTTTGGGCTTCTGTGGACCAAACAGAGTCCTGCGGCGAGGAAAAGGTAAGTGGGGGCCCTCGGGAACTTGGTTCTATTGAGGGACCCCCAAGCCTATTTTGTCTTTCTGCCTGTTACCTAAGGTATTCCCGCTATATTCTGTGTATGCCTGTTACTACTGAGAAAATGTAAAAATTTTAATAGTAGGCAAGAAAAAAAAAAAAATGTAAGACCGCGGTACCTGTGTTAGACACTAGAGGCCGCTATGGTTCTTTTTCTTGTAATGTGGATTTTTTTCTTCCAGAATCAAATCCAGGCAGTTGGTATGTTCTCTGCTGGGAAGCTGTCTCCTCTGCCCTGTTGCTGCGCTCATCCATCCCCGGGCCCTGCGGCAGGGACCCTGGCTCCCATCTAGCTCCTTATTGTTTTCAAAAAAGGCGGCGAAGGCGCACGTGCCCGCGCGCGTGCTCGTGCACGCGCCTCTATATATAGAGGCGATCTGGAAAAAGGGGCGGAGCGGGTGGATGACGCTCAGGTGTGCGCCGCGGCGCTACTGCGCATGTGCGGGCGTCCAGCGTGTTTTAAAGCACATCATAGCTGGCTATTGAAGTGCACAGACAGAGCTAGCAACAGTATAAAGGCACACAGAGGCGGTTGATGCAGGCATCCCCTAGAAAGGCACTTTAGTAGACACCAACTGTTATATAGCAGCAATTGTGCTAGACTATTCTCAGTAAAAGTGGTGTATTACGGCTGGAATACCTCAGCTTTAGGCTTAGGAATATGCCGTCCAGAAGCTCCGGAACTGAATCTTCCAGGAAGTGAAGGGGGTCTCATCGGGCTCTGAGGATCTTGGGCATGCTTCTGCTGCACCAGTCTCCCCTGAAGTTCAGAGGTAAGTGACCGTAGAGACCCCGCAGGGGTACTTGGTACTGTGGCTGTCCTCAGTTCACCTGCTCCTGTGTATGTAATAGAGGAGGTTTTTTCCTCAGCTCTGGGAGGATTAGAGAGAGATTGTCAACATTGATCGCTGCCTCCCTGTCAGGGAAAGCACGCCCGATCTCCGTCTCCTCCTTCAGAGTGCCTGTTAGCAGAGCAACAGTCCCATACAGGGATCGACCTGCCTGAAGGGGATCAGGATGAGGTTGATTCTGTTATAGAGGAACAGTGGGGGAACCTTTTCTCAGCATCTCAAGCTGAAAGATTATGGGTTCAGTCTCTGACTAACATGGTCCGATCAGCATTTAAAAATGCACCTTGCGGAACCATCAACCACTACTGTATCCTCGTTGGGGTCGCTAGAAGCCCCCAGACTGTCTGTTCTTTTCCACTTCACCCTTTACTGAAAGGGCTCATTTACCAGGATTGGGAACGTCCTGAGAAAATATTTATTCCCCCAAGAGATTTCCGGTGGTCTATCCCATGGAGGATAAGTTCATCAAAAAATGGAAGGTCCCTACAGTGGACGCAGCCATCTCTTGTATGTATAAATCACTGACATGTCCAGTGGATAATGTCCAAATGTTCAAGAACCCAATAGATAAAAGATTGGAGTCCTTATGAAAGTCTGCTTCTTTCTACAGCAAGCTTGGTGACACAACCAGCAGTGGGGTCTGCTAAGCAGTGAAGGATCAGTTGAAACAGGTCTTGAGGGACTTGACAGATCAGCAGGCCTTGCCCTAGCTGATCTACCTAGAGCCTTAGGCTTTGCGGTTGACGCCATAAAGGATTCAGTCCATCAGGCCTCCCGCCTTACGCTGTCTATAGTACATATGCGTAGGCTTCTATGGCTCAAAAACTGGTCTGCTGAAGCTCCCTGTAAAGAATGGCTGGTTAGCGTCCCATTTCATGGTGAACGCTTATTCAGGGAAAACCTGGACAAATATATCCAGAAAATTTCCAGCGGTAAAAATACGCTCTTGCCGGTTAAAAACAGAGTTAGAGGTCCCTCTTTAAGAGGCCTGCTTCTCCAGTCCCTGGGGCATCGGCTGTGTAACAGTTCCGACGGCCTCCTCGGTCAATTCCCGGGGGTAAAAAACAGGGACAATAGCAGGGTAATGAGAAACCCTGGGTCAGGGGAGGTACAAAACCTCCCCCAAAGTTAAATTCATTGAAGGGTTGCCCCCACTCAGTCGGGTGGGGGGAGGACTCCAGTTGTTCGCAAGAGACCTGGCGGGACACGATCAAAACAGATAGGTGCTCTCCGCAGTATGTTTGGGATACAGTTTGGAGTTAATAGACTCTCCTCCTTCCCATTTTTGAGGTCAAACGTGCCAAGGGATCCCCGGAAGAGAGAGTCCCTCCTGTTGGCACTAGAACAACTATTGCTCCAAGGAGTAATTATGGAGGTTCCCCTGGAAGAATGAGGGTTCGGGTTTTACTCAAACCTCTTTACAGTCCCGAAGCAAACGCGGACGGGAGGCCCATATTAATTCTAAAAGGGCTAAACAAATTCCTGTATATCAGGACTTTCCGATGGAGTCGATCCGATCGGTGGCCACTGCCCTACAAGGGGAGGATTGGTTAGCCGCGATCGACATCAAAGATGCTTATTTGCACATTCCCATCTTTCCAGTCCACCAAAAATTTCTACGCTTTGCAGTAGAAGGGCGCCATTTTCAGTTCAGAGCCTTACCCTTCGGTCTGGCCACAGCACCACGAGTGTTTACAAAAATTCTGGCCCTTTATTGGCCAATCTAAGAACACAAGGTGTAATCATAATGGCATATCTAGATGACTTGTTGCTGATAGACCACTCAGTGAAAAAACTAGACGTGGTCGTTCACAAGACAATCAAGTATCTGAAATCTCACGGTTGGATTATCAACCGAGACAAGTCAGCCCTAAAAACCAGTCAAAAGTCTGGAATATTTGGGGCTAAGGTTGGATTCAGGCCAGAGGAAAATATTCTTGCCTCGAGGAAAGGTGTTGTCTTTGAAAGAGTTGATCCACTAAGTGGGTACAAAAAAGACAGCCGT
The DNA here is from genome assembly GCA_029206835.1 of Rana muscosa. NCBI lineage: Eukaryota > Metazoa > Chordata > Amphibia > Anura > Ranidae > Rana > Rana muscosa. Next base: position 143,044,145 of record CM055126.1, on the reverse strand, counting down.
CCATACGCCTGTGCATGAGGCTGCTGGGAAAAATGGTGGCATCATTCGAAGCGGTACCCTACGGTCAATTCCATTCAAGGAATTTGCAAGGGGCCATACTGTCAGCCTGGAACAAAAAAGTTCAGGCCCTAGACTTACAATGTCCTTGTCCCCTTCCGTTCGCAAGAGCCTCCGTTGGTGGTTGGTTCCCCAGAATCTGGAAAAAGGGAAATCCTTCAGTCCGATTTCTTGGAAGGTGGTCACTACAGATGCCAGCCTTATAGGCTGGGGAGCAGTACTGGAGCAATGGTCTCTCCAGGGCAGATGGTCGGATGCAGAAAAGGCCATGCCCATCAATCTCTTAGAGATACGAGCAGCCCGGTATGCCCTAGTAGCATGGACATCCAAACTCCAAGGGTCCCCTGTCAGAATTCAATCAGACAATGCCACAGCAGTGGCATATATCAATCATCAGGGGGGCACCAGGAGTCGTGCAGCCCAGAGGGAAGTAAATTACATCCTGAAATGGGCAGAAAGATATGTCCCAGCCATAGCTGCGGTATTCATTCCAGGAGTGGAGAATTGGAAGGCGGACTTTCTAAGTCGCCAGCAATTATGCCCAGAGGAATGGTCCCTTCACTCCGAGGTTTTCTGGACAATATGTCAGCGGTGGGGAACACCGGATGTAGATCTTCTAGCATCCAGATTCAACGCAAAGGTGGACAGGTTTGTCTCTCGGACAAGGGATCCCCTAGTTTGCGGCTCGGATGCCCTAGTGTTCCCTTGGGATCAGTTCAAGCTGATATATGCATTCCCACCGCCACAATTGTTACCTCGAGTACTCCGCAGAATCAGGGTAGAAAAGAAACCAGTGATTCTGGTGGCTCCAGCGTGGCCCCGAAGAGCATGGTACGCGGAGATTGTAAAGATGTCTGTGGGGAGTCCTTGGACCCTCCCACATCGTCCGGACCTGCTTTCGCAAGGACCGATATACCACCCTTCCTTACCAGCCCTAGGTTTGACGGCCTGGCTATTGAAGCCCACATTCTAAAAAAGAGAGGGCTCTCTAATTCTGTGGTATCTACCATGATCAATGCCAGGAAGCCGGGTATCCAGGCAGATCTACTATAGAATCTGGAAGGCGTACATCGCGTGGTGTGAGGCCAGGAAATGGCATCCACGTAAGTACGTAATAGGTAGGATTCTGGACTTCCTACAATGGGCTGTAGATAGGAAGCTTGCCTTGAGTACTATCAAGGGTCAGATTTCGGCCTTGTCAATATTTTTTCAAAGGCCCTTGGCTTCGCATTCACTAGTCAAAGCCTTTATACAAGGAGCGATGCGTATTAGTCCTCCGGTTAATATTCCCATATGTCCATGGGATCTAAACTTGGTTCTGTCGGTTCTACAGAAACAACCATTTGAACCATTACAGCATATTTCTTTGGTTCTTCTCACCAGGAAATTGATTTTTCTAGTAGCCATTTGTTCGGCTAAAAGAGTGTCGGAATTAGCAGCTATGTCCTGTAAGGAGCCATATCTGGTTATCCATAAGGACAGAGTAGTGTTACGTCCTCATCCAGCCTTTCTTCCTAAGGTGGTATCGAGGTTTCATTTGAACCAAGATGTGGTTCTTCCTTCTTTTTTCCCCAAACCTACTTCGGTAGAGGAAAAGTTATTGCATTCTTTGGATGTAGTAAGAGCAGTTAAAGCTTATCTAAAAGCCACTGCTCAGATTCGCAGAACGGATACTTTGTTTATTCTGCCGGAAGGCCCCAGAAAGGGTCAGGCAGCATCAAAATCTACTTTAGCCAAGTGTATTCGACAGGTCATTATGCAAGCCTATGGCTTGAGAAGGAGACCGCCTCCGTTCAAAGTTAGAGCGCACTCCACGAGAGCAGTTGGAACTTCATGGGCAGCGCATCACCAGGCCTCCCTGGCTCAAATCTGTAAGGCTGCAACATGGTCTTCAGTACACACGTTTACTAGGTTCTACCAGGTAGACGTTAGAAGTCAGGAGGATGTCGCCTTTGGGCGCAGTGTGTTGCAGGCCGCAAAAGATCCTCATGTCTGATAGCGCTCAGCTTATGTATGGTGTATCCCCCCCTTCGTTGGGCATTGCTTTAGGACATCCCATTAGTAATGACTATGTCGCTCTGTGTCCCGTGATGTACGAGAAAGAAAATAGGATTTTTATAACAGCTTACCTGTAAAATCCTTTTCTTGGAGTACATCACGGGACACAGAGCTCCCACCCCTCTTTAGGGACACTTATTGCTTTGCTACAAAACTGAGGTGCTCCCGGATGGGAGGGGCTTATATAGGGAAGGGTACTTCCGGTTTTGGAAGTTGCCAGTGCCAGCACCTGAAGGTATCTATATAACCCATTAGTAATGACTATGTCGCTCTGTGTCCCGGCCGTGATGTACTCCAAGAAAAGGATTTTACAGGTAAGCTGTTATAAAAATCCTATTTTTTATCACTTTGTTCCCATAAATAGAGCTTTCTTTTGGTGGTATTTGATCACCTCTGCGATTTTTTTTTTCTGCTAATTTTTTTAAAAAAAGACTAAAAATTTTGAAAAAAAAACGTATTTTTTTTGTTTCAGTTACAAAACTTTGTAAATAAGTAAGTTTTCTCCTTCACTGATGGGGCTGCACTGACGGGCACCGATGAGGCGGCACTAATGGGCACCGATGAGGCGGCACGGATGGGCACCGATAGGCAGCACGGATGGGCACCGATAGGCGGCACGGTTGGGCACCAGTAGGCGGCACGGATGGGCACAGATAGGCGGCACAGATGGGCACAGATAGGCGGCACAGATGGGCACGGATGGGCACATGTAGGCGGCACGGGTGGGCACTGATAGGCGGCACGGATGGGCACTGATAGGCGGCATGGATGGGCACTGATAGGTGGCATGGAGGGGCATGGATGGGCACTGATAGGTGGCATGGGTGGGCACTGATAGGTGGCATTGTACTGTAATGTGTTACTAATGGATGCCAATCAGTGCCAAACAATAATGCCTGCAAATCAGTGATGCCCATTGTGGGCACTGATTGGCATCCATTGTGGGCACTGATTGGCATCCATTAGGGGCACAGAATGGCATCCCTGGTGGTCTAGGGAGGCATAACTGGTGGTGGGCATATCTGGTGGTATCCCTGGTGGTCCAGTGGCATCCCTGGTGGTCCAGTGTGGGCATCCTCGGGGGGGCTGCACTGATAATCGATCAGCACAAACCCCCCTTTCAGAGGAACAGCCGACCGGCTCTCCTCTACTCGCATCTGACAGACGCGAGTGAGGAAAAGCCGATGACCGGCTTTTCCTGTTTACTTCGTGATCAGCCGTGATTGGACACGGCTGATCACGTGGTAAAGAGTCTTCGTCGGAGACTCTTTACCTAGATCGGTGTTGCGGGGTGTTAGACTGACACCCTGCAACAACGATCGCCGCGATGCGCGCCCCCGGGAGCGCGCAGCGGCTCAAAATCCTGAGGACGCCATATGACGTCCAGTCAGGATTTTGAAACCACTTTGCCGCCGTCAATCCGCTATAAGGCGGGTGGCAAGTGGTTAAAATCTTTTTTGTACTGCAGCTTTTACAAAAAACAAATTTATACATACAGTACCCTAATTTGGCTATATTCATAGCCATGCTAGTTAGAGATGCAATGTCAATGATCATTGCTCTTTATACTTTTTAGCATGTTGCCAAAGTCTTTCAGCATGCTGAACAAATCCACTGCTGAGTGTTTAACCATTCCCGTTTTCTAGTTATCGATAGACAATCACTGATTGATCACATTCGAGATTATTGGTCATAGCTGATGGACCATGATCTTGCCTATAATTTGACAGCCATATACAAGCAACTTGTTTATCAGCCTGCTCATCAGTGGTGCCAAAACGTCAAACTCCAACTTGAGCCATCTATTTCCAACTCTTGCTTTACTAATTGGAATGTATAGAGAGCATGCTTGCAGATTTATGCCACCAATTAAAAGCTTATTTGTTGAAAGTCTTTTTGTTATTGATCCTTTGCAGTTATTAATAGCAAAATTTGGAATGAGAATAGTATACTATATAGTAAGCATATGCATGCCTCTAGCAGACATGGGAGTAAGTCACACATGTGCAAGTCACAAGCAAGTCTCAAGTCTTAACCTTCAAGTCTCAAGCAAGTCCCAAGTTACTGTGATGAAAAGCAAGCAAGTCAAGTTGAGTCCCTGCTAGAAGTCAAGCAAGTCAAGTCATTTATTTTGGTCAAGTCACAAATCAAGTCAAAATACTGATCTACCCCATACTGTATAAAAATAATAGGAGGGATAACAATAAATAATATTGGTTATGTGCCCATGCCTCACTGTGCCTCACTGTGCCCATGCCTCACTGTGCCCATGCCTCACTGTGCCCGTGCCTCACTGTGCCCAATGCCTCACTGTGCCCAATGCCTCACTGTGCCCGTGTCTCACTGTGCCCAATGCCTCACTGTGCCCAATGCCTCACTGTGCTCGTGCTTCACTGTGCCCGTCAGCCGTGTACCTGATCGGCGGCATCCCGGCGGCCATTCCAGTATTCAAAAGCCGCGCCTCCTCCTCGTCTGTGATAGGCGGAACACTCAATTTCCCAGCATTCAGTGTTCCGCCTATCACGGACATCCGCTCATCCCCTTAACACAGACGAGGATAAGAGGATGTCCGTGATAGGCTGAACACTGCCTGCTGTGAAATTGAGTGTTCCGCCTATCACAGACGAGGAGGCACGGCTTTTGAACACTGCAATGGCCACCGTCTGTCTGCATGACACGCTGATCAGGTAGGCAGACGGCGGCTTGCGGTTAGTGTTAGTGGTGCCAAGTCATTGCAAGTCATATAGCCCAAGTCAAAGTCAAGTCGCAAGTCATTAGTGACAAGTCAAAGTCAAGTCGAGTCATTTATTGAATTCTGTCAAGCAAGTCGCAAGTCCTCAAACAGGTGACTTAAGTCTGACTTAAGTCAAGTCATGTGACTCAAGTCCCCCACCTCTGGCCTCTAGACAGGATGGTTTCTTATCAGCCCTAGAGATGAGAGAGTCTTCTTGGGTTTAGTTCGTAAAAAAAAAATAGCAAAACTTGATTGAACTTTGAAAAATTTGCGGCAAACCTCATTAGTCTTTGAATGGCAATTCTTGTGGTTCAGTTCTGCCTAGTTGTAGGGCAAATAAGCATGCTATTGTCAAACAAAAGCTTAAAACTGCCATGGGGGACAAGTAGACATTAAATACACAAAAAAACTGTGTCTGTATGAAATTGTCAGCTCTCCCTAACAGGTCCAACACATACCGTATATACTCGAGTATAAGCCAAACCAAATATAAGCCGAGGCACCTAATTTTAACAAAAAACTGGGAAAACTTATTGACTCGAGTATAAGCCTAGGGTGTCCATCTGCATGCCTCACTTTGCCTCACTGTGTCCATGTGCATGCCTCACTGTGTCCATGCCTCACTGTGCCCATGCCTCACTGTGCCCATGCCTCACTGTGCCCATGACTAGACTGACGTTTAACATAGGAGTCTATGGAAGGGGTGCCCGGTTTGAAAAATTGGTGCTCCTCGGCCGTAGGTCCCCCAGACAAAAAACGTTGCACACTTGTAGAGGAGAAATGGGGCTACATGTGTGCCAAGTTCCCGGGTCCAGGGAACCTACGACCGGCCGATACTGGGTCCCCAAAGTCACGGGACAAATGACCGTTTAACATGGGAGTCTATGGAAGGGGTGCCCAGCTTTGAAAAATCGGTGCTCCCCGGCCATAGGTCCCCTGGACAACAATGAGAGTGGAGCTACATGTGTGCTAAGTTTGGGGTCCAGGGGACCTACGGCTGGCCGGTACTGGGTCCTCAAAGCCCGGGAGTTCAGGCGCAAAAAGGTGACTCGAGTATAAGCCGAGGGGGGCATTTTCAGCACACAAAAAATGTGCTGAAAAACTCGGCTTATACTCGAGTATATACGGTACTGACAATATGGATGCTATGAGCCCACCCCTTTATAAATAGAGGGCTAGGTTATCAATTAAATGACTGCTTCTTGCATCTGCTGACCAGGGAAAAACTATGCACTTCATTATAAGTTGCTCCTTATTTCTGACGACAAGTTAGTAGGCTTTTTTTATAAAAAAGTTTGCAGATTCATGATAGTGTTGAACACGAACCTCATCCCTAATCAACGGTGATGAGTAAAGAAGATGATTTTATATATTTGTAGATGTTTTTGGCACGTTAGGAAATTGCAGATAACAGTCATGTCCAGCACTTGCACAAGCAAGTTTCTGTTTGAAAAGGTGACACTTGACTAGCCAGTTATCACCAATGATGGTCAATGTGTATTAGGAAAGTTGTTTTGAGTATTGCTAACCTTTGGGGGCTGTACACAGATGGTAGCTGCAAAGGGACGTTTATGAATACTGCTATAATAATTAGGTCATCTAGTTCAGTCTCTTTCAACCTGGGTGCCATCTGGGTTCTTCAGGGGTGCCTTGGCAAAATGCCCAAAAATTGCTTCAAATGTTTTCAAAATTGTGTACAAAGCAGAAAGTGGATCACAACTGACTTTTTGTTGCAGAAAGCCACAGGTTTCCATTGTGTAGTATGGTGTATCTCAACCTCTTTCAGTCAAGGCAACCTTTAAAATTATGGACAATCTCAAGACTAAAATGTAAAAACTATTCTAATAGTTTTACATAATGTAGTAACATCAATACACGTAGGACATCCAACGTTAGAGGTGATTTATTCTTCTAAACCAAATACACTTTTGCAAACTGGTACTGACTGGTATTACAATGTTTCTCTTCTCCCTCAGTTTTTCTCCATAACTTATAATAATACTAATGAGACCCCAAAGCTGATGGAGAGAGGCAAGGGAGGGTCAAACAAGGATGCTATGCAGGCAACTGACATCTTCCTTATCAACTGATGATGTCATTGGTCATTAGGAGGTTGGCAGCTAGAAGTTTGTAGTGGTGTACAATGAAAACCTGTGGCTTTGTGTAACTGAAAGGCAGGTTTTATCTACCCACCAGCTTGTATACAATTTTGGGGCAAATTTTAGGCATTTTGCCAAGGCACCCCTGAGGAAACCCTTAAGGCACCCTGTTTGAAAATGGCCGGTGCAGCAATACAACACTGGGCACCATGCGGGCCAGCACCCAGTGTCCTAACAACCAATGATATCATTGATTGATAAGGAAGATTTTGGACACCTGTACATCATCCTTGTTTGCCCCTTCCCTGCCCCTTTCCATGATCAAAATAAAAACAGATACACTGGAATACTAGTCAGTTTCAGTTTGCAAAGGCATATTTCTTAGAATAAATCATCTCTAATGTTGGGTATCCTAAATGTGTGGGTGATGCTGTTATATGTAAAGCTATTAGTTTCGTTTTTTACATTTATAATGGGGAGCCTCAAGATTGTGCATCATTTTAAAAGGTGCCGACACTGCTCCAGTAGTTAAAGCTGATCCCTGTGAAGTGGAAGGAAAATGATCACCTAATTAGTAAATAAAGTCCACCTGTGTGTAATTTATTCTCATTATAAATACAGCTGTTCTGTAAAGCCCTCAGAGGTTTGTTAGAGAACCTTAGTGAACAAACAGCATCATGAAGGCCAAGTAACACACCAGACAGGTCAGGGATAAAGTTGTGAAGAAAGTCCCACTTTGTTGGGACTTAGTCCCTGTCCTCCCCTATAAAGGCATTATCATTTACCCTTGTCTATTTTTCTTTCCAGTATATTACTTTATAACACTCCTGATGAATGGCTGAAATGCCAGGAAACGCGTAGAGTGCCACTAGATGCCAACAGTTACTTGTCTTTATTACATATGTTATTCATTTGATTTATTTTGCCATGTATATCTGCCATGTCTATTTTATTTGTATTGCATGTAGCAGCATATTTACAGTAAGTCTTGTGACTACCTATCTATTTGATACAAAATATCTGATATGTATTTAAGATTGTAATAAATAAATCATGTACTGTTACTTAATTTTTATGTTATTATTCTCTCTTGACATGGCGTTCCCTCATTTAAAGTCCCACAAACACTTCTCTTCTATTTACCAAATCAGGGATTGAGGCCGCCATGTATTTTAATAGTGTGTGTGTGTGTGTGTGTGTGTGTCAGGTCACATCCATTTACTGTATACTAAATCTAATTGAGAATCTGTGGCAAGACTTGAAAATTTCTGTTCACAGACACTCTCCATCCAATCTGACAGAGCTTGAGCTATTTTGCAAAGAAGAATGGGCAAAAATGTTCCTCTTTAGATGTGCAAAGCTGGTAGAGACATCCCCAAAAAGACTTGCAGCTGTAATTGCAGTGAAAGGTGGTTCTACAAAGTATTGACTCAGGGGGGCTGAATACAAATGCACCCCACACTTTTCACATATTTATTTGTAAAAAAAAAATGAAAATCATTTATCATTTTCCTTCTACTTCACAATTATGTGCCACTTTGTGTTGGTCTATCTCATAAAATCCCAATAAAATACATTTATTTGTTTAGTTGTAACTAGAGAAAATGTGGAAAATTTCAAGGAGTATATATATATATTTGTATATAAGATGTTTCCCCTGGCAAAGGATTTGAATTCTGTCCATCCACTCCTGAGATATACGCAGCTCTACCAGAAAGCAGAGCCAGGTTGGGTGACCTGACTTTTCTCTACTGTAGGGAAAACAAAGACAAAGTGCAGCACTTACTATGGGTGGGACTTGTAAGTCCAAATGTGGAATCCATAGTCAGGTGCTCAGGCTCAGGGTGTCCTCCCACACTGCAGACAACAGAGAACGATGAATGGGAGCCGACAGTTCAAATATCCGTAAACATTCTTTATTGAAGGTTACTGTACTGTAGCAGAGGAAGAAGCGGCAGTACAGAGATGAGCTGTCCCTCCGCGCACTTTCCTCTCTCCTTGACAGCTCTTTGTTGATAATACAGCATGTTGTTGACTATCTTTTGTGATCCATAGAAAACTGCACAGTACTATTGGCTGAGCCAGGAGAGAAATAGAATGTTATCTTTGATGCATCAGCACAGTCCGATCTTAGTTTCCATTGTTCACAGTTAGACAACCATTATTGATGGTGGATCCATTAAACTAGATGAGGTGATTGCAAAATCCAGTCTGTCCCGAATATACATTGCTTTGATTATCTGTAGAGTGTAATTTGATCCACTATCATTGTAACAGATCCTGGCCGCCTATCGTCTCCTCTGCCCCTTATAAAAACCTCCTTTGGTTACATGGGAACATCTTTAACACATCAGCTCTTGTTACTCCCTGGGTGCCTGTAGAATGGGCAGAAATGGAGATTCCTAGAGTTTTGTAGCTGCCACATAGTTAGGAGCAGGGTCAGAAATCAGGATGAAGACACAGCCTTCATGGAAAACTTAACTTGCTTGTTGCCAGTAGTCTTGGAATGTTTTTCTAGCTCTATAAAGTCTGTATTATTAGGTGTATTATATATCTTAAATATTATTGGATGGCAGGCACAGTGCATTGCCTTTTAAATATCACCACCTCTGTAATTTTATGAATTTCAGTTACATTTTAATTAAACACGAAACAACTCTGAGTTACCGTATAAAACTAAGAAGTAAATAAAAATGGAAATAATGTACCTTGTCTATAGGTTTCAAGAATATTAGCACTAGCAGCCATAGGAAATGTCTTTGACCACCAGGCAGGCTAGCATTCTGCCAGTTGCCCAAGGGACTTGTGTGTCTGAGAGGGTTTACAATTCTTGGTGAATTCATATAGCTCTATTTAATAGATTTGTGACCGTTATTATTTTGTCACCAGGACTTGACAGCCCTTGATGACCACACACAAGCTGGAGGGTTTATACGTTTCATAAAACCTGAATCTGAACACCAGCCAAAATTGCAAGATAAAATTGAATAGCCCTTTGAAAAGATAAAGAAGAAAACCAAAATTTGTTGCAAAATTTACCTTTAAAAAGTATTTAAAGCGGAGTTCCACCCAAAAGTGGAACTTCCGCTTTAAGTACTCCTCGCCCACTGACATGCCACAAGTGGCATGTCATTTTTTTGGGGGGGGGCTGGGTACCTGGTTTGGAGTGACTCCTCCTCTCCCCCCTCCCTCCCGGCAATGTTCTGGGACACGTCACAGGTCCCAGAACATTGCCTGGCCATTGACAGAGCGCAGCGCGGCTCGCGCCCGGCTGTGAAGCCGCAAACTGTCACAGCTGGGCAATCACACTTACAATGTCGGCGGCTTCGGGCAGCCGCGTCGCTGGACCGTGGGGCAGGTGAGTGTCGGTTTATTAAAAGTCAGCAGCTATACTTTTTGTAGCTGCTGACTTTTAATAAACTCAAAAACCAGTGGAACTCCGCTTTAACCCCAAGAACAAATATTCAGCATATTGACACTTACCAGTCCCTAGACGTGGTCCCTGTGTGTTTTTGTCTCTTTATTCTCACTTTTGTATCCTAATAGTAACACACTTACTCATTGTACTGTATCTGTGGAAAAGCATCATTGTCACCCTAGGACAGAAAGTGTGTTAGGACTGCAAAACACCTCCATCTTCGTTATCTCCAGAATTTAGAGAGGAGGTGTTGTGTAGCTCACAAGGTTGAAATGGGCATGCCCAATAACGTGAGAGCTTGAGATGACTGCAGAGAGTACACAAAGTAATCTAGCGCAATGGTAGACTAGACCCACTGGTCTCTGAAATCCTTATAAGGGCTGTTTAAATAAATGAAAGTTCCCGATAACTACCTGGATGGGCAGCCCATAGACTGTGAGATTGAATCGGTCAGTAGCACAAAGCTCATACTATAAGACCATGGATCCATCTATTGTTGATACTGACCAGTTCTGTGCTCAAGCCAATAAAATAGCTGCAGAGAGTACAGGAACTCCAAGCTGACTAAACTTCAGGCAAGATCAAAAGTTATAACACTTTCAATTGTATATTTAATAGACCAAAACTCAAGCAAATAAGAGAAGTTTAATGTTGGGTTGACATGCACCTTAATCCAGAGGTTTTCCCTTCACTACTTTTTTCTGCTGCTAGATGTCCTCAGTCCAATGACCAGCATTATTCAACTGACTTCCCCTAAGCCTAGGTTGTCCTGGACCCTACCCAGCCCAGTGATTGCACAGTGAGATGAGAAGCAGAACAGTGATGAGCTCATCTCTCCCTAACTTACTTCCTCCCCCAGTTAGCATGCTTCTTGTAAGAACTGATTGGCTCCTTGTGCTGCCTCTTTTTTTTTCACACCCCAGTCCTGCTGTACAGGGGAAGAAAAGAGCCCTAGACTGCCGCACTCTGTATAGACCGTTTTATTTTTCAAAAATAATGTTTAAAATGAATCCATAAATCCAAAACAACCAAAACGAACAGTGGTCATGCAGGGGTAGATGGCTAACGCGTTTCACGTCAGTGTTTGACGCTTACTCATAGTACTTCTGTACAGGGATTGCAAGAGGCTGATACCAGGTCACATTTAGGTACTTATGCTGCTTGCATTAAAAAAATACATGTTTAATGACGTATTAATGATTACATAGCTGCATTTATTTGTGTCTTTTATACTGTATCTGCCCAAAGTTCAGCTTTAAAGGTTACCTAATAAATTTCTCCTCTTCTTAGATTCCTCTCCGGCTCTCCTGGCCCCTCCCTCCTGCTGAGTGCCACCTGAGCTGAACCGCTGCTCTGTGCGTCCAGTCAGACACAGAGCTGTGGCTCGGGCCCCACCCCCTCTCTATCCTCATTGGCTCACTGACTTGATTTACAGCAGCGGTAGCCAATGGAGCCCACTGCTGTCTAAATCAATGGGGAGGGAGAGTCCCGGACAGCCGAGGCTCTTGTGCAACATCGCTGGATCGATGGGACTCTAGTTGGTATTAGGGGGGCTGAGGGGGCCGCTGCACACAGAAGTTTTTTTTATCTAAATGGATAGAATGCATTTAGATAAAAAACCTTCTGCCTTTGATGCTTCACATCAGTAAGGGTACTGAGGTTTGACTTCAGACACATGCAGCAGCCACAAGCTCAGTCCAGCTCAATTTTATTGTAACAGTTCTCAGCACAAGTCCATAAAATTAATAACCCATACGTTTGTCAATCATCAGCTCCATGCTGAGTGGCAGTGTACCTTTTCATGCCCGATAACAGGAGTGCCCACCCCAGGGGTTGATCCTGTCTTATATGTCATACTTCTACCCCTTGGCTCTGCTCTTCCCATCAGCCAGCTACATTTTCTCTCCTAAGCTTCAACCCAAACTTATATAGGATTCTGCCAGGAAGGAATTATTACTCTTCCTGTAAGTATTGTAAAGAGGAATCCTAATTTAAGGGGCAACATAGTGACTCCTAGGTATTCCAGACCTCTGCAGAGAACTACCTTTCAAACTGAGGACAAGGGTCCCACTCTGCTGCATGCTGGCAGGAGACATGCTGTTCTCCTTAGGCTGTGGCTGCTTTAGAAAGAAAGCCAACTGAATGGCATTTGTTTTTATACACCCATGACGTATTTGGCTGATTTAAAGTTCTTTAGGCTTTAACTTGCACATAGTCCCCAATTACTGCTCACTGCCCCAGAGATGTGGAACAAGCTTTAGAATGCTCTGATGTTTAAAAAGGGGCCAAACCTTCTTGAATCATGTCTGATGCTGACATACAGGCTGGTACACTATATTACCAAGAGTAGTAGGACGCCTGCCTTTACACGTACATGAATTTTAATGCCATCCCAGTCTTAGTCTGTAGGGTTCAATATTGAGTTGGCCCACCCTTTGCTGTTATAACAGCTTCAACTCTTCTGGGAAGGCTGTCCACAAGGTTTAGCAGTGTGCCTATGGGAATGTTTGACCATTCTACCTGAAGCGCATTTGTGAGGTCAGGCACTGATGTGGACAAGAAGGCCTGGCTCGCAGTTTCCGCTCTATTTCTTCCCAAAGGTGTTCTATCGGGTTGAGGTCAGGACTCTGTCTTTATGGACCTTGTTTGTGCACTGGTGCGCATATGGTATGGCAGGGGGCCATACATTTATCAGCTTTCTGCTTGAGGCCCCCTTCAAGCCAGCAGACCGATCGGAGGCAGCTCCACTTGGATGGATCCCCTCTGTCTGAAAGGTGCCATAGGGCTACTTGTTCCATAGGTTTCATTTGCTGGGACAGATAAGAAGTTTAACTCATTTTTTTTACTTCAAATAATTCAGTAAAATCTATGAAAACAAGTAGTGGATCAGTTCAGTAAAAATTTGGGGTTTATACTATTTATATGGTCACTGAACACCTTACTGTATTCTAATACTCTTATAATCTACAGATAAATACTCGGTATATGACACATATCTATTTTCTGTCAGTGTCTCATGCTCCAAAGAACATCAATGAGCCGTGCCTGTTTAAACGGTCACTTAACTTTAAGGTGAAATTTGTGTTATTGACCATAGCATTGAGCAAAGTTAACTTTTTATCATCATTTTACTGTATTAGGTTTAGTTTAAATCACATTTTTTCCATCTTATGCATTTAAACCAAAAAGTTGCAGTTGTACACAAGATAAGCTGGCATGGAAACAATTATTATGTGGTAAAAAATTATCTAAGATACATGACTGCTTGAGCTGGAAAATAAAAACCGAAAGCCCGTATGCTGAACAGAGATCATAAAAAGGTTTGTTCAAAGGCTGAAACTACATAAAAATGTGGACTGCACCTTTATACTCGTGTAAATCCCTCTACGACCATTAAACGCGAAACATGATGGTCCCTGCTGCTAAATTGGAGTCCAGAGGAGTCGGAGGCAACAGGATCTGAGGAATAAAATTCCAGACATAGCAATGTTAAACCTGCCACTAACTGAGCGCATCCTGTCCCCTTCCACACTCTGCAGGGAAGGCTGGGACCGGCGGGTGCTGAGGGGCACTGAGAGTCAGAAGCCATCACTGTTCTCTATTGCTGTATTGTGCGTAAAATGTTATTCCTTTAGGTGTGACAAGCAATAAACACAGTACATGTATAGTACAGCTGTGACCCCCATACCCAGCATAGAACACTGGCATCGTTCATGCATGAAGCATACCCTGACAATATAGATTAGATAGAGGGAAGGAAATACGTGTGCATGTCTATCTCTAAGCCTATCATAAACCACAAAATGGTTTAATCTACTGTAAATCATAGTGAAATGACTTTATTATTGTTATAAATGATGATATATTATTTTTTGCAGTATGCAGGTTTTACACTCACTACATAGTATTATATACAAACCACAGAAATATAATCTGTCAATTTAATGCTCCATTGCATCTGTTTGTCCTTGTAGTTTCTATTTAAATTATAGATATATGTGGATTTAATCGAATATGGATGAGCTGGACATGTTAAGTGTCAGCAAAAGAGCCAGCTTACCCTAAAGAGGACCTTTAGGCAAAAAATTTTATTTTTTGTCTCATGCGAGGCAAAAAAAGTCTTAAATGTTCGAGTTATACCGCTTGCCTAGAGGAACAATTCTAGATACTATTTATCTAGGATGCTACTGGCAGTAAAAGCACACTCTACCTCAGGGAAAGAAGCCTTATGCCGCATACACACGACCGTTTTTTCCGTTGGAATAAACTCCGATGGGTTTTTCTGACGGAATTCCGCTCAAGCTGTCTTGCATACACACGGTCACACCAAATTGCGACCGTCAAGAATGCAGTGACGTACAACACTACGACGAGCCGAGAAAAATGAAGTTCAATGCTTCCGAGCATGCGTCGACTTGATTCCGAGCATCCTTGGTTTTTAGTCCGTCAAAATTGCATCCAGACGAACGGAAATTTTCAACGGAAAAATTGAGAACATGTTCTCTATCTAATTCCGTTGGAATTTCCGACGGGAAAAGTCAGATGGGGCATACACACAGACGGAATATCCGATGAAAAGCTTCCGTCTGACTTTTTCCGTCGTGAAAAAACGGTCGTGTGTACGCGGCATTAGGTGCAAATATGCAGGTACTATTCTTTTTCTTGTTAAAGAGCATTTATTTTGCTCTTCACACTGTTGACTTTCTTGTCAAGACCCCCTAGTCAGATTCCCTTTCCTTCTGCTAGGTTTGGCAGACCTACCTTCCTCTGCATAAGGAAGGCTTTCAAGGACAAGTACCGACATGACCCCCATCGCTTCAACATTTCATGCATTTTGCTGTGGGGTCCTACACTACTAGTTTATGGCCCTGTTGTGTTCAGTGTCTCTTCTCTACCCTGGGTGTTAACCAAAGTGCGGGGGCAAGCTTTAGCTCTGTTGTGCGCTCATTGCATTCCCATTGTGAGATACTTAGGTGTCCTTCTGTTCAGGAAACTGTCAGAATGGGCTCTGTCAGAGACGTGTCTTAGACCAGCCAGACATGACAGCGGTTTGTATGGATTCTGAACCCTCAGAAGTCGCAGCTGGAACCAACCCATCATTTGGAGTGTCTGGGACTAGTCCTGGACACAGCTCAGGCCAGAGTGTTGCTGGAAAAACTACAGACACTCTTATCTCAGATTCAAGCTCTCCAGACCAGGATTCGCCAACTCTCCACTTTTGCATCAGAGTTTTGGGCCTAATAGTAGTCTGAGGCAGTTCCATTTTCCCAGTTTTACCCCAGGCCTCTATAACGCAACACTCTGCCACCATGGGACAAGTCATCAGGTTCATGGACATATCTGTAGTTTTGGCACTGGGGACCTCCCCATTGTTCCAGACTGACCTCTGCAGATGTGTACACTGAGCTGGTAACAATCCTGGTGGACACTAAATGTGCTCTACTGCATCCTGCCATTCTGCTTCATGGTCACTGGGTTTTGTGGCATGGCTATTGAAGCCCAGGCTTTGAGAGTTAAGCCCCGTACACACGATCGGTTTGACTAATGAAAACCGTCCGATGGATGGTTTTCATCAGACCAACCGATCGTGTGTGGTACCCATCTGTCTTTTTTCCATCGGTTGTAAAAAATAGAACTTGTTTTAAAATTTTCCGATGGATAAAAAACCGATGGGAATTTCCGATCGTCTATGGGCAAGTCCATAGGTTAAAAAACCCACGCATGCTTAGAATCAAGTCGACGCATGCTCAGAAGCATTAAACTTAATTTTTCTCGGCTCATCGGAGTGTTTTACGTCACCGCGTTTGGAACGGTCGGTTTTTTGACTGATGGTGTGTGGCCAAGACTGATGAAAAACAGTTTCATCGGATTTCCGATGGACAAATCCATCGGACGAAAATCCATAGGTTATCCGATCGTGTGTACGGGGCTACAGGGTCATCTCTGAATCTGTAATTGGTTTGATTCTAAGTAGAAAGTTACTTCCTGCAAGGTCTTTCATCAGACGTGGAAGGCATATGTCACTTAGTGTAAATCTCAGGGCTTCTACTCTAGGAGTACTGAGAAACACTGTAGGGATGAAGCATGACTATAATATCTACAGTTGGATGTTGATGCAGTAACTCTAATGCCGCGTACACACGATCGGAATTTCCGACAACAAATGTTTAATGTGAGCTCTTGGTCGGATATTCCGACCGCGTGTAGGCTCCATCGGACATTTGCTGTCGGAATATCTGACAACAAATGATTGAGAGCTGCTTCTCAATTTTTCCGACAACAAAAGTTCTTGTTGGAAATTCTGACCGTGTGTATCCAATTCCGACGCACAAAAATCCTACGAATGCTCGGAATCATTGAAACTTAATTTTTCTCGGCTCGTTGTAGTGTTGTATGTCACCGCGTTCTTGACGTTCGGAATTTCTGACAACATTTGTGTGACCGTGTGTATGCATGACAAGTTTGAGCGAACATCCGTTGGAAAAAAATCCACGGTTTTGTTGTCGGAATGTCCGATTGTGTGTACGCGGCATAACAGATAGTTTTAGAGAGGAGTGACAATTTACTTGCTATGCGCAAACGCAGGAGCAGGCCCATTTGAATTCCTTTTCTCAAAACTCCTTTTGTTTTTAGACACACTCAGGAAAGATACATTTTTGTGAATCCCTCCCTCAACAGCTCAGAAGAGTCAATACATGATGAAATAGAGGTAGCTGGGCAAGCCATTTGCAGCAATTCTGCCCAAATTGGCAATCAATAACATGTATTGCTGGACATTCACACAATTTTATTTGCTTCATATAATGTGTATGTAACCCATAGCAATGATATTCTCTTATTTGCTCCCCTTTGGTCTGCTACTGTACATACCGGTATATCATTGAAAGATTTTTGTTAGAGCTGTTCAAGAAGTGCAAAAATGCCTAGTGTTTAGCCATAAATCTTGTGAGCTGCCAGCTTCCTGTTCTTTTTGCCTGTGCACAAGGAGAGGTTAGGGAGGTAAGGTGTGGGCAGGGAGAAGAGGAGAGGTTTGTGTTTTTTGTAATGCATCAGAAATAGAGTAGGCAGGGCTGACAACAAAGCCCAAAAAATTTAGGGGGATTCAATAAGGCATTTGCTACACTTTTCTGGTGGTATGGATCTTTCAAATTGTCCTGTGTCAGTTTCAGTAGCTTTACCAAGATGTGTGGCAGATGCAGGTAGTTCTTAACCACTTAACCCCTGGAAGATATGGCTGGTCAATGACCATGCCATTTTTTGCGAAACGGCACTGCATCGCTTTAACTGACAATTGCACGATCATGTGACGCTGTACCTAAACAAAATTTCCGTCCTTTTTTTCCCACAAATAGAGCTTTCTTTTGGTGGTATTTGATCATCTCTGCAGTTTTTATTTTTTGTGCTATAAACAAAAAAAGAGCGACAATTTTGAAAAAAACACAATATTTTGTACTTTTTGCTATAATAAATATAATTTTTTTTTTTAAAAAGCAAATTTTTTCCTTAGTTTAGGTCGATATGTATTCTTCTACATATTTTTGGTAATAAAAATTGCAAAAAGCGTATATTGATTGATTTGCACAAAAGTTATAGCGTTTACAAAATAGGGGATAGATTTATGACATTTTTATTACTATATATATTTGTTTACTAGTAATGGCGTCGATCTGCGATTTTGATCGGGACTGCGACATTATGGCGATATATCGGACACTTTTGACACATTTTTGGGACTATTGACAATTATACAGCTAGCAGTGCTATAAAAATGCACTGATTACTGTGTAAATGTCACTGGCAGGGAAGGGGTTAACACTAGGGGGCGATCAAGGGGTTAACTGTGTTCCCTAGTGTGTGTTCTAACTGGGGGGGGGGAACTGACTATAGGAGATGACAGATCGTGGTTCTGAGCTCGTAGGAACTCACAATCTCTCCCTCCTCTTCTCTTAGAACTGGGATGTGTGTGTTTACACACTCACGTCCCTGTTCTGCTGCTCGTGCGCGCAATCTCGTATGGCCGGTGGTCATCGCGACCACCGGCCACGAGCATCGGCACCCCCGCTGTGCAGTGGTGCGCGCTTGCTATCCCGCTTAAAGGAGCAGACATACAGCTACGACGGCTCACGGGATCGTGCTGACCTGCTGCAGTATAATGATGCCGGCTGGTCGGCAAGCGGTTAATAGTGGCACTTTCACAAAATAGATAAATAAACTAAATGTAATTAGAATCACCCAAGTTGGTGTAGAGAGACAGGCAGCATGCCTGTCTCTGCGTGCCTGTCTCACCATGTGTGCAGCTGCTACCTCCTCCCAACCTATCACTGGTTGTCAAGGATGCTGTCGGCTTCACAGCTGACAGCCTCCTAGCAACCAGCAATGCTGACAGTGATGGAGCCTGATGGGGAAGCCGATGGACTAGTTCCCCATTAGAGCTGCTCGCTCCTTGTGATTGACAGTAGGCAGTACATTCTTTAGCCAATAGCAGGCTGTCTGTTGGCTATGGATCATCCCACCGCCTGCTGTCCATCACAACAAGTGGTGGGGTCCTGATGGCGATCAGGCTCCGCCCACCCTGCTTCTTAGATTCTTGGCTGCTGCATTGTCTGTTTCCCTATAGGCAGATGATTCATGTAGCATTTACTTCCTGGAATCCATCTGCCCTTAGCTTAAGCATGCAGTGCTTAGCTGAAAAAGCCCATATTTCCGTCCTCCAGAGGAAATAAAACAAAAATGCCTAGGCAGCCTTATTAGATCTATGATATCATTTAACCTAGGCCAGAAACCAGGAAGCAACTGAACAAATAGAAAAAAAATTGGTTGAAACACGCAAGTATAACATACCTTCCTATCTATTTACTAAGGCTCGTAGGCTAAAGGACTAAACATAGATAATATTGACTTATTGAATATTGAGAGTTTAGTTCCGCTTTAAAGGGATAAAACTTGGAGTAATGTGCATGTGTTGTAGAGATGTATGAAATATGTTGGCAATGCTTCTTAACTATGTCTTTTGTTTAGATTTCAGATCCAAAGAAACAAGTCTGATCCTTCCAGTTATAAGAGTCTAGGAGACTGCTTCAAAAAGATCTATCGTAGTGAAGGGTATGTATGTGAGACATGTGCCACAAAGTATTTCAGTGGTTCTCAACCTGGGGGTCGGGACCCCCCTGGGAGTCGAATGATGATTTGCCAGGGGTCACCAAATCCTGGGCTGTTCCTGAAGCCCATACCACTCTCCCAGCCTTTTTGCGGCCACCCAGCAGGGCTGTCCCTGGAGCCCACAGCCGCCCATTCAGTTCAAAGCATAGCTGGGGGGCAGAGACTAGAGGTTAGCTGACTGGTGAGGTATGTGAAGTGGGAGGGTCTGGGGGAGACCCTATCTCCTTATTTCGGCATAGGTGTCACTGCTACGAGATGCCACAAAGTCAGAGACACAGTGAAGCCGGAGACACAGTGAGTAACACTACCGGTGATTATAGTTACCTTTAAAAGTCCCCACTACAGTTCTCAGATCAGCAGATGACCTTGATCAAGAGCGCCTAAGTTGGCTGATCAGAACTCCCTCCAGCACTGCCACTCATTCTAACTCCCCGCCAGCACTGCCACTCATTCCATTCCCCCCACCCCCCCCCCCCCTCCAGGGGAGGAACAAAGAAAAAGGGAGATAAAGATTAAGAGAAAGAACAAGAAAGACGGCCAGAGAGAGGGATGGGGGGGGAAACAAGAAATTAGGTTAGAGAGCGATACAGTAAATGGGAAAGAAAGGAGAACAAAGAGAAAGAGTGGTACATCCTAAAATGTACCATAAGGGGCTTTAATACTGTACGAGTGGAAGGCACTTCGGGAGCCCTAAATGTCCGTGGATTAGGGGCGCAAATTTCTTGTCTTGCCTTGGGTGCTGACAACCTACGCTACAATTTTATTTATTTTTTTACTGTTAGGGGTCCCCACAGCTTTGGAAATTTTATCAAGGGGTCACGGCACTAGAAAGGTTGAGAACCACTGAAGTATTGTATGTACGGAATGCTAATCCGCCCTGCTCTCTTTCTTTCTCTCTTTGACACCAAACAGTGCAAAAGGTGATTGTAGTTGTGTTAGTGCATTTTTTAAAGCTATTCTAAGCTCTCTGGTGGGTTCTGTCTCTTACTTTTGCTCCATTCCATCTTCCGGTAGTGTTGCCCCACTAAATGCTGTGGTTTCTTCCTGTGACCCATACATCACTAGAGAACTTAGTAGTGACATAAGGGGTCCAAAGATGGAGCCACTGCACGTGGTGAGGACCACAGGTATCCAACACTCCCAGAAGTGTCAAATGCTAAAGAAATTGACTGAGGATGCTCTAAGATAATAGGTGTAGCGCCCCTTTACTTTTTAAGGGTGTTATGTGCCTAAATTTAGGGGTTGGTCTGAGCTGGTAGCCAGGCTCGGACCACTTGATTGCTAGGTATTTGCTTCTGCCTAGTGTGATGCTGCCTGGTGTATGGTTCCCTGTGGCCTGTAGGTGGCGCTGCCATATCAAGTCAGGGTTGAGCAATGGGTGGCATTACTGTGCCTTAGGGTGTCCTCTCTCGGCAGCGGTACAGTGGGTGTGGTCGGTCTGCTGTGCATGCCGGGAGAGGGTACATAAGGGGCAGACGCCATTTGTTAGGGAGTGGAGGAGTCAAGGAGAGTTGGAGTGGAGGAGCCGGAGGGGTGTGCCCCTCTGGGGTGCGATGACTGGCCAAGAAGTCTCGGGCACCTTTTGGCCTGAGGCTGCAACATTCCACGTAGGCCCAGTACCTTTAACTGGGTCTACAGTTCGCCCATTGGAGTCCCAGGGTGCCCAGAAGAGGGTACCCGCTCTGACTGAGAGGAAGCCAGGGGAGGATCGGTCCCACTGAGGAGATGAGTAATGGAAGATTGCTGTCTCGGGAGAGGCCTGGTGACCTGTCAGAGGGAAAGGTTCTTTATTCAGGAAAGCCAACCTGTAGAGTGCCCATTGGCATTATCCTGTTCTTAAAAGTCTACAGAGGTTAGAGGATCTCCTGTACCTGTCCCTGGAGGGGATAGGGTGACAGAACTGTTCAAGCTCCACACCGGCTGCTAGGACTGTGAGAGAGGACTATCCGGGTGAGCTAAACACACTCGGGATCGAGTGGCGACGAGGTTACTGGTTGTGCCTGGATCTAATCCCTCACACTTATTCCTTCTTTCATCCATCTGTCTCTGTCCACTATGCAGCAAATAGAAAATAAACTCTCTGTTGGAGTTAAAGTGTTTCTGGACATTGGCTTCTTTGGGGGAAGAAATAGAGACTTGACCCCATACTCTGGGGAAGAGAACAAGTGGAAGAAGGTAACTCGCTGCAGGACCCAAAATTTGTGAACACCTCTTAACCTCTTCAAACAGGAGGGTACGGGCATATAGCACGGTGTGCCTTGACTTGCAAGTGAGCCAGGCGAGAAAAAGGTCCGTGTGGTACATAGGGAATTGGCAGTTAGATTTTTTTTTGTAGCCAAGTGACAAGTCACTTTAACAACACAGTTAATGCTGTTGGTCATACTTTTATTATTTGCAATTACAACCAAGTTTTCCAAACAAGCTTTTGGAACATTTACTCCCCTGTTCTAGTTGTATGAGAATTGCATGGGCCATATGAAACAAGTGGATCTTCTGAAAATGTCTCCTTGGACATGAAATGTTAGTAAAATGAGAAAAGTATCACATACATTACTCAATTTTACATTACTTATTATGTTTTACTTTCTGCTATAAAACAAAAAATGGATCATCAATTTAGGCCAATATGTATTCTGCTACATATTTTTGGTAAAAATAAAATCACAATAAGCGTATATTAATTGGTTTGTACAAAAGTTAGAGTGTCTACAAACTATGGGATTGTCAGGTCACCTGAGGCCAGGTGACAGATGCACACCGTTGGGGTCAGGAGTGCACCGCTAAGGTAGTGGACCCTACGGCTGACTGCTGCGGATGGAACTCTGGGTGGTTTAAGGAAGGCAGGTCCACTGGAGCACCAACACAGATCCCACAGGGAGCTAGAGCATAAGATTCCCCAAGGCGTGGAGTCTAAGATCAAGCAGGTGTTCACCAGAGCCTCTAGTGGTGAGGATGGACTGTGCTGCAACTGGCTCCAGGTCGTGGCCCCCAGAGTCTCCCAGCTCATGCTCACAGTAGGCTACAGGAGGATAGAGAGGAAGCAGCAAACCAGGATAACAAGAGATAGTAATGGAATAAGCCAAAGGTCGGGGCGACTAGCAGACAAGGATAAACATAGAACACGCCAAAGGTCAGGGTTACAAGCAGGCAGGGATAGTCGAGAACAAGCCAAGATCGGTAAAACAGAGACAGACGTAGAGCACACGGCAAGCAGGAAACCAAACACACAATATTGATTAGCACGGCTGGCTTGCAGTGCACAGGTTAATATAGTGTTCCCTGATAGGGCCTGGGGTGGAGCCATGCTAGAGGAGAGATTACTTAAGCAGCCAGGTGAGAGTGGCTGGCCTCTTAATCTGAGCACACGGAGAGGTAAGCTGACAGACAAACATTACTGCATAACCATGACAGGGATATTTTAATTTTATTGTTTTACTAGTAATTGGGGTGATCAGCGACTTATAGCAACCCCTGAAAAACAACCCCACACCACCCCCTCCACCAAATGGACCAGTGCACAAGGCAAGGTCCAGAAATGTTGTAAAGCGCTGCGCAAACTGTCGGCGCTATATAAATCCTGTATAATAATAATAATAAAAAAGATGATGAGCGAGTTGGGGTGGAGGAACTTGACTGGTCTGCACAGAGTCCTGACCTCAACCCGATAGAACATCTTTGGGATGAATTAGAGCGGAGACTGCGAGCCAGGCCTTTTCATCCAACATCAGTACCTGACCTCACAAATGCGCTTCTGGAAGAATGGTCAAACATTCCCATAAACACACTCCTAAACCTTGTGGACAGCCTTTCCAGAAGAGTTGCTAACTCAACATTGCACCTTACGGACTAAAACTGGGAGGCTAATAAAGGTCATGTGCGTGTAAAGGCAGGTGTCCCAATACTTTTGACAATATAGTGTATTTATAAAGCAGTGAATGTGACTTTCATCAAACATTTATTGGTGATGAATCAATCACTGTCATTTAAAAAACATGCATCTGGAAGATTCACCTGCACTGAATGTTTGGTGTATATACTTTATAAATAGGCCCTTAGTCTTTTACATTTGTGACAGAGCATAGTGCCAAGTTAGGGATCTATTAAAGTTGGCCTTCAGTCATTTTTTCAACTTTCCATCTATTAAATCTTCTGCCCTTGTTGTTTTAACTTTGGATAGTAAAACACTTCCTGTGTCTTGTCTGGTAAAAAGCCTAGGATTATGACATCACGCACAGCTCTCTCTCACTCTTGTGAGAGTTTACCAGGAAGGGAGGGGGGATGAGTCATGAGAGGGCCAATGAGAGCTGCAGAGCTGGAGGTGTGCCTCGGTGTGTCTGTGTAAATCCAGGAAGTGAACAGGCAGCAGCTTCAGCTCCCCACAGTTAAAATGGTTGCAGCCAGACTCAGTGGAGGGAGATTTCTGCAGCATATTTAGCAAGTACAGAATCACAGTATATATAAAATAATATACAAAGTGGTTGGAGGGAAGCTTCAGAATGGCAAAGATGTTTTTATTACAAATTATGTGAGCAGACTGCAGTTCCTCTTTAACTAGAGGGAGGACAGAGATTGGTGACTGTGCTAAATACTTTCATGCTTCATCTCAAACAAATAGTGATATACATCTATAGCACATAATGACACACTAATTCTCTACCAACAAAAGCTTTTTTTATGCCAATCCAAACTGATACCTATTGAAAGGTGTCAAGTAACTGAGGTCTACAGATGCTGAAAACAAACTAAGGATAACCAACAGCAAAGTCAATGGAGAGCTGACATATTAAGGAAAAAGGAATTTACCCCCCACCCCTTCCAGCACACTAATAGACTCTAGCTTCCCAGATAAAGGAGTAAGCAGGGCTTCTGCACATTCCTATGATCACTTCCTGGTATACGTTGAGGCAGAACTGTAAAGTTACCTAGTCAGGTTAAAAAAAGAAAAGACATGTCTATTAAATCGGTATTAAACCCAAAAGCAACATTTATTATAATGTAGCTTACCAATTCTTATGCCCCGTACACACAATCGTTTTTAATGTCATTTTTTAAACCGACGTTTTTCTCCTCGTTTTTTTTCATGTTTCCTCTCAAGCCTGCCTTGCGTACACACCATCATTTAAAAAAACGATCAAGCAAAGCGCAGTGACGTTCAACGCGTACGACGGCACTATAAAGGGGAAGTTCCGTTCGAATGGCGCCACCCTTCATGTTAGTAAAGTTTTTTGGGCGACGATTCGCGCTTTTCAGTCCGTTACTGTGTAATGAATGTGCTATCTCCATTACGAACGCTAGTTTTACCAGAACGAGCGCTCCCGTCTCATACTTGATTCTGAGCATGCGCGTTTTTTTTCACGTCGTGAAAGCATACACACTATCGTTTTTCACGTCGTTAAAAAAAACGACATGAAAAACGACGTGAAAAAAGAGCATGTCCGGAATTTTTAATGGCCGTTTTTCACGTCGTTAAAAATGCTCTGGAGCATACACACGATCATTTTTCAGGGCCATTATTTAAAATGGCAGTTTTAACGACATGAAAAACGATCGTGTGTACGGGGCATAAGATGTGTTGGCTGTATATATATATTGAGTAACAGAGAAGGAAAATTGGGATTATAGCGGTGCTAGAAATGATTGGTACATAAAAAGAGTATATAAAAATTTTTGTTTCTTTATTAATACAAAAATGACAAAGGGTTCAATTAAAAATGGTTATAGAAGCATATACTGCAAATAATAGGTCGCTGGTATCCCAACAGAAAGGAAGTGGTCACAGGTGGATGTCCTATCCTTACATGTTTCGCCAAACATGGCTTCCTCAGGGGATTGTTTGGGACAACCAAAATATAACCCAGCTCTAATGCCGCATACACATGACCGTTTTTAATGACGAGAAAAATGGCATTTTTTAAAATGGTCATTAAAAATTATTGTGTGTGGGCTTCAGAGCATTTTTCACGACGTGAAAAATGGCCATGAAAAAATTGGAACATGCTCTAATTTTTCTCGTCGTTTTTCACATCGTTGTTTTTCTCGTCATGAAAAACGGCCGTGTGTATGCTTTAACGACGTGAAAAAAATGCGCATGCTCAGAATCAAGTATGAGACGGGAGCGCTCGTTCTGGTAAAACTAGCGTTCGTAATGGAGATAGCACATTCGTCACGCTGTAACGGACTGAAAAGCACGAGGCTGAAAAGCGCGAATCGTCTCTCAACAAACTTTTCTAACATGAAGGGTGGCGCCATCCGAATGGAACTTCCCCTTTATAGTGCCGTCGTACATGTTGTACGTCACTGCGCTTTACTCAAGCATTTTTTTCCACGATAGTGTGTAAGCAAGGCAGGCTTGAGAAGAATCACGTTGAGAAAAATGCGGTTTTATTCAATGACATTAAAAACAGTCGTGTGTACGCGGCATCAGATGTGTTGGCTGTATATATATATATATATATATATATATTGAGTAACAGAGAAGGAAAATTGGGATTATAGCGGTGCTAGAAATGATTGGTACATAAAAAGAGTATATACATTTTTTTATAGAAGCATATACTGCAAATAGGTCGCTGGTATCCCAACAGAAAGGAAGTGGTCACAGGTGGATGTTCTATCCCTACATGTTTCGCCAAACATGGCTTCCTCAGGGGATTGTTTGGGACCACCAAAATATAACCCAGCTCTAACACAAAATACAAAACAAAATATCAATTAGTTTTAGGACATGCAAATAATGAAAATGCAGAAAATACAAAAACTGTGATTAAAGAATGTTTTTCATGGCTTTAGAGCAGGGGTCTCAAACTGGCGGCCCTCCAGCTGTTGCGAAACTACAAGTCCCATCATGCCTCTGCCTGTGGGAGTCATGCTTGTAACTGTTAGCCTTGCAATGCCTCATGGGACTTGTAGTTTCACAACAGCTGGAGGGCCGCCAGTTTGAGACCCCTGCTTTAGAGAAACTTAATATCCACCTCTACCAATCCCGAACCAGGACGCATAACGCTTTAGAGTCACTAAGATTGTTCCTATTTGTATATATATATATATATATATAACCCCTTTCTAGTAGTGCTTTTCCGGGTGAGAGGTGATCGTTGCAGTATACCCAGCACCCCTAATGGGTGCTTAAGCCTCATGCACACGATCAGACTTCCATTTGACTTTTTCGTGGATTTCTGTCCGAAGGGCGTTGTCCATGAACTTGGTATGCATACACACGGCAGAACTTTTTAAGCCAACTTCCACCAAATCACGTGGTTTTTCAGCTCTTTACCGCCACCCTTTGGGCAACTTCTGTTATTGTTCGCTGATGTTTATCATTGGTTCTCAGCATGCATGTTTGTACTTTGGACTTTAGTCCGATGGACTTGTGTACACACGATCGGATGAGCCGACGTAGGACATTTGTTGCTGAAAAGTTTAAGAGCATTCACAGCGATCATTTGTCCGATGAAAAAGCGAAAACAATTGTCCGATGGAGCATACACACGGTCGGATTGTCCGATCAAACACGCCCGTTGGACCATTGTTGTCAAAAAGTTAGATCGTGTGTACGGGCCTTAACTGTGCTAGGGCTTAGGCTATCAGTCCCACCAAGAAGATTATTCCATAAAGTTTTATTGGGGCTATGGGAGGTGAGAACCCCGAACAACATAGGTGCGGGCACAGCAGCTAGAAAATCAGGAATTTGGTGCGTTTTATGATTAGATGATGCCACTATTGATTTAGAAATTTGGCCAACGAGGCCTTCAATTTCACCTCATGTTCCTACAGAAAAGATTTTTCATGGCCGGAATCTTCATTTCTTTCCAGATCACAGTTCATGCACATTTCTTTTTAGAATAGATTTCTCGCACAATTCTCCCATCATTGATTAGAAATTAGTACATGGGTTGAATTCCAAACAAGATTTCTAAAAAAATCTGAAATTTTGTACGTTATGGTATCCGATAATACCACCATTGATTTTGAAATTCGACCAACCAAGCTTTCAATTTAACCTCATGTTGCTACAGAAAATAATTTTCGTGGCCGAGAATCTTCTTTTATTTCTAGGAATTTTCTTTTCTTGAGCTAATGCGCATTTCTTTTTCGATTATATTTCTCACGATTCTCCCATCATTGATTAGACAATCATTTGTTTTTCAAAAAATTTCCAACATGACCGATTTGCCTCAAATTTGATGGCCGCACAAAAATCGTCCATTGCTGCAGCCCACTAATGGTGCGACATTCAAACGAGAATTCTTAGATAAGATTTTCAAAAGAAAATTCTTTCAGAATTTGACCCATATATGGCCAGCCTAAGTTGTTATTAATTGCTGGAAACAATGTAACTAATAAGAGTGAAGCAAAAACCTGCAAAAAAATGTACTGTTTTTTATCAACCTCCAGCCATTACACTGGCCCACCAGTATGAGAGGACCCCACTGCTCTTGACTTTGAAGAGAGTTTATCTTCTTGCACTTTTTAAACCCTTTTTTATTGGGAACAGTTATTATTCATATCTTTATTAACCACTTCAGCCCCGGAAGATTTGGCTGATCAATGACCAGGCCATTTTTTGCGATACGGCACTGCATCCTTTTTTTCCCACAAATAGAGCTTTCTTTTGGTGGTATTTGATCACCTCTGCGGTTTTTATTTTTTTGTGCTATAAACAAAAAAAGAGCGACAATTTATGAAAAAAACACAATATTTTGTACTTTCAGTTTAGGCCGATATGTATTCTTCTACATATTTTTGATAATAAAAATCGCAATAAGCGTATATTGATTGGGTTGCGAAAAAGTTATAGCGTCTACAAAATAGAGGAAAGATTTATGGCATTTTTATTATTATTTTTTTTACTAGTAATGGCGGTGATCAGCGATTTTTATCGGGACTGCGACACTATGGCGAACAGATCGGACACTTTTGACACATTTTTGGGACCATTGACAATTATACAGCGATTAGTGCTATAAAAATGCACTGATTACTGTGTAATGCCGCGTACAGACGATCGGATATTCCGACAACAAAACCGTGGATTTTTTTCCGACGGATGTTGGCTCACACTTGTCTTGCATACACACGGTCACACAAATGTTGTTTGGAAATTGAGAACATCAAGAACGCTGTGACGTACAACACGTACGACGAGCCGGGAAAATGAAGTTCAATAGCCAGTGCAGCTCAAGTTTTGTTGTCGGAAAATTTGAGAACCAGCTCAGCAAATATCCGATGAAGCCTACACACGGTTGGATTTTTCGACAACAAGCTCACATCGAACATTTGTTGTCGGAAATTCCGATGGAGCCTACACACGGTCGGATTTTCCGACAACAAGCTCACATCGAACATTTGTTGTCGGAAACTTTGACCGTGTGTACGCGGCATTAGTGTCACTGGCAGTGAAGAGGTTAACACTAGGGGGCGATCAAGGAGTTAACTGTGTTCGCTTGTGTGTGTTCTAACTGTAGGGGGATGGGACTGACTAGAGGAGATGACAGATTGTTGTTCCTAGCTAGTAGGAACACACAATCTCTCTCCCCTCTCCTCACAGAATAGGGATTTACACACACACGTCCCTGTTCTGGCTCTCGTGCCCGCGATTGTGCGTGGCTGGCGGTCATCGTGACTAGGGATGAGCTTCGTGTTCGAGTCGAACATACGTTCGACTCGAACATCGGCTGTTCGATCGTTCGACGAAGATCGAACGATTTGGGCCGTTCGCGCCAAATTCGAGTGACGCGAACGGCCCACAATGCACTACGCCATCGCAGTGTCATCCAGGCGCTGTGATTGGCCAAGCATGCACTGTGACCCCGCATGCTTGGCCAATCACAGCGCCGGCAGCGAGGAGAGCAATGATTGGCCACAGGCAGGATGCCTGTGGCCAATTATTGCTGAGGGTGTTTAGTACACGCCCCACACTATAAAAGGCCGCCAGCACGGCGGCCTAGTGTAGTGTGTTCCGGAGCAGGGATAGAGCAGCATAGGCAGGGACAGTGACTTTTATTTCTTTCTTGCTTAACCTGGATTCCTTTAGTTTAGGGAAAGAGAAGGATAGGTAGGGAGAGTGTCAGTGTGTTTTGTGCTTGTGCTATAGTGTGCTTAAAAAAAACATTTTTTCTAGGGACAGAAAACTGTAGGTAGGGAGAGTGTGTCAGTTTCTTTCACTGTCAAAGTCCTTGTTTCCAGGGACCTGGAAGGACAGTGAGTGAATTCTCCTTGTGCTAAATTGTGCTTAAAAAAAACATTTTTTCTAGGGACAGAAAACTGTAGGTAGGGAGAGTGTGTCAGTTTCTTTCACTGTCAAAGTCCTTGTTTCCAGGGACCTGGAAGGACAGTGAGTGAATTGTCCTTGTGCTAAATTGTGCTTAAAAAAAACATTTTTTCTAGGGACAGAAAACTGTAGGTAGGGAGAGTGTGTCAGTTTCTTTCACTGTCAAAGTCCTTGTTTCCAGGGACCTGGAAGGACAGTGAGTGAATTCTCCTTGTGCTAAATTGTGCTTAAAAAAAACATTTTTTCTAGGGACAGAAAACTGTAGGTAGGGAGAGTGTGTCAGTTTCTTTCACTGTCAAAGTCCTTGTTTCCAGGGACCTGGAAGGACAGTGAGTGAATTGTCCTTGTGCTAAATTGTGCTTAAAAAAAACATTTTTTCTAGGGACAGAAAACTGTAGGTAGGGAGAGTGTGTCAGTTTCTTTCACTGTCAAAGTCCTTGTTTCCAGGGACCTGGAAGGACAGTGAGTGAATTGTCCTTGTGCTAAATTGTGCTTAAAAAAAACATTTTTTCTAGGGACAGAAAACTGTAGGTAGGGAGAGTGTGTCAGTTTCTTTCACTGTCAAAGTCCTTGTTTCCAGGGACCTGGAAGGACAGTGAGTGAATTCTCCTTGTGCTAAATTGTGCTTAAAAAAAACATTTTTTCTAGGGACAGAAAACTGTAGGTAGGGAGAGTGTGTCAGTTTCTTTCACTGTCAAAGTCCTTGTTTCCAGGGACCTGGAAGGACAGTGAGTGAATTCTCCTTGTGCTAAATTGTGCTTAAAAAAAACATTTTTTCTAGGGACAGAAAACTGTAGGTAGGGAGAGTGTGTCAGTTTCTTTCACTGTCAAAGTCCTTGTTTCCAGGGACCTGGAAGGACAGTGAGTGAATTGTCCTTGTGCTAAATTGTGCTTAAAAAAAAAATTTTTTCTAGGGACAGAAAACTGTAGGTAGGGAGAGTGTGTCAGTTTCTTTCACTGTCAAAGTCCTTGTTTCCAGGGACCTGGAAGGACAGTGAGTGAATTGTCCTTGTGCTAAATTGTGCTTAAAAAAAACATTTTTTCTAGGGACAGAAAACTGTAGGTAGGGAGAGTGTGTCAGTTTCTTTCACTGTCAAAGTCCTTGTTTCCAGGGACCTGGAAGGACAGTGAGTGAATTCTCCTTGTGCTAAATTGTGCTTAAAAAAAACATTTTTTCTAGGGACAGAAAACTGTAGGTAGGGAGAGTGTGTCAGTTTCTTTCACTGTCAAAGTCCTTGTTTCCAGGGACCTGGAAGGACAGTGAGTGAATTGTCCTTGTGCTAAATTGTGCTTAAAAAAAACATTTTTTCTAGGGACAGAAAACTGTAGGTAGGGAGAGTGTGTCAGTTTCTTTCACTGTCAAAGTCCTTGTTTCCAGGGACCTGGAAGGACAGTGAGTGAATTCTCCTTGTGCTAAATTGTGCTTAAAAAAAACATTTTTTCTAGGGACAGAAAACTGTAGGTAGGGAGAGTGTGTCAGTTTCTTTCACTGTCAAAGTCCTTGTTTCCAGGGACCTGGAAGGACAGTGAGTGAATTGTCCTTGTGCTAAATTGTGCTTAAAAAAAACATTTTTTCTAGGGACAGAAAACTGTAGGTAGGGAGAGTGTGTCAGTTTCTTTCACTGTCAAAGTCCTTGTTTCCAGGGACCTGGAAGGACAGTGAGTGAATTGTCCTTGTGCTAAATTGTGCTTAAAAAAAACATTTTTTCTAGGGACAGAAAACTGTAGGTAGGGAGAGTGTGTCAGTTTCTTTCACTGTCAAAGTCCTTGTTTCCAGGGACCTGGAAGGACAGTGAGTGAATTCTCCTTGTGCTAAATTGTGCTTAAAAAAAACATTTTTTCTAGGGACAGAAAACTGTAGGTAGGGAGAGTGTGTCAGTTTCTTTCACTGTCAAAGTCCTTGTTTCCAGGGACCTGGAAGGACAGTGAGTGAATTGTCCTTGTGCTAAATTGTGCTTAAAAAAAACATTTTTTCTAGGGACAGAAAACTGTAGGTAGGGAGAGTGTGTCAGTTTCTTTCACTGTCAAAGTCCTTGTTTCCAGGGACCTGGAAGGACAGTGAGTGAATTGTCCTTGTGCTAAATTGTGCTTAAAAAAAACATTTTTTCTAGGGACAGAAAACTGTAGGTAGGGAGAGTGTGTCAGTTTCTTTCACTGTCAAAGTCCTTGTTTCCAGGGACCTGGAAGGACAGTGAGTGAATTGTCCTTGTGCTAAATTGTGCTTAAAAAAAACATTTTTTCTAGGGACAGAAAACTGTAGGTAGGGAGAGTGTGTCAGTTTCTTTCACTGTCAAAGTCCTTGTTTCCAGGGACCTGGAAGGACAGTGAGTGAATTGTCCTTGTGCTAAATTGTGCTTAAAAAAAACATTTTTTCTAGGGACAGAAAACTGTAGGTAGGGAGAGTGTGTCAGTTTCTTTCACTGTCAAAGTCCTTGTTTCCAGGGACCTGGAAGGACAGTGAGTGAATTGTCCTTGTGCTAAATTGTGCTTAAAAAAAAACATTTTTTCTAGGGACAGAAAACTGTAGGTAGGGAGAGTGTGTCAGTTTCTTTCACTGTCAAAGTCCTTGTTTCCAGGGACCTGGAAGGACAGTGAGTGAATTCTCCTTGTGCTAAATTGTGCTTAAAAAAACATTTTTTCTAGGGACAGAAAACTGTAGGTAGGGAGAGTGTGTCAGTTTCTTTCACTGTCAAAGTCCTTGTTTCCAGGGACCTGGAAGGACAGTGAGTGAATTGTCCTTGTGCTAAATTGTGCTTAAAAAAAACATTTTTTCTAGGGACAGAAAACTGTAGGTAGGGAGAGTGTGTCAGTTTCTTTCACTGTCAAAGTCCTTGTTTCCAGGGACCTGGAAGGACAGTGAGTGAATTGTCCTTGTGCTAAATTGTGCTTAAAAAAAACATTTTTTCTAGGGACAGAAAACTGTAGGTAGGGAGAGTGTGTCAGTTTCTTTCACTGTCAAAGTCCTTGTTTCCAGGGACCTGGAAGGACAGTGAGTGAATTCTCCTTGTGCTAAATTGTGCTTAAAAAAAACATTTTTTCTAGGGACAGAAAACTGTAGGTAGGGAGAGTGTGTCAGTTTCTTTCACTGTCAAAGTCCTTGTTTCCAGGGACCTGGAAGGACAGTGAGTGAATTGTCCTTGTGCTAAATTGTGCTTAAAAAAAACATTTTTTCTAGGGACAGAAAACTGTAGGTAGGGAGAGTGTGTCAGTTTCTTTCACTGTCAAAGTCCTTGTTTCCAGGGACCTGGAAGGACAGTGAGTGAATTCTCCTTGTGCTAAATTGTGCTTAAAAAAAACATTTTTTCTAGGGACAGAAAACTGTAGGTAGGGAGAGTGTGTCAGTTTCTTTCACTGTCAAAGTCCTTGTTTCCAGGGACCTGGAAGGACAGTGAGTGAATTCTCCTTGTGCTAAATTGTGCTTAAAAAAAACATTTTTTCTAGGGACAGAAAACTGTAGGTAGGGAGAGTGTGTCAGTTTCTTTCACTGTCAAAGTCCTTGTTTCCAGGGACCTGGAAGGACAGTGAGTGAATTCTCCTTGTGCTAAATTGTGCTTAAAAAAAACATTTTTTCTAGGGACAGAAAACTGTAGGTAGGGAGAGTGTGTCAGTTTCTTTCACTGTCAAAGTCCTTGTTTCCAGGGACAGAGAAGGACACCTGAAGGTAGCCCTTATTGCTTTTTTCCCATCTCCCTGCAGGCCATCTATTAGAATGTCTGGAAGGCAAACAAGGAGAGGCAGACAGTCAGGAGGCAATAAAAGAGGGCAAGCAGGCTCTGTGTCTGGGGGCAACAGTGCTGGTCGTGGACGCGGTGCATTGTCATCAGCACATGGCCATGGGACACGCTTGTCCTTCTTTTCGGCAGCTGGACATGTTGAGCCACATCATGCCGAAGACTTGGTAGAGTGGATGACCAAGCCCTCCTCCTCCTCCTCATCCTCTCTCACCCAGGCTCAGGGTACTGGAAAAGCAGCTGCCAAAGCGTCCTCTTCCCTGGTATCAATGTCAGACTCATCATCAGTCACTCCTTCCCTAGACCCACCATGTCCTCCTCCTGAGGAGTCCCCCGAACTGTTTCAGCACAGTGTTGGGTACATGCTCCAGGAGGATGCCCAGCGTTTCGAAGGGTCTGATGATGAAACCCAGCTAGAGGAAGGCAGTAGCGTGAGAGCAGACAGAGGGGATGCTCAAGAAGGACACCAATCTGGCAGTCATGTTCCAGCAGCTGCAGCATACTGCCAGATTGGCTCCAGTGATGAGGAGGGAGGTGATGATGAGGTCACTGACTCCACGTGGGTGCCTAATAGGAGAGAGGAGGAGGAGGAGGATGAGGAGGAGGCACATCTCCAACGAGGCAGGATGCCCTTTGGTGGCCAGCGTAAGGGCAGTACACCGACGGAATCACACCGCAGAGCTCCGCCTGTGCAGGGCGCTGCCTCTGCCCGTCATTCAAAAAGTTCTTTGGTGTGGGCCTTTTTTGAGGCTAGTGCATCAGATCGCACAGCTGCTGTTTGCAACATATGTCTCAAGCGTATATCGCGTGGCCAAAACATCAGCCGCTTGGGTACCACATGCCTGACCAGACATATGTTGACCTGCCATGCAGCTCGTTGGCAAGCCTACCTGAAAGACCCACACCAAAGAACAAAGCGGACCTCTCCTTGCACCGCATCAGCTGGGATCTCCAACCCCACTATAACTTCAGTCCTCTCTGAAACATGCACTGAGAGGAATGAAGGTGTAGAATTAGGTGTGTCACAGCCAAGTACTTGCGGCCACTCTGCTAGCAGTACACCGACGTCCGATTCTAGCAGGCAAATTTCCCTGCCCCAGCTGCTGGACCGTCGAAAGAAGTTCACTCCCAGCCATCCACATGCCCAGCGGTTGAATGCTAGCTTGGCTAAATTGCTAGCGCTTCAACTGCTGCCTTTTCAGTTGGTAGACTCGGCCCCCTTCCGTGAGTTTGTGCAATGTGCGGTTCCTCAGTGGCAGGTTCCCAAACGCCACTTTTTCTCACGGAAGGCTATTCCGGCTCTCTACCGGCATGTGGAAGGCAATGTCTTGGCCTCGCTGGACAGGGCGGTCAGCGGTAAGGTGCATATTACCGCTGACTCATGGTCCAGCAGGCATGGACAGGGACGTTACCTTTCTTTCACGGCCCATTGGGTCACTCTTTTGGCAGCTGGGAAGGATGCAGGACAAGGTGCAGTAGTGTTGGAGGTTGTCCCACCGCCACGCCTCCAAAATGCTACTACTGGTTGTGACACACCTCTCTCCTCCACCCCCTCCTCTTCTTCTTCCTCCATGGCCTCTTCCTGTGGTTTGTCCTATGAACCAGCGGTGCTCCGTAGCCGTTCACGGGGCTACGCAAGTACGCAGGCAAAAAGATGCCATGCCGTGCTTGCGCTGGTGTGTTTGGGGGACAGAAGCCACACTGGGGCAGAGGTCCTGTCTGCTCTGCAGGGCCAGGCCGAGAGGTGGTTGACGCCACGCCAGCTTAAGCCAGGAATGGTGGTTTGCGACAATGGCACCAACCTCCTCTCCGCCCTCCGACAGGGACAACTGACCCATGTGCCCTGTGTGGCTCACGTCCTTAACCTGGTGGTGCAGCGGTTCTTGGGCAGGTACCCGGGCTTACAGGATGTCCTGAGGCAGGCCAGGAAAGTCTGTGTGCATTTCCGCAGATCTTATAATGCCAGTGCTCGCCTGGCTGAGCTGCAAAAGGAGTTGAACCTGCCCAAGAACCGCCTTATATGTGACATGCCCACCAGGTGGAACTCAACGTTGGCCATGCTGCAGCGGCTGCACACGCAGCAGAGGGCCATCAATGAGTACCTGTGCGACTACGGCACCAGGACAGGGTCAGGGGAGCTTGGTTTTTTTTCTCCACGCCAGTGGGGCATGATCAGGGATGCATGCACTGTCCTGGCACCATTTGAGGAGGCCACGAGGATGGTGAGCAGTGACAGTGCATGCATCAGTGACACTGTACCTCTTGTCCACCTGTTGGAGCACACGCTGCGTGGAATAATGGACAGGGCACTTGAGGCAGAACAGAGGCAGGAAGAGGAGGACTTCCTTGCCTCTCAAGGCCCCCTTTACCCAGACAGTGTTCCTTCTGTCCCACCCATCGCACAGGAAGAGGAGGAGGAGGAGGAGGAGGAGGAGGAGGAGGAGGATTGTGTCAGCATGGAGGTGGAGGCTGGCACTCAGCATCATCAGCAGCAGTCTTTTAGGGATGATTTACAGTCCCAAGAAACCAGTGGACTTGTACGTGGCTGGGAGGAGGTGGCTGCGGATCATGTCGTCCTTAGTGACCCAGAGGACTCCGGACCAAATGCCTCAGCAAACCTACGCTGCATGGCCTCCCTGATCCTGCAAAGTCTGCGGAAGGATCCTCGTATTCTTCGGATCAAGGAGAGGGACCATTACTGGCTGGCCACTCTCCTTGATCCACGGTACAAGGGTAAGGTTGCGGACCTTATGTTACCGTCGCAGAGGGAGCAGAGGATGAGACAACTCCGGGAGGCCTTGCAGAAAGGTCTGTGCAACGCGTTCCCAGAGA
Organism: Rana muscosa; assembly: GCA_029206835.1. NCBI lineage: Eukaryota > Metazoa > Chordata > Amphibia > Anura > Ranidae > Rana > Rana muscosa. The sequence continues at coordinate 143,007,787 of CM055126.1, read as the reverse complement.
CTGGGAGGTTACAAACTCCTGGTCCTGGACAACGAGTTGCTGAGGCTTCGGCCAGTCAAAGAAGGAGCGGTGGGGAAGGTGGCCGTCTGACCGATGCGTTCAGACAATTCTTTAGTCCGCAGCCCCAAAGTATGATCGGTTCCAGCAACCATCGCCAGCGTCTGATAAACATGGTGCAGGAATATCTAGGGGCAAGGTCAGACTTGGACACCTTCCCCACCGAAAATCCTCTGGCTTACTGGGTCTTGAGGATGGATCACTGGCCAGAGCTTGCACAGTATGCAATTGAGCTACTGGCCTGTCCTGCATCCAGCGTTCTTTCGGAACGCACATTCAGTGCTGCTGGAGGATTTGTCACGGATCACAGGGTGCGCCTGTCCACCGACTCGGTTGATCGACTGACTTTCATCAAGATGAACCAGTCTTGGATCACCACCAGCTACCACACACCTGATGCTGATATAACAGACTAATTGATTTTAACATGTCACATCCCTTCAAGACTGATGCTGATGCTGAGTGCCTGTGCTGTTATGTTGACTGGCTATCCTCCTCCTCCGAGTCCTCAATGATACGATTGATGATGATAGCTTGGAAGATCATTTTTGTTTATGGGTGCCGCCACCAGTGGCAAAGGCCCAATTTTTCAGCCCCTGTTTTACAGGGGCGTGTAATTACAATTTTTTTTAGCAATAATTTGCCATAGGGCTCATTGCTGTGCTCCAAGTACAGTATCTGTGAGGGGTTGGAGTGTTGTGGCACCAGTGCCTAAGGCCCAATTTTTCAGCCCCTGTTTAACAGGGGCGTGTCATTACAATTTTTGAAGCAATACTTTGCAACAGGGCTCATTGCTGTGCTCCAAGTACAGTATCTGTGAGGGGTTGTAGTGTTGTGCCACCAGTGCCTAAGGCCCAATTTTTCAGCCCCTGTTCAACAGGGGCATGCAATTGCAATTCTTGATCTAATAATTCACAGCAGGGTCCATTGCTGCACCCACCAAGAGTAACTCTGAGGGCTTACAGTCTTGTGGCAACGCCACCACCACCACCACCACAAAAGGCCCAATTTTTCAGCCCCTGTTCAAAAGGGGCATGTAATTACAATTCTTGATCTAATAATTCACAGCAGGGCCCATTGCTGCACCCACCAAGAGTAACTGTCAGGGCTTACAGTGTTGTGGCACCAGCACCACCATCAAAGCCCCAATTTTTACTACCACTGTTCAACAATTATATGTAATTAAAATTCCTGATATAATAGTTGACAGCAGGGCTTTCCAGCACCAACCAAGAGTAACTGAGTGCTTACAGTGTTGTGCCAACACCAACAACTAAGGGGCCTATTTCTGCAGAGTATATACGGCAGGTCCCTACTTTCAAACATCCAACTTACAAACGACTCCTACTTGCAAACGAAAGAAGACAACAGGAAGTGAGAGGAAATCTACCCCTAGAAAGGAAAATTCTCTCCTGTAAGAATAAATATGGGAGAAAGGGGTCTCATCTGTACTGATGCTTTATCAGCAATCCTTGTTTCAAGAAAAACACCACATTTCAAAAACAGTTGTCATTGGGACGGAAAGTGAGGTGAAATGTTCTGAACAGGGGCACAGACAGCAAAACAAATGTTACAGGGGTGATAACCCTTACCTATGTTTCCCAAAAAGTTTAAAAATAGATTTTTGGGCTGGAGCTACACTTCAACAATGTACCTGTTCAAAATTACAAACAGATTCTACATAAGAACAAACCTACAGTCCCTGTCTTGTATGCACCGCCTGTATACGGCTGTTCAGAGTATATAGGGCCTTTTTTATTTTATGTGCGGGGTTCCCCTTAATATCCATACAAGACCCAAAGGGGCTGGTAATGGGCTGGGGTAGGGGGGGGGGGTCATGGGGTAGCTATGCCATTTTTCTTAAAGAATTTCATCCATATTACCGGGACCAGACATTACATTAAAGCCGCAAGCAGTTTTAAATGGCTTTTTTTTCCTTTAGAAGTGTCATTTTGTGCAGGGACAGTTCTAAACACGGGAAACACGTGGCACTTCACAGGCATACTTTAGACACCCCCCAGGTACGATATTTAAAGGAATATTTGACTTTTTTTTTTTCACTTTATGCATCATTAAAATGACTGCTCCCGAAAAACGACCGTTTTTAAAACTTCTTTTTGCATTGATACATGTCCCCTGGTGCAGAACCCGGGTTCCCAAACCCTATTTATGACAATAACATGCATAATAGTTGTTATAATTAGCACTTTAGAATTCGAACGTTCGCATCCATTGTATTTAATAGGGTTCTAATGTTCGTTCGAACTTTCGGTCCGTTCGCGGGTTCTGGTGCGAACCGAACCCGGGGGTGTTCGGCTCATCACTAATCGTGACCGCTGGCCACGCGCATCGGCACCCCCCCAGTGCAGCGGCGAGCCTGGTATCCCGCTTAAAGGGACCGACGTACAGCTACGATGGTTCGTAGGAACGTGCCGACCTGCCACAGTATAATGACAGCGGCTGGTCGGCAAGCGGTTAATAATATCCATAGACATGCCATGTCTCTTCTGCAAAAAAATAAACGACCTACCTGCTCATAGTCTTTCATAGAATGTACACAGAGCTGCCATTTTGCAGTTCAGAGTACATTCCAGTGCAATGCTTGTGTGCTGGGATGACTGGACTGCGCATGTGCAGAAGTTATGTCATCCTATGTCGGCCAATTAGGATGGCTGAAGACCACACCTGGAAGAAGCTGAAGAGAAAGTGCCAGTGTGAGGCATCGCAAGTCTCGCACCATTGGACTTCAGTTTCACTTTAAATGTGGGATTGTTGCAATTATGCCAAGTGTCAACAAATATATCTCTGCTTAGCCGGCACAAGACAAAAGTTATGTATATAAAAAGACACTGTACTAAGACGTACTCCTTATGCTGTAGTGGAGAAAAAAATGGTTAGTGTTTGGCTGAAGCCATTTATTATCAATCAACTGTGTTTACTCTTTTTAAATCATAATGGCATCAGAAACTACCCAAATGACCCTGATCAAAAGTTTACATACCCTGGTGATTTTGGCCTGATAACATGCACACAGGTTGACACAAAGGGGTTTGAATGGCTATTAAAGGTAACCACCTGTGATCTGTTTGCTTGTAATTATTGTGTGTGTATAAAAGGTCAATGCATTTTGTACTCCTGAGAGACCCTTGCATCTTTCTGGATTCTGAGACATGGGGAAAGCAAAAGAATTGTCAAAGGATCTGCGGGGAAAGGTAGTTGAACTGTATAAAACAGGAAAGGGATCTAAAACGATATCCAAGGAACTGAAAATGCCAATCAGCAGTGTTCAAACTCTAATCAAGAAGTGGAAAATGAGGGGTTCTGTTGAAACCAAACCACGGTCAGGTAGACCAACTAAAATTTCAGCCACAACTGCCAGGAAAATTGTTCAGGGATGCAAAGAAAAACCCACAAATAACTTCAGGTGAAATACAGGACTCTCTGAAAACATGTGGTGTGGCTGTTTCAAGATGCACAATAATCAGGCACTTGAAGAAAGGTGGGCTGCATGGTCGGGTCGCCAGAAGAAGCCATTACTACGCAAATGCCACAAAGTATCCTGCTTACAATACGCCAAACAGCACAGAGACAAGCCTCAAACCCTCTGGCACAAAGTAATTTGGAGTGATGAGACCAAAATTGAGCTTTTTTTGGCCACAACCATAAATGCTACATTTGGGGAGGAGTCAACAAGGCCTATGATGAAAGGTACGGAGGTGGATCGCTGATGTTTTGAGGATGTGTGAGCTACAAAGGCACAGGAAATTTGGTCAAAATTGTTGGCAAGATGAATGCAGTATGTTATCAAAAAATACTGGAGGAACATTTGCATTCATCAGCCAGGAAGCTGCGCATGGGACGTACATGACAATGACCCAAAACACAAGGCCAAGTAAACCTGTCATTGGCTACAGCAGAATAAAGTGAAGGTTTTGGAGTGGCCATCTCAGTCTCCTGACCTCAATATCATTGAGCCACTCTGGGGAGATCTCAAACGTGCAGTTCATGCAAGACAGCCCAAGAATTTACAGGAACTGGAGGCTTTTTGCCAAGAGGAATGGGCAGCTTTACCATCTGAGAAGATAAAGATCCTCATCCACAAATACCACAAAAGACTTCAAGCTGTCATTGATGTAAACTTTTGATCAGAGTCATTTGGGTAGTTTCTGTTGCCATTATGATTTAAAATGAGTAAACACAGTTGATTGATAATAAATGGCTTCAGCCAAACACTTACCATGAGTGAAAGAAAAGTTTTTGTGTTATCATTCATATTCTCTGAAAAATGGCGAAGAAATCATAAATTCTGCCAGGGTATGTAATCTTATGAGCACAACTGTATATCTCTTGAAATTTGACTTTTTTTTGTTTTTGTTTGTTTTTTTATTGATATATGTGTGTCTCTCCAGTGCTGTATTTATTGGCGTATAACACTCACTTTTTCACCCTGCGAACCGGTTGCAAATAGTATGTGCGTGTTATATGCCGATACTGCAATTTAGGCTGTTTTGGAGAGAACGTGGAGGGGGGGAGGGACGAGCGCCGTCAGATTACATACAGCGAGAATCTCCATTTTACTCTGCGGCCTCTGTAATAAGAAGTCGCGTCTCATGAGCCGGCATTGGACGAGTGTTCTGTCTATCATAGACGCTGGTCCAGGAGGCAGGACTGTTTTAATGTAAAGGTATAACTTTGCTTTTAGTTGTGGATAGATGGAGAAGGGTTAGACTAGATTCACCCATTTGTTTGTCCTGATGACTATCACTATTGAGACAGAAATAAGGGGAAATTCAACATTTAAGAGTTGTCCCCAGAGCAAGGAGTGAGGGTACGTTTTCTGGTGATTGTCTAAAGCCTCGTACACACGGCCGGTTTTCCCGATGGGAAAATTGCGAGGAGAGCTTTTGGCTGGGAATCCCGTGTGTATGCTCCCTCGCAGTTTTTCCGACGGGAAAACTACCAAAATCGGCCAGGCAAAAAAAGAGAAGCTGCTCTCTTTTTTTCCGGCGGGTTTTCCGACTGACTTTTATCCGTCATAAAACCCGACCGTGTGTAGCAAAAACTGGCCATTTTTGCCAGTTTTCCTGTGGGGAAAAACTCAGATGGAGCATAAAACACGGTCGGGATTCCCGAGGAAAAGCTCTCCTCAGAGCTTTCCCGACGTGAAAACCGAGCGTCTGTACGAGGGGGAAAAGTAGAGAGCAGGCTCTTGTCTTTCCCCTCGGGATTTCCCGCTCGTGTGTACTGGGCATAAGACAGGAATTCCCCCAACTTTTGTCATATTTAGCCATGTCTCCCATTGGGTATACTGGACATTAAATGAAGGCAAATCCCCCCAATGGTGCCCAGAAGATGAAAAAAAAAAAGAACTTAGTAGGAATTTAAGCCTTTCCCCACTCTATTCAAAACAAAAAGAAAAGTTTTGTCTATACATACTCGTTAATTTAATGGGGTGCACAGTGCAGCAAGCATTTCCCTGAGTTGCTGTTTCTATTCATTTTCTGTATTTTTTCTAATCCAATTTCTTAGCCAAATGGCTCATTAGGGATATGGTATAGAAAAACTCAAGCAAAAAGTAAATCAAGACAAGAAAAAAGTCTAGGATATCAAAAATGAGTAAACATCACTGTCCCGTTGGGGAATAGTCTGTAGCCATGTATACATGCTGCATAGTCAGTCTGAAGAATGGAGATCAAGGCATGGATATAAATATAAAAATGTATTTATGATCCATGTGTACTTTTACCATGATACAAATACATTTTTATATTTATATCCATGCCTTGATCTCCATTCTTCAGACTGACTATGCAGCATGTATACATGGCTACAGACTATTCCCCAACGGGACAGTGATGTTTACTCATTTTTGATATCCTAGACTTTTTTCTTACGCCCATCCATGCCTCATTTAAAGTCCCACAGCCCATTTTCTTTTTTCATTTTCAATGTACCAGGGATGGAGGCATGGGTATGGCATTTATGGGTCTCAATGGATCACCTGCCTTTTCTTCATAAATTACCAGGGTGGAAGACACCCATTCCCCTTTGGTGACCTATTGAACCCTATTTCCTTTTCTTATTTGCTCAGTGATTAATTCTCTGAGACTACTCATATGTTGGCATCCTTTTTACCCAATTTTGACCATTGATATCCTTCCCCAGACTTCATTTGACAACAGGCCATTATTGTTTATCCCCCTGTTCTGATTATAACAGTCCTAATCGTGATTTTCAATGATTTATCCATCCCCATGGCTCACCCAACCCAAGCATTGGTGGGTCCCTGTTCTTTGGTCTCTTTCGCCCGGGGTCGCGATGCGCCCAGTTCCCCCTCCCCACCTGCCTTTCCTTGGCGGGGGGGCGGGGCATGATCCTCGGCGCATCGGCATCATGTCAGTATGTTGCACGCACGGCGCCCATTGGGACGCCTGCGTTTTCATCATAGTTTTTTCCATCTCGCATGACCCAGGGGGATGGGAGGGACCCCTCCGAGATCATTTGCATCTCGGGTGGGGTTCTTTCCATCCCCACACCTGGCTCATGTGTCACATGATGCTGGCGGAGATACGCCCCTTACTGTGGACATTTATCCGGTAGCCACCTGGGGAGCTTCACTTCACAGACATCCATCTGACGAGAGGTTCCAGTTTCTCTCTTTCTCTACACTTCAAGGTAATTTCCAATCTTTATTTCAGGATTCACATAGTATTCTTTACATATATACTCTTTTTACCTGCTTTTCTAAATTTTTGCCTTGCACTTTGCTCACACTGCTTCAAACACACATTTCATTTCATCGATATTTAGCATTTTTGGGGATTTGGTTTGGCTTTTTCTCAAACCAGATTCATTTACACCAACACTCAGCTGATTTGCCAACTTTGGCTGTTAACCCTTTCAGTCATGTTTTATCATTAACCCCTTTTTTGTTCAATTTTTCCCAGCACCCATCACACATCATTCCCATTAGGCATCCACCAGCACATCATTTACATATTCACTCCCCTCTTCCTTTGCTCCCTTTTGTTTTTCCTTCCCCTCCCCTCCCCCAATCACACTCTAATTTTGGTTCTCAAACCATTCAACCTTCTTTTTCACTCATTGCTCATTTGCATTTCTTCATCCCTTCACCAGCATTCTGCCCTTGCACCCTGTCTGTGCCTCTCCATCAGTTTGGTGCTGTGCCGTGGCTGTCCGGGTTAATCCTTGATGGATGTCCCATGCCATCTTCTCTTTGACTCTCCTCTTGATCGAGTGGCCGTTAAAGTGTTTATTGGGGGGCTTTCCTCGCCTCAGACCCGGGTGAGACAATGCATCCAGGACCACCACTCTACGCCATATTTCAAATGCTTGGGACAACCCCATTCCGGGTTTTGCCATTGGTAACGTATCAGACTACCTGATTCTGTTATTCTGTTTCAAACATGACATCATTTTTTCAAGACCTTATTTGACCTGTCTATCCATCTCCCCTTTTAGTCAAATGACATGCACCCCACTCCTGATGACTGGCTTTAAACGCCAAGAAACGCGTCGAGTCCATGCTCAGGGATGCCAAGTAAAGCCTGCCCAACTACGAATCTACAAAGTGTATTCTTGACATTTCAATTGGATAATTAATTTCACTGTTTCTGTATGTCCATTTAACTGTCACTACTTGCTCCAGCCATGTCTCAACAATGAATTGTGATTATGTCTATGTGATAACTTCTATTTACATTATGCCTTTGTTTGCATGATCTATGTGTACTTTTACCATGATACAATATATTTTATTTATATCCATGCCTTGATCTCCATTCTTTAGACTGACTATGCAGCATGTATACCTGGCTACAGACCACTCCCCAACGGGACAGTGATGTTTACCAATTTTTGATATCTTAGACCATTTTCCCATGCCCATCCATGAGTCCATGCTCTGGAATGCCAAGTAAAGCTTGCCCAACTATGAATCTATTAAGTGTATTCTTGACTTTTTAACTGGATAATCATTTTCACTGTTTCTGTATGTCCATTTAACTGTCATTACTTGCTTCAGCCATGTCTCAACAGTGAATTTTGATCATGTCTATGTGATAACCCCTATTTACATTATGCCTTTGTTTGCATGATCCATGTGTACTTTTACCATGATACAAATACATTTTTATATTTATATCCATGCCTTGATCTCCATTCTTCAGACTGACTATGCAGCATGTATACATGGCTACAGACTATTCCCCAACGGGACAGTGATGTTTACTCATTTTTGATATCCTAGACTTTTTTCTTACGCCCATCCATGCCTCATTTAAAGTCCCACAGCCCATTTTCTTTTTTCATTTTCAATGTACCAGGGATGGAGGCATGGGTATGGCATTTATGGGTCTCAATGGATCACCTGCCTTTTCTTCATAAATCAAGACAAGCTTTACATTTTCTTCACACTGTTCAGTTTTCATGATGTCAATCTTTAGAATCCTGGTACTAAAAGAAGACATGAGACAAAAGGAACACATGAAAGTGTGCAGGTTTATCCATCCTTCTTAGGTTACTGGGAGTAAAAGAATTGTGGGCTGCTGCATGCCGTTACAATAAATATGACAAGTTGTTGTCAAAAAGGATTACGTTTATATACACTGTATGCTGGCACTTCCGAGATCTAATCAGGTTATTTCTTTAGACTGACTTTTCAAAAACAATTAGGACCATTGTGTACCCCCATGCATGTGCCTGACTTTCCTGCTTGAACGCTTGCTGAGAGCAGTGGTATGAATTAAAGTGTGTGTATAGTCAAAACTTTTCACTTTTTTTTGTGATACCTTCGGGAAGAATTAGAACCTATTTAGGTTTTATTGCTGCCTTTGTCCCCACTAGGTTAATTCACCATCTGTATTTGGTGACCATTGTCAATGGGCCAAAGAGTGATGGGAAATTGTCATCGGAACTAAGAGCATGGGTAAATCTTCTAATGGGGACACCCTTTCCAGTGACAACTGTCTGAGAGGTGAACTCCCCTCAATTTGTAAGGGTTCCCCCCCCTACTTTCTGTTGCCTCTCTGGAACAGGAATTAAAGAGTGGGGTGGAAGCTGCTGACTTACTTGGAAGCTTGGCAGAGAGTGATTGCAGAGAATTGGGTCCTCTCCACAGTCTCTCTCAGGTACAGGTTGGGGTTTCGAACTTTTCCTCATACACGGTTCATGAAGTCAAACGTGTCTACAGATCCGTAAAAGAGAGCACTACTGTTTCAGGCACTCAATCAACTTCTGGTAAAGGGGGTAATCAGGTCAGTTCCTGTGGCCCAGAGATTGCGCAGATTCTTCTCCAATCTCTATACTGTCCCAAAGCCAAATGGCAACCTACAGCTAAATTTGGACCAAAACCACTTGAAGACCAGGCTTTTTCTGGCACTTTTTGTTTACAAGTTTAAATCAGTATGTTTTGCCAGAAAATTACTTATAACCCCCAAACATTATTCTTTTTTTTTTTTTTTAAGCAGAGACCATCGGGAATAAATCGGTGATCGTTGCAATTTTTTATGGCACACAGTATTTGTGCAGCGGTTTTGAAAACACATTTTTTGTGCCCTAGTAACATGGTGGGATAATTTCTCCCTAATCTACGCCTTCCCACCAGTTCAGCTTCTTGCATGACTATTGCGCAGGATCCGGGAGGAAAGAACACTGGTTAATTTAGTTGCATCAGCTTGGCCCAGGGGGGCCCGATACACCAAAATGGAGGTGGGAAAACCCTTGGGCATGTCTGGCCTGGCCAGAGGGTGCAATATTGCATCCTGCTTTACAGTCATTGGGTATAATGGCTTGGCTATTGAAACCCAGGTGCTGAAGGATCAAGGAGTTTTCAATGGTAGAACCCCTGACATGTCATTATTGCCTTTTGCGTCTCTGCCAGAGTGATTCCTTTAAAGGGGTTGAAAACCCTCCTGTTTTTTTTCACAGAATGTGTTGAGGTGACGATTGTAGTGCACCATCCCCCCCATTTTACTTACCTGAGCCCATTTATTCCCACGTCGTAGATTCGCACACCCTCTCCGGTGTCTTAGCTCTTGATTGGATAGATTGATAGCAGTGCAGCCATTGGCTCACGCTGCTGTCAATCAAATTCAATGATGTGGGTACCAGGGGGCGGTGCCGAGTCCTGCTGTCTGTGTTTATGGACGCAGCAGCAGGACACTGGAGTGCGCCTGCACGGGTGCCCCCAAGGAGAGCGCTTCTCCGACGGGTCACTCAATGCGGGGAGGAGCCAGGAGCGCCGCGGAGGTACCCCAGTAGAGGAGGATCAGGGCCACTCTGTGCAAAACCAACTGCACAGAAGAGGTAAGTATAACATGTTTGTTATTTTAAAAGAAAAAAAAGGGAACCTTTAGTGTCCCTTTAATGTTTCACCTTCTATTCTTTGTTATTGAGATTAAAGCCCTGTACACACGATAGGTTTTACCGATGAAAACAGTCCGATGGACTTTTTTCATCGAACAAACCGATCGTGTATGGGCCCCATCGGTCTTTTTTCCATCGGTGATTAAAAATAGAACATGTTTTAAATTTATCCGATGGTTAAAAAAACGATAGCAAATTACTATCGTCTGTGGGGAACTCCATCGGATAAAAAACCCACGCATGCTCAGAATCAAGTCAACGCATGCTCAGAAGCATTGAACTTCATTTTTCTCGGCTCATCGGAGTGTTTTACGTCACCGCATTTGGAACGGTCGGATTTTTGACTGATGGTGTGTAGGCAAGACTGATGGAAGTCAGCTTCATTGGTTTTCCGATGGAAAAATCCATCGGTTAAAAAACCATAGGAAATCCGATCGTGTGTACGGGGCTTAAAAGTAGCAGACAATCTAAACTTCTGAGCCATCATCATAATAGGAAAGCTGGAGGAATCATCCTATGTGGACACTTGTTCAAGTGACAACTATCTAAGCAAGGATTTGCCTTACTTTTGAAAGTATTCCTCTCACTTCTTGTTGTGTCTACAGAAAGGGAGATGAAGAAAAATCTCACTAATAGTAAAAACAAACAACTTATTTCTATACCATAACCACAAGGTATTGTGAGAAGAGTTTGTTTCTCAAGATGAGTGGATGCCTAGTGCAGCAGAAAAGCAGCAAGTTGCCAGGAGTTTTTTCCATATTCCCTGTAGGATGCCATTGCAGATGTCTTCTTCTGAAAATGCTAGCTGCATTAGCGAATGCTTTGGTTTCAGTACTCTTAAGCCTCGTACACACGGCCGGGAATCCCGTCAGGAAAAAAACTTTGGTTTTCCTGACAGGATTCCTGGCAAGCTTTCCTTGCCAAGCCGTGCATACAGACGGCCATTCAAAAGAACCGCCGTTCTTTTGAATGGCAAGAACGCGGTGACGTCATTGACTACAACGAGCCGGCACTCGTCACATTCGATGCCGTCGCCGGCATCTTGCTACACCCTACACTACCCTTGTATGCTACCGCGCATTCGTCGAAGTCTTTTCGAGCATGCGCGTTTACCTGGGGACAGGTAAGCATACACACTCACGGTTTTCTTGGCAGGAAACACTCTGCCGAGAATCCCGACGAGAAAATAGAGAGCAGGTTCTCTATTTTTCTCGTCGGGATTCCCAGCAGTTTTCTCGCCGAGAAAGCATACACACGCACGGTTTTCAAGGCAAAACGCTCTCCCAGCAGCTTTCTTGCTGAGAAAACCGTGCGTGTGTACGAGGCTTTAGTTGCCCAGATCATATGGTAAAAGAAATGTTTACATTTTTGTGACTTTTTCTTTTACTGCATGCTCATTCTTTGTCTTTGATATAGAAGTCTTACAGCCAGGCAACTAACATTTTCTAATAGAAGTCAGGATAGAGTAAGGCCCCATACACACTACTAGATTTTCTGCAGATTTTTGTCTTCAGATTTACCAAAACGATGTAGTGCAAGGGCCTGCATACAAATTAAAACTTATGCCGCGTACACACGATCGGAATTTCTGACAACAAATGTTCCATGTGAGCTTTTGGTTGGATATTCCGACCGTGTGTAGGCTCCATCGGACATCAAACTAATGTTTGAGAGCTGCTTCTCAATTTTTCCGACAACAAAAGTTGTGGTCGGAAATTCCGATTGTGTGTATCCAATTCCGAAGCACAAAAATTATATGCATGCTCGGAATCAATTTGACGCATGCTCGGAATCATTGTACTTTTTTCTTGGCTCGTCGTAGTGTTGTACATCCCGCGTTCTTGACGTTCGGAATTTCCGAGCAATATTTGTGTGACCGTGTGTATGCAAGACAAGTTTGAGCCAACATCCGTCGGAAAAATAATAAACGGTTTTGTTGTCGGAATGTCCGATCGTGTGTACACGGCATTAAGGTTTGACCTTATATATGGTTTTTGGTAAATCTGAAGGCAAAAATCTGCGGGAAATCTAAGGCCTCATGCCCACGGACGTTTTTACAGCTGCGTTTTTTACAGCTTGAAAACACCTGTCCATGTTTATTGTATAATTTTTTTTTTTTGTTGAAAAAAAACAAAAAAAAAACGTCAGAGCTAAAAAACGCGATCGTGGCGTTTTTGCGCGTTTTTTGACGCTTTGCGTTTTTTTATGCCTAACGCCGATGCTGAGGGTCCTGTTTTTTTTTTACAGCTTAAAAACATCTATGCTATTTGCAGCTCAAAAACGTCTAGGTGGGCATGAAGCTATAGACTAACATGTACAGGTGTTTTTAAGCTGTAAAAAACGCTCAAAAACGCGGCTGTAAAAACGTCCGTGGGCATGAGGCCTATTAGTGTGTAAGGGGGTTTAAGTATAACCCTTGTCAGATTTTTTTTTCATCAGATTTGCCATCTGTGTCTCCATTTGAAGATGTCCCCTCTATTACTTTTCTGGGGACAACCCAAAATTTGGGATTTTCTTTTACTTTTAATGATAATGGTAAACAGGACCAATGAAGAGGGTAAATCTCCCTAATGGGGGCACAGACAACAATAAAAAACCTGACAGGTGTTCTAATCTACCTCCACCCTACCTAAAATGAAAAAAGGGTTTTCCTTTAATTATACTTTAAGTAAATCAGCCTTATTGATTTACATATTTTCATATTTAGGTTTCTATGCATTACTGTTGAATAGAACTGATCTAAAAATGCAAAGACTGCTCAAAATTGGCTATTATATTTTTACATTCTTTAATTACCGCATGCCTGGATGACTCCTTAATTACTGCATGCATTTAATTACTGTATTTATTACCTTCTGTAAATTGAGTTTAACACCTTTTCATGTGGTAAATACCGCAAAATGGTAGAACCTGTCTATAACACACCAGCAGTGCAGGAGAGCTGGAGAGCTGTGTGCGTCAGCAGTCACTGGAAGGGAGAGACCTCTCCAGGATTTTTCTGCTGGCTGCAGGAGTTTTAGGGTCCGGTTTGCACTGACAGCCACAGGAAAGTTAAGCTACTTAAGGCAGTCTGTTTATGAAGGGCTGACAGCTTTATGGCAAGCATTAACAGATTGAATGTTTATTGGGGCAAATGTTTGTACGGAGGATTAGCCTAGAAACCTGGGCTCCAGCCTTTAGACATTTGCAAATACTCTCAGGGATCAGGTGGTGTTACATTTTCCTTTCTTAGTTTCCATCACTATGCCCTTTACGTGCCACTAGTGTTTTCTCTTCAGGACTGTTCTGTGTGCAGTGTCATTCAGACATTAATAATGGTTTCAAGAATACACTTTATTTCACATTTCTGTTAGACAGAGTTTATAATCTGGCAGTCCACTTGTCATGCATTTTCCCACAAGCCATATCCACAGTCCAAAACAAGGCCAATCCCACCATGAAGCTTGTATCAGGTGGCACCCTCTAGAGGCCGCTTTCTCATCTGGCCATTTTTTGTCCTGCTATGTTACAGAGTAAAGATGTGGTGAGTGTGCAGGATGTTCATCATATTTGAGTCCAACAAAAGGGCAATTAAAGTGGTTGTAACCCTAAAAAAAAAAAAAGATCCTGTTCCCTTATAGCAGGTTAAACAGCACAGTGCTTGTGCTGTCTAATCTGTCCCTTTCTACACTGTAAAAAACCTGGTTAATCCTGCCTGTACTTGTGTCCCCCTATGTAAACTGACCATGGTAATCATGGCTGCTGATCCATGATACCGTGGTCAGTTTACGTGCCTCTGTAATACCGCTGCTTTCCTCTCTTCCCCCCTCTCCCCCTCCCTCCCTGCCCATCAGCACCTGTGTGTGAGCGTTCTCTTCCCTGCCCCTCCCCTCTTGCCGCTATTAGTAGCTCGCAGTAAAGTCAAAGGAAGATTGCTGCCAGCACCACTGTTCTACCAAGCTATACTAAATAGTGTAAATGTTTTTATAAACTTATGTCTCTAAATACCTTATTTCAGATAGTTTCTGTTCATTCACGTGACCTCCAGCCGCTCTCCTCCACTCTCTAAGGGCTACAGCATGAGGGGCTGTGCGGACAGCACAGCGGTTACGTGATCCTCAGCTGATGTTAGAGGGGGATCTCAGCCCCTCCCGTTGTAGTCATTAGATCAGGGGAGTAGAGCAGCCAGAGGTCACGTAAGAAATGATCTGACATAAGGTATTTGGAGGCATAATTTTATACAAACATTTAGATTGTGTAGTATGGATTGGTAAAACAGAGGAGCTGGCAGTAATCTTTCTTTGACTTTACAAACACTTTAATTTATGTGCTGACAAAGCATGCTGATAGGAGGATAGAGTAGGGTGACAGAGAGATGCATGACATAAATCAGAAGTTGAGGAATGCAATATTTTCTTTGTGTTCGACTTTGGTAACATTTGGGTGATCATAGTGACTGTAGTAGAAGGCGTTGTGCAAACCACAGTGAAATGATGAGACATCCCCAGCACTTCGTTGCAAGCATATATACTCCTTTATTAGTATTTACATCAGTCAAGTAAGCCAGCATTTCAGGACTACGCAGGGTCTCTTCCTCAGGGTAAGATAATACTGTAGTGCTTCATTGCATTGCAAGTTGTCACTATGGGGGAGATTTACTAAAACTGGTGCGCACAGAATCTGGTGCAGTTGTGCATGATAACCAATCAGCTTCTAACTTCAGCTTGTTCAATCAAGCTTTGACAATAAGGCCGGGTTCACACTGGTACATGGGGACAAGGGCCTCTTTCCGACAACCCTGGGCGGTGGTTATCAGGGTCTCTGGGCAGGGGGCTTATCGAAATCTTGAAGCCCCCTTTAACGAGGCCCCTCCCACCCTATGTGATTGAGTATGGATCCTTACCAATTCACCCAAAAAAAGTGTTCAAAAGAAATAAAACCAGCACACAGGTTGGTGACACAGGCCTTTATTAAAGCAGCTCCAGCGTCTCTTCTCCCTCCGGTTTCTTCTCCCTCCAGTGATGTCTTCTTCCTCTGGTTCTTCTCGCCACGCTGATATCGTCTTCCTCTGTTTCTTCTTCCATTCCTCTGGTTCTTCTTCTCTCCGCTGTCTTCTTGCTCTGCTGGTTCTTTCTCCAATCTTCTCCCGACGCTAGCTCCCGCAGTTGTGCGTGCTCCGCTCTCTGCCGGTTTCTTTATAGACACAGGGTGTGATCATCTGGCGACGTCTTGCGGCGACCCCGCCCCCTTGTGACGTCACTTCCCGAGGCATGATTCGGCAGTGACGTCACAGGAGGCGGGATCTCTGGATGACCACGCCCGTGTCTATAAAAGAACTGGCAGAGAGTGGAGCTCGTACAATTGCTTAAGCTAGCGTCCGGAGAAGATGGGCGGAAGACCCAGCAGGTAGAAGACAGAGGAATGGAGGAAGAACCAGCAGAGGAAGAAGACATCAGCGTGGCGAGAAGAAACGGAGGAAGAACCAGTCGAAGAAGACATCAGTAAGGGGACAAGAACCAGAGCAAGTAGATATCAGAGTGGCAAGAATAACTGGAGGATGAAGACCTCACCGGAGGTCAAAAAACCTGGGTGTTGGTTTTATTTTTTTTAACACTTTTTTGGGGTGAATTGGTAGGGGTACAATGTACCCCATACTCATTCACATAGGGTGGGGGGGCCGGGATCTGGGGGGGTTTCCAGATTTCAATAAACCCTCCTGCATGCAGACCCCGACAACCATAGCCCAGGGTGGACAAGAGGCCCTTGTCTCCATCACCATGGGGACAAGGTGCTTTGGGGGGGCACAGAGAACCCCTCTGCCCCAAAGCACCCACTCCCATGTTAAGGGCATGTGGCCTGGTATGGTTCAGGAGGGGGCGGGCGCTCGCTCCCCCCCTTTCCTGTCCTGCAGGGCTGCGTGCTCGGATAAGGGTCTGGTATGAATTTTCGTATTTTCATCGTAGGGTTTCCCCTCAAGATCAATACCAGACCCTAAGGGCCTGGTATGGAATTAGGGGGGGGACTCTACGCCATATTTTTATTTTGCCATGGGGTTCCCCTTTAAGATCCTCAGAGCACAAGTCGCATGCCAAAGTCGGATCAGTTGAGATGATGATCCGACTTTGATCCAACTTCAATGATATTCAATGGGCTGAAGTAGGACCAAAGTCGGACCAAAGTAGTGCAGGAACCTTTTTCAAAGTTAGTCCGACTTGTGTGTGTTAGGACAGCTCTCATAAGGAATCATTGATTTACACACGTCATGCGACATGTGCTACCATAGTCGTAGCGTATGTCATACCAGTGTGAACCCGGCCTAAAACCTAGAAGCTGATTGGTTACTATGCACAGCTGCACCAGATTTTGTGTGCACCAGTTTCAGTAAATCTCCCCCACGTAACCTTAAGTACACAGCACTTTCCCTTTAATTTGAGCATAAGTATCTATGCAGCCACTCGTGATGCAAATTGTACACAACATATGTTGCCTTTTATTTAGGTTGGAATTCTTCTTTAACCTCTATTATTTTTCTTCCATATAAAAGTTAGCTTGCAAGTTATTTCCGTTTAAAGGTTCAATGTGTAATTCATCTGCCTAGGATATCACAATGTCAGTACAGCTCTGCCCTCAGCGTCTTCTTGCCTGGCACCAGAAAGACATTAGCAGGAGGCTGCCATCCCTCCTGCCAGTTTTTCTCAACAGAAGCATTTGTTCTTTTTTGTGAAGGCAAGCAAATATTTCTAATGCAGGTAAAGCCAGGTAGCAGAAGATTTATTGTGTGTCAACATCTAAGAGGAGGGGGGAGGAAGAATTACGTAAGCAAATATGGGCAGTGGGTGCGGACAGATCGCTTATACTGACAGGAGGATAAAGTTGGCTAGGAGGTGAATGTGAGGCCGGGACTTTGTTATACTGGGATCCAATCCTGCTACTGATGTCTCATAAGAGATCATGTCAAAGACTTTATTCAATGGGAACTATGCATGGCTAATGTCAATACCAGGCTTTATTAGTAAAGCAGCACAAAGGCATTAATAACAGCCATATATAATATGCAGTAATAATGGGCATATACAATATATTAATATACCATCATAATAGGTATGCACCTAATCAAAAATCACCTTCTTAGTGCACAGTGCACATTATATTTACTCTTGATTTAATTTTGAAGCTCAATAGACTTCACTAATGCTTGAACTGTAAAAACTGATTGCACATCTGTTTTTGCACTTCTCTAATGAGTAAAGAAAAAAAACTGGTATAGAGGGAGGCAAAAAAAAAGGGGTCCATGCACATTGGCTGAAAAAAAAAACTAGTGCTTTTGGCAGAAAATAATTCTAATTTCCCCCAGTCGTCTTCCAAGTCAGCCCTTGAGAGATGGAGCTCCTCCTCACAATCAGGAAACACATTGCCATTAATTTTTCCTCCCCTTAAGAGGCGGTCCCTCAGGTCCCTGGTCAGTCTTAGTGTTTCCTCCGTCCGGAGGAGACATGTTGCCAAAAGGACCTGAGGGGGGGCTCCATCTCTCATGGGCTGACCGGGACAGGTGTCTGCGGGTGCAGCAGTGTATGTCAGCAGGGCTGACTGTATGGAGTCCCTGTGCTGCAGGGGGTCAGTGGACCTTACCGGAGCCGCGTCACTGGCGTGGAGGAGGACGGATCTTGACCACGGGCAACCCTCCTTAGGCTGAGTGCAGGAGGTGTCCCGGGTTCGAATTTCCTCTGTGCCCAGGTGAGGAGAAAGGCGCCATTGCTGCGTTCCCTTGGCGGCGTCAGGGGGGGGGCGTGTACCCACGTCTGAACGCCGCTTGACCCGGAAGACGCGGGGCGTCATTTCCGGGTAGGAATGACGCAATCGGCGTGCGCCGGGGAAGCTGGTCCAATCCCCTTAAAGGCGCGGGAAATTCGAACGGTCGGCTGGTGCTAGTAGCGTGGACGCGGCTGCAGACGACAGTACCGAACGCCACAGCAAGCCAGGATGCTGGAAGAGGATGAGATTCCATCGGCCCAGGCTCCAGGAGGCAAAAGCACCAGCAGGATGCAGGTAGGCACCAGTGGGTGACCTTTGTATCCTTTGTATTGGGACAGCAGCTAGGTGGTGATGGTGCACTAGCAAGCTGGGGCCAGGGGGTTACTAATGTCACTGGGTGTGCACTTTAGTAATGTGTGGTGCAATGTGTATTTTTTTCTCACCGCCATGGGTCCCCCTGTGTTTATCTTTTGGCAGGTGAAACCACCTAAAGAGCCAAAGCCCACTCCCAAAAAGCGGTGTGCAAAGTGTAATACCAAGATGCTCTTGGAAGACACAGAGCCGCTATGCAAAACATGCATTGACAAACTGGTTGAAAAACAGTCAGATGCAGTTTATGCGAAGATTTTTGGATCCGTAAGAGATGATATGGCTAACACCTTTAAGGATCTCAAAAAGTTTATCGCAGAAGCTAAATCTCCAGCAGTCCCTACTGGAGTTTCCTCTCCCATGGCCTCACCCAGATCAGAAGTCGCCTCAGGGTCGCACGAGTCGGTGAGAGAGCGAGCGGGCAGCAGCACAGCTAGTGTTATGGCTACAGATAGCTCAGATCCAGAGCAGGAAGATGGGAGAGAAGAAAAAAAGGGACCCAAATACAAGTTATCTCTAGAAGATGTGGATGATTTGCTTGGGGCCATTTACGAAACTTTGGAAATTGAGCATGAAAAAGAACTGCCTTCCAAACATGACCTGATGTACCAGGGTCTGAGGAAGAAAAAATCCAAAGTATTCCCAGTTCATCCGGTAATGTCAGATACCGTGACAAACGAATGGGCAGACCCAGAAAGGAAACCTTTTTTTGCGGCCAGTCACAAAAAGCGATTTCCTTTTAGTGAAGATCCAAAAGAGGTTTGGAATAAAAATCCCAAATTGGACGCGCCACTTTCTAAGGTCTCAAAAAATTCTTCATTGGCATTTGAAGACATGGGACACCTAAAAGATGGCATGGATAAAAAGTGTGACGTTATCCTAAAAAGAGCTTGGGAGACTAGTGTCGCTAGTCTGAAGCCAGCCCTAGCCACCACTTGCGTGGCAAGAAACTTAGAGTTTTGGCTCTCACAGCTGCAAGACCATATTAAAAATGGTACGCCTAGGGAGGAGATTCTGAATACACTTCCAGTTCTCTCCAAAGCGGTCGGCTATATTGCGGATGCATCCGCAGAATCCGTCAAGCTGGCAGCAAGGTCAGGTGGACTAGCAGTTGCAGCAAGGCGTGCGATTTGGATGAAGACCTGGACAGGTGATGCTGCATCCAAAACAAGGCTGTGCAATCTCCCATTTACTGGGGATTTGCTTTTTGGTTCCGGCCTGGACGAGGCCTTGGAAAGAACAGCAGACAGGAAGAAAGCCTTTCCTGCTGAAAAACGAAAACCTCCACAAAAAAGGTTTTTTCGTGGGCGAAGAGATCGTCCCCAGGAAGAAAAGAAAGAGTACCCTAAGAAAAACTGGACAGGTCACAAGGGGAAACCAAAGAGTAATGTCCTCTTTGGCTCTTCTAACCAAGTTTCCAAACAATGACAACAGAGTGCCAGTAGGGGGAAGACTGGCTACCTTCCTACCTCAATGGCAGAAGGCGACAGCCAATCAATTTATTCTGGACATTATCGCAAGGGGCTACTCTCTGGAATTCAATTGTCATCCTCCAGAGAGATTTCTAGTAACAAGACTTCCCAGGGATCCAGAGAAAGCCAGGGCCCTTCCACTGTTACTAGGGGAGATGGTGGACCAGAAGGTCCTTACTCCAGTCCCAGAGAAGGAAAAAAGAAAGGGTTTTTACTCTCACATTTTTGTGATCAAAAAAACTTCCGGGAAGTTTCGGTTAATACTAAACTTAAAACCGTTAAACCAAGCGATTCAGTACAAAAAATTTCGCATGGAGTCCATATTTTCGGTCAAAAACATTTTGCAACCAGAAACCTTCATGGCGACCATGGATCTCAGGGATGCATATCTCCACATTCCCATCCGACAGGAGTCCCAGAAATATCTGAGGTTAGCAGTGGAGATAGAGGGAAAGGAATATCATTTCCAGAGCAGAGCTCTTCCTTTCGGGTTGTCCTCGTCCCCAAGGATATTCACCAAAGTGTTAGCAGAAGCTCTGGCCCCTCTAAGGTTAAAAAAGATGACCGTAATACCATACTTGGACGATCTACTATTTGCAGCGCCTTCGAAAGCACGGCTGACAAAAGACCTCACAGAAGCTCAACTGTGGTTAAAGTCACTAGGCTGGATTCTAAACGTAGAAAAGTCCAATCTGTGTCCCACTCAGAACATTTGGTTCCTGGGATATCTGCTCAACTCCATAGAACAGAAGACTTCCCTACCGGAGGAGAAAATCCAAAACCTCATCAAGAGGGTGAGTTTAATACAGAACAACCTCCCAATATCTATCAGGGAGCTGATGTCGGTTCTGGGTCTGATGACATCATCGATACCAGCAGTCCAGTGGGCAAAATACCATCTAAGGTCACTTCAAGTATTCCTCTTAAAAAACCAAAGAGAAGATCTGGACATGTCAGTTTTACTCCCGACATCCGTAAAAAGGTCGCTGTGGTGGTGGAGGATCCACACGAACCTAAATCAGGGTCTGGCTTGGTCATTTCCGACCTCACAGAAATTGACCACAGATGCAAGCAGTTGGGGTTGGGGAGCTCACCTAGCAGGGCAACCTGCTCAGGGGAGATGGTCCCCAGAAGAAGCCAAGGCATCTTCGAACTGGAGAGAACTTATGGCGATAGCCAAGGCCATGGAGTTTTTCCAAAACCAACTCAGAGGTCGTCACATTCTGATTCTTTCGGACAATGCCACAGCAGTGGCTTATGTGAACAAGCAAGGGGGCACAAGAAGCCCATCCCTAAGCCACATCTCCAACCAAATTTGCAGGTGGGCAGAAGGGAATCTGCTGTCACTAGGAGCAGTCCATCTAAAAGGGGAAGACAACCAAGTAGCGGACTTCCTCAGCCGCCAGGAGATCTCCCAAGAGGAATGGGTATTACACCCGGAGGTGTTCAGGGAAATTACAGCCCGCTGGGGAATGCCAAACATAGACCTGTTTGCCTCTCGGAAGAATGCTCAGGTGAAACATTTCTTCTCGCTAACCCAACAAGATCAGCCTCTTGGGATAGACGCTCTACAAAACCCTTGGAACTTCAAACTATGCTATGCCTTCCCTCCGGTTCATCTGATACCACGGGTGGTAAAGAAGTTTCTACAGGAACAGACGAAACTGATACTGATCGCACCATACTGGCCCAAGAGAGCCTGGTTCTCTCAACTCCTCAGTCTCTCGGCAGCAGAGCCGTGGCTTCTACCTCACAGGGAAGACCTGATGTGTCAGGGACCCCTGACAGGCCTAAAACAAGAGAGTTTCAAATGGGCGGCCTGGTTACTGAGGAGGACCTCTTGAGATCTAAAGGACTCTCAGATAAGGTGGTGACAACGCTTCTGAGCGTTAGGAAACCAAACACCAGAGCCATCTATAGAAAGACCTGGAGAAAATTTAACAGTTGGTGCACTGAAAATAAAAGACTAAAAATGGATACACCCACCATCCTTGAATTTTTACAGCAGGGCGCTGATAAAGGGTTAGCGCTCAGTACTCTGAAAGTACAGATTGCAGCGCTCTCGGTGTATCTAGAAAGGACACTACAAGAGGACCCTTTGGTCTCTCGTTTTTGCAGGGCATTGGCAAAATACAAAAAGCCCAAGACACAAAAATGTCCCACTTGGGATTTGTCAGTGGTCCTCAGGGGAATCATTAAACATCCCTTCGAGCCACTACAAGATACATATTTAAGATTACTGACTCTTAAAACAGTTTTCCTAGTAGCCATCACAACGGCACGTAGGATAGGGGAAATACAGGCTCTATCCGTTAGGGAACCTTTTTTGAAGATTCATGACGATCGTATCGTCCTTCAAACAGATCCGGGATTTACTCCAAAAGTGACGTCAACTTTTCACAAATCCCAGGATATAGTCTTGCCTTCATTTTGCAGTTCTCCCAATAACAGCAAAGAGCAGGAACTAAGTCTTCTTGATGTCAGAAGGTGTCTACTTCAATATTTAGAAATCACTAATGAATTTAGAACATCAGATGCCCTATTTGTCTTATACGCAGGCCAACTAAAGGGTAAACAAGCCTCCAAAAGGACAATAGCTAGATGGATCAAGACAGCCATACTAGAGTGCTATAGGGTCATGGAGACTACACCACCTAAAGAACTTAAAGCTCATTCAACAAGGGCTTCAGCAGCCTCATGGGCAGAAAGGGCAGGAGCCACTCCAGAACAAATCTGCAGGGCTGCAACCTGGTCAAGATTCTCGACCTTTGTTCAGCATTACAGACTGGATCTGATTTCCAGCCAGGATCAGGCTTTTGGTAGGAAAGTCCTCCAAGCCGTTGTCCCACCCTAGATCTGGTGAGTTCTTGGTTATCCTCTCAAGGGCTGACTTGGAAGACGACTGGGGGAAAAGCAGAGTTAGTTTCTTACCGGTAACTCTGTTTCCAGTAGTCTTCCAAGGCAGCACGATCCCACCCTAAAATGTCTAACCTCGTGGGGTTGTGTTGTGTATTATATCGTTTCAGATTCCGGCCTTCGGTTCTCGGGGATGACTGACCAGGGACCTGAGGGACCGCCTCTTAAGGGGAGGAAAAATTAATGGCAATGTGTTTCCTGATTGTGAGGAGGAGCTCCATCTCTCAAGGGCTGCCTTGGAAGACTACTGGAAACAGAGTTACCGGTAAGAAACTAACTCTGCTTTTTGAGCGTTTTTAATACTAGCATTTAGGCGTGTTTAGCTTTTTTTCTGCCAGAATCTCTCAAAAATGCAAAACAGAAGGGCTTTTTTGTCTCCTCTAAAATGCAGAGCTTAAAAAAATATGCCTCTAAACATCTTAATGTGTGTGGACACATAGGATAACATTAGGTTTTTGGTCCCATTCACACCAATGCACCACGACATTATTTTTAACATGGGTTCCTATGGAACACATTC
This sequence comes from Rana muscosa, assembly GCA_029206835.1. Lineage (NCBI taxonomy): Eukaryota > Metazoa > Chordata > Amphibia > Anura > Ranidae > Rana > Rana muscosa. The sequence continues at coordinate 142,984,336 of CM055126.1, read as the reverse complement.
ACATCAATGCATTTTTGTGCCTCTGCATTTTTGGAAAGGGTCAGAGACTTTTTTAAATTATTATTTTTATTTTTTTTTGGTTTAATAGACTTAAATGGAGAAGCTGCAGAAAAGCATGTATTGCATTCTTACCACGATTTTGCCACAATGTGCCTTTTTTAATCAGCCCAACAACAAATTTGCCCCAAAAAAATAAAAAAAACGCTTAAGAAATGCAAATCGTTGCAAAATCGCCAAAGAACGCAGTAAAATCATGGTAAAAGCACAAAAAGCACTGCAGAAAAAGCAAGCTGCATAGGTATGAATGGAGTATTAGGTGATTTTCTACTTGAAGCTTGTAGCTCCAAAATGCTCAACAAGCCAAATCCCATTCATTTCAATGCCCCCTGTTCACATCTGAATGTTCTGTCACCTGAAGCAAAATGCCTGAAGCTCAGAAAAGTACATGAGCTTCTTTTTGGCAGATTTCAAGCATTTTTGGCCCTATAGACTTCAATTGAAACGCCTGGCTTGAGCGTTTTAAAAGTGTTTTCCAAGCTCTTTCTGCTCAAATAACAGCTCTCCATCCTTAATTTACTCCCCCTCTCCTCCCACTAATGATTTCTTTTGGCTAAACAAAAATTCCTGAAGCTGTAAAACACTTGTAATACGCTTCTAAAATGCTTTTAAAAAGCTCCAAAAAAGCTTAAAAAACATGCCTGAATGGAGCCTTATGCCGCGTACACACGATCGTGATTCATGGCGGTGAAAACACCGCCGTGAATCACGACAGGAAAAACGAGGGAACGGCTTGTTCCCCCACACACGGCCGTTTTTCCCGTCATTTTTTCTCTTGGCAAGAAAAACGACCGTGTGTAGGCTCTGCGGCAGTGTTTCCCTATGTGAAAACTGCCACGGAAAAAAATGACAGGAATCACGATGAGAAAAATTAGAGCATTTTCTAATTTTTCTCGTGATTAATGCCGTTTTTCCCGTCGGGAAAAACGGCAAAAAGCCCACAGACGATCGTTTTTCTCGTCCAAAGGAAAAAATTTCATTTTTCCCTACGGGAAAAATTATCGTGTGTACGCGGCATTAGGCCTCGTACACACGACCGGTTTTCTCGTCAAGAAACGATAAGAAAACTGCTGGGAGAGCGTTCTTGCCAAGAAAACCGTGCGTGTGTACGAGGCTTTCAGGTTTCTCGTCAAGAAAACTGCCCAGAATCTCGATGAGAAAAATAGAGAACCTGTTCCCGACGAGAAACCCGAGAGTGTGTATACTTACCTGTCGCCGTGGAAACCCGCGCATGCTCGAAATGACTTTGACGCATGCGCAGTAGCTTCCTAGGCATAGGTAGGGTGTAGCAAGATGGCAGCAATGGCATTGAATGTGACAAGCACATGCTCGTCGGAGTCGATGACGTCACCGCGTTCGTTTCATTTAAAAGAACGGCGGTTCTTTTGAATGGAGTGTGTCTACACTCGGCCGGGACAAGATTCTTGTCAAGAATCTCGTCAGGAAAAACAACAAGTTTTTTCCTGACGAGATTCTCGGCCATGTGTACTAGGCTTAGCAGGCAAAACACTAAACTCCTCTAGAAGCAGTAATTTTTAAGCCAGTGTGCATGGACCCATAAAGTGTGATTCGATGGTTAAGTATCATAATGTAAGAGCAATTGAGCTATAAGTTGTGGATATTTCTTGCTATTGTACCATTCAGAAAATAGAATTTATTTACATATGCACAATTTGCTCCTTAAGGAACAAAAATCATTCTAGGTCCGTGATGGTGATCAGAAACTTCATGGATTAATATTCTAAAGTGTTATTTCTTAAACGGATTAGGCCACCTTTATTTTATAGAACCATATCCATACCGACCAATAAGAAATTTTCTTCAATTAATCTCACTATGAAAAAAGATCACTTTGGAAGTAAGCCACAGCAGTGAAAGAGAAAAGGGTAGGTGGGAAAACCCCTTAGTGTAGTATTCATAATACCGTATGTATAAAAATAATAATAACATACAGAATATGAGATTGTTATAAAAAAGAATCAAATGTGGATCACATGACTTATATCTGTGTATTAACCAAATGATAGATGTACCTGTGATCAGCGTTTGTATCTCTAAGCTCGTGGACCAGTCCACTTAAGGGGGATTCGGAATGGGGAGGTAAAGTTGGTGTATTCAGAAAAAAACATCAAAGTGTTGTTCTAGAGGCGACCATGAGAGGGTAATGTGCTGGTGGGGTGGATCATAAAGGAAGACATGTCTCAACCAATCTGGTTTTGATGAAAAGATAGTCCCAAAAGAATATCCCATGGGAGACTTTTAAAGACTTCGGAGTTTGGAGTTTTTACAGATTTATACTTACCTAGGTGGATGCAACATCAGTCTGATGCTGCATCTGCATACCTCCCAACATTTTGAGATGGGAATGAGGGACACCTACTAACCAACGTATGTAGGCATAGGACATGCCCCCTTGCCACACCCCCTTAAAGGATAATTAACCAAAAAATGTATAAATAAATCCAGAAGGGCTTTTTTTACCACTACTATTCCTTTATTTTGGCTTTTAAAATGTACAAATGCAGCAATTTTAAATTGGATGAAAGGTTTAGCACTGGAAAACACTTTTTGGAAGATAAAAAGTGCATTTTATATACAACTATATGGATCGGATCAAAATGAGGGACAAATGAGGAGGAAAGAGGGACAGAGGGACATTGCTCCAAATCAGGGACAGTCCCTCGAAATCAGGGACAGTTGGGAGCTATGCATCTGTCCCCTGCTGGATCTAATCGCAGATCACCCAGTTCCCACAGCTCCCCGAGCAGAGAGCTGCTGACCGCCAGTCTACTGCTCCCTGCTTTGCCCCCTCCTCACTCACTGGAGCGCTGGGCTGTGGAGGGGGCCGGCTCAGGCTCTTATTGGCTCACTGAGAGGCTGAGCCGGGTGCTGATCTAAGGCATGTGGGCAGATCCCTACTCCAGTGTGCCGATCTTGCCTGAGCCTGGACCGGCTCTGTGACGTAATGAGACAGTGGACTTTAGCCCGCTGTCTGCTGAAAATGAGTCACAGGAGTGCAAAATGTACTGCACTCCTGTGATCCACAGGAGATGTACAGCCAAATGAGCCGAGCTTTGGCTGTACTTCTCCTTTAAAATAATCTGCACCTGCACCAATTTACTACTTTCATCATAGCATCTTTTTTGTAACTAAGGCCCCTAGAAAACTTATAAAGACACATTTTTATCACTTTTATTACTTTTTTAATTGAAGGATGATTAACCACAGAGTTTGGCCTTACAAAATCAAAAGAACTAACTGATCACAAATTGCCGAAAAGTCATTGGAGTTTTTGCCATTTACACATTATTATTTTCTTTGCGCTGCCTCTTTAATAAGCCTGGGAGAGAGTTAGTTACAGAGTGTTAAAAATTCTAAAAAGAGAACAAGGAGATGGTGTGATGTGGCCTCACACAGCTGTGAGGGTAAGAGCCCATCTATTTCCATGTTGCCCGGCCCTGATGACAGATAAATGATGAGGGCTGACAATGCTGAAAGGGAGAAGGGTCCTCTTCCCAGGTGTGCTGTTTGTTCTGTAATGCTCTGATGCCCGTCTTTTCTCAGGTCCCACATCTAATGGGTCTCTGCCATTTTGTCGCTGCTGCTGTTTGTATTAGTTCAGGTTACTGCTACTTTATTCTTGTAGGCCCGCATCCTGCGTTCTCTCCCTGCGTTCAGTAGGGGGAGGGGTCGGGGGGGCAGGGATGCTTTTAAGAAAATAAAGGAGAATCATATATTATAGTTGTCAAGGCCAAATAGAATACAAGTGTGGCTGTAAAGGTGGGGATTACTGAGATATTTCTCTGGCAGATCGCAGGATGTTCCTCTGGCAGGTTTAGTGATAAATTAAAGGGAAAGGCACGCTTGTAATTTGTTCATACTGGTAACTGTGCCTTCTCCCAGTGATCGCTCATACATTTATCAACATTATTGATGTATTGTTTTACTTTAAGAGCAAGAGTTCACATATTATGTTCTACTCACAATTGTTGCACAATGTGAAAGAGCCATTGCACACACACAGGTGCAGCCACAATTTAAAGCAGATCTAAACCCAAAATGGGTGTCGTGCAATTAATTAAGCCGTAGTGAATACTTAACCATTTCCATATTTATTATTACAACTTTTTTCTACTTTTTACTCCATGGCGTTGACTTTCTACAGCTTGTTTTGCAACCACTTATCCATTGGCGCGACCGCTTGTAGTCTCCATAGTGACGGTTCTGGAACACAGTTTCAGGACACGTAAAAAGCGTTGCCACCCCATTAACAAAATTACACTTTTACCGTTGCAGAAACATTATCAACCTGCCATCACACAAGCCTTTGGGCTTTGCTCTAATTTTAAGAGAACATTTTGGCAACAACTTACATCAGTAGACAAATTTAGCAGGCTTTTTTCAGTGACAATTGTTTCTTGTCCTGATATCACAAGGACTGCAAGTGAGGGATTTAAAAAAAAAACTTTTTGACTAGAGCTAGGATTTAAGTGATTGGTTGAGATTAGAAGAGCACTAAATGGAAATTTTGGTACCGAAAATGCAGGAGGCACTTGGCCAAAAACCGAAACTGACAGTTTTTAAAAAATGTATATATTTTTATATATAATTGAATTAGACTTTTTAATAAATATCATGAATTTAAATGAATATGAATTTATTGTCGGCCACAAAAGTTCAAGAAAAATGTATCCCTTTAAATTCTATGTATGTCTTCCTACTGGTCCGTTGCACTTGCTGCATTTTTGGCCATTGAAAAACCACCAAAAACGCACCTCCCCATTGAAATACATTGAAAACAAATCAATGAAGCACCTGTGTTACGTTTTTGATGCGGTTTTTCGCAGCAAAATCGCATTCGTTTTCAGCGCCATTATCGGCACCTTTTACTCTTATCGGCAAAATGCTGATAACACCATTTTCGGCAGATATGTTTCGGCCGTCGAAATTTCGGTGCATCTCTAGTTGAGATAACCAAATAAATTATGGTATAGTTGGTCCGAAAAGAGGCTAAATTCACACTGTTACATTGCCCTATCCTGGGTTTATTCGCTTGTGAACAAAAATTGACAACCCATCTGTTTGTAGAGGCTAAAAGAACGATCACTGGGAAGAAACCCATAGCCCCTTTTCAGGAAGTGAAAAACCTTTTGATGGCCATGATGGTCAATGAACAAATGTCTAGTATTCTTAAAGACACACATGTTAAGTTGCAAGTCTGGGAGCCATGGTTGACGTATATCTTCCCTGAAGTCCCTCTGACTAGTGTGGGTCGGTGCTGACTGGTATCCTAGATGATCCCGGGTCCCCTTCTTCTCCTTTCTTCCCTTTACTCTATTTCTACTTTCCTCCTTTTGACTTTTCTCACCGTTTTCTTCTCTCTTTCTGGGGCCCTTAGCCCTCCTTAGTTATCAATGGATGACCAGGACTATTTCAATATTGAGCTATTACATATCTGTCCTGGTTACTCTTGCACTCTGTGGGGTTTACCCCAAATATACGTATGTTGCACTCAGGTTTTCTGTGATCATTTAGATAGGAGGCTTCCCTCCTCTTGTTCCATGTTTTCCATGTGTCAGTCCTAGCCCCTGTGTGGGCAGCCTAGGTGCCTCTGGCATTATTGTATGTTTCAATGCTATATCTGCAATAAAAATTGCAGAATCAGAAAAATTGGAATAGTTGTAACTTATCTTTATCTGTTAACAGGTTGCTTGGCTTCTATAAAGGAATCCTTCCTCCCATCCTGGCAGAAACTCCAAAACGGGCAGTAAAGGTAAGTAACCAGTGACAATGTTTTATAAGTTTTTTTATATTTTTTTAAATGTGTAGTGGCTGCTATGAGCAGGAAAAATAGAATTCGAAAAATAGTGGGAGATATTCTATAAACAAGGCTGTCTCATCTTCAACAACCAATCCGATGTACATTTTTATCAATTCTATTTTTTACGGAAAATTACCTTATCCACAGGGCAGAGGCTCTCATTTCAAAATTGAAATTAGTAAGGTAACCAAAATAAAGGACACCTACTGATTCTGCACCTTGCGGGAGAAATGGGACACCTCCCTTTTTACTCCTCTCACCTTCCCCTTCCCTTTTCTTTTCTTTCTCTGCCTGTTCTTTGCTTCCCTCCCCTTCCCCTCTCTTCTCAAAGATATTGCTTTTAACACTTATCTCTACTTATGTAATAATGTAATACATTACACTGTAAGAGATCCATAGTATCTACATTAGGTGTGGTTAAACCCAAGGACTTATGTTCCTATTATTTCACCCAGAATGGATTTAATTTATATAACGTCATTACTATTTATGTGCTGCTTAATTGAGGTAAAAACCTTTCTGTATAATCAATGTTGCATTTAACTGTTCAAAAATTTGTATTTCATGTTGAAATTAAACAAAGCGCTTTAAGAAAAAAAAAAAAAAAAGATAATTGTACTTAGTTTTTTTTTTTTACGCTGATTGTGTGGTTAGTAGATTTTTGTTTCCATGTTTGTTCTTTATCTTGGGATATGAAAATTTAACCCACATGGATTATGTAGACCAAAAGGCTTACTGTACACAACCAGTGAAAGGTAAATGGATTAAGTTTTTTTTTTTTTTCTTTTTTTTTTTTTAGGGTTAAACACTAGCAGTTGTCAGCTAACAGGGGAATTGACCTCTGACCGAATCATCAGAGACGTTTGTTAAATAAAAAGGAAACTAGAAATTCGTCTCCTGTTCTGTAAAACAAATTCTCTATTTACATGTCATGCAAAGCTTTGCTTTACCTGTGCTATTTACATAACGTTGAAATTACCATGGGAAGCAAATCAGAACTTTTGGCAGCTTTGCAATGAGCACAAGAAGAACAGGAAAATTGACTGCAACCTTCAACTTTTTGTTTGTAATAGAGAATAAATTCCATTAACCATGTATCTCCAAAAATGTCATGCCCAACTACACAATTTGCTTTGTGTTACCAGCAGACTAGAACAGGTCACTTCCTGTCACCTTGCTACATTTTAAAAATAACCTTACTGCTGCCGCCTAGATTTGTTTACTGCTGACTAGCACAGAGGTGGTAGCATTTGCAACCTCTTGAGATGGCCCATTGGACATAACAACGGTCACATTTTTTGGCAAACTGTCTGACCAAACAACGATGGGCCTTGTACAATAAAAAACATATTCCTAAAGACCTGTGTACACTGGTTTTTATTTGTGTTGGAACTGTTCCTCTTCCTAGCAGGCCAGGGTGACGAAAGCAGCGTAGAAACAGGTCACCTACAGGTCAAACGCACCTATTAACCTGCAGTGATTTCAGAAGTGTCTGATACTGATATCAGATTCAAGCTGAAGCAAACAAAAAGCCCTAAAGACTGAAGCCTTGGTGAGCAGCAGTGCAAGATCCAGATAGTTTTAGAGGGCAAAGGCTTCTTCAATCGTGTCTTGTGGGATATCTGGTAAAAACCCAAAGTAGGATCTATTTTTTTATCCCACTGTTTTAAACATATATCTGATTATACTTCTGATGTAAAGTTCAGTACAACAGAAAAACTTATTTTTTAATCATTCATAAGGGATACAGGATCAGAAGGAATTCTGAGACAACTGGGTTATTCTGCTGACTATCAGAGAATTAGCAAACAAAAAAAAAGCCATTGGTCATCCAGGTATAACCCCTCTAACTCCCATCATTCTTCAGTTATTTGCTAGTGTTCTGGAGAATGGACGTGCATTATTTATCTTCAGAGAATAGCAAACCCATTTAATTAATTTTTGTTTTTGTTTTTATCAAGAACTTTTATTACTTTAATCAAGATTCTTTGTTAGCTTTAGAACTATCAGGGCAAATATTGCAGCTTTCCGGGTCAGCTGATCCTCAGCAACATCTTGGAGGCTGTATCTGGACCCTGCCTCGATGAAGACATGGAGCCTGCCTGTAATGTGACCTTTGCGGACTGGGCTTGGCTTGTAGTGCTCTTCACACACCTAGTGTAATTTATTAGTTAGTCGTAACGCGCTTTATAGGTCAGAGCTATTGTCTACCCACTGGTGTAATCCTGCCCCTGAAGACTCCTTTGGGAGTATGCTTTCCTGAGGAGTTTGACTGAATTATGGCATGTTTCACTGGGTCCTGCCTTGGCACCCTTGCAACTGTGTTTGTTTGCAACAGGGCCCCCTTCAGACTGTCATTCTCTAAGGGGTTGGGTTGTTTTTATCTCAGCTAACTCCTCTGGGGGGGGACTTTTTGCTCGCAGGCAATCTGACGGAAAGGCACTGCAACACTATTGAATGTGTCGCATGTGCCCTAGCTAATCTTACTACGCCACACTGGTCTTGGATGGGAGATATGTGTCCACATTGCTTGGGTTGTGGTCGCTTTAAGAAGGATGACAAGAAACAGTTTGAAGCACTCAGAGATTCTCACCCGTGCAGGGGTTCTGGGGTGATTCGGCAGAATCAGAAAACGGATTTACATTTGTCTCAAGATTGTTGAGTCCTGGAATGGGTTCAGAGACTCGGAGAGATTTGTGGTGTGAAAGAGCTTCTAAGGCTGATTATCGGTATCTTGATTTTTTAGGCTGGGTTCACACCTATGCGAATCGAATGCGCGTTTCCCCACATTAACTTCGCATAGCAGGAGAATGTGACTGGCTCTCTATGGAGACGGTTCACATATCTCCGCAGTGGGTCCGGTTTGTGTGCCGGAAAAACGCGTGCCTTTTTTGGTGCGTTTCAGGTTCGATTTCAGCCCAAAATTCGGACTGAAATCAGACCTGAAACGGTGAACCAACATGCACCGGACCCCTGCTGTGAGCCGCATGCGGCGAGGGTGTGAACCGAGCCTAAAGGCTTAACCTGCCTGTGAGAGAGTGCCAAAAAGGACAGGAAGCAGTCAGTAGGTGTCCATAAGGTGTGTGAAACAGCACACACTCTTGAAAGAAAAGTGAAAGCATGGTATTGTAACCATCGAAAGGTATCTCAAGGAAGGGTTAATCCTCAGAAGATTAAGATGAGAAGTAGCACCATAAAATGGCCTAAATGATGTGAAAATCAGAGACATAGTTAGTTGTTTTGTAACAATGCGGGGAAAGAGCTGCAGGCATTAATCCTCAAGCATGAAAAGAAGAAAATGGCATTATTAGATACTAAGATTCGGAATTATAAGTTAAAATCAGAACCTTTTAGGGAGACTCCGGAATATAGAGACTTAAATGATGTGTTACAAAGATTGGAGAAAATACTGTAGATAAGGACACCCAGTCTAAGAAAGAGAAAAAATATAAGAGGGACTTAACAGATTTTAATAAAAAGAACATATATGTATGGCAGTCCAAACAGAAAGAGGGCTCTGAAAATGTAATTTCAGGTGGGATAATAGAAATAGTAATAGAAGTTCTCCACTACTAGAGAAGGAAACACTGGAAGATAGACATAAAAGAGAAAGGACAGAAGAGGCTGAAGTAAGAATTAACAATTTGGCCCAAGGAATTTAACTAATGGCTAAATGTTGCAGGTGAGATGCGACTGTACAGAGGAGGGGGATTGTTTGAGTTAGGCGGAAATATTAAAGAATAGATTTGTAGATAAAGGCTATAGAAGTGCTGAAATACTGTAGATGGTATCATTAGGGAGGTTAACAGAGCTCCTAGGGAAAATTTGTGGAGACCTAAGGAGAAGGGAATTGATAATGAGCATCAGTGGAGGTTTATTACCTGATTTAATGCCCAATATAAGGAGATAGAGAGGATTTTTGAAAAGCACTGGCACGTCCTAGTGAATGATTTAGTTTTAGGCCCACTATTACCCACAACACCAAAATTAATTTACAGAAAAGCTCCCAGCTTTGGATCCACCCAAAAGGACATATACCTTTCTGGATACAAAAGGGTTGTTTGCCTGTGAAAAGTGTAGAGGCTGTAGAGCAAGCAGCTGTAACGTGCATAGAAGTAAATCCTTTTCATCTTCATAGACAGGTAGGGTTTATGACATGATGCTGTGGTTTACGCTTTAGAATTCCCATGCGGTCTTCAATATATAGAAAGAACCAAAAGACCTTGGAAAAAACGGATCTTAGAGCATATCTATAATATTGAAATAGGTTATATATAGTGTATCTTTGCACTATAGGGAGGTTCAAACAGAGACCCAAGGTTTCATCAATTTTGGGGTATAGAGACAGTTAGACCCTTAGAGAGTTGTTAACAGAGTGAGATCCATTTCACAGAAAGAAACAAATTGGATTTATAATATGGAAGCTTTATGCCCTGAAGGCCTGAATGTAGAACTGGATATTAACTTTGGTATTAGTGATAGTTAAGCCATGCCCAAAATTATATATTTTTTGGTTGCCATTGTATTTTTAATATCACCCCTTCTTTAAATATTACCCTATGGTTTACAGTATAATTAGTGGGGGAATTTGTATTTGTTTTAGGTTTGAGGCTCGTCTCTGTGCTGTTTGGTGTATTGTAAGCAGGATACTTTGTTGCATTTGCGTAGTAATGTCTTTCTTCTGGTGTCTCGATCATGCAGCCCTACTATCTTCAAGTGCCTCCTTATTGTGCATCTTGAAACAGCCACACCACATGTTTTCAGAGAGTCCTGTATTTCACCTGAAGTTATTTGTGGGTTTTTCTTTGCATCCTGAACAATTTTCCTGGCAGTTGTGGCTGAAATTTTAGTTGGTCTACCTGACCGTGGTTTGGTTTCAACAGAACCCCTCGTTTCCACTTCTTGATTAGAGTTTGAACACTGCTGATTGGCATTCTCAAGTCCTTGGATATCTTTTTATATCCCTTTCCTGTTTTATACAGTTCAACTACCTTTTCCCGCAGATCCTTTGACAATTCTTTTGCTTTCCCCATGACTCAGAATCCAGAAACGTCAGTGCAGCACTGAATGAAAAATGCAAGGGTCTGTCAGGAGTCCAGAAACGCATTGCCCTTTTATACACACACACACACACACACACACACTAATTACAAGCAAACAGATCACAGGTAAGGATGGTTACCTTTAATAGTGTTTCAAACCCCTTTGTGTCAACTTGTGTGCATGTTATTAAGCCAAAATCACCAGGGTATGTAAACTTTTGATCAGGGTCATTTGGGTAGTTTCTGTTCCCATTATGATTTAAAAAGAGTAAACACAGTTGATTGATAATAAATGGCTTTAGCCAAACACTAACCGTGAGTGAAAGAAATGTTTTTTTTGTTATTCATATTCTCTGAAAAATGGTCAAGAAATCATAAATTCTGCCAGGGTATGTAAACTTATGAGCACAACTGTATGTACCAGTTTGTCTAGTAGGAAAGTGGCTCTTCTAAACGCTATTTCAGGAGTAAAGCTGACAAACTGTAAGTTGTAGATTTGTATGTGATAAAAGACAATGTTTATAACTGGTTTGTCAAATAAATTTGTGTTGGCAAGTATATTGGGTGCTTCTTTTGACATGTTGGACTTTTCCATTGCTTGTTGGATCTTCTTCAAAAGCAGTTCATTTCTGGAAAAGCAACTTGCTTTCTGGTAAGCTTTTTTAATGCTCTTTTACTGTACCCACTAACTAACAAGTGGTTTCTGAGGGCATCCGTCGCTTGTTGAAAACAGCCTGACATGTTTTGGAGAAGTCCTAGACACCCTGTCAGTGTAGGAGACTTGGTCACCGGAAGAAGCTTCTGTCTCAGTCAACATACTGGAGTTCCAAGCGAATCAGTTATCCCTCCAACAATGGACCTCTCGACTGCAAAGTCATTTGATCCTGATTCAGTCAGACAATGCCACAGCAGTGCCCTACATCAACCATCAGGATAAAACCAGAAGTTTTACAGTTCACAGGATCAAGACGGGGTCATTCAGGTGATTCTCAGTGTGCTAAATTGGCCCAGGCGGATGTGATACTCAAACCTATCAGACACCTTGTCACATATCAGATAAGACCAGAACTGTGTGGACTGCAACAGAGGAAACCCAGACGTGTTTAAGAGAAATATGATAATTTATTAAAGATAAGTGAATTAATATAAATATAACCACCTCCAATACCACACAGTGCACAACAACCAATACCAACAGAACCCACAAATAATAACAGTAAAAGATCAATATGTAAAAGTAATGGGGAAAACCAGAATCATAAACAGGGCCAGGCCAGGGTCGACAATGGGAGGTCAGCAGCTGGAGAAAGGGAAAACAAACAGGACAAGTAGAGGATGGATGGATCACAGGAGGGACGGGTACAGGTACAAGGCTCAGGGTTCAGATAACGGACAGGATCAGATGCAGAGCTTCTCGGGTTCAGGGTCAGGGTGCAAGGAGAGATAGCAAGGCGAAGTATGATTGTGTCTGCCAGGTATTTATACAGCTCTCTTCCAATCAGCCTTAGGTGACTCCTGACTGCAGGAGAAGATGTCGGCCCCACACTGCTAGGAACCCCCCGCTGGTGGATGCCAGTACTGCGGCCCAAAGATCACATAATACCACCACCAGGGGAGAGCTCCCCTGGCAGTTCCAGACTGCAAGGAGACACCTGCTGGTGGACCACAGTACTGCACGCCAAATATCAGGTAGTATTACCAGCGAATGGAACCTTTCCTGACAGTACCCCCCCTCAAAGGAGAGGCCTCCGGACGCTCTAACTAGCTGTAATTGTCCATAGTCTATGACATCAGGCAGGGCATCAGGCATTTTCAGACAGAGCATCAGGCGTTTCAGGCAGGGCAACAGGTACATCAAACCGGACGGCGGGTACCTCAGGGCAGACAGCGGGTACCTCAGGGCAGACAGTGGGCACACCAGGGCAGACAGCAGGCTCCGGGTCATCGAGCTGGGCAGCAGGCTTCGGGTCACCGAGCTGGGCAGCAGGCTCTGGGTCATCGAGCTGGGCAGCAGGCTCCGTGTCATCGAGCTCGGCAGCAGGCTCCAGGTCATCGAGCTGGGCAGCAGGCTTTGGGTCATCGAGCTGGGCAGCAGGCTCAGGGTCATCGAGCTGGGCAGCAGGCTCAGGGTCATCGAGCTGGGCAGCGGACTCCAAGACATTAAGCTGAGCAGCGGACTCCAAGACATCAAGCTGGGCAGCAGGTACGGGCACATCAAGCTGGGCAGCAGACACGGGCACATCAAGCTGGGCAGCAGACACGGACACATCAAGCTGGGCAGCAGACAGAGGCTCATCTGGCTGGGCAGCAGACAGGAACACAACAGGCTGGGCAGCAGACAGAGGCTCATCAGGCTGGGCAGCAGACAGAAGCTCATCAGGCTGGGCAGCAGACAGAGGCTCATCAGGCTTGGCAGCAGACAGGAACACATCAGGCTGGGCAGCAGACAGGAACACATCAGGCTGGGCACCGGGACTTCAGGCTGGGACACCGGGACTTCAGGCAGGGAGGCAGGAACCCAGACAACAGGCTGGAAGGCAGGCACCAGGACATCAGGCTGGAAGGCAGGCACCAGGACATCAGGCTGGAAGGCAGGCACCGGAACATCAGGCTGGGCAGCAGACAGAAGCTCATCAGGCTGGGCAGCAGACAGAAGCTCATCAGGCTGGGCAGCAGACAGAAGCTCATCAGGCTGGGCAGCAGACAGAAGCTCATCAGGCTGGGCAGCAGACAAAAGCTCATCAGGCTGGGCAGCAGACAAAAGCTCATCAGGCTGGGCAGCAGACAAAAGCTCATCAGGCTGGGCAGCAGACAAAAGCTCATCAGGCTGGGCAGCAGACAAAAGCTCATCAGGCTGGGCAGCAGACAAAAGCTCATCAGGCTGGGCAGCAGACAAAAGCTCATCAGGCTGGGCAGCAGACAAAAGCTCATCAGGCTGGGCAGCAGACAAAAGCTCATCAGGCTGGGCAGCAGACAAAAGCTCATCAGGCTGGGCAGCAGACAAAAGCTCATCAGGCTGGGCAGCAGACAAAAGCTCATCAGGCTGGGCAGCAGACAAAAGCTCATCAGGCTGGGCAGCAGACAGAAGCTCATCAGGCTGAGCAGCAGATAGAGGCTCATCAGGCTGGGCAGCAGACAGGAACACATCAGGCTGGGCAGCAGACAGGAACACATCAGGCTGGGCACCAGGACTTCAGGCTGGGAGGCAGGAACCGAGACAACAGGCTGAAAGGCAGGCACCGGGACATCAGGCTGGAAGGCAGGCACCGGGACATCAGGCTGGAAGGCAGGCACCGGGACATCAGGCTGGAAGGCAGGCACTGGGACATCAGACTGGAAGGCAGGCACCGGGACATCAGACTGGAAGGCAGGCACCGGGACATCAGACTGGAAGGCAGGCATCGGGACATCAGGCTGGAAGGCAGGCACCGGGACATCAGGCTGGAACATTGGCTCTGGCACTTCAGTCTTGAACACTGGCTCTGGCACTTTAGGCCGGAACACTGGCTCTGGCACTTCAGGCTGAAACACTGGCTCTGGCACTTCAGGCTGAAACACTGGCTCTGGCACTTCAGGCTGAAACACTTTCTTGGTTTAGCCACTAAAGCTCTGTAGGTAAGGGGTGCAGCAGACTGGAAAGGCGGATTGGGATATGACAGAGAAGAGGTAATAGCTTGGGAAGGTTCTTGTGGGTTTGTAGGCAGCTGAGAAGAGACAGGTGGGTAGAATGTAGGATAGGTACAGGGAGCAGAGACTGGATATGAGCATACATTTGGGCAGGCAGGTGTCTGATGGCAGAGGTGGTTTGTTGTGGTTTAGCTGGTGGTGATTGCAGCATGTCAGACCATGCTTGGAGCACTGGTTGGACAAAGGACGGATCACATGCTGCTTGTCTAACAAGGGTCTGTACAGAGTGAATACATTCTCTAAGCTTTTGTTGAGGACACACTGAATAATACTGAAAAAAGCATGCGGAATCATCCTCTAGCAGCCACACCAGGGACTCCACCTGATCAACGCTGAAAGGGGGAGAGTAGTCATCACGGCTCTTCGAAACACAGGACAGGGCTAGCTCAGCACACATTTGAATCAAGGGCTGAACATCCCCAAACAGCATACAGCCCTGATCAACCCAGGAGTGAGCAAAACGAATGATCTCTAGCAGCTGATCACTGATCCACTCTTTCAGTGTCTGGCGGAGATATTCACTACGCTCTGACGCCAGCAGAGCATAATGACGAATCATATCCAACTTCATTGCAGCAAAGCAACTTGAACCAAGATGGTTCCTCTGTGCAGCCACTTCTGGTCAGGAATGGCCTTGGTTTACTGTCACGTATCAGATAAGACCAGAACTGTGTGGACTGCAACAGAGGAAACCCAGACGTGTTTAAGTGAAATATGATAATTTATTAAAGATAAGTGAAATAATATAAATATAACCACCTCCAATACCACACAGTGCACAACAACCAATACATAACAGAACCCACAAATAATAGAACCCACAAATAATAACAGTAAAGCCTCGTACACACGGCCGGGAATCCCGTCAGGAAAAAAACTTCAGTTTTCCTGAAGGGATTCCTGGCAAGCTTTCCTTGCCAAGCCGGCCATTCAAAAGAACCGTTGTTCTTTGGAATGGCAAGAACGCTGTGACATCATCAACTACGATGAGCCTGCGCTCGTCACATTCGATGCCGTCGCCGCCATCTTGCTACACCCTACACTACCCTTGTATGCTACCATGCATGCGTCAAAGTCTTTTGGGGACAGGTAAGCATACACACTCACGGTTTTCTCGGCAGGAAACACTCTGCCGAGAATCCCGACGAGAAAATAGAGAGCAGGTTCTCTATTTTTCTCGTCGGGATTCCTGGCAGTTTTCTCGCCGAGAAAGCATACACACGCACGGTTTTCATGGCAAAAAGCTCTCCCAGCAGCCTTCTTGCTGAGAAAACCGTGCGTGTGTACGAGGCTTTACAGATCAATATGTACAAGTAATGAGGAAAACCAGAATCATAAACAGGGCCAGGCCAGGGTCGACAATGGGAGGTCAGCAGCTGGGGAAAGGGAAAACAAACAGGACAAGGAGAGGATGGATGGATCACAGGAGGAACGGGTACAGGTACAAGGCTCAGGGTTCAGGGTTCAGATAACAGACAGGATCAGATGCAGAGCTTCTCAGGGTCAGGGTCAGGGCACAAGGAGAGATACCAAGGCGAAGTATGATTGTGTCTGCCAGGTATTTATATAGCTCTCCTGCAATCAGCCTCAGGTGACGCCTGACTGCAGGAGAAGATGTCGGCCCCACACTGTCATGAACCCCCCGACACATAATACCACCACCAGGGGAGAGCTCCCCTGGCAGTTCCAGACTGCCAGGAGACACCTGCTGGTGGACCACAATACTGCACGCCAAATATCAGGTAGTGTCACCAGCGTATGGAACCTTTCCTGACACACCTAGCTAAAAGCTGTGGCCTCTTCCAAATCAACCAGTTCTTTTGTCAAGGATCGGTTTACCACCCTTTGCAGTTTTCTAAATAATTTTTAAACTTTCTCTGCTTTATCCATAAAAAGTGTGACATTCTATTTAAAAATTCTGTGATTTCTCCGGGGGTTTTAACATTTGCAGGGCCATTTTCCTAGGAGTGAAAAGGGCTTATATCTAAAGCGTACCAAAAAGCCTGGTCCACTAGACCAATAGTAATGGATGATGTAACGCGTTTTAAGGCTGGTTGTCTTATATCCTCTGGGATCTGAGTAACATGATATTAGATTATGTAATATAAACATAATAATATTAATATAAACAAACATAATGATTTTAAAATAAAGTTACCATTCCCATGGCCGAATATTAAAACCTATTTAAAATTTCATAGTGTCATTGTTTTCCTCCCTTCCTGTAGAGGACTCAATAATATATATATATATATATATATATATATATATATATATATATATAAAATACAGTTTTATGGGAAGATTGTTATTGAAATTAATGGTCTGGCAATACGTTCTCTTAAAGTTATAAGGGCTTTCCCTGTTATTCTCAGTAATGTTCATATTTCCTTCAAGTCATTACCTTATTATTGTAAAGCTTGTTTGCATTTCTCAACAGCTGTGTTTACACTGTAATAAATGTCAGGTTCTTATTTTTTACCACAATTTTATTGAATAACTCTTGCAGAATTTAAAAGATAACTCCAGCCTTACCAAACAACTGGTTCTTAAACTGCTTCAAGCACAGGGACACAAATAGTCTTATTTAAAGTAGATCTAAACCCAGTTAATAAAATACCAGAAAATATTTAAGATGTAAATGTAATTTTAAAAAGTTTTTTATATTTTTTAATCTGCAGCTTTTATTAAAAAAAAAAACAGTTTTTCTTTTTTCTATTTTGTTTCTCTTCACCTTGTTTTTCTACTTCTTTTTTCCATCCTCCTCATCTGCTAACTTTTATTTTGTTGGATTTCTCCATTCCATTTACTACATCATACTTAAGCTGACAAGTTTTGCACAGTTTGATGTAGAAGAAAATTAGTTTTGTGGAGCTGGAGTGACGCACACTATCAGTGACTCCTCCGGCGGGAGAGGTGGATCTGTCCCTCCTTTCTCCTGGATGGGGGAGGTCGGACTTACGCCATGGTAGATATCATCTGATGTTGCCAAATTCTTCACCATAGTCAAACTTCTAAGAGAGAGGCAGAGAAGCTACTTAAAGCGGAGTTCCGCCCAAAAGTCGAAACTCCGCTTGAGGGAGAGCAGATATCTGTCAAAACCAGGTATCCACTCCCACTTCAGTGTAAGGTTGCCACATCGCAATGACGTACGGCCTACACTGCAGTGAGTGCATGTAGACAGGAAGTGACTGAAAGATATTGAGGGTGATTGGCAGTGCTATGATGGAAGGTGGATGAAATAAAGATTAAAAACTGTAGCTTATGAGAATAAATCTTGGCAGTGCTTTAGCAAACTAGATGCCATCTGGTTAGAGTTTATATCTACTTTAATGAAAAGTGGTAAAGGGAAAAAGAAACATTTTGGGACTTTGAATGAAGCATGTGTATGTAACATAATGAATGAAATGGAACCTATTTTTTCCGGGTCATGTGTTGTAATTCCCTTTTGGGGCAGCACAAGATCCTTGAACAATAATCTCCAATTAGTAACATTTGATCAATTTGAGGTTCAGGAATACACATAGTACCCAGTATAATATAGATTGTGTCATGTAACAAATACATGACATATGGTTTCAAAAAGAAACATAATAATAAAATAGAAATGAACATGATCAAATTAACATATTTAATAAACATATTTGATACAAAAAAGAGCAGTTGATGAATAGAATAAAATGCATTACATATACAAATCCAATAATGTACAATCATCAAAAAAAGTTAGTTAATGTAGTCGTACAATAAAGTGCATATATAAGAAGAGGGCTAGTTTTGGCATCCTAGAATCAGAAGACTCATGTGTCTCGACGCATTTCGTGGCAGTTGTAGCCACTCATCAGGAGAATGATGCATGTTCTTTGGCTACAGGGCAAGATGAAAAAGAATGGATAAATAAATAGATACTTAAAGGGTATTCCATGAACTTTATAAGAGTGAACTAAATACTAATACGTTACCTATGGTAAAACCCAAGTATGTGTATGAGGAAGCCAAACAGTTGCCCACGATGGAATGGGATGGTGGCTCTGTGCTAGGTAATCTCGCCCGGGGTTGAGGCGGAGGTGACCCCCCATCCCCCACAGAAGCTCCAGAAGGGGCCAGGGGGGGTGTACAGTGGACACATGAGGCCAAGGGGCAGACCAGGGAGTCACAGCACACCGCCGGGGGTGAAGTAGGTCCACAAGATGCACGCCAGGCTCTAGGGGAGAGGAGAAATGAAAAACCAAACTGAAGGAACAAGAAGAAAAAATAGGGGGAGGGTGAGAAAAAATGAATGAATAATAAGTGAATGTGTTATGTGGTCAGTGAAATGTGAAAAGAACTATAGGAAGTGTGTGTGGAGGATAGGTCTAAATGGAAACCTTGTGTGTCAGATAATAATTCTCAGACGAATCATAAATGTAACTGTAAAAAAGATGTGTGGAGTTATTCTAAAAAACACCATGAAAATTAGAACCAATTATCTGTAAGAGAAATCTCAAAAAAATATATATAATTGAATCAAAAGTCAGGACATAAAGGTCCTGCGAGGTGAATATGGTATAATGTGTGTGCTGGCATATGTGTGAGAAGTGAGAGTGTGTATGTGTGGAAGTGTGTGTGAACGAATATGCTGGGTGGATAAGATAGAGTGAAAACCCCCCTCTCCCGGAAATACCTGAATCAGAGGCATCAATGGATGGACTCCCTCCCCGGGATGACATGATGTGGAGTGAGCTCCCGGCCCGTCCCGGCCGCACTTTATCCACAGGTGGGGGGCAGGTCCCCGCAAACGTCATGCAATGGCGTGCCAACCATTGGGGGATAGGGCAGAGCCCCGCCTCCGACAATGAAGACTTTGGTGGAGGTCCGCCCAACCCCCAGGTGCACGTCAGGTGGAATGGCGCCAATTCACCTAGGGCATCCAGAGACGCCGCACGTGAGGCGCATTAGGCATGGCGCCGATGCATCGAGATCCAGGTCCCACCCCCACCGCCATCCAGGGCGAGGGAGGAGGCCGGAGCTAGGCGCATCGCAACCCCGGGACAGGACACGCAGTAACAGAGACACGCCCAGGGGGGGCATGGCTGTCTATGATGATAGAAAAGAAGGAAACAAAAGGTCCATACTAAGTGGCCTGAGCCAAGGTTAATCTAACTAGATGTTAAACTAATCAGAAAAAAATGTATATAGACATAGAAAGGGATGCCGATTCATATAAAAGTATATATAAGGGGAATCCAATGCTATACAATAAATATATAGGATATGTTGGGCGTATAGGGTCACTAAAAAAGCGGGTGTCTTCCACCCTAAATATATTACTTTAATGAAAATGTGCAAGAAGTTGAAGTTAGACTGCTAACACCTTGTGAGTGACTGCCTCTTGGTGCATGAATGGTCTCCCTGCTGTTTGCACCTGCAGTTAAAGCATTTAATTATGCCATAACAAACCACCTTAGCCTGAATACTGCAGCTAACAACAGATTAATTTGTCTGCATATAGGTCTTCTAACTCCAAAATTAGTTGCCAGACAATTAATGGAGAGCAGAAAGGTTTAAACGTTTTTTTAATTAAGTCCAGGATACCAATTTTTTTTGTTACTCACGAAACGTAGTCATTTCTTGCCTTGTTGCACTAGTGTCTATACTTTCCCTTACAGAAAAGGTGAAGTCCTATTTCCTGCCTTGTTGCACTAGTGTCTATACTTTTGCTTACATAAATGAGAGGAGAAGGACAAAGTCCTTTTTTCCTACTGACAAGTCTGCTTTCCTCTTCAAAAAGGGGTCTCAGTGGTGAACACATCAACAGCTTCCTTGGTTCTGGGGGCTGGGGGGGGGGGTTGAACAATTGCTTAATGGCTACATGGCACCCCAGATAATCTTGTGTAAGAGTCGTTCTCTAGTAAATGACAGAAGGGTATTTTTAGCAGCTGGTAGGATCTTCTTGTGGATGTTTTTTCTAATGCTAGGAAAAATTTTTTAGTGGCTAGGTACATTCTACCAATTTTTATATGTGTGTGTGAGAGTGGATAAAATGTATGCACTCCTCTGCCACCATCTTCTTAAATGACTATAACCCTTGAAATCGTGAATAAAAGCTTCAGTTTTTGGGATACTGCTTCCTAAATATTTTCTGCTGAGACAGGAGCACTTTGCCATGTTATTGTTCTCTCCAAAGCGGCCTCACCTGGAAGTTTTATTAAACAGTCACATCACAACGGAATCGAACAATGTTTCGGAGCCACGCAGGACCCCTTCTTCAGCCATGCATGGTACCAAAAAGTTTCTGTTTTACATTATGTTGCGGTTGTTTAATACGATTTTTGGTAATTTTTTCAGGGATCCTCGCTGTGCTGGTAATATTACTTTTGTTCTGTGTCATTCTCGGTCTCCAGCCACTGGTCGCTGCAGCACCCTCTTACTTTACATCCAGGAACATGTGCATTGGGAATATTTCTTTGGACTTGGCCACATCTGGGTGCATTCTTATTTTGAGAATGGTCTTCAGCCTGAGCCTGTGAAAATGGTTTTGCCCCACCATTTCCCTAAACACACTGCAGCTCCGCCCACACATTTGGAGCATGAGGGGGAGGTTGCGTAGTACAACACAGATGGCAAGAGGCTGAAGTGCTATCCAGAAGCACTGTGATACATGTAATGAATCTGGTTGTTATGATTAATATACAACTCTGAAACTATCTACTTGTATCTACAGTTGAAATAACTAAATAATATGGTAATTTTCGGATCCAGGAATTGAGAGAGATTTTTCTTGTTTTGTAGCCTATATGGCAGATGGCTAGAGTTCATCACATACTGTGGTAAATACTAGCACCGCAACAGGTTGTGGCTTGGGAATTCCAGGTTGAGAAGTTTATCTGAAGCCATTTTGGGTTCCTGCTAGATACTGTATTTACCGGCGTATAAGGCGACTGGGCGTATAAGACGACCCCCTAATTTTCCAGCTAAAAGGTTGGTTTTGGAATATACTCGCCGTATAAGACGACCCTCTTCTGACATACCTCCCTGTGCTTATTGCATACCTCACTGTGCCCATTGCATACCTCACTGTGCCCATTGCATACCTCACTGTGCCCATTGCATACCTCACTGTGCCCATTGCATACCTCACTGTGCTCATTGCATACCTCATTGTGCCCTGCGGGCGTGTGGAATCTGAAGGTGAGTCCACACAAAGTCATTGTACCGGCACACTTCCACCTCATAGAGCAGCTCCTTGGACAAGTATGAATACTCCCATCCGTACTCTGCAGCAACCTTCTGGCCAAATAGGCATTGTAGTCTGGCCAAAGGAGGCATAGTAGCTCTGTCCCCTTCGCCAGGCAAAACTATTGAGTCCGGGTGGCGAGGGACCTTGATCACGTCTGATCTGGGCATAGGTGCCCGCAACAGCAGTCTCTTTTCTCCGGTCTTCAGTGTAGGTGATACCGGGGATGTAGAGGCAGGCTGGGGACGGGACCCCTCTTCAGGCGCTGGTGCCTCCACCCGGGGTGTACTATCCCCTGTAGACATGGGTGGATCCCTGGTTCTGCGGGATGAGGCGAGAGGTACTTTGTCCCAGCCCTTCTCTGCAAATAGTTCGTCAATAGCAACGTCGTCTCCCATATCCGAGAGCGACTCCAGGTCAGAGGTTTCACACTCCTCCGCGGGCAGGTACCCTGTAGTGGAGACTGAGTTTTCCCCTCTTCCCACACAACAAATCTCTCCGCCTGGCTTACCACGGCCTTTACTTGAAGTGGGACGTCCGGGACTCCTGCCGACGGATCCATCCGGGCTGGGCGTAAGTGGGCGAGAAGGTCCACCACAACCGCTGGTCGGGGCTACCATACCGGTCTTTCTCTTCGGTGGTGGACGCTGCGAGACAGTGGTGACCGAGTCAGCATCCTCGGATTTCTCCCGTTGAGTTTTCATGACCTCCTCTGCGGTCGCTGCAGTGTGCGCAGGGATGGCTGTCAAAGCAGTGATTCCTCCTCTTTGAGTTGTGTTGCCTGCAGCACGGCTAGGGTAAATGGTTCTCGGCTCCTCAACCACTGGATCCACTTCAAAAAGAAACTCCCCACAGGCCTCGCATCGCCCGAATAGCTTCAGTTGGCACACCAGTCCCGAACGGGACAAATCACACCCAGAGCCTCAACGTCCATGCATGAATACAGGGCGAATCGTCCCCTTGGCTTTAGCCGGATCCCCGTATCTGTTACCGGAGCAGCAGCAGTCAGTGTCGTGGTAGAAGGGTGAACCGGAATCCACGATGTATGTCCAAACATGGTGACCTGTTGTTGATCCATCGCACACTGCAAGGTTTTTGCGCCAACGTCCCACGTGTAGTCCTTCACACGTATTGGACTCCTCCCCTTTGCTCCAGTTCACAGGCTTTTCTTCTTTTTTTCTTCTGAGTCACGCCCACGAACTAAGCTGTGGGGGTGTGCCTGGTGGCGCAGTGCAAATAAAAGCCCCCACGTGTAGTCCTTCACTCGGCTGAGCTCCCCCCTTTCCTCGCTCTCTTCTGCGCGGGCCTTTCCCTTCATTGGGTCATGTCCACGATTTCGAGCAGGGATGCGCTTCGGCCAATGAAGGCCTGCCTACTCGTAATAACTCCTCCGGGCAGACACGTTCAATTCCGTAGTACACAAACTCTATACCGGACCCGAGCCCCCACGTGTAGTGGCCTCCTCACTCCCCTTTTTGAATCAGCTCGTCTTTCTCTTGTCTAGGGGTACCTTAGAGGGGAGAGAGCGGGGTCACCATGCCAAGCCTTCACCACAGATGTCTGTGCGGTGTAAGCAAAGTTCTTTCTCTACCTTCGGGTCAGTGTTGTGCACCTGGAGTTACCTTGAACAATGTCCACCAGAAAAGAGCCCCACACCATTAAAGTCCAACACTCCTTTATTCTTCTCGAGTGAACAGCACAATCAGTTAGACTCCCTTAAAGAATAGAACAAACAAGGAGGTGTGGATGCGAGCAGGCCCAGACACAATGAACTCTCCACTTTCCTCCATGAAAGTGGGCTGAGGTCTCCGAGCGGGGGGAGGTTTCCTTCCAGGCGGTCTCCGATGGGAGGCTCACCTGTCACTGGCAATCTGCTGCACCCGGTCTTCAAGTGAGTATCTCCCCTCGGTCCATTACGCCTTCCGGATTCAGGTACCCAATCCCTGAGTTCCCTAGGACCTCCTTCCCTCACGGAACTCAGTGTTGGGCACTGAGCTCCAGACCTCCATCCGAGTACCTCACCCCAGGCTAAAGGTGCCCGGGATGGAACACGACCTCCGGACGTCCTCTAGGCCTAGGCCTCCTTGAGAACCGACACGAACCACCGCCCTCAGGCTGAAGGTGCCTGGGACTCGACCCCGTGACATAGATGGCCGGCCCCTTTATACCCTCTCCCAGCAAGCACGGTGGGTTCCCCGCCCCACCATACCGCCGCCGAGGGAGGACAAAAAGGAGGCACGGCACACAGCAATAGTTCAACCCCAGCCCAGGGCGACAGCGCCACCTGCTGGGCCGCAAGGAACTGCACACTGCTGGTGTCTCTGCCAGTTTTATATAGAGAGAAAAGTGTATACCCGCTACAATAACAATAGAGTATTATAGTCAAAAGTGGTTGTCAGGCAAGTCTCCTGTGTCCTTACAGTCTCCACTCTCCAGATGCTGAAGACAGAAAGCATTACACTAGACCATTGCATTAATCTGATGTCTCTTATAACCGAACCTGCTGGAGTTTGTAAGAAAGTGAACATGATGCATGTATACATTTTCAATCTAGTTAAAGTGGACCTTGCATTAAGATACAAGGTTTTCTTATCTTTTATACTTCCCCCCC
Organism: Rana muscosa; assembly: GCA_029206835.1. Taxonomy (NCBI): domain Eukaryota; kingdom Metazoa; phylum Chordata; class Amphibia; order Anura; family Ranidae; genus Rana; species Rana muscosa. Next base: position 142,959,902 of record CM055126.1, on the reverse strand, counting down.
CCCCCCCCCCTATGTAAAACACAGTGTTACATACATAAATAATCAAAAGTAACAATAAAAAATATATATATTTAAACCTGACACCTCAACTTCCGCCTGTGGCGCCTAGAACTATTGGAGATCACTGAGCCTACTGGTGAGATCCTGGAACGGCTAAGAATCCCAAAGCTGAACTTCAGGCAGATATTCAAGACACAGATTAAATCATCTCTGTATTTATAATACATTATTAAATGTGTTTTTTAAATGCAAGCAGTGTATACCTGAATTTTACTTGGTTGTGCTGCAGTACAATGAGCCTGATTAGCTGATTATTGTGCTGCTTCTTAATTCGCTAGAGATTGGGGGAGGGAAAAGTCAGTTTTTTTCATTTAAAATAACAAACATGTTATACTTACCTGCTCTGTGCAGTGGATTTGCACAGGGCAGCCCAGATCATTCTCTTCTGGTGTCCCTCACTGGTGCTCCTGGCCCCTGCCTCCTGCTGAGTGCCCCCACAGCAAGCAGCTTGCTGTTGGGGCAGCCGAGCCCAGCCGCCTCTCGGTGTGTCCATTCAGACACGGACCCGCGGTTCGGACCCGCCCCCATTCTAGTCTCATTGGCTCACTGACTTTGATTGACAGCAGCGCGAGCCAATGGCACCGTGCTTCTGTCTCAGCCAATGAGGAGGGGGAGTCCCGGGCAGCTGAGATTCTCCTGCAACATCGCTGGGACGCGATGGGGCTCAGGTAAGTATTAGGGGGGCTGCTGCACACAGAAGGGTTTTTATCTTAATGCATAGAATGCATTACGATAAAAAACCTTCTGACTTTACAACCGCTTTAAGGTTTAACTACAGGAGAGAAAAATCAGGTCTCCCTCCCTGCCAGATAGGGCTATGCTGTGTGCCAGAACTGTGTAAAAATCAAGACTGGGTGGACAGAAATACATAACCTTTGGCAGGTAAAACAGCTCCCATATAAGCATTTTCACACATGTAGAAGTTTTAGGGTTGACTGGCCATATATTTTAGAAGTCTTTCCTAAATTTGGTTTTTGGAGCTCCTTTATCTGCTGTTAAACTTCTATACTATAAACCTAAAGCACTTTTACGTGTTAACAATTATATACTGTGCCTTGGAAAAGTATTCATACCCCTTGAAATTTTCTCATGTTACAACCAAAAACATAAATGTATTTTTTTGGGATTTTATGTGATAAACCAACACAAAGTGGCACATAGATGTGAAGTGGAAGGAAAATGATAAGTGGTTTTTAACATTTTTTTACAAATAAATATCTGAAAAGTGTGGCGTACATTTGTATTCAGCCCCCCTGAGTCAATACTTTGTAGAACCACCTTTCGCTGCAATTTGGCGATGTCTCTACCAGCTTTGGGCTTTGCCCATTCTTCTTTGCAAAATAGCTCAAGCTCTGTCAGATTGGATGGAGAGTGTCTGTGAACAGCAATCTTGCCACAGATTCTCAATTGGATTTAGGACTGAGTCATACTAACACATGAATATGCTTTGATCTAAACCATTGCATTATAGCTCTGGCTGTATGTTTAGGGTCCTTGTTCTGCTGGAAGGTGACCCTCTGCCCCAGTGTCAAGTCTTTTTTGCAGACTCTAATGCCACGTACACACGGTCGGAATTTCCGACAACAAATGTTCGATGGGAGCTTGTTGTCGGAAATTCCGATCGTGTGTAGGCTCCATTGGACAAAAATTTGATTCTGCTGATTCTCAAATTTTCCGACAACAAAACTTGTTGTCAGTAATTCCGAGCGTGTGTATACAATTCTGACGCACTAAATTCCACGCATGCTCAGAATCAAGCAGAAGAGCCGCACTGGATTTTGAACTTTTTACTCGGCTCGTCATACGTGTTGTACGTCACCGTGTTCTTGACGTTCGCAATTTCCGACAATATTTGTGTGACCGTGTGTATGCAAGACAAGTTTGAGCCAACATCCGTCAGAAAAAAATCCACGGTTTTGTTGTCGAAATGTCCAATCGTCTGTACGCGGCATAACAGGTTTTCTTCTAAGATTGCCCAGTATTTGGCTCCATCCATCTTACAGAATACTTTATTAATCTTCCCATCAACTCTGACCAGCTTCCCTGTCCCTGCTGAAGAAAAGCATCCCCACAATATGATGCTGCCACCACCATGTTTCACGGTGGGGATGGTGTGTTTAGGGTGATGTGCAGTGTTAGTTTTCTGCCACACATAGCGTTTTGCTTTTAGGCCAAAAAGTTCAATTTTGGTCTCATCTGACCAGAGCACCTTCTTCCACATGTTTTCTGTGTTCCCCACATGGCTTCTCGCAAATTGCAAACGGGACTTCTCATGGCTTTCTTTCAACAATGGCTTTCTTCTTGCCACTCTTCCATAAAGGCCAAATTTGTGGAGTGCATGACTAATAGTTGTCCTGTGGACAGATTCTCTCACCTGAGCTGTGGATCTCTGCAGCTCCTCCAGAGTTACCATGGGCCTCCAGGCTGCTTCTCTGACTAATGCTCTCCTTGCACGACCTGTCAGTTTAGGTGGACGGTCATGTCTTGGTAGATTTCCAGTTGTGCCATACTCATTCCATTTTCGGATGATGGATTAAACAGTGCTCCAAGAGATGTTCCAAGCTTGGGATATTTTTTTATAACCTAACTCTGCTTTTAACTTCTCCACAACTTTATCCCTGACCTGTCTGGTGTGTTATTTGGCCTATATGATGCTGTTTGTTCACTAAGATTCTCTAAAAAACCTATGAGGGCTTCACAGAACAGCTGTATTTATACTGAGATTAAATTACACACAGGTGGACTCTGTTTACTAATCAGATAACTTCTGAAGGCAATTGGTCCACTAGATTTTAGTTAGGGGTATCAGAGTAAAGGGGGACTGAATATAAATGCACGCCACACTTTTCACATATTTACTTGTAAAAAAAAATTGAAAACCATTTATCATTTTGCTTTCACTTCACAATTATGTGCCACTTTGTGCTGGTCTATCACATAAAATCCCGATAAAATACATTCACGTTTTTGGTTGTAACATGACAAAATGTGGAGAATTTCAAGGGGTATGAATACTTTTTCAAGGCACTGTATCCAAGCCATTACATACCTTTAGGGGGCAAGAGACAGGGATGCCCCCTGTCGCCTCCGTTGTTTGCATTGGCAATAGAGCTGCTTGCAGAACTCTTGAGATCTGATGCTAGTGTACAGGAAATTATGATCAATGGTTTAGACTAGAGGGGAAAGTCTCCCTCTACGCTGATAATATGTTGAGTTATTTGGCTGAACCCATAATATCCCTTTACAGATTACTTCATTTGATTTGGAAGTTCTGACTATTCTGTGGCTTCCAGGCAAACTGGTGGAAAAAATTGAATTTTTCCTATAGATTTGAACCCTTTGCTTCAAATTCCCATATATACAGTATATTCATCTGTGTGTTAAGCTGTTTGCCTTGAGTTTGTGAGAAGGCACTCCTAAACAGTGCTTTTAAAGGATCTTGTTGGGAGACCTAGTGTTTGCATCCGCAACTGGGCTCTGAAGGAGGAAGCTAAGAAAAAAGGTAAGTATATGTGTTATGTTTCTCCTTGTTTGTTTTTCTTATATATATATATATATATATATATATATATATATAAATGTGTGTGTTATGTATACATATATATCTATAGATATAGATAGATCTATCTATCTATATATATATATATATATATATATATATATATATATATATACAGTATGTAACATTGCTTTTTTATATGGGTGTGGAAATATAAAAAATAAACAATAATGCAGAGCTAATGCTAGCTAATAGCTTTACTTACAAATAATAAAAAAAAAAATCATGATGTCATTTTTATTGGTCATGAAGCTCTATATAATGCTGGGCTCCAAAATAAATATATGATGGTTTTCTGAAACCATTTTCAGATATTTTGTTTTTTTTAATGAAACACATTTTTTTTCAGATTGAAGTTAGTCAGCAACTTGGAGGCCCCCCTTTGCTGCTTGGTTGTCAGGCAGACGAGTGACCTCTGCATTGCTTCTTTTCTAGAATAAATTTAAGAAGTACTACATGAGGTTTGAGTGCAATGTTTACATACTGACGTCTGTAGAATTTTCTCTTGTATAAGTATTTCAGCACTCGCTTGCCCACGTGACCACATATCACTCATCGCACATACTTATACAAAAGCAAAACAACCTTTTAAAAGCAAAGCTTGAAGATAGAACAAACTTTCCCCAGAGATGTGTAAGAAATATACCCAATCTATTTTAGGATTGCCATCAAATTTATAGAAGAAAGATGTTTCAAGTACAGGTACTTCTTAAGTTGCCTAATTCCAACTTTATACAAATAGGTTGTGCTGATAATTTTACTCAAGTTGGGCAAGTTACATAAAGGCTGGTTTCACACTGGGGCGGTGGCGGTATAGCGCCGCTATTTTTAGCGGCGCTATACCGTCGGAATTGCTGAGGTATTCGGCCGATAGCAGTGCGGTTTTAACCCCCGCTAGCGGCCTAAAAAGGGTTAATACCACCCACAAACCGCGGCTACAGCCGCGGTTTGCGGGCGGTATTACCGCGGTGTCCCATTCATTTCAATGGAAAGGAGCGATGGAGGAGCGATAAACACACCGCTTCAAAGATGCGGCTAGCAGAACTTTTTTTCACGTCCTGTTAGCGCACCGCTCCAGTGTGAAAGCCCTCGGGCTTTCACATTGGAGAGACAGCAGCCGCTGTTTAGGGTCGGTTTGCAGGCACTATTTTTAGCACAATAGCGCCTGCAAACCGCCCCATTGTGAAAGGGGCCAAAGGGGTCTGCAAAGTGATAAAGTGTAAGTCCGATTCTGTGCATCGGTTGGAGGCATGTACAGGGCACTCAGCACAGGGACAGCAGTTTCTGTCTGCAACAAACCAGAAGGTGGTGAAATTCATATCTAGCAGGAGCAAGGTGCAAGTTGATGCAGCAACACACTAAGCATTGCGAAAGTTACCTAGCACTCAACTCTGTTGGCCAGTACAGAACATCAGTACTCAACCCAGCTAGCCAACACAAAACACTAATGCTTAACCCAGCTAGCCAGTACAGAACTCCAGCACTCAGCCTAGCCTACCAGCATGGAACACCAGCACTCCACCCAGTTTACCAGCATAGAGCAGAAGTACTCAACCCAGCTTACCAGCACTCAACCCAGTTTACTAGCACAGAACGCCAGCAGAGAACACCAGCACTCAACCCAGCTTACCAGCACAGAAGACCAGTACTCAAACCAGCTTACCAGTACTTAAACCAGCTTACCAGCACAGAACACCAGTACTCAAACCAGCTTACCAGCACAGAACACCAGTGCTCAACCCAACTTATCAGTACAGATCAGCAATACTCAACCCAACTTACCAGCACAGAACACCATTACTCAACCCAACTTGCCAGGACAGAACATCAGAACTCTATCTAGCTAGTCAGCACAGACCACCTAACTATGAACAGTTTATAACATGTACAGTAGTGGTCCTGTGTGCACAGGAAGCTCAGTACAAGTACTGCAACTCAACATGCAATTCAGTATTTGGTTTTATGAAATTAACTTTATTGAACTCAGAAGAATAGCAACAACAGTAGCGGTATGCACACCACATCTGAGCTTTGCACAGCAAATTGTGTGGAATCCACTTCAAAAAGTATCACAGCACCTATATAACTTCAAAATAATAGCATTTATCCCAGTGTATATTATGATCTCAGTACTACTGGATGCATGAAGCTAATTAAATACACATACTCCGTTATATTATTTTGTTAATATAAGCGTTACAAAATTCAACTTGAGAAAATGAATATTATTCATTAAAGCAATTAGATCACAAGCCAAAATTAAGGTGAAGAAAGAGTATTACTAGGGGTGCTTTGTATATTTGTAAGTTATACAGAAACAAAAGAAAGAATCGGGTACTGTGAGCACAGCCAAAAACAGCAAACTTTAGAGGATTATCAAGTGGTCGCAAAACAAAAATTAAAGTGGAATGGGGTGGAAAAAAGTACACCAGAAGGGCTTAAATAAAATGGATTATTAACATTGCACTGATAATAGGGAGGGCAGATGAAGAGTGCGAGTAAACTAGCTTGGAAACGCTGAAGAATGTAGAAAAAGACTAGCTAAAAGAGGGAAGGGGAAAATAAAGGAGAAATGGTGATTACACATACATGGAAGAGTACCAGAGGTGTCCATATTTAGAATATATGTAAGAGAAGCTATCTGAGTTAACTTAGGATGAGCATTTTGGGTCCAGGGGATCCACACTGAGAAACTTGACTGATGCATAGAATTTCAGACATGGACAAAGCCTTATTCAGTGGAAAGAGTTTAAAACAAAGCAACAGTCAGTATTTCTTTAATATGATTATGGTAAACTGAAATTTCATTGGTTGCAGTGAATAACATTACATACTCTATAAAAGTCATAGAGAGGGGGGCGTGGCCTGGCAAGGAGCGGGATAGGACGTGCTGCTGCTAAGCTCCTGCTACCCGGGCTGCAATCCGCTGCATCCAACCTACAGGAGACCCATCCTGCCTCCTATACAGCACCTGGAGCTTGCCAGGCAAAAAGCGCATTGCTTGTGCCCGAAATTGTGGTGTTTTGGGCACCTGTAATCTCCCGGGAGACGCATCGCGGTTCCGGCCTAGTCCTGGGTCCAGCGGCCATCTTTCTCCACCTGATTGAGGCACCCACATCTGCTCCTGGCCTTACAGACCTCCCTCTGCTCAGCCCTCCCTCGATACCGGCACCGGAGCCGTGCCACGGGCTAACCGCCTCCTCTGGAACCCGGTGACACTCACCCACGGAGGCCTGCAAGGGGTCTGGTGATCTCGGCCTGCTGCACGGCGGCCATCTTGCTCCACCCGACCGAGGAATCCACGTCAGTTCCCGGCCTCCCTGTGCTCAGCCCTCCCTTGACACCGACACAGGAGCTTAACCTCGGGCTAACCGCCACCTCTGGATCCCGGTGACAACCCACGGCGGCCTGCAAGAGGGCTGGTAACCTCGTCCTGCTGCACGGCGGCCATCTTGCGCCACCTAGCTAAAGCTTCACGGCCCATTTCTGCTTCTCAGGACTCACCAAGCACCTACTTCACTTAAGGTACGGCCACTGATGCATGCCCTTACGCTACCCACTGCCCACAATAGTTAGCGGCACTCCCTGTTTGCCAGCTGTCTGAGAGTCAGATACAGCCCGGTGCTCGGCGGCCATCTTGCTGCACCCTAGGGCCCATAATTTGGATTCTCCTTTATCTACCAGTTGCCCCTGGAAGCCTAGGTGCTTTGGCTGGTCAGGCTATGGCCCCTGAACTAGGTAGCTGTATATGCTAGCTTCTGATATGTTCTGAACTCATAGCCCTGGGGGGCGCATACGCAGGGTCGGGGAGGATGACAGCTTAATCTCCCTGCTCTGCGCCGTCGGACCTCCCAACCTCGGCAAATAAAGGCACATCTTGCTCCCTGACGCCACCATACAAGCTCTCTGAGCAACGGACACTACCAGACACCCGGCGGGTATGTACAATACACCCCGGAACCGGCAGCGCTACCGCTCCCAGAATAAAACCTCTCCGGCCGTGGGGAAGGGGAAAGGGAAGGGCAAAATGGCACCCGAGCCTCCGGAGCCGGATGACACCACTCAGCATTCCGAGGACAGCTTACTTCAATTCCCCTCCAACTTGGTAAGCCCCACTGACGCTGGATCTGATGCCCTGCTCCAGAAGTTCTGCGGTATAGTTCGGGATGAAATAAATGCTGCCTCCCGTAAGCTCTCAGCAGAACTGGTGAGGGGTCTCAAAGAGATAGGCCACCGCAACAACCAACTGGAGCAGCGGATGGACTTGACCACAACAGTGCTGGAGGGTCATGAGGACGAGGTCGAGAGGCTGAATGCTGAACTTTTGAACCTACAGGATAAATTAGAGGACTCTGAGAACAGAGCTCGTAGGGATAACCTCCGCATCCGCGGGCTCCCTGAGACCGTCATTGACTTGCAGGGGACAGCCACGGCTTTCTCCAGGCCGTGATAATCCCTCCCAATTTTCATGGTGGTCATGGTGGTCCATGAACGGGTTCACAGATGTTCACTCACTATTGAGGCCTACTAGGATTTTGGCATTTGAAGCTTTACGCTCCTCTCACAACATTCCCTTGCGAGAGCACTATCGTTATTTACAACTTCGCCACTTTGTTCAGAGTCTTATTCGGTCTCAATCTACCCCTTATACTTTGACCCCCTTCGAGGGTCTTTGTAGAGCCAGACCCCATTCAACAGGCCTAATATCACTGATTTATTCGGCTGTGATATCTACAAAGAGACCCCCATTGAGGCCTTACCACCTACAATGGGAGAGAGAGCTGGGGAAGCAGCTGGGCCCTGAGGACTGGCAGGCAATGACACTAACTATTTCCAAGTGTTCCCGAAATGTGTTAATTCTGAAAAATGCCTATAAAGTATTGTATAGGTGGTATTACACACCGGCGAGATTGGCTCGCTTTATACCAAATTATTCTCCACTTTGTTTTCGGGGGTGCTCCCAGGAGGGCTCCATGGCACATATCTGGTGGTCATGTCCGCGGGCGTGCAGACTGTGGATTAGGGTTTTCACTCTCCTCCGTAATCTATTTCAGATCAACATTAAAAGGGACCCTTATGTAGCTCTCCTTGGTAAGCCTATCGAGGAACTATTGCGTCCAGAAAGGCAATTGGCCCAACATCTTTTTACTGCAGCTAGGTTGACAGTTGCGAGAGCTTGCATAAATGAAGACCCGAAGCCATAATGCCGAAGAACAGACATGAGATAAGGCCACGACAAAGTGTCGAAGGCCTTGTTTACGTCCAGAGACAAGAGCATGGTTTCCAGCGAGAGGGTATGAGCTATGTGTTGGAGTTGTAATATACGCCAGGGACAGCCAATTAAGCGTCATAGTAGATCTAACAATAGGCAAAAGATCATTCCCCAAAGCACACACCCCGTGGACCTAGTGGAGGAAAAGAGAGGATAAAAGACCAGAATGTCAAGTAGGAGGAAAGTCAAAGGAATCAGATCAAGAAAGACAAAAAAACTGAGCAAAACTCGAAATAAAAACATTCCAGACATCAAGGTTGCGATTAGTAGTGGGACTGAAAGCCCACTGGAAGGTCGGAAGTTGGCCAAAACTTTAGTTCGGACCAAGTTCCGGGCCTAGGGGGAGCAGTGGTCCGTCGGAAACCACTCGGCATGGTGTTAAAGTAGACTGAGTAATGAGTTCAAAACAACAACGGCACAAAGTAAGCAAAAAAAAACAACAAAAACAAACATGCTTGGTAGACACCACCTAGATAAAGATTAAAGCAGTCTTAATCAAAATTATGTAACATAACATTTTAAACTGTAAACGGTGGACTGTAAGCCGAGGCCGACCCCGTGTCCCGGAGCCCCCAGACAAAGTCCGGGGAGTCCGAAGCACGAAGCCGACCCGCAGCAAATACAATGACAACAACACACACGGACCACGGCCGAAACCGTAAAGGGCACAAACCGCGGTCCATGATAGGCAGCGCACACCCATGACTCTGGTGAATACGTGCAGCGCGGCACAGAGATAGTCCTCTTGGGCTGCATGTCAAAAAGTCTGCACCCCAAAAAAAAAACGGGAGGGCAGGGGGGATATGCCAAGGGATATAAACCCAGATGGGCCAAATGACCATGCGAACGTAACCGCATCACAGAGGCCAAATGTTGCCATCCCGCAATTGGGGCAACACCAGGCAAGGGGTTAACCGCATGGTAAGGCCTCCAGGAACAAGGGGGGGACAAGGGGGGGCTACTGAGCCCAGAAAAAAAGAGAGGGAAAAAAAAAAAAAACGGGAGGGCGGGGGGGTGGGGGAATGGTTGGTCCAAGGGATATAAACCCAGATGGGTTGGATGTCTGTCCTATATGACTCCCCCCGGGCAAAAATTAGGTATTTTGGATTCGAGTCTCCTCTCTTTAATATTAGGAGGGGCACACGTCAGGGATGCCCCCTATCGCCTCTTTTTTTGTATTGGCTCTGGAACCCCTGGCGGAGGCGATTCGTTCGCACCCAGACATACGAGATATCGAAGTAGCGGGTTGTCCCCATAAAATTTCCCTATTCGCCGATGATATCCTTCTTACTCTAACCTCCCCCAGAATTTCTCTACCGAACTTACAATCCCTTTTGGATGCCTTTGCTTCCCTCTCGGGGCTCCGGGTTAATCCCTCCAAATCGAAAGCATTATCGGTTAACCTCTCCCCTGGCTTGTTGGGGGATTTACAGTCAGCGTTCTCCTTCCAATGGGTCTCCTCACTACCCTACCTGGGAATCCACCTTACCCCTACGTACTCTGGATTGTACCAGGCTAACTTTCCACCCTTGTTCAAGAGACTAACGGATATGCTGTTGTCTTGGTCTCATTTGCCTCTGTCTTGGTTCGGCAGAATAACTGCTGTTCGTATGTCCTATCTCCCGAAATTACTGTATATTTTTCGTGTCCTGCCTGTTCAGGTTCCCCCGCATATCCTCTACATACATCAAAACAGAAATATGCAATTTATATGGGGTTTGACCCGCCCTCGAATTGGCAGACAGGTCTTGTTTGCCAGGTGAATTAATGGCGGTCTTTCGGTTCCTAACTTATGAGCCTATTATATAGCCGCCAACATAGCCCCCCTTTCGTGCCTTCATGAAACCTATCAGCTCCCACTCTGGGCTATGCTTGACCTGGTTGACACCGACCATGTTCCTATCTCCTCATTACCCTGGCTCCCTCCTGTGCATCGTCCGACAGCTCTGGGGCCCTGTTTAGCCCACTCTTTGCGAATATGGGATTCGGTAAAGTACTCTGCAGGGTTGATCTCTCCTCATCTCCCTCTCTTACAACTCTTACACTGCCCGCTATTTCCTCCAGGCCGTGATAATCCCTCCCAATTTTCATGGTGGTCCATGAACGGGTTCACAGATGTTCACTCACTATTGAGGCCTACTAGGATTTTGGCATTTGAAGCTTTACGCTCCTCTCACAACATTCCCTTGCGAGAGCACTATCGTTATTTACAACTTCGCCACTTTGTTCAGAGTCTTATTCGGTCTCAATCTACCCCTTATACTTTGACCCCCTTCGAGGGTCTTTGTAGAGCCAGACCCCATTCAACAGGCCTAATATCACTGATTTATTCGGCTGTGATATCTACAAAGAGACCCCCATTGAGGCCTTACCACCTACAATGGGAGAGAGAGCTGGGGAAGCAGCTGGACCCTGAGGACTGGCAGGCAATGACACTAACTATTTCCAAGTGTTCCCGAAATGTGTTAATTCTGGAAAATGCCTATAAAGTATTGTATAGGTGGTATTACACACCGGCGAGATTGGCTCGCTTTATACCAAATTATTCTCCACTTTGTTTTCGGGGGTGCTCCCAGGAGGGCTCCATGGCACATATCTGGTGGTCATGTCCGCGGGCGTGCAGACTGTGGATTAGGGTTTTCACTCTCCTCCGTAATCTATTTCAGATCAACATTAAAAGGGACCCTTATGTAGCTCTCCTTGGTAAGCCTATCGAGGAACTATTGCGTCCAGAAAGGCAATTGGCCCAACATCTTTTTACTGCAGCTAGGTTGACAGTTGCGAGAGCTTGGAAGACCCCCGCACTTAACTTTGAAGCAGTCAAAAACCGCCTGAACGATGTCATGGTTAACGAGAAACTAACGGCTATTCTTTCTGATACGCATGACAAGTTTCTTAAGGTCTGGCAACCATGGATCACATACCACCACCCTTCTAGGTTTGACGTTGCTTTACTATCACTAGGGATGAGCTTCGTGTTCGAGTCGAACATACGTTCGACTCGAACATTGGCTGTTCGATCGTTCGACGAAGATCGAACGATTTGGGCCGTTCGCGCCAAATTCGAGTGACGCGAACGGCCCACAATGCACTACGCCATCGCAGTGTCATCCAGGCGCTGTGATTGGCCAAGCATGCACTGTGACCCCGCATGCTTGGCCAATCACAGCGCCGGCAGCGAGGAGAGCAATGATTGGCCACAGGCAGGATGCCTGTGGCCAATTATTGCTGAGGGTGTTTAGTACACGCCCCACACTATAAAAGGCCGCCAGCACGGCGGCCTAGTGTAGTGTGTTCCGGAGCAGGGATAGAGTAGCATAGGCAGGGACAGTGACTGTTATTTCTTTCTTGCTTAACCTGGATTCCTTTAGTTTAGGGAAAGAGAAGGATAGGTAGGGAGAGTGTCAGTGTGTTTTGTGCTTCTGCTATAGTGTGCTTAAAAAAAACATTTATTCTAGGGACAGAAAACTCTAGGTAGGGACAGTGTCAGTTTCTTTCACTCTGCAAGTCCTTGTTTCCAGGGACCTGTAAGGACAGTGAGTTAATTGTCCTTGTGCTATATTGTGCTTAAAAAAAACATTTATTCTAGGGACAGAAAACTCTAGGTAGGGACAGTGTCAGTTTCTTTCACTCTGCAAGTCCTTGTTTCCAGGGACCTGTAAGGACAGTGAGTTAATTGTCCTTGTGCTATATTGTGCTTAAAAAAAACATTTATTCTAGGGACAGAAAACTCTAGGTAGGGACAGTGTCAGTTTCTTTCACTCTGCAAGTCCTTGTTTCCAGGGACCTGTAAGGACAGTGAGTTAATTTTCCTTGTGCTATATTGTGATTAAAAAAAACATTTATTCTAGGGACAGAAAACTCTAGGTAGGGACAGTGTCAGTTTCTTTCACTCTGCAAGTCCTTGTTTCCAGGGACCTGTAAGGACAGTGAGTTAATTTTCCTTGTGCTATATTGTGATTAAAAAAAACATTTTTTCTAGGGACAGAAAACTGTAGGTAGGGAGAGTGTTTTTTTTCTTTCACTCTGCAAGTCCTTGTTTCCAGGGACCTGTAAGGACAGTGAGTTAATTGTCCTTGTGCTATATTGTGCTTAAAAAAAACATTTATTCTAGGGACAGAAAACTCTAGGTAGGGACAGTGTCAGTTTCTTTCACTCTGCAAGTCCTTGTTTCCAGGGACCTGTAAGGACAGTGAGTTAATTGTCCTTGTGCTATATTGTGATTAAAAAAAACATTTATTCTAGGGACAGAAAACTCTAGGTAGGGACAGTGTCAGTTTCTTTCACTCTGCAAGTCCTTGTTTCCAGGGACCTGTAAGGACAGTGAGTTAATTTTCCTTGTGCTATATTGTGATTAAAAAAAACATTTTTTCTAGGGACAGAAAACTGTAGGTAGGGAGAGTGTTTTTTTTCTTTCACTCTGCAAGTCCTTGTTTCCAGGGACCTGTAAGGACAGTGAGTTAATTGTCCTTGTGCTATATTGTGCTTAAAAAAAACATTTATTCTAGGGACAGAAAACTCTAGGTAGGGACAGTGTCAGTTTCTTTCACTCTGCAAGTCCTTGTTTCCAGGGACCTGTAAGGACAGTGAGTTAATTTTCCTTGTGCTATATTGTGATTAAAAAAAACATTTTTTCTAGGGACAGAAAACTGTAGGTAGGGAGAGTGTTTTTTTTCTTTCACTCTGCAAGTCCTTGTTTCCAGGGACCTGTAAGGACAGTGAGTTAATTGTCCTTGTGCTATATTGTGCTTAAAAAAAACATTTATTCTAGGGACAGAAAACTCTAGGTAGGGACAGTGTCAGTTTCTTTCACTCTGCAAGTCCTTGTTTCCAGGGACCTGTAAGGACAGTGAGTTAATTGTCCTTGTGCTATATTGTGATTAAAAAAAACATTTATTCTAGGGACAGAAAACTCTAGGTAGGGACAGTGTCAGTTTCTTTCACTCTGCAAGTCCTTGTTTCCAGGGACCTGTAAGGACAGTGAGTTAATTTTCCTTGTGCTATATTGTGATTAAAAAAAACATTTTTTCTAGGGACAGAAAACTGTAGGTAGGGAGAGTGTTTTTTTTCTTTCACTCTGCAAGTCCTTGTTTCCAGGGACCTGTAAGGACAGTGAGTTAATTGTCCTTGTGCTATATTGTGCTTAAAAAAAACATTTATTCTAGGGACAGAAAACTCTAGGTAGGGACAGTGTCAGTTTCTTTCACTCTGCAAGTCCTTGTTTCCAGGGACCTGTAAGGACAGTGAGTTAATTTTCCTTGTGCTATATTGTGATTAAAAAAAACATTTATTCTAGGGACAGAAAACTCTAGGTAGGGACAGTGTCAGTTTCTTTCACTCTGCAAGTCCTTGTTTCCAGGGACCTGTAAGGACAGTGAGTTAATTTTCCTTGTGCTATATTGTGATTAAAAAAAACATTTTTTCTAGGGACAGAAAACTGTAGGTAGGGAGAGTGTTTTTTTTCTTTCACTCTGCAAGTCCTTGTTTCCAGGGACCTGTAAGGACAGTGAGTTAATTGTCCTTGTGCTATATTGTGCTTAAAAAAAACATTTATTCTAGGGACAGAAAACTCTAGGTAGGGACAGTGTCAGTTTCTTTCACTCTGCAAGTCCTTGTTTCCAGGGACCTGTAAGGACAGTGAGTTAATTGTCCTTGTGCTATATTGTGATTAAAAAAAACATTTATTCTAGGGACAGAAAACTCTAGGTAGGGACAGTGTCAGTTTCTTTCACTCTGCAAGTCCTTGTTTCCAGGGACCTGTAAGGACAGTGAGTTAATTTTCCTTGTGCTATATTGTGATTAAAAAAAACATTTTTTCTAGGGACAGAAAACTGTAGGTAGGGAGAGTGTTTTTTTTCTTTCACTCTGCAAGTCCTTGTTTCCAGGGACCTGTAAGGACAGTGAGTTAATTGTCCTTGTGCTATATTGTGCTTAAAAAAAACATTTATTCTAGGGACAGAAAACTCTAGGTAGGGACAGTGTCAGTTTCTTTCACTCTGCAAGTCCTTGTTTCCAGGGACCTGTAAGGACAGTGAGTTAATTTTCCTTGTGCTATATTGTGATTAAAAAAAACATTTATTCTAGGGACAGAAAACTCTAGGTAGGGACAGTGTCAGTTTCTTTCACTCTGCAAGTCCTTGTTTCCAGGGACCTGTAAGGACAGTGAGTTAATTTTCCTTGTGCTATATTGTGATTAAAAAAAACATTTTTTCTAGGGACAGAAAACTGTAGGTAGGGAGAGTGTTTTTTTTCTTTCACTCTGCAAGTCCTTGTTTCCAGGGACCTGTAAGGACAGTGAGTTAATTTTACTTGTGCTATATTGTGCTTAAAAAAAACATTTTTTCTAGGGACAGAAAACTGTAGGTAGGGAGAGTGTTTTTTTTCTTTCACTCTGCAAGTCCTTGTTTCCAGGGACCTGTAAGGACAGTGAGTTAATTGTCCTTGTGCTATATTGTGCTTAAAAAAAACATTTATTCTAGGGACAGAAAACTCTAGGTAGGGACAGTGTCAGTTTCTTTCACTCTGCAAGTCCTTGTTTCCAGGGACCTGTAAGGACAGTGAGTTAATTTTCCTTGTGCTATATTGTGATTAAAAAAAACATTTATTCTAGGGACAGAAAACTCTAGGTAGGGACAGTGTCAGTTTCTTTCACTCTGCAAGTCCTTGTTTCCAGGGACCTGTAAGGACAGTGAGTTAATTTTCCTTGTGCTATATTGTGATTAAAAAAAACATTTTTTCTAGGGACAGAAAACTGTAGGTAGGGAGAGTGTTTTTTTTCTTTCACTCTGCAAGTCCTTGTTTCCAGGGACCTGTAAGGACAGTGAGTTAATTGTCCTTGTGCTATATTGTGCTTAAAAAAAACATTTATTCTAGGGACAGAAAACTCTAGGTAGGGACAGTGTCAGTTTCTTTCACTCTGCAAGTCCTTGTTTCCAGGGACCTGTAAGGACAGTGAGTTAATTTTCCTTGTGCTATATTGTGATTAAAAAAAACATTTATTCTAGGGACAGAAAACTCTAGGTAGGGACAGTGTCAGTTTCTTTCACTCTGCAAGTCCTTGTTTCCAGGGACCTGTAAGGACAGTGAGTTAATTTTCCTTGTGCTATATTATGATTAAAAAAAACATTTTTTCTAGGGACAGAAAACTCTAGGTAGGGACAGTGTCAGTTTCTTTCACTCTGCAAGTCCTTGTTTCCAGGGACCTGTAAGGACAGTGAGTTAATTTTCCTTGTGCTATATTGTGATTAAAAAAAACATTTTTTCTAGGGACAGAAAACTGTAGGTAGGGAGAGTGTTTTTTTTCTTTCACTCTGCAAGTCCTTGTTTCCAGGGACCTGTAAGGACAGTGAGTTAATTTTCCTTGTGCTATATTGTGATTAAAAAAAACATTTTTTCTAGGGACAGAAAACTGTAGGTAGGGAGAGTGTTTTTTTTCTTTCACTCTGCAAGTCCTTGTTTCCAGGGACCTGTAAGGACAGTGAGTTAATTGTCCTTGTGCTATATTGTGCTTAAAAAAAACATTTTTTCTAGGGACAGAAAACTGTAGGTAGGGAGAGTGTTTTTTTTTTTTCACTCTGCAAGTCCTTGTTTCCAGGGACCTGTAAGGACAGTGAGTTAATTGTCCTTGTGCTATATTGTGCTTAAAAAAAACATTTATTCTAGGGACAGAAAACTCTAGGTAGGGACAGTGTCAGTTTCTTTCACTCTGCAAGTCCTTGTTTCCAGGGACCTGGAGAGACATTGAGTGAATTGTCCTTGTGCTATATTGTGATTAAAAAAAACATTTATTCTAGGGACAGAAAACTCTAGGTAGGGACAGTGTCAGTTTCTTTCACTGTGAAAGTCCTTGTTTCAAGGGACAGAGAAGGACACCTGAAGGTAGCCCTTATTGCTTTTTTCCCATCTCCCTGCAGGCCATCTATTAGAATGTCTGGAAGGCAAACAAGGAGAGGCAGACAGTCAGGAGGCAATAAAAGAGGGCAAGCAGGCTCTGTGTCTGGGGGCAACAGTGCTGGTCGTGGACGCGGTGCATTGTCATCAGCACATGGCCATGGGACACGCTTGTCCTTGTTTTCGGCAGCTGGACATGTTGAGCCACATCATGCCGAAGACTTGGTAGAGTGGATGACCAAGCCCTCCTCCTCCTCCTCATCCTCTCTCACCCAGGCTCAGGGTACTGGAAAAGCAGCTGCCAAAGCGTCGTCTTCCCTGGTATCAATGTCAGACAAATCATCAGTCACTCCTTCCCTAGACCCACCATGTCCTCCTCCTGAGGAGTCCCCCGAACTGTTTCAGCACAGTGTTGGGTACATGCTCCAGGAGGATGCCCAGCGTTTCGAAGGGTCTGATGATGAAACCCAGCTAGAGGAAGGCAGTAGCGTGAGAGCAGACAGAGGGGATGCTCAAGAAGGACACCAATCTGGCAGTCATGTTCCAGCAGCTGCAGCATACTGCCAGATTGGCTCCAGTGATGAGGAGGGAGGGGATGATGAGGTCAATGACTCCACGTGGGTGCCTAATAGGAGAGAGGAGGAGGAGGAGGATGAGGAGGAGGCACATCTCCAACGAGGCAGGATGCCCTTTGGTGGCCAGCGTAAGGGCAGTACACCGACGGAATCACACCGCAGAGCTCCGCCTGTGCAGGGCGCTGCCTCTGCCCGTCATTCAAAAAGTTCTTTGGTGTGGGCCTTTTTTGAGGCTAGTGCATCAGATCGCACAGCTGCTGTTTGCAACATATGTCTCAAGCGTATATCGCGTGGCCAAAACATCAGCCGCTTGGGTACCACATGCCTGACCAGACATATGTTGACCTGCCATGCAGCTCGTTGGCAAGCCTACCTCAAAGACCCACACCAAAGAACAAAGCGGACCTCTCCTTGCACCGCATCAGCTGGGATCTCCAACCCCACTATAACTTCAGTCCTCTCTGAAACATGCACTGAGAGGAATGAAGGTGTAGAATTAGGTGTGTCACAGCCAAGTACTTGCGCCCACTCTGCTAGCAGTACACCGACGTCCGATTCTAGCAGGCAAATTTCCCTGCCCCAGCTGCTGGACCGTCGAAAGAAGTTCACTCCCAGCCATCCACATGCCCAGCGGTTGAATGCTAGCTTGGCTAAATTGCTAGCGCTTCAACTGCTGCCTTTTCAGTTGGTAGACTCGGCCCCCTTCCGTGAGTTTGTGCAATGTGCGGTTCCTCAGTGGCAGGTTCCCAAACGCCACTTTTTCTCACGGAAGGCTATTCCGGCTCTCTACCGGCATGTGGAAGGCAATGTCTTGGCCTCGCTGGACAGGGCGGTCAGCGGTAAGGTGCATATTACCGCTGACTCATGGTCCAGCAGGCATGGACAGGGACGTTACCTTTCTTTCACGGCCCATTGGGTCACTCTTTTGGCAGCTGGGAAGGATTCAGGACAAGGTGCAGTAGTGTTGGAGGTTGTCCCACCGACACGCCTCCAAAATGCTACTACTGGTTGTGACACACCTCTCTCCTCCACCCCCTCCTCTTCTTCTTCCTCCATGGCCTCTTCCTGTGGTTTGTCCTATGAACCAGCGGTGCTCCGTAGCCGTTCACGGGGCTACGCAAGTACGCAGGCAAAAAGATGCCATGCCGTGCTTGAGCTGGTGTGTTTGGGGGACAGAAGCCACACTGGGGCAGAGGTCCTGTCTGCTCTGCAGGGCCAGGCCGAGAGGTGGTTGACGCCACGCCAGCTTAAGCCAGGAATGGTGGTTTGCGACAATGGCACCAACCTCCTCTCCGCCCTCCGACAGGGACAACTGACCCATGTGCCCTGTGTGGCTCACGTCCTTAACCTGGTGGTGCAGCGCTTCTTGGGCAGGTACCCGGGCTTACAGGATGTCCTGAGGCAGGCCAGGAAAGTCTGTGTGCATTTCCGCAGATCTTATAATGCCAGTGCTCGCCTGGCTGAGCTGCAAAAGGAGTTGAACCTGCCCAAGAACCGCCTTATATGTGACATGCCCACCAGGTGGAACTCAACGTTGGCCATGCTGCAGCGGCTGCACACGCAGCAGAGGGCCATCAATGAGTACCTGTGCGACTACGGCACCAGGACAGGGTCAAGGGAGCTTGGTTTTTTTTCTCCACGCCAGTGGGGCATGATCAGGGATGCATGCACTGTCCTGGCACCATTTGAGGAGGCCACGAGGATGGTGAGCAGTGACAGTGCATGCATCAGTGACACTGTACCTCTTGTCCACCTGTTGGAGCACACGCTGCGTGGAATAATGGACAGGGCACTTGAGGCAGAACAGAGGCAGGAAGAGGAGGACTTCCTTGCCTCTCAAGGCCCCCTTTACCCAGACAGTGTTCCTTCTGTCCCACCCATCGCACAGGAAGAGGAGGAGGAGGAGGAGGAGGAGGAGGAGGATTGTGTCAGCATGGAGGTGGAGGCTGGCACTCAGCATCATCAGCAGCAGTCTTTTAGGGATGATTTACAGTCCCAAGAAACCAGTGGACTTGTACGTGGCTGGGAGGAGGTGGCTGCGGATCATGTCGTCCTTAGTGACCCAGAGGACTCCGGAGCGAATGCCTCAGCAAACCTACGCTGCATGGCCTCCCTGATCCTGCAAAGTCTGCGGAAGGATCCTCGTATTCTTCGGATCAAGGAGAGGGACCATTACTGGCTGGCCACTCTCCTTGATCCACGGTACAAGGGTAAGGTTGCGGACCTTATGTTACCGTCGCAGAGGGAGCAGAGGATGAGACAACTCCGGGAGGCCTTGCAGAAAGGTCTGTGCAACGCGTTCCCAGAGACTGGGAGGTTGCAAACTCCTGGTCCTGGACAACGAGTTGCTGAGGCTTCGGCCAGTCAAAGAAGGAGCGGTGGGGAAGGTGGCCGTCTGACCGATGCGTTCAGACAATTCTTTAGTCCGCAGCCCCAAAGTATGATCGGTTCCAGCAACCATCGCCAGCGTCTGATAAACATGGTGCAGGAATATCTAGGGGCAAGGTCAGACTTGGACACCTTCCCCACCGAAAATCCTCTGGCTTACTGGGTCTTGAGGATGGATCACTGGCCAGAGCTTGCACAGTATGCAATTGAGCTACTGGCCTGTCCTGCATCCAGCGTTCTTTCGGAACGCACATTCAGTGCTGCTGGAGGATTTGTCACGGATCACAGGGTGCGCCTGTCCACCGACTCGGTTGATCGACTGACTTTCATCAAGATGAACCAGTCTTGGATCACCACCAGCTACCACACACCTGATGCTGATATAACAGACTAATTGATTTTAAAATGTCACATCCCTTCAAGACTGATGCTGATGCTGAGTGCCTGTGCTGTTATGTTGACTGGCTATCCTCCTCCTCCGAGTCCTCAATGATACGATTGATGATGATAGCTTGGAAGATCATTTTTGTTTATGGGTGCCGCCACCAGTGCCTAACGCCCAATTTTTCAGCCCCTGTTTAACAGGGGCGTGTAATTACAATTTTTGAAGCAATACTTTGCAACAGGGCTCATTGCTGTGCTCCAAGTACAGTATCTGTGAGGAGTTGCAGTGTTGTGCCACCAGTGCCTAAGGCCCAATTTTTCAGCCCCTGTTTAACAGGGGCGTGTCATTACAATTTTTGAAGCAATACTTTGCAACAGGGCTCATTGCTGTGCTCCAAGTACAGTATCTGTGAAGGGTTGCAGTGTTGTGCCACCAGTGCCTAAGGCCCAATTTTTCAGCCCCTGTTCAACAGGGGCATGTAATTACAATTCTTGATCTAATAATTCACAGCAGGGCCCATTGCTGCACCCACCAAGAGTAACTGTCAGGGCTTACAGTGTTGTGGCACCAGCACCACCATCAAAGGCCCAATTTTTACTACCACTGTTCAACAATTATATGTAATTAAAATTCCTGATATAATAGTTGACAGCAGGGCGTTCCAGCACCAACCAAGAGTAACTGTGAGTGCTTACAGTGTTGTGCCAACACCAACAACTAAGGGGCCTATTTCTGCAGAGTATATACGGCAGGTCCCTACTTTCAAACATCCAACTTACAAACGACTCCTACTTGCAAACGCAAGAAGACAACAGGAAGTGAGAGGAAATCTACCACTAGGAAGGAAAATTCTCTCCTGTAAGAATAAATATGGGAGAAAGGTGTCTCCTCTGTACTGATGCTTTATCAGCAATCCTTGTTTCAAGAAAAACACCACATTTCAAAAACAGTTGTCATTAGGACGGAAAGTGAGGTGAAATGTTCTGAACAGGGGCACAGACAGCAAAACAAATGTTACAGGGGTGATAACCCTTACCTATGTTTTCCAAAAAGTTTAAAAATAGATTTTTGGTCTGGAGCTACACTTCAACAATGTACCTGTTCAAAATTACAAACAGATTCTACATAAGAACAAACCTACAGTCCCTGTCTTGTATGCACCGCCTGTATACGGCTGTTCAGAGTATATAGGGCCTTTTTTATTTTATGTGCGGGGTTCCCCTTAATATCCATACAAGACCCAAAGGGGCTGGTAATGGGCTGGGGTAGGGGGGGGGTCATGGGGTAGCTATGCCATTTTTCTTAAAGATTTTCATCCATATTACCGGGACCAGACATTACATTAAAGCCGCAAGCAGTTTTAAATGGCTTTTTTTTCCTTTAGAAGTGTCATTTTGTGCAGGGACAGTTCTAAACACGGGAAACACGTGGCACTTCACAGGCATACTTTAGACACCCCCCAGGTACGATATTTAAAGGAATATTTGACTTTTTTTTTTCACTTTATGCATCATTAAAATGACTGCTCCCGGAAAACGACCGTTTTTAAAACTTATTTTTGCATTGATACATGTCCCCTGGTGCAGAACCCGGGTTCCCAAACCCTTTTTAGGACAATAACATGCATAATAGTTTTTATAATTAGCACTTTAGAATTCGAACGTTCGCATCCATTGTATTTAATAGGGTTCTAATGTTCGTTCGAACTTTCGGTCCGTTCGCGGGTTCTGGTGCGAACCGAACCCGGGGGTGTTCGGCTCATCACTAACTATCACTATAGGACTCCTCTTGTGCGCACCCCGTGGACCTCCTGCTTTCCTCTTATTTTCCTCCCTCTTCAGCTTCTACTCCCCTTCTTGTTCCGTTCCATTTTTTTTTTTTATTATTTCATTTCTCTCCCTCTTTCTCCATTTCTCTTTTGCTTTTTTTTCCCCCTCTTTCATATAGTCACTTATTTTGCTGATAACCCTTTCTAACCTCTCTAAAGGATACTAACCTTCAGGTTTTCTTGTTGTGCCTTATATGTTCACTCAACAGGTTTATAGACAGCCGGGCATGGCTCGGGTTTTGGACCATTTGGTCTTATGGTTTATTTTAATTTCTTCCTTTATTTGTGTATAGCATAGGATCGCGGCTCATGCTTCCTTAATGTTGATAAGGGCCTCCAAGCCCGGATCTGCTTTGTATTTTGTATGCTATAACACGCTATTGTAAACCTGCTCTGTCGGTTTGTATGACAATAAACCTTTTTGTAAAAGAAAGTCATAGAGAGTATTGTTGATACTCATTAGAAATCTGATGCAACAAATGGTACACCTGTATGGTACAAGTGTCACTGTATATGAATCTGTTGCAGAATTGTCTCAATCCAACATTTTTGTCTGTGACACAATATTTACACATGCAATGAAATTTACTCCAACGTGGAAATTGGTCCTATTTACCCTCAACTTTCCTTATCACTAATGTGGTGGTATTTCTTTATGAATTTGTACCATCAATAGTGACTGCCAGTAAAAGTGTTGCAAATAAGAACTTCATGAATTTGTTCTAGGGGTCACACGGGTTTCATGAATTGGGCACAGGGCTTGCAAGTACATCCACACCACCAGAAATATGTTGCAGATACCTTATTGAATCACCCCCATTATCTTTACTTTCCATACTGCTTTATTCAATAAAACTAGTGTTTTTTGTAGTACTGTACTAGGGGACAAGTAACTTATAAATTTCTTAACAACTATCAGTGCTCTGCTCTAGGTCCCTACCCCCCCCCCCCCATACCAGAGGTGCATGCAGGCATCTATATAGAGCCCCTCTAAGCCCCCATACCTTGTGTCTTATTTTGAAACAGGCTGTACACCATTCTCATGAAGCACTACACAACCTTTTTTTAATAAATGGCCATTCATTCATTTTTCTTCTTTATAAAGCTCATAAGGTTGAGGAAAGCCACATTATGAGTGGCCTTCCATAACCAAACAGTTGCTGAGGGCTTGATAAGTGCAGTGTGCAGCCAGTGTCATTAGAAGATGCCTATCCCAAAAAGGTAATGCTATAAATGTCAAATATCATTTTTTGGAATTTATTCCACATGGCAAACTCAACAAAGTGCAAAAAAAACATAGTAACTGACTAGAAATCTTCTTCGTTGCTCTTAAAACGCAATCTCCTTTTGATGTAGGTTACTACATACAGTATAATTACATTATTTCCCTTTGTTTTGCCATGCTAAATAAGACCTAATAAGTTGTGTAGCATCAAAGCATTGAATAATTTTGTATCTATAAAGCACTTGCATAGTACAGACTGATTATTTTGCCCTCTAAGGCTTTACATTGATCCAATATACATAGATGAGTGGTAGTAGTGTAATTAGTATTTTTTTTTACTATAAAAACCTTATTAAATAGGAATCCGTGGCAGAAACTGCTAGGGGAAAGGTGGAGGGTATAATCGCGATCTCATACAGTCCTCATGTTTTCTCCATGAGCCTTAATTGACTAAGGAAAGCATTTATAAATACTTGCAGAGAGAAGTAATGAAAAGTTGACATTGTCCATACTTTAGAGTGCCAATTGACATGAGAGGGTGATAAGCCTTGAAACCTTCTTTTGACACCTGTAAGAGCAGAACCTTTCTGTGTATCCCAATGGAAAGAGGAGGAGGAGAATAGTACAGGCTGATACTGAAAGTGATGTCTATTAAGAGCCGGTTCACACAGGGGCATCTTTGGATCCGACTCCAAATCGCCCCAGGTCGCCCCAAGTCACCTCAGGTCGCGCTGGCTGAAGAAATCAATGTAAGTTAATGGAGCCGTCCTTATGCACACTACTGCAGTCGCTCCGACTTCAAAAAAGGTCCCTGTACTACTTCAATCCGACTCCTAGGCGACCTGTAACCATTCATTTCAATGGGAGTCGCCTCTCGCTGTCTTAATAGGAGCAACTCTCCAGGAAGAAAACATACATTTCTCAGGCAAACCTCTCCCTCCCCCCTCCCTCCCACAGAGCTGATTCTTGTTTGATTGGCCACTGGAATGTCTCCTGTCCTGCAGGCAACTTGGAGTTGCCTTGTAAGTAGCTCCAGGTCGAGCTGTGATTCATTCTCAAGTTGTGTCTGAGTTGCCTCATAAAATCGTGCTGGAAGTCGTGTTGCCCCAGTGTGAACCGGCTCTAAGGGGTAAACAAAGATGAACAGAATAGGTTTTCTAAATTATCAGATCGATCTTCCTCCTGATGTGACATGAGATTGGTCACCACGTTGTCCAAAAAGAACAAAATTGTGTGGTTGTCATCTAAGGGATGTTTCAGATTGTTTCAAATTGTTTGGAAAAGTAAACATCTGACTTATATTATAGACTTATTTTACAATGCCAGCATTCCCATGTGGAAACTGAGGACAGACTATGTTCATGCCTATGAAGCAATTGCATAGTACAAAAGGCCATGGTGGATGGATACTAGTCAAATATCCATTCTCTGTCTCACTATTGCTGAATCTATCTATCTATCTATCTATCTATCTATCTATCTATCTATCTATCTATCTATCTATCTCTGTATGGGCACTCTTGCTGCCAAGGAACTTCACTCATGTTTGCTAGGCTTAGCTTATGATCACTCCCATACACATGCCTCTCAACTGTCTGCGATCCCATAGGACTGTCCCAGTATTTGAAAATTACCCCATAGTCCTCACTTTAGAAGTGAATGAGTGGTCTGACCAAGCTGTCCACCACAGAAAGGAATAAGTAATCACCAGGCCAAGCTGTCCACCACAAAAGTGAATGGCTGAAGGTTTTTTGCATTTGCAGGGCTGGCCACCAATGATGAGGCATTTTTCCTCCGCTTGACCATCGGTCTTTTTACTTACCACTGACGCCAGAACATTTTCTTCTTGCCACTGAAGTCAGGACATTTTCAATTAGGCATATTTAACTATGCCTCTTAAAACAATTCCACATATTCATTGTAATGTAGCCATGACCACTTTTCGCTGGACTAGCCTCACCATTTATACACACATTTCTGATGGTGTGGATGTAGTTGGAAATCTTGTGAAAAATTATTGAATCCTGTTAATTATTAGTGGGAATGCTCTCCAAGCATTCCCAGTATTGTTATTAGTTTTTTTATTTATTAGTGGGAATGCTCTCCAAGCATTCCCAGTATTGTTATTCGTTTTTTTATTAGTGGGAATGCTCTCCAAGCATTCCCAGTATTGTTATTCATTTTTAGTGGGAATGCTCTCCAAGCATTCCCAGTATTGTTATTGTTTTTTTTATTTATTCTTATTCTGATTATTCTTATTTTTATTCCGTACGTTTTTTGGCTCTGCGTTACTTCTGCATACTTTCAGCTATTAAAACCATTCAACTTTTAAAATGTTCAGCTCTTTCAGCTAATGATGGGACGACTTCAATTTTTTTTGTACTATTTATACTTTTTAAATTATTAAGCTTTTTAACACTTTTTTTAACATTGAAGTCAATGAGAGCATGCTTCAAATCCTTAAAATCTTCATCCGCTCCCAAAAGTTTCAGCTCCTTCATACTTTCACCTACAGACGCCAAACAAACTTTAAAATGTTCACAAAATATTCAGCTATCCAGCTATATCTTTTCAGTTTGATATTTTTAATTTTTTTGTGAAAAAGCTGTTTAAGTTTAGTCATCATTTCAGGACATTTTTGCGATTAAACAGAGTGTCTATGGGGCTGGTTAGAGTGGGGATGATGTCATCGCTACAGCAGGGAGCCTTAAAAAAATTATCATAGTTCCTTCTCTATAAATTGCTCTCACGCCCACAAGATCTACTTGTCATACACAATTTATACATCAAAACGTAGGTATTTGTGTCTAATTTCAGGCAGTGTGCTCAGTTTTGTGATACACCTTTTACTTTTGGCTGGTTGAGCTTCCAAATGACAAGAGTTCTACATTTTCTTCCATTGACTGTCCTGTATAAAATTCTTCACATTTCCCAGCGAAATGCACAGCAAACTTCTTTTTTAAATCGCTGACATGCCCACATTTTTAAGTTTATCAACATAAATTTTATACCGATACGTTCACAGGTGTGGGATTTAATGATCAAAGAGAGGCTTTATAAGTACTGAAGGAACACTGCTTGTATGTCCTAAAGATAGTGTAGTGATTATGGTGAATAACTTTGGTGTGGGCTTAGCAATTCAGCTATTCAGCATCCCCACGCATTTTCTGCAGGAAATGCATTTTCTAGTTATTCTTATTTTTTTAATTTTATTCCGTACGTTTGGCTCTGTGTAACTTCTGCATACTTTCAGCTATTAAAACCATTCAACTTTTAAAATGTTCAGCTCTTTCAGCTAATGATGGGACTTCTTCATTTTTTTTGTACTATTTATACTTTTTAAAATATTAGGCTTTTTAACACTTTTTTTTAACATTAAAGTCAATGAGAGCATGCTTCAAATCCTTAAAATCTTCTTCCGCTACCAAAAATTTCAGCTCCTTCATACTTTCACCTATAGACGCCAAACAAACTTTAAAATGTTCACAAAATATTCAGCTATCCGGCTCTATCTTTTCAGTTTGATATCTTTTACAGTTTTTGTGAAAAAGCTGTTTAAGTTTAGTGATCATTTCAGGAAATTTTATCGATTAAACAGAGTGTGTATTGGGCTGCTTAGAAAAACAAACAAGGCACCTCTAAGTGCAGAAGTATAAACTTTTAATATCCCCTAAAAGGGTTAAAAACACTTACAAGATAGTGGATGAAACAGGCATGTAGCAGGTAAGTGTCTAGTGACGAAATCTCTTTACTCAGTCGGGGTCTTAATTTTGCACCTTCTGCTCAACCAAACCCCTTTCTTTTATTTACTGATTTAAATAAGTTTATACGTCGTCTTACTTTAAAACGATTTTTTTATATAAAGTCTACCCACCACATGCCTAATCAATCTGAGGTTTACCCTATTCCAGCCAGTCCCCTGTGTAATGATAATATGACTCATGTTGATCATGTCTGTTTAGCTCTCTTAGAAGACCTTTATTGTCCTAATACTGAACCCGACTATGAGCATTCTGCCAGGGCCTCTTTGTTTGATAGTTCAGTGAATGACCAAATACAGTATACCCAGTATCTTATGACCTCGCCACCAATTCAGAATACCAAATTCAGACCTGTCTCCGTCTTTTGTCCTACGAAGTCTAAAGGTTCCTGTATTGATGCCTTTTACCGTATAGTACACGCAGAGATTCAAGAGATGTGTATCTCAGGTAAAAATAAGACTGCCCATAATCTTACTCAGTCTGAAAAGAAGGCTCTTGAGGCCCTTACCAATAATTTTAATTTAAAAATTAAATCTGCTGACAAGGGAGGGGGTATAGTCGTCCAGAATAGATTAGATTATGTCACAGAGGCAAATAGACTCTTGTCAGACAGTAACACATACATGAAATTGCAGACGTTGCCTCGTTTTACTTTAGAAGCTGCTTCTCTTGTCAAGGATGCACTCCGTGATGCTGTTATTACTAAATATGAAGCTTCTTTTTTAGTTGGGACCGTTCATTTTACCCCATATTTTTATCACCTACCTAAGGTGCATAAAAATCAAACTAATCCCCCCCGGACGACCTATAGTGGCAGCAATGGGAAGTATTACCAGTGGCTTTTCACAATATGTTGATCAGTTCCTCCAGCCACTTGCTCAATCAATGCAGTCTTACATTAGAGATGGTACCCACTTGTTACACCTCCTCTCTCCTTATTCTTGTAAGTGGGCTACCTGTGGGTTTCACTTGATGTCCAGTCTCTGTACACCTCCATACCAGACGATGTGGGATTGCGTGCTGTCCAATCCTTTTTATGTCAGGATCCTTTATTGAATTCCAGGCAAGCATCCTTTATTATAGAGGCAACTGCTTTTTGCCTCACTCATAATTACTTTTAATTTGAAAAAGACTTCTTTCTGCAGGTAAGTGGGACTGCGATGGGAGCTAATTTTGCGCCATCATATGCAAATATTACTATGGGATACTGGGAATCTTCTGACATTTGGCATACAACCCCTTTTCATCTCACATCGTGTTTTATGGAAGATATATAGATGACGTGATCATTATCTGGGATGGCAGTGTATCCTCAGTCTCTGATTTTGTTGCTCACTGTAACAACAATAATAAGGGTCTTAATTTCACTTCAGTCATAGACGAACATCAGTTGGCCTTTCTTGATCTGGAGCTCTTCTTTATTGGGAAAGACATCCATGCAAAGAATTTTACTAAGCCTACGGCGGGTAATTCATTTCTTAATTATAAAAGTTGCCATCACCCTCAGTGGCTTAACAATATACCTAAAAGCCAGTATTGCAGATTGAAAAAGAACTGTACTAGGGATACTGATTATGAGACTCAAAGTAAGATCTTGGAGGGAAAATTTCTTGATAAAGAATTCCCAGCCGATATTGTCAAAACAGCCTATTCCTTTTATAAAGATATGTCAATTCCATCACGTCCTAAGATTCAAGCCGACACTAACACTAACAATAAAAATGATATACGGTTTGTCACTCAATTTCACTCCCGCCACAGACAGATGGAGGGCATCGTGCGGAAACATTGGCCCTTATTGTTGCAGGATGAACACCTTGTCCCTGCTTTACCAAAAAAGCCCAAATTTGCCTATAGAAAGGCCCCTAACATAAAAGGTAAAGTGGCACCAAGTAAGTTAAAAGAAAAACCCTTACCGCCAGGGTATTCTATCCCTACATTTTTACCTATTTCAGGCATGTATCAGTGCCGAAAACCCCTTTGTAAGACCTGTAGGTTTGTCAAGCATGGCCAGAAGGACTTCTGTGTAAAAGGAAAAACATACCCCATCAAAGGTTTCCATACTTGTTCCTCTGACCATGTAGTCTATTGCTTGACATGTGGTTTGTTCTATGTAGGGCGAACCATTAGACCACTGCGCAAACGGTTTAGTGAACACCGCCGTTTTATTACCGATGATCTAGACAATCATAGTGTCCCTAGGCACTACCTTGAACATCACCATAAATCTACTGAAGGTCTTTCGGTTTGGGTGATTGAGGCGATGCCCAGAGACCTACCATCAGCTGAGCGCTTTCGCAAGCTTTTTCATAGGGAAATGTTTTGGATTTTTTCTTTAAGTGTTTTGGTCCCGGAGGTTTAAATGAGGATTTTGAAATTAGTGCCATTGTATAAAGCAATCCTCTATATTGTTCATCCTCTTCTATGTCTGGTGTACTATGCGTTTTTCTATGCGTTTTTTATGCGTTTTTTATGTATGCATGCATATGTGTATGCATATCCTTATTCCCTTAGATAATAATTCCCCTATTTTCAACTCCCTCCATGTCTGATGCACTATGCGTTTTTCATGCGTTTCTATGTATGTATGCATGCATATGTGTATGCATATCCTTATTCCCCCTGATAATAATTCCCCTGTTGTTGATTTTTTTCTTTAAGTGTCTTGGCCCTTGGAAGATTTTGAAATTTGTGCCAGTGTATAAAGCAATCCTCTATAATGTTCATCCTCCTCTATGTCTGGTGTACTATGCACTTTTCATGCGTTTTTTATATATGCACACATATGTGTATACATATTCTTATTTCCCTGATAATAATTCACCCGTTTTTAACTCCCTTTATGTCTGGTGTATTATGCGTTTTTCATGCGTTTTTGATGTATGCATACATATGTGTATGCATATCCTTATTCTCCCTGATAATAATTCCCCTGTTTTAACTGTAATTTATATAGATTTTAATATCGTCAAAAATAGATTATGTTGTATGTTTAAATATTTGACATACATAATTTTTTTTTTCCCCCAACAAAAAATGAGTATGCAAACTGAGCAATAAGTAGTATGCAGATTCTGTCCTATTATGCTGTCCAGCTATGGTCCTCCTCCTATTGTTGTTTTTATTTTTATTCTTATTATTTTTATTCTTATTTTTATTTTTATTTGTGAGTGTAAACAGTGTATAGTCATTTGGCAGCGTTCTGCTGCTAAAACACTGTGTTGCTTATTATTTGATTGACGTCCATAAGTCCCGCCCCCATTACAACACATAGACTATAAGAAGTCTAGCCCTTATGGAACCATCGTCACTGGCTGAAGAAGGAACCAATGAGCTGTTCCGAAACGTGTCCCGTCTCTATGACACACTTCCTGTCCACTTCCTGTTTGTGTTCCATGCTGGTTTCTGTCTCGCTTCCTCTGACATCATCCCCAGGCTCCAGCGTTACTGTGTCCTCTGAACATTCACAGCACAATCAGCTGTTATCTCGTGGACTTCCTGGAAGCTTTACCATCACAGACTGGGACTGCCCTGCCACTGGAACATCTCCTGGACGCACTTACCTGCTACATGCCTGTTTCATCCACTATCTTGTAAGTGTTTTTAACCCTTTTAGGGGATATTAAAAGTTTTATACTTCCGCACTTAGAGGCGCCTTGTTTGTTTTTCTGTTTCCATTAGAGATTGCTTGTCTCCCTGAGTGCTGCCTAAAGTGTGTGAAGATTTGCTACCCTCTCCAACACAGACCTTATCTGTCAGGATTCAAATGCTTGGAGCACCCTGGATATACACATTTTTATTGGGCTGCTTAGAGTGGATGATGTCATAGCTAGAGCACAGAGCCTTTAAAAAATTATCTTAGTTCCTTTTCTATAAATTGCTCTCACGCCCACAAGATCTGCTTGTCATAAACAATTTATACATCAAAACAAAGGTATTTTTGTCTAGTTTCACGCAATGTGCTCAGTTTTGTGATACGCCTTTTACTTTTGGCTGGTTGAGCTTCCAAATGACAAGAGTTCTACACTTTCTACCATTGACTGTCCTGTATAAAATTCTTCACGTTTCCCAGCGAAACGCACAGCGAACTTCTTTTTTTTAATCGCTGACATGCCCACATTTTTAAATTTATCAACATAAACTCTAACGGTGAAGTCGCTGTTTCGATAGCATGTACTGTTGTGGATTTATTAAGGCTTGTTTGAAGGGTTCTCTCACACTGTCTCTCACTCATTAGGTGTGGGGATTAATGATCAAAGAGCTTTTTATGGATTAAACAGAGTGTGTATTGGGCTTATTCTTTGCAAACTTTTAAAGCCAACAATTCAGTTTAGTGTCAGCTTTTCAAAAAACCTTTAAATATTCCACATCTTTCATACATTAGTGGTGGTGTTAAACTTTTTTAATGAAATTCATGTTTATTTTAAAACCATTCCTACTTTTCCAACTATTCTCACTTCTTCAACTTTTTCTTACGGATTTAAGCTATTCATCCAGTTAGCTTTAGCAATTCAGCTATTCAGCATTCCCACACATTTTTTGCAGGAAATGCATTTTCTAGTTTTAATTGTTAGTACCGACACGTGTTACAAATTCACTTAGTTCTTATTTTCATCACTTTTACATGTTAAGTTTTTAGTGGATTGAAACACAGCAGTATTATATATTATATGTAAAGTTATTATTTTCTTCAAGATCATAGCAAAGACTCTGAAGTCAGGTTCCAGGTTTCTAACAGCTTAAGGCTAGATACACATGGGCAGTTTGGTTCCTCAGCTTCAAATCCTGGTGTTTTGGGGAGCCCAGAAAGCACATGTGCAGCATCCAGTACTGCTGCCAGCGGATTGTTAAAATCTATGACACATTGAAATATGAATGCTATACTGAACAGTACTCCTGTTTAGAGACGTATTTGTTCAGGGATGTATGCCCCAAATGCAGAATTACTGTGTTTGGGGCATATGTCTCTGAACGCATACAGCCTTATCTGTGAGTACCACTTGGTACATCGTCCAGGCGCATCCAGCTACCTTGTAATTTAGCCTGTCAGATCTTGACAAGCTGCTGGCAGCAGAGCTGGACCGTGTACCTGTGCCTGTGCCTTTTTTAATACTGGCTGGCCAAACCACTCGTGTGCATGAAGCTCACTTTGCTGGTTGTATACATTAGAGGGCTGGTAACCTGCTAAGATTCCAGTGCAGAGATCAGATTTCCATGTCTGTAAAATAATAAATTGGCAGATGATGGACTTTATAGGCATAACACAGATATAAAAAAATATATACATTTATTTAAAGAGGAACATACAGGATAAATCAGAACATTTATAACATATTGGCCGTTCATAGAAAGACCTAAGAACACAAAAATAATAACACAGCACCTACAAACCAGATAAGATACAATATACTGGAGAAAAGGACACCAAGGTCGCTTCCTACTAGTAGGTATATTAAAGTATAAATTGCGGAGGGCGGTGTATCATGTACAGCTCAGCTCGACATGTTGCGTGTATTGGAAGGACGCTTCTTCAGGAGCTTATGGTGTGTTATTCTAGAAAGTAAAAGATGAGAAAACAGGCGGAGAACGTGGGCAGCAGCACAGCCAGAATCACAAAGATTTGTCCTCAGATGGCTTTGAGAAAACAATCTATAAATACAAGCTCCCAAAGAGTCCTTAGATGGAATGGTCACAGGAACCTCTCAAAAAAGAGACAGCCTAGTGCTGGACAATTGTAGTAGAGTTTATAGAATAGTTAGGGGGGGTTCCCGCTAATTACAAGTTTTTGTTTGTCCAGAAAAAAGCGCTCCAGGAGAGGTATCATTAAGATTAGAATTCCCCCAAGGTTCTCCGCTTGTAGTGACAGTCTCGGTGTAGAGGAGATGGCTGTGAAATTTATCGGGACGTGGCATTGTATACCTTGCTCTCATATCCACAGTTCCACTCTGTGATGATATGATTTTTTAATTACAGATTTCTATGTCTGTTGTAAAGTTTGAAAATGAATTTCTTCACAATGCTTATACATACAGAGGTGAATGATGGCTTATTTTAAGGTAGTTTTTACTGCTAGTTCAGAATATGTATATACTTTAGAGTGCACAATCTAGAACAGGCTTACTTTAAGGCCTCATAATCACTGCAGCTCAAAGAAGCTGCTCCTACAGGCATTTGAGCTGTTTTGAGCTTTTACTTTCCTCTGTCTAACTCCCTCCATGTTAGCCATAAGTAGCTATATGGCAATGTATCAGTCTCTGATGAAATTTCTTCCAGATGTTTTGATCACTGTTTTGTTCTGTTTCAGTTTTTTACCTTTGAGCAATACAAAAAGCTGCTATTACCACTCTCCCTGCCTCCTGCCTGGGTAAGTCAGACTCATGCCATGCACAAACATGGCACGAGTATTACCTCACACTGTGGTGCAATAACAGATTTACCCTTTTTACATCAATTTTACTTATAGTACATACCCAACAAAAGAACTATGCAGAATTAAAATGGTAAAACATGCATGTGTTTTGATGAATGGTCTACTCTCATAAAATACCCACTAATGTTCAGCAATACATAACTGTATTATTAGAACAATACATTTCTTCTTTCCTGTCCTTTAACATTACATCAGGTCGCCGGTGCTATCCCTCAGTCATATTTGGACCTGTAGGATTGCAGTCTGTTTTTATTCTATACAGTGCAATCAGGGGTGGACGGTCTGAATTGAAATATGTGTGACCAAATCCTTTGAAACCAGTCAGGCTACAATGTGTAAACTGTTTTTTTTTGTATCAAGAACCAGCTAGCTTTATGTTCTAGATCAATTAAACCTTCAGTTTAAAGGCTTTCTCTATTTATATCTGTCCCTCATGAGATGCCAGGGATGACCCAACCCTCAAGCCCCACCTAAAACTAAAGGGGAACAGACCCTATAAATCTGTTTTTAAAAAAAGTCTGGGGGCTTTGTTTATTTACTACCTTATGCAAATGGTTGCCTGACTGTTATTGTGACTCACTGGCTTCATTTTTTTTCTGTACCACTGTCCTGGAACAAGTGTGCAGACCATTAAAGTGTGAGAAAAGTCAAAGATTTTTATTTGCAGACTTGTGCTGGTCCATCGAAGCCAGAGAGTCAGCATGACAGGTAGGCAGTGAGAATTTTAAATAAGGGGTCTAATGGCAGCCTCTATTGGTCCCTCATGACAGATGGTCTTTAACAAGCCTACTGTAACCTTTACTGACTAATTTGTTCTATCAAATACAAGTCTGATGGTGCATTGTTTGATACATTTAGATGCCCATGTTGAAAATATTAATTATTTTTATTGTGTTTATATCCAATGTATTTATCTTTTCATACACTGTAGGTGTTTGCTATAGCTGGCCTTGGATCGGGATTAACTGAAGCCATAGTTGTGAATCCTTTTGAGGTTGTAAAGGTCAGCCTTCAAGCTAACCGTGATGCATATGCCCAGGTAAATATATAATAGCATAGAGGTATGATATTTTGCCATACCATGTCATGCATGGTGTCCAGCAGATCAAAAATATGTAGTAACTTTTTTGATAGAAAGATTACGACTACAAAAATATTTATATTGTATCAATACCACCACCTCAATCTACACCTCCTGCCTGGGTCAGTTGATTGCCTCCCATGGCTTTCAATATCATCTCTACGCTGATGACACCCACATCTATCTCTCCACCCCCCAGCTCTCTCCATCTGTCTCCTTACGCATTACCAACTTACTAACAGTTATATCAGCCTGGATGTCACATCACTTCCTCAAACTCAATATCCAAAACCGAGCTCATGATATTTCCCCCCCCCACGTGCCCTTTCCCTTTCTCTGTAAAAATCAATGACTCAACTATCAACCCACCCCCCAGGCCAAGGTCCTAGGTGTAATCCTGCACTATCCTTTCGTCCCCACATCCAATCGCTTTCCAAAGCTTTTTGCCTCAACCACCGCATCATCTCCGATATGCCCCTTCCTAACCAATGTCACTACAAAGCTTCCCTGGTCATCTCTCACCTCGACTACTGCAACTCCCTCCTCATTGGCTTACCTCTAAATATGCTATCCCCACTTCAGTCCATCATGAACGCTGCTGCCAGACTCATCCACCTTACAAACCGCTCGGCGTCTGCTACACTCCTCTGCCAATCCCTCTATTGGCTGCCACTCAACCATCAAATTAAATTTAAGATACCAACAATAACTTACAAAGCCATCCACAACCTTGCCCCCAGCTACATCACTAACTTGGTCTCAAAATACCAACCAAATAGTTTTATTCACTCCTTCCAAGACCTCCTGCTCTCTAGCACCCTTGTCACCTCATCCCATGCTTGCCTCCAGGACTTTTCCAGAGCCTCTCCCATCCTCTGGAATGCTCTACCCCAATCTGTCTGTCTTTCTCCTACTTTGTCCACTTTCAGACGATCCCTGAAAACTCATCTCTTCAGAGAAGCCTATCTGGGCCCCACCTAACAACTGTACATTTATTTTTCTCCATCAGCACATCCCCAACAGTTATTAACGCTTGTATCTCTTGACCCTCCCTTATAGAGTGTAAGCTCTAACAAGCAGGACCCTCTGATTCCTACTGTATTAAAATGTATTGTATTTGTACTGTCTACCCTCAAGTTGTAAAGTACTGTATAAACTGTTGGCGCTATATAAATCATGTATAATAATAATAATGATGCATAATAATAATAATGATGCATATGCCCAGGTAAATATATAATAGCATAGAGGTGTGATATTTTGCCACACCATGTCATGCACGGTGTCCAGCAGATCATAAAAATGTAGTAACTTTTTTGATAGATAGATTACTAAAGATTACTACTGCAAAAATAATTATATTGTATCCTGTCATTGCCTATTATCAACCAATCAACCAATAATCTTCTCTACTTTTTATTGATTGTTTTAAACTTTATTTGGGTAATGAATACAAAGTTCAAAGGTACATTGCCTATTTGAGCATTATAAGAGTGAGCAGTAGGGACATTTTCAAGACTTATGCCCTGTACACATGTAGCGATACCCTCAGCTAAGAGAGCCGCTGGTATTATTTTAGGGCCTGTAACACACCGCTGTCAACCCCCAGCAATTTGCTCTACCCTCCCTTGGCACAGCTAGTAGGGGATGATAGGATTGTGAGGCCTGCACTTTTAGGCAACACAATCCAGCAACAAAAGCACACACAGTGATATTGCGAACACTGACCGTTTCTTCTGCACAGTAATAACACCAACAACTAGTCTGCTTAATCCGGGTACTTTTACTGAAGGAAATGATTAAACAAATTTAAACAGTACACTTTAGTATATGCAGAGCCCTGCACTAGAAGGTGTTCAGCAATAGACAGATATACAGTCCTATACAAAGATAACTAACAGACCCCCTTGCAGCTCTCCTCCCTCGTGGGCAAGATGGCGCCCAGCAATGTCTACACTGATAAGTCAGGCCTGACTGTAACTATGTGTGAGTTCCGTAGAGAAGAATCTTCGCTAGCAAATGGTGGTGCACTTTTGAAGACAAAATTTTAATCCACAGGAATAAAGGTTGACAACTTGGTGAACAAGGATAAAGTCACTAATGCTACTCAATGCACTGTCCCTCCGGTGTGCTTATGCAAACTCTAACGGGTGAGTCCCGAACAACAAAACACTGGGCCTAGAGATCCTGTACTAATCTCTGAGCAGGTGCTCTCTCACC
This sequence comes from Rana muscosa, assembly GCA_029206835.1. NCBI lineage: Eukaryota > Metazoa > Chordata > Amphibia > Anura > Ranidae > Rana > Rana muscosa. The sequence continues at coordinate 142,923,228 of CM055126.1, read as the reverse complement.
CAACCGGACCAGTCCACGTCCGTATCTTCCGTTGCTGTGTCTCGGTACACAGGTTCCACGACACCCGGGTCTTCGGTCCTCCTGGAAGTGGTAGATGGGTAGTAGGATGCGACGTCCCTCAGGCTTCTTGGTGGAAACGGAAGGCTCTTTGGAAACACAGGGCCTAGGCTTCAGGCCCTGTCCGGAACAACAGACTCAGCATAGAGTTCCACTTGCTGGGCGGGCGATGTCCAAAGAGAGCGTACTTCGATCTGCCCCTCGGTTAAATAGCCCACCCCAGCAGTCCTTGCGCGGGGCAATGCACCTTGGGTATGGTAGTCTCTGGGTTCCTCAAACAACACCCTGCTACACACACAATAGGATTTTCTGTCAAAAAAAGTTGGATGTGAGCTTTTGGTCGGATATTCCGACCGTGTGTATGCTCCAGCCAACATTTTCTGTCAGAATTTCCGCCAGCAAAAGATTGAGAGCAGGTTATCTATTTTTCCGACGGAAAAAGTTCTTGTCAGAAATTCCGATTGTCTGTATGCAATTCCGACGCGCAAAAAAACATGCATGCTTAGAATCAAGCAGAAGAGCCGAACTGACTATTGAACTTCATTGATCTCGGCTCATCATACGTGTTGTACGTCACCGCGTTCTTGACGTTCGGAATTTCAGACAAGATTTGTGTGACCGTGTGTATGCAACAGAAGTTTGAGCCAACATTCCGTAGAAAAAAACACAGTGTTATTGTCGGAATTTCCAATCGTGTGTACAGGGCATAAAGGGGTTGATTTACTAAGGGCAAATCCACTTTGCACTGCAAGTGCACTTGGAAGTACAGTCGCTGTAGATCTGAGGGGAAGATCTGAAATGAGGGGAAACTCTGCTGATTTCTATCATCTAATCATGTACAAACAAAAATGCTGTATTATATTTTCCTTGCATGCCCCCTCTAGATCTAAAGCGACTGCACTTCCAAGTGCACTTGCAGTGCACTTGCAGTGCAAAGTGGATTTGCCTTTAGTAAATAAACCCCTCAGTGTCTTAACTAAATACAGCTGGGTCAGCTGATCAATGCTACTGACAGTGATCATTAGCACTGTCAGAAGTTTGTTTGCACTGAACGGAGCTGACATCAACCTCAGCCCCGCTAGAATTTTATATTTGTTTTTCAAAACTTCCTTTTGGATGTAATAGCTCATTAGTAATACTGCAGTGCTCTTCTATCTCACTGCAAGTATATCGGTCAGGTACGACCTTGTATGAAGTTTATCGCCTTTCCTGATATACAAATAACATCTTGAGAGACCTTTAAGAAGCTTTATATGAAATGTAATAATCATAATACAGCACAGCAAGCAGCTAAAAATGTGTCACATCAAAGTTCTTTGTAACAATAATACAAAATAAGTTATTATATATAAACTATATATTTTTTTGAATAGAATACATTTTATATTTACTTAGGTTGCCATAAAGAAACTATATTTTGGTGGGAGAAAATAATAAAATTGGATTTGCTGGCAGTTGGTCTACTAGTCTTCATCATACCACCTACTTGCATAGCATTACAGCCTATCAGATTTAAGCTGTCATTTTTACAAGTCTGATTCATTAAAGATTTCTCTTATGAGAAAGTAAAAAAAAAAACAATGCCTTTGTGCAAATGGTGGTGGCATCCATGGACTGTCAGTAGTGAAGTTTTAAGAAGCTATTATTGTAAGGACATCGCAGTCTGGAGCAGTGGCAGTGCGTCCATAGTGGGCACAGGAGCGCCGCCCCCCCTTGCTCCTGCGCCCGTCACTCACAACAATACATAGGTTCATGCATTGCATGATCCTATGTATTGTCGCCGCCGCTGCCGCCCACTATTCAGATGGCCGGCCCCCTGTTGAGCGCCGTCCATCTGAATAACAGCGGCTGGTTGGTGTGTGGAAGCGCTGGCTCTGATAGGCTTCCCGATTTACAGCCTGAGGGCTGTAATCGGCTTCCGGATAAATAACCAGAGGACGCACGGGGGTGCGTTCCCTGGTTAAAACTGACAGGCGTTTCAGCCAATCAGGTTCACCGGGACTTATTTCCGTTAACCTGATTGGCTGAAGCGACATCAAGGACGGAAGAAGGACAGCGCTGACCGGAGGAAGGTAAGTGCAGGGCTGGGGGGGAAACTGGCTGCATTTGGGGGGACAAACTGGCTGCATTTGGGGGGAAAAACTGGCTGCATTTGGGGGGACAAACTGGCTGCATTTGGGGGGAAAAACTGGCTGCATTTGGGGGACAAACTGGCTGCATTTGGGGGGACAAACTGGCTGCACTTGGGGGGGAAAACTGGCTGCATTTGGGGGACAAACTGGCTGCATTTGGGGGGACAAACTGGCTGCATTTGGGGGGAAACTGCCTACATTTGGGGAGAAACTGCCTGCATTTGGGGACAAACTGGCTGTATTTGGCAGGAAACTGGCTGCATTTGAGGGGGCAAACTGGTGGTGTTTGGGCACAGTGGCTGCGATTAATGGGCACAGTGGTGGCAATTGATGATTTTTTTTTTCAGTCTGTTTGCGCCCCCCCAAAAATTTTGAGCACCAGCCGCCACTGGTCTGGAGTTGTTGTTGGGACAGAGAAAAAGTTGCATATGTTTTTAGCCCTTGTATTGGAAATGTACACAGAAAATATTGTGGGCAGTTCTGACTTATTGTAACTGAATATTGGACATATGTAGCACACCCAAATCATAACGTAAAATGACGTGTCATATTGGCAGTTAAATTAATTAATGTGATGTAACGGTTGTGCATGACATTTGCATGAACTGTTTGCTATAATCTTACCATTGTGTTAATAAAATTTGATTAATGTCCCGTAAAATAAAGATTTGGCTAGGAAGTTTGTTGTACATGTATTGTGCCTTTCCAGCTGCTTTGTTGACTTAGCTATATTTGCTTTTTTCTTAAACGCCACTTGTTCAACCAGCCGATTGATCAAATACCTTGGACTTGACCAGAATGTAACAGACGTATACCGCTGGTAGAATGGAGTGTCAGATTTTGGAAATGAACAACTAGAAGCCAACAAGACAATTGGATCTTGCCTTTTGGTGTAGCCACGGGCATAATGAAATCCATGAGTTTTGTGCCACGTGTGCCTTCTCTGCCAGTTACATGATCTCAGGACATTAGCTGTCCGTACCATCCACCCATTGTAGCGCTAATAACATATTCAGGCTTTATATTAACCACTTGACCTCTGGAAGATTTACCCCCCTTCATGACCAGGCCATTTTTTGCGATACGTCACTTTAACTGACAATTGCGCGGTCGTGCGACACTGTACCCAAATAAAATATATGTCCTTTCTTCTCACAAATAGAGCTTTCTTTTGGTGGTATTTTCTCACCCCTGCGGTTTTTATTTTAGGTGCTATAAACAAAAAAAGACCAACAATTTTTTTTTTAAAAACGATATTTTTTACTTTTTGCTCTAAAACATATCCAATAAAAATAATAAAAAATCAAATTTCTTCATCAATTTAGGCCAATATGTATTCTGCTACATATTTTTGGTAAAAAAAATCCCAATAAGTGTATATTGATTGGTTTTCAAAAGTTATAGCGTCTAAAATTATGGGATTTTTATTTTTATTTATTTAAATTTTTTACTAGTAATTGTGGCGATCAGCGACTTATACCAGGCTTTGCGATATTGCAGCAGACAAATTGAACACTAACTGACATTTTTGACACTCTTTGGGGACCAGTGACATTAATACAATGATCAGTGCTAAAAATAGGCACTGTCCCTGTACTAATGACACTGGCTGGGAAGTGATTAACATCAGGGGCGATCAAAGTGTTAACTGTGTGCCTAGCCTGTGATTCAGTGTAGTGGGGGAGGTGCTTTTACTAGTGGAAGGCATGGATTGGTGTTACTGTTTACAGGAACGCGGGATCCATGCCTTCTGTACTCACAGAATGGCAATCGGCCTTGTTTACATAGACATACTGCTGTTCTGCCTGTGTACCGAAGCATCGGTGGGTGACGGGAGACAACGAGTCCACCATACCCGACGATCAGCTCCCCGCTGTGTAGAATCACAGTGGGAGTGGTCCGCCGGCGGCGTGCGCACGCCCTAGACCTGGAAGTGTCAGATCATGTACTAGGTACTTGATCTGGCACAGAGCTGCCACCCTGCCACAGTAAATGTATGGTGGGTGGTCCGCAAGTGGTCCGCAAGTGGTTAAAGCGTATCTACACAATAACAAAAATGTAATATATTGCATTTTGCCAGTCCTTAGATGTGCTGGCTGCTTTAGTTTTCTTTTTTTTAAGATTGCTCCCCTAAAAGTGTTGACGTGTCATTAGTGTTAAAGATATGCTTTGATAGCCTAATAGCCATGCTTTAGCAGGTGGTAATTTTGTTGGGTCCCAAGTCCAGCCTCACTCTTGGGTTCTTCAATTATTTATGCAAGCTTAATGAAGTTTTTAAATTTGGTGCCTCTCCCATGCCTTGTGTGGATGAGTTAATTGAAAGACTAAGGCTGGCCCGATACATAACCACTTTGGACCTTAAAAAGGGGTATTGGCAAATACCTCTAAACAAGGCTGCCCTGAAGAAAAGAGCTTTCTGTACCCCAGATGAACACTTCTAGTACAAAATAATGCCTGTTAACTTTCAGACTGCTCCAGCAATGCTCTAAAGGCTGATGGATAGATTGTTACGACCCCATCAGAGATAGACCTCACTTTATGTAGACAACATTTTAGTTTTCAGTAGAGACTGGAAATCTAATTTCCCAAGGTTCAGGCAGTGTTAGACTCCCTGAAAAGAGCAGGATTTTCCAAGAACTCCAAAAAAATGTGCCTTAGGAATGGAATAAGCTAAGTAACTTGGATCTGTTGTGGTAATAGTCCTGTTAAGACCACAAATCAGCAAGGTAGAGGCTATACAGATTTGGCTATTCCCCCTCTTCAAAAAGCAGGTGTGTGTGTTCCAAGGCATAGTAAGGTTCTACATATGATTTGTGCTCAATATTGCCCTGGTGGATCTTTTGATTGATCTGATTATGGGTCAGAAATTGATCATGGTCAGGTGGAAGATGGATGCTGAAGGGGCCTTCCTATAGCTTGAGTGCTGGCATCCTGTCCTGGTATCTCCTGACCTTTCAAACAATTGTTATGCGGATGGATGCTTCTGATGTAGAAGTTTTTCTATCACAAGTCCATAGAGAGGAGTATACCACATCTGACTGTGTCCAGGCTTGGACATCCATCCCTAACCACAGATGTCGCCTTCCTGTGTAGCTGCATGTGACCAGCAACAGCTGTCAGCCTGTCATTACTTTGAGTGACTGCAACTGTTCTCTAATTCTTGCTATTGTGATTTGGTGTATGCAGGTAGATGCTTGTGTGAAGTAGGCCTTAGAGCCACTGTAGGGTTAATGAGTGAGAGCTTATAAGAAAGTAGAAGGTAGAAAGGAAGGAGGTGGGTGATTTTGATTTACTGTACATGTCAGAAAGCTCCACTACTAACTGGAACCTGTAGTACCAAAGTGTTTGAACTCTCTTCTGCTGAGCTAAGAAGTTTTATTTTCCTGTTACTGGGAGTATATTCATCCAAAAAAGAAGAATTTGAAATGTTCTTTTATGGATGTGGACAGCCTTCAGAAAAACAATATACTGTAAAGGGGGTATGAAGGTAGGGTGTTCTCACCTTCTTATTTTATTTAAATCATGACAGATTTGTAAAAATGGATAATGAGATCTGTCTACCATACCAGGTTTGATCTACCTGGTCCACATACCACTTAAAGTGAAATTTAATTAAAAAAAGTAAAGCCCTTTTATAAGTATAGTATAGGGAACATTTAGAAAAGTTAATTGTGCGTAAATAGCACTTTCGAATTTGTAACTTTTAACTAGAATTCCTCCCCAAAAAACTGTTGTACCTCCTGCTATTTGACGGCATCTAAGCCCTCCTGTTCCTACAGCCGCATACCTGTATATCTGCTTTGTGAGATCTAAGGCCTCATGCCCCGTACACACGATCAGTTTTCCCGTCGGAAAAAAGTTGGATGGTTTTTCCGACGGAATTCCTCTCAAGCCTGCCTTGCATACACACGGTCACACAAAAGTTTGGTGAACTTTTGACTGCCAAGAACGCGGTGACAAAAAAGACTACGACGAGCCGAGAAAATTAAGTTCTATGCTTCCGAGCATGCGTCGATTTGTTTCCGAGCATGCGTCGGAATTTAGCGCGTCGGGATTTGTACACACGATCGGAAATTCTGATCAGTTTTTTTCCTAAATGGAAAAAAGAGAACCTGCTCTCTATTTTTTTCCAGCAGTATTTCCGTTGGAAAAAGTCTAATGGAGCATACACACGGTCGGGATTCCCGACCAAAAGCTCTCATCAGACTTTTTCCAACAGGAAAACCGATCGTGTGTAGGGGGCATTTCTTTTAGTCCTAGGAGTCTTTGAATGAGATGTGGTGGTGTCACTCCTGGGCTACTCACTGTTGTTTCTTGAGGCTCTGACATGAGAAAGAAAAGTCTTACCTCTACCTACTTCAGTAATAAGGAAAGAGGACCTTTAGGGAGACCACAGACAATGCTGATGACTAGTCCTATGAGCAGAAGAGGACCACGGCTATGGAACGCTCTACCAACGAACATCCGCATGGAAGAAAACCATCGGGCCTTCAGGAAAAAACTTAAGACCCACCTCTTTTGAAGGTTTAGGATGACACCGGATGGAAATTAGCGCATTGAGGCGATTTAGTTTGCATATGTAGCGCTATACAAGTTACTCACTCACTCACCTCTGCCTGCCTTTTTCCCGGAGGTTCCACAGTTATGTTCCTCTTAAAATCACATTTCTGGTACTTGTAAACCCATGAATTCTTCTGTAGAGCCACTGTAAGATCATTGGGTTATAGCAAAGATTCTCTCATGTAATTCCTCAATAGACTTCTATAGCAGGGCTGTAAAAGACAATTCTTAAAAAATAAATGAAAAAGCTCAACACTAGAAGACCAGAATGTAACTCTTAAGCCCTGTACACACGATCGGATTTCCTATGGTTTTTTAACCAATGGATTTTTCCATCGGAAAACCGATGAAGCTGACTTTCATCAGTCTTGCCTACACACCATCAGTCAAAAATCCGACCGTTCCAAATGCCGTGACGTAAAACACTCAGATGAGCCGAGAAAAATGAAGTTCAATGCTTCTGAGCATGCGTCGACTTGATTCTGAGCATGCATGGGTTTTTTATCCGATGGAGTTCCCCACAGACGATAGTAATTTGCTATCGGTTTTTTAACCATCGGATAAATTTAAAACATGTTCTATTTTCATCGGTAAAACCTATCGTGTGTACAGGGCTTTACCGATCCTGTCCTACTCGTCACAGCATTGTCTTTAGTTACGATACAAATGTATTTTTAAAGAGTAAATTCACTTTTGTTCAGGAAAAAACAATTCCCTCTGGGTGATCAATGTACATTGCAGGGATTTTACCAAACGTTGTAACAGATTTCTACCTTTTGTTGTTGTGAAGAAAAAGCTGTTTATTTAACCAGACAGATCACATACTCATTCTGAGTGGGAGTGACTGGTTCATTATAACCAGCTTGAATGCCATGTTGCATTTGAATTTTACAGAAAATTACAGGACTGCAGATTGAAAAGGTTAATTTTAAATAACATTAAATTACAAGATGATTTGTATAGCAATTGTATATGCATATTTTGTATTTGTTTTGTTTTGACAAAAGTAGAGCTATCCTTTAAGTGCTAGTGAAAGTATGCATAAAGCGTCAGACAAAGGTTCTCAAAAATGAACATTTCTTTAAAACCCATTGAAATTATTAATGTCCCATAGTTGGTTTTAGGTAGATTAAAAAGATAATAACACTTTTGGTCTCAGCGCAGAAGCACCATGCCTTGTAGATGAGGAGCTGACAGTACACACCTGGGAAGAATAAAGTGATATATAGGCACACATCGTTCCATGTCTTTTGACAGCCCATTATCTAAAAATAAGCAGCAGTACAGTTCTAGGGCTCCTTGTTTTAGCATGGAGCTTACACTGGTTCACTGACATTATTCCATTTGTCTGTTAGAATTGTGACTTTACAATAAAAGACTGAGTGGCACTAGCTATTTTTATTTTGTTACTTAGAAGTTCTGGTTTGAGCTCATCTTGCCAGTTGACAGACAGGAAAAGATAGAATGGCTGGCAATGAAGCTGTTATTCTGTAGGTTTTATTGGATATATTGGCACTTGCCATTTAGGAAACTTGGAAAGACTATGTTCAGAATTTTTTTCCTCAGTTCTTATATTTTTTACAATTTGAGAAGCAAGCGTTTGAGGATGTGCTAGATGTGGTTTTCACGTGCTGGCATTGCCCAAATGTGTTTATTTGATGGCAAACTGTCCAAGCCGTACATTACATATTCTGCCTTGTTAAATGCTGCCGGACCTCACAGTATTTGTATTATGGTTGCCACCAAGTTCTTCTAGGAAACATTTTGTGACAAATTAGCTTAGTAGCGGGGTGCGTGTGACTCCTTGGATGGGTTCATCCCAAACAAGGCATAGCAAACAACAGTTCTCAGTGAAACGGCAATTTATTTATAAGGACTCACTATGTACAGGAGCAAAAACAGAAAAACAAAAAGAAAACAAAACTTTGCCACTTAACATACCGGGACACTGGCTAACAGACCTAGAACAACCTACTGCTGCCCAAGCGCCTAACTCTCTGCAACATAAAGTCATTGCCACACAGGCTGCACCCCACCAAACATGGACTGTATTTTACCACACAGGTGTTCCAAAACTTCTCAGTCTGCCATGCACAGAAACTGGTTCCAGGTTGGAGAAAAACTCCAGAGACGGCTACCCAACTTTAGCTGGGCCCTCTGTCTTCTACAGCAGTCAAAACAACCACAGCTCTCCCACCTAATCGAAAATGAAAAATACCTGGCAAACTACCTGGATCTGTGACATACACTGTACTTTCCATACTTTCAATCTACGCTACAACCACAAACTTCACAATAACGATCTCAGTAGCACCTTAGTCTTTATAAAAAAACAACAACAATGGTATTCGCTCCGGTATGCCATTCCCAAATCCAAAAAAGCAACAATCGAAAGTTAAACACCTCACAATAATAATGGGGAACTTGGCAATCCAGCATAAAAATTTTGTATGTGTAATTTCCTCTTCGAGCAGTTGACTGCTTCCTCAAAAAGGAATATATACAGTATTAGAAAACAAAACAAAAGTGCAAAGTGTATCAGCAGATGGACAGGTCTATGACTAAGCCCCGGTGGGTGGGGCGAAACATGTCAGAAGGTGCGGCTCATTGAGAATTGCTACTACATCCCTTGAACCAGATATTGATGCATTAGTTTATCAAAAACAGTGTCAAATTTTGCACCAGTTTTATGTTAAAAAAATAAATAAAAAATTACGTTTTATTACTCCGATAGGAATGTTATCTATATCAGTGATCTGCCTGACTTTTTTTCCTTTTAAACTAAAGTATCTCTATTGTTAGTGTATTTTATGTGGGGCTTAGGAATTCCTCTTCTTCCAATGTTGCCCAGGAAGGTCAAAAGGTTGAACTCCCCTGGCTTTAAACATTACTAAAATCCCTGTCAAACAAAAAAAAAAACGGACCCTGGTATGTTCAGCTCATCACTAGTTAACACACAGTAAAAGTGAAGCTTTACTGAATTGCACAGTACCTTCTGTAAACATGCTTATAGGAGAGAAGAGCATTTGTCAGCTTCTCTTTCTTTATTATCCAGCCACAAGCTGGGGCTGGTCCTGGACCAGGCTGTATTGCCTAACTTTAAAGTGTTACTAAACCCACACCAGTAAAATCATTCTTTATATGCAGTAAATCATGCTTGTTATACTCACTATGGAACCTAAGGGGTTAATACTCTGCATTGTGTATTAAGGCTGCTTGATCCTGTCTTTTCTGATCATCTCCTTCTTTTACTGTCCTCAATCCATCTGCTAGTAGTACAGAGCCTTGGAGGCACTCTGCACATGCTTAGTTTGTTGTCTAATGCTAGAGATTATTTTTTCTTGGGAGGGTGCATGTGATCAGCACAGGGCCGTTCAGCACTGTCCAGACAGAGGGACAGGGGTCATACAGCCTCATAGGACAGTCAGAGCAGGATACAAATTCCTCCTACAAGCTTTAACCAGATACTTATAGAAGTCATAAGACTGCTGTATGCTGCTGAAGAGAAAAGATATTTAGCAGGTTACATTTACTAAAAGAATTGCATTTCCATGTTCTGTGCAGTGTGGGAGACCAGATATAGTAAAAACAGGGTCCTGGGTTTAGTAACACTTTAAATGTAGCCTGCAGGTCTAGAATCTGACTGTGTTGCCATGGGGTACCTGAGTTCAAAGACTGAACCGAATTGCAAATCCTATGGTGGATAAATTGTTAATATGTATGTATTTCACATCTACACCATATTACCAAGAGTATTGGGCCACCTGCCTTTTACACGCACATGGACATTAATGGCATCCCAGATTTGGTCTGTAGGGTTCAATATTGAGTTGGCCCACCCTTTTGCAGCCATAACAGCTTCAACTCTTCTAGGCAGGCTGTCCACAAGGTTTAGGTGTCTATAGTATACAAAAAAAGAGGGATGGTGCATAGGGCATATAGTACAGATAGTACAATGAAAACAATCCTAACCTAAGCTGTAAACCCAATGTGGGTGGGGTCTCTCATTTTGGTCTTTGGATCCCCCATTAATTTGGTTGGGACCCCTTTTCCCCCCTTTTTTGTTTTAGGTGTCTATAGGAATGTTTGACCATTCTTCCAGAAACGCATTTGTAAGGTTACGCACTGATGTTAAACGAGAAGGCCTGGCTCGCAGTTTCCTTTATAATTCATCCCAAAGGTGTTCTATCAGGTTGAGGTCAAGACTCTGTGCAGGCCAGTCAAGTTCCTCCACTCCAAAGTCGCTCATCCATGTCTTCATGGACCTTGCTTTGTGCACTGGTCCAAATCATTTGTTGGAGGGGAGGATATGGTGTGGGGTTGTTTTTCAGGGGTTGGGCTTGGCCCCTTAGTTCCAGTGAAGGGAACTCTTAAGGTGTCAGCATACCAAGACACTGGACAATTTAATGCTCCTAACTTTGGGGATGGCCCCTTCCTGTTCCAACATGACTGCGCACCAGTGCAAAAACAAGGTTCATAAAGACATGGATGAGCGAGTTTAGGGTGGAGGAACTTGACTGGCCTGCACAGAGTCCTGACCACAACCTTGATAGAACAGCTTTGCGATGAACTTTAACCGATGACAACAAAACCAGTGAGCAATGTAACTTTTCTATTTTGTCCTACATTATAGACCATGTGAATATAACAAAGTTATATTTTCTTCTAGCAACCATCTACCTTTGCTCAGGCACAGCGTATCATCCAAAAAGAAGGCTTAGGCCTGAGGGGACTAAACAAAGGCCTTACTGCCACTCTGGGACGCCATGGTGTCTTCAATATGATTTATTTTGGTTTCTATTTCAACGTCAAGAATGCTTTTCCTGTTAACAAGGTACCATGTTTAACTCTTATACGCATTGATAGTCTTAAAGCAAAGAAAAGTTGTCCAGTGCAACCATTTAGAATCCTGCTCTGAGATGTGTTAGAAAGAAAAGCCAAATTATTTGCCACAGTGAATACTACTGATTTTCATTTGTTTAAAATTTTATAAATGTGCTACCGTTGTAAGTATTTATTTTCCTAATCCAGGTTACATGTTCATGTAATTATATTATTTTCTAAATAAGCAAAAGTAATGGTTGAATATAAGAATCGTCCGGTGTCACGCCGTGTCTGGGATTTGATCCCAGGGCCTGGTGTTCATAGACTGTTTTCCTATGTCCTGAACCACCAGTGAACTGATTTTATGTTAGCATCGTAGTTATGTTCTTTTTCACTAGTGGGGATGTTTGCTCCACCCTGGGACCAGCTGTCAGCAGTCTTCTCATTAGTGTCCCTATATATTCCCACTTCCCCTTCCTGTCCGTGCCTTAGGATAGGTTCCTGTTTATGGATGCTCTTGCTTTTTGGTTACCTACTTGGCTCGTCTTGACTACGATTCCTGGATTATCCCTTGAACCTGGTTAACCTTGCTGCCGACCCTCCCTGGCTTGTTCTGACTACGTTACCTGGATTGTCCTTTTCCCTCCTGGGATCCTGTCTTCTGCCTACTAACCGTGAGTTGTTGCTGGGGGTTGTGGTTAGGCTATCTGCACCTTCCTTTGTGGTTCCTTATTTCCTGTCTGTGGGAGATCTCAGCCGTCCCTCCACCTGACACCGGGATAACAAGACTACCGGTCAGGAAAGCGGAGGGACGGTTGTAGTTTCCTGGCAGACCTGACATCCGGCGCCAGTGGTCACATGACGAGCATAGAGATGACTGGTGACCAGATGGCTGTCGGAGGCCCGGGAGCGATGTGATGACGTCACGCCCGGGTTCCCAAAGGTAAACAAAGCCGCGATTGATGCTGAAAGCATAAAATCAGTGATTTATTTTTCCCGATTGCATGCTTTCCAGCCTGGAGGAGAGATGTGGGGTCTTATTGACCCCGCATCTCTCCATAAAGAGGACCTGTCACACACATTCCTATTACAAGGGATGTTTAAATTGTGTGTTCAATAAAAACATGGTAACATTTAATTCTTTGTGTGTTATTAGTTTAAGCAGATTGTGATTGTCTATTGTTGTGACTTAGACGAAGATCAGATCACATTTTATGACCAATTTGTGCAGAAATCCATATCATTCCAAAGGGGTTCACATACTTTTTTTTGCAACTGTATGTAAAAAGCACACTAAGTGCTATGGCAATTGCATAGATACAAGTTATGGCGCCATATCACCACTTAGACTGCTCCGACACTAAGATGGCCGCAATGGGATGTCAATGATGTGGTTGCACCCACTATATGCGTTATGCCTATTTGACAGGCTTCCACGGTAGGTTTGGAACCAACCAGGTATGCTTGCTTTTATAGCTTCCCCCACCGCTGCCATGGAAATACCATCAACAGCTGGGGAGCCCAATCTGGAAATGACATCACCAGAGACTCATAACTCTCCTGGTAGAGGCTATGATTAGGTCCTACAAGGGTGAAACATGGTAGAGGGGCTTTTCTGATGGGTGGAGAGCCAGCTGAAGCCATTTTGCAATTTGTTTTGTGATTCACTATATGTGTGTGCGGTCCTGGGAAACATTTGTGGCCACATGTTGCTTATATTCTACAATTGACATGTTATTTTTCAAATGACCTCTTTTCATTATTCAACTGTGTGTCCTTTAAAGCAATATTTCATTGTATGTTCTGGTAGAAAACATACCCTCTATAGTAATATACTGTGTGTACTAGATTACAAAATTTGGCTTAATGCAAAAATGGAATGAGCAAAGTATTATGTTCACAGATCAGCAATTCAGAGTACTGGGCTGGCCTAACATAAAGCTGAGGTTTAGCTAAAAAAAATGTTTTTCTTAATATAGCTTTAGCTACATTACTTGCCTGCAATGAAGTATGTACTGCAATGTGCAGGCTATTGGACTGTAGAAATCTTCACTATAGGGATGCCCGTCTTCTTCTTGCTTCTGAACCTCTAGTGCTTTGGGTATTGACAGTTTAGGGCTGTTATGGCAAACCTTGGCACCCCAGATGTTTTGGAACTACATTTCCCATGATGCTCATGCCTTCTGCAGTGTAGTTGAGCAACATGGGAAATGTAGTTCCAAAACATCTGGGGTGCCAAGGTTCACCATCACTGGTTTAGAGTCACTGGGCTCAGATGCACTAAAAATCATCCAACGGGGAACCATCCCCTCCTGCCCTCTCCTGCACTGATAAAAGTTCTTTCATGGATTACACTGCCTGTAATGCAATATGTGAATGGGAGAGAATGGGTGTGGTAAAAAAGAGGCGGATGAGCTACAGTTTTACCGACCCCCAGCCCCCCACCTACCGGCTATACAACAGCCAAAATAGGTTGTTAACATGCCGTGGCCGTGATGCTTCATGTTGCAGCTGTGGTAAATTTATTGTGACATGCCAGGTTAAGAGGCAGCACCGCCTGTCTCGGCCATTAAAGTCAATGGGGCCATGCACAATCGAAAGTCAAACATTTCGTTTGTGGTTGCGATACTTTAGCCCCGTTATAAACTGTCGTTCGGCAGAGTAACAAAAAGACATTCAGGAGGTGGCAGGATAATCTCCCAAATGCCTAACATGGATGGCTTAGCCATGTTCTGACAAAACCGGACAGGGGTACTAATCCTTCCCAACTCTACCAAAACAAAGAAAAACTGTTCTGGAGGGGCATACACTTTAATTCAAGGGGCACCTAAACAGTAGAAAGATTGGATCTCTGGACTTTTAGCACTCATCTGAAAAAATATTTTTTCTTTAGTGTTCCTTTTGTAACCACATTAGCACGTGGAAGGTTACGCTATGTGAAATTAATTGACAATAAGATACATAGTTACTTTTCCCTTATCGTTTGTAAGAGAGTCAGATACGGAAGTAAATTGACTGTTTGCAGCTGAAACATTTCAAGAACATTTAATCCCAGGGACAATATTTTCTTTGACGAGCTAACAAGAACTAGTCACCCTGCATTGTTGAAGACCGTGTTATCTGCAGTGACTAGTGACTTTACAGCTAGGGAAAGTTGTAGACTTCAATAGCCATGAGTAATTGTCCTTGCCATAATAATGATCCGGCCTCATTAAGCGAACTAACTACAGGTAGACAGTGCAGGCTTCCCATTGTTCCACTAATTGTGCATTGTAGAGCTTCTACTGAGCTCCTAAGAAGGGTGATTTCACCTTGCAACGAAACTATGTCAAATATGCAGTGTTTGGATTTAGCTGTGACTTAGCTTGTGAGTCGATGTGGGCTGTTTGTGTTGAGGTTAGTTTGTTCCTACATATTAGATTTCACTAAGATATGTTCTATTGAGCTCATGAAATGTTCCTACAATAAGGGTTACATGATGTGCTGGGGTGACAGTTCAAATTCTCGTGAAAAAGTGGCTCTACGACGTCTGGTATGTACACAAAGCCATACATATATTACCTGCTCTGTCCTAATCAGCCTTCCATGGAGGGACATTTATCAAGCAAGTGTTACAGTTTGTTAAAGAGAGCCTATCATTTATTTAGAACAGCATAAAAAAGAACTTCAGTAAGCCATATATAAACATATGTCAACATTTATTCAGCATGGTAGCAAAAAATACAAGACTTTATGAAAGATAAATTATTTAAGTACATATGCAGAAATTACGTTTTGTTCTGTGTCCTGTTGCTGAGCTATTTTTCCTCCTGTGCATGTCGTGGTTGAGCATATTTGAAATAGGATATAAGCTTGGCTCCCATGATACAGTGGGTGCTTTCCTGTTCTGTTCCTGCATGAGCAGTGCCATCAATAAATTTGATTCAATGGAAAAGTGGCCATTAAATCTATCTGGAGAGGAAGTCTGTATTTGCATATACCTGCTTCACCATTGGAAGGAAACTAAGGCAGGCCATACGCTATGCAATTTTCTTTCTATCAGCCATGGGTTGAAGGAAAGAAAATAGCTTGATTCCCCCATCAACACAGTCAGTGGTGATGGGGGAATCCCTCCCGCAGTGCTATTGTGTTGTGCCAGTGGGGAGTGCAGGGAGCGAGGGAAACCTTCCCCACCAGCAGAATACAATAATTCCTGCTGGTGGCTATAGACACCAGCAGTGGTCAGGCGAAAAAAACCCAGAGAGGCTGGTTGTACCCAAGTCGATTAATGGATCAATTTCAGTACAACCAGCCTTCCCATAGATGGATCAAAATTCGGATGGTTCCTGCTGAACCGGCCGAATTTCAATTTGTCTATGGCCAGGTTTAGTAAAAGTTTTTAATGGTTATGCTTAGTGCCTCATGTTGCGCATTTCTTGTTTTAAAGCAGTAGGTTGTAAAATTATTTTTGGATAGATGCAGCTTATTGAAGGCAGTATACTTCTCAGACTCAATCTTACACCTGTGTAGGTGCTTTTGTATCCATCATCTAAATAAATATTTCTAGGTGTTGTAGGCAGCTTCTTAATTGGGAGTGTTGAATCTGCTAGGTTCATCATTCTTGCTCTTCAGAGTTTGCGAATGTTGGAGTGAACCCCAGTCCCATCTGTGGGGACAAATCTTATTTAATTCTGGCTATTTGTAGGGCTACTAAACTAGATTTATCAAACAAAAGGTATGGGAAGCCAGCCATTGGGAGGAATCTTGTACCAATAGGAAATGAGAAAAAATCTCTCCCTCCCAGAAGGCTTTTCCTCATGGCTTTACTAGCGCCAGGCACCTAGGGCACATGCCCCTGATCTTTTTGCCTGGTGCCCCAGGTCTCAATGGTGTACTGCCTTACTTCAAGAAACTATAACTGTAAAACACAGTTACTGTGCAATGCTATTATAGTGGAAGCATTGTGTTCATATTGTATGTAATAACTAAACATTTACATGTACTGTACAGTTACAGCTTTGCACTTTTTTTTTATTTTTTATTAAGTTTAACAATTGATTTTGTCCAGTGAGGATTGGTTATAACCTTTGTACTGCTGTCTGTGTCCCAGTTGAGGATAATTTTCCTCACGTCCTGTCCCTTTGACATGAAGACAAGATATTAAAGAAACAGATCACTGGGAGAGGAAGACACAGACTGCAATAAAAAATACAGAGGTACTGACCTTACCCATTTTTGTTACTCTCCTTCTTCCCATTGGGGAGATTTCACTTCATGTGGCTCCCTGTGGAAGTGAGGGGGAAATCTCCCCCAACATGAACACAAAGGGAAAAACCCAACACAGGTTTTACCCATCATCATTCTGTACAAAATAGAAAAAAAAATAGGATTGGCATAGGTTTTAGGCTGGTCACAGTCACATAGATATCTAAAAAAAGAAAAAATGAAAAGCCACTCCATACATTTTCTAAAAGAATGACCTTGTTTTTATTTAAAACTGTGGTCTCCAAACTTTCTAAGGAAAGGGCCAGTTTACTTCTGACTTTTTTGGGGGGCTGGAATGTGGTCAGTAGAAGTAGAAAATACCCTAGCATCAGTGGGAGTAAAAAATTCCTCAGGGTTGGTGTTCAGTAGGAGTAAAAATAATTCAAAGGGCATGTGGTTAGTAGGAGGAGGGGTAATGCCCCATCATTGGTGTCAGTGGTAGGAATAGTGCCCCACTACTAGTGTTAGTGGTATGAATGGTGCCTTAAACTTGTTGACAGTGGGAGGAATAACGGCCCATATCAGGAGACATAATAGTGACCCAAGGGCCAGATAAAGGCAAGTAAAGGGCCAGATACGGCCTGCGGGTCGCAGTTTGGAGGCCACAGATTTAGAAGATAATTCCTTCTAAGTTTGCACTTTAGTCTTGCAGCACTAGGGTCATTGGGTTAAATCCCAACCACGACACTACCTGCATGGAGTTTGTGTGTCCTCCCTGTGCTGTATGTGTGTCCTCCAGGCACATCAGTTCCCTCCCACAGTCCAAAGACATGCTGGTAGGTTTATTGGTTCCTGTCTAAATAGGCCCTAGTATGTGTATGTATGCATGCAAGGTAGAGACCTTAGATTGCAAGCTCCTTGAGGGCAGGGACTGATGTGATTGTACAGTATGTATTAAGAAATGTGTGAGTTATCAGCAATAAATAAATACCTATAATAAATGCTAGGTTAGCACCTTTATTCTGTTCTGATCATTTAATGTATTTTGTTATGATCTATCATGTTTAGTTATATTCTCTGTTGAGCTAGAACTATTTATCATTCCTACGATATGTTACAAGCGGCTTACGTATACACACACACAGTAGAGTAGATGTCTTTTTTATCTAACAAATTCAGCTTTTTTTCACCAAGCCCAGACTTGTTTGTGATTTTGAACTTTAAGGCACAATGTCAATAAAAAAGAAGCAATGCAGTACACGCAAGGAAATGTATGAACTGGTATAATATGCTTCAGTTCAACCACTATCTGCATTATGCATAGGGATGAGCCGAACACCCCCCGGGTTCGGTTCGCACCAGAACCTGCGAACGGACCGAAAGTTTGCACAAACTTTAGAACCCTTTTAAAGTCTATAGGACTCGAACGTTCGAAATCAAAAGTGCTAATTATGAAGGCTAATATGTAAGTTATTGACCTAAAAAGCGTTTGGGAACCCGGGTCCTGCCCCAGGGGACATGTATCAATGCAAAAAAAAGTTTTAAAAATGGCAGTTTTTCCGGGAGCAGTGATTTTAATGATGCATAAAGTGAAAAAAAATAAGTAAAATATTCCTTTAAATATCGTACCTGGGGGGTATGCCTGTGAAGTGGCACGTGTTTCCTGTGTTTAGAACTGTCCCTGCACAAAATGACATTTCTAAAGGAAAAAAAGTAATTTAAAACTGCTTGCGGCTTTAATGTAATGTCTGGTCCCGGCAATATGGATGAAAATCATTGAGAAAAATGGCATGGGTACTTTGCTGTCTGTGCACCTGTTCAGAACATTTCACCTCACTTTCTGTCCCAATGACAAATGTTTTTTGAAAATTTGGGGTTTTTATTGAAACAAGGATTGGTGATAAAGCATCAGTGGAAAGGAGACACCTTCTTCCCATATTAACTCTTACAGGAGAGAATTTCCCTTCCTAGGGGTAGATTTCCTCTCACTTCCTGTTGTCGCCTTCTGTTTGCAAGTAGGAGTCGTTTGTAAGTTGGATGTTTGAAAGTAAGGGCCTGCCGTATATACTCTGCAGAAATTTGGCCCTTAGGTGTTGGTGTTGCCACAACACTGTAAGCCCTCACAGTTACTCTTGGTGGGCGCAGGAATGGGCCCTGCTGTGAATTATTATATCAAGAATTGTAATTACATGCCATTGTTGAACAGTGGTAGGAAAAATTGGGCCTTTGGTGGTGGTGCTGGTGCCACAACACTGTAAGTCCTCACAGTTCCTCTTGGTGGGTGCAGGAATGGGCCCAGCTGTGAAATATTAGATCAAGAATTGTAATTACATGCCCCTGTTGAACATGGGCATAAAAATTGGACCTTAGGCACTGGTGCCACAACACTGCAACCCCTCACAGATACTCTAGTTGGAGCGCAGGAATGAGCCCTGCTGCAAAGTATTGCATCAAAAAATTGTAATTATACGCCCCTGTTAAACAGGGGCAGAAAAATTGGGCCTTAGGCACTGGTGCTGGTGCCACAACACTGCAACCCCTCACAGATACTGTAGTTGGAGCGCAGGAATGAGCCCTGCTGCAAAGTATTGCATTAAAAATTGTAATTGCACGCCCCTGTTAAACAGGGGCTGAAAAATTGGGCCTTAGCCACTGGTGTCGGTGCCCAGAAACAAAAATGTTCTTACATGCTATCAGCATGATCATTGAGGAGGAAGAGGATAGTCACTCAGCATAACAGGATAGTCACTCTGCATCAGCATAGGCAGTCTTGAAGGGATCTGACATTTCCAAGAAAATTATTCTGTTACATCAGCATCAGGTGCTTGGTAGCTGGTGGTGATCCAAGACTGATTCATTTTTATGAAGGTCAGTCGATCGACCGAGTCGGTGGACAGGCGCACCCTGTGATCGGTTACAAAGCCTCCAGCAGCACTGAATGTGCGTTCTGAAAGAATGCAGGACAGGCCAGTAGCTCAATTGCATACTGTGCAAGCTCTGGCCAGTGATCCATCCTCAAGACCCAGTAACCCAGAGGATTTTCGGTGGGAAAGGTGTCCAAGTTTGATCTTGCCCCTAGGTATTCCTGAACCATGTAAACCAGACACTGGTGATGGTTGTTGGAACTGATCATACCTTGGGGCTGCGTACTAAAAAATTGTCTGAACGCATCGGTCAGACGGCCACCTTCTCCACCTCTCCTTCTTTGACTGACCGGAGCCTCAGCAACACGTTGTCCAGGACCAGGAATTTGTAACCTCCCAGTCTCTGGAAACGCGTTTCACCGACCTTTCTGCAAGACCTCCCGAAGATGCTTCATCCTCTGCTCCCTCTGCGATGGCAAGATAAGGTCCACAACCTTACCCTTGTAACGTGGATCAAGGAGGGTTGCCAACCAGTAATGATCCCTCTCCTTGATAGCACGAATACAAGGATCCTTCCACAGGTATTGCAGGATCAGGGAGGCCATGCAGCGTAGGTTTGCTGAGGAATTTGGTCCAGAGTCCTCTGGGTCACTCAGAACGACATGATCCGCAGCCACGTACAAGTCCATGGGTGTCTTGGGACTGTAATTGATCCCTTGAAGACTGCTGCTGATGCTGAGTGCTAGGCTCCAGCTCCATGCTGACACAATCCTCCTCCTGCTCTTTCTCTGTGATCGGCGGGCCAGCAGGAACACTGTCTGGATAAAGGGGGCCTTGAGAGGTAAGGAAGTCCTCCTCTTCCTCCCTCTGTTCTGCCTCAAGTGCCCTGTCCATTATTCCACGCAGCATGTGCTCCAACAGGTATACAAGAGGGACAGTGTCACTGATGCATGCACTGTCACTGCTCACCATCCTCGTGGCCTCCTCAAATGGTGCCAGGACAGTGCATGCATTCCTGATCATGGCCCACTGGCGTGGGGAAAAAATCCAAGCTCCCCTGACCCTGTCCTGGTGCCATATTGCAACAGATACTCATTGATGGCCCTCTGCTGCATGTGCAGCCACTGCAGCATGGCCAACGTAGAGTTCCACCTGGTGGGCATGCCACAGATTAGGCGGTTCTTGGGCAGGTTGTATTCCTTTTGCAGGTCAGCCAGCCGAGCACTGGCACTATATTACCAGCGGAAATGCCCACAGAGTTTCCATGCCTGCTTCAGGACCTCCTGTAAGCCCAGGTACCTGCCCAAGAATCGCTGCACCACCAAGTTAAGGACGTGAGCCAAACAGGGCACATGGGTCAGTTGTCCCTGTCAGAGGGCGGAGAGGAGGTTGGTGCCATTGTCGCAAACCACCTTTCCTGGCTTAAGCTGGCATGGCGTCAACCACCTCTGAGCCTGCCCCTGCAGAGCTGACAGAATCTCTGCCCCAGTGTGGCTCCTGTCCTCCTAACACACGCTCAAGCACGGCATGGCATCTTTTTGCCTGCGTTCTTGTGTAGCCCCTTGAACACCTACGGAGCACCGCTGGTTCCGAGGTCAAATCAGCAGAGGAAGAGGCCATGGAGGAAGAAGAAGAGGAGAAGGTGGAGGAGAGAGGTGTGTCAGAATCACCAGTAGTAGCATTTTGGAGGCGTGGTGGCGGAACAACCTCCAACACTACTGCACCTTGTCCTGCATCATTCCCAGCTGCCAGCAGAGTCACCCAATGTGCCCTGAAAGATAGGTAACGTCCCTGTCCATGCCTGCTGGACCATGAGTCAGCGGTAATATGCACCTTACCGCTGACAGCCCTGTCCAGCGAGGCCAAGACATTACCTTCCACATGCCGGTTCGAGTGCCGGAATCGCCTTCCGTGAGAAAAAGTGGCGTTTGGGAACCTGCCACTGAGGAACCGCACATTCCACAAACTCACAGAAGGGGGCAGAGTCTACCAACTGAAAAGGCAGCGGTTGAAGTGCTAGCAATTTAGCCAAGCTAGCATTCAACCGCTGGGCATGTGGATGGCTGGGAGTGAACTTCTTTCGTCGGTGAAGCAGCTGGGGCAGGGAAATTTGCCTGGTACAATCTGACGTCGGTGTACCGATAGCAGATTGCCCGCAAGTACTTGGCTGTGACACACCTAATTCTACACCTTCATTCCTCTCAGTGCAGGTTTCAGAGAGGACTGAAGGTATAGTGGGGTTGGAGATCCCACCTGATGAGGAGGAACGAGAGGTCCGCTTTGTTCTTTGGTTTGGGTCTTTTTTGTATGCTTACCAACAGACTGCATGGCAGGTCGACATATGTTTGGTCAAGCATGTGGTGCCCAAGCGGCTCATGTTTTGGCCATGTGAGATACGCTTTAGACATATGTTGCAAATAGCAACGGTGCGATCTGCTGCACACGTCTCAAAAAAGGCCCACACCAAAGAACTTTTGGAATGATGCGCAGAGACAGCAGCGCCCTAAACATGCGGAACACTGCGGTGTGATGCAGTCGGTTGGCTGCCCTATAAGCTGGCCCCTGAAGGGCATCCTGCCTCGTTGGGATGTGCCTCCTCCTCCTCCTCCTACTACTCTCTCCTATCAGGCACCCACGTGGAGTCAGTGACCTCATTATCCCCTCCCTCCTCATCACTGGAGCAAATCTGGCAGTATTCTGCAGCTGGGGGAACATGACTGCCAGATTGCTGTCCTTGTTGGGCACTGCCTCTCTCTGGGCTCATGTTACTGCCTTCCTCTAGCTTGGTACCTTAATCAGAGCCTTCAAAACGCTGGGCATCCTCCTGGATCCTCCTGTGGTCAAACAGTTCGGGGGACTCCTCAGGAGGATATGGTGGGGCTAGGGAAGGAGTGACTGATGCCATTGAGCCGAGGGAAGAGGCCACTTTGGCAGATGCTTTGCCAAACAAAGTACCATGAGCCTGGGTGAGAGAGGATGAGGAGGATGAGGACGGCTTGGTCATCCACTCTACCAAGTCTTCGGCATGTTGCGGCTCAACATGGCCAGCTGCCGAAAAGAAGGCCACGGCCACGTGCTGATGAGGATGCACCATGTCCACGACCAGCAGCAATGTTGCCTCTAGACACAGAGCCTGCTTGCCCTCTTTTATTGGCTCGTGACTGTCTGCCTCTCCTTGTTTGCCTTCCAGACATACTAATGGCCTGCAATGAGATGTAGCTGCACAAAGGTGGGATGTATATATATATATTGTGACAGCAGGAAGGTAAAGTCACCTGGTTGCATCCAGGGGGGTAGATATATTTCTCCCAGATTCAGGCTTTATGCCGACTTATACAACTAGGGAGTTGATGAAGCCCAGCTGAGGCTAGTGGGCTCATGAATGACTCATACCTCTAGGGAGAGTGCTGGGCGTCGTGAGGCAGGGAGTTGATGAGACCAGCTGAAGCCTGTCAGTTCGTTTAAGGCCTCTATAAAAACTCCCAGATTCATTAGGTGTTTGCTCATGCCTGGAACCAGACCTGTGTGGACTGTCTAGGGAGAGTGAACCCCTGTGCGGTGAGGCAAAGCCTGTGTGGCTATTTGTGTGGACTTTTACTAAACCAGGGACTTAGGGACTAGGACAGCACCAGGCTGATCCCAGTTGTTAGTTTAGGAAACCTGCATGTTTAGTCAGAGGTCAAACTGACCAGGATTTATTTTGTTTGTTTCTTTTTGGCTTTGCTGTGTTTTGTCACTGTACATAGAGAAATAAACCGCACCTTTTGATTTTGAAAACCACAACCTCCGTCTGCTGGCCCTGTTTTTGTGTGGGGAGCCCAACCAGGGGGTCACACACACCCGCTACCGAGTTAACCCCCTCACAGTTGGTGGAGAACCAGTGGCAGTTTTTTTTAAGCCAGCATGGAGGAGATACTGAAACAGCTGGCTCTAGCAAATGCCAATCAACAGCAGACAAATGCAGGTTTGCAAAGGAGCCTTGCAGCCCAGCAGCAAGCTCATCAACAAGCCCAGCAGCAATCTGAGGCCCGCTTCATAGACCTGTTACAGAAGCAAGAGCAGAGACTACAACAAATGGAAGCAGTAATGCAGCAACGTCCGCAGACCAGTGAGGAAAGCCGTCCCACTAATACCGCGTCCTTTGGGGTGAGTCGTTTATTGACAAAAATGACTGGAGAGGATGATCCAGAGGTATTTTTGACCACATTTGAAAGGACTGCTGAAAGAGAAAAGTGGCCTGAGGAGCAGTGGGCTGGACTGGTGGCTCCTCTGTTAACTGGTGAATCGCAGAAGGCTTACTATGACCTAGAGCCTGACCAAGCAAAAGACTATGTGATGCTAAAAGCTGAAATATTGGCAAGGCTGGGTGTCACCCTGGCTGTCCGGGCTCAGCGTGTGCATAACTGGACTTTCCAGCTTGGAAAACCCCCCAGGTCTCAAATGTATGATCTCATTCACCTGAGCAGGAAGTGGCTACAGCCAGAGACTTTGTCCGCACCGGAGATTGTGGAACGTGTTGTGATGGATCGTTTCTTGAGAGCTCTTCCTACCGCCATTCAAAAGTGGGTAAGCCATGGAGACCCAGAAACGGCCGGTAAACTTGTGGATCGTGTAGAGAGATACTTGGCTACAGAGAACCTGACGGCCTCTTCCAGAGACTCTCGGACTTTCCACCCTAAGACCAGACCATCCCCAGGGGCGGATAAGAGGATTCCAAGGGGTGAGGGTGGAGAGAGTGAGAGGGTGGGAGCTCTACCCCAAGTTTGGCGAGAACAGCCTGGGAAATCAGCGGCTCAAGAGGCCGCAAGAAGGATCGTTTGCTACCGCTGCCGGCAAGCGGGACATATTGCAGCAAATTGCCCGGTTGTGGAGGAACCCATGCAATGTGACTTTCCGATGGACAGACGTCAGTCGCTGTGTGCGACAGTCGCATGCAATGCCATTGTGGGAAGGGATTTTCCGAAGTTCTGGGAACTGTGGGATGATCCTGAGCCCCCCACTGGTGCCCCTATGTACCAGGAATGTGATAGCCAGAACTCCTCTGAGAGTGGTGAGGACTCTCCAGAATTTCCCTTGTCAGTATTGGCAGGGGAGACTCAAGAAACTGGAGAGGAGCCCACCTCCTCAGACGAAAACCTACCATCTGTGGAGTTTTCTGATCTGGAGGTTCACAGGGAAAATTTTGCCACAGAACAGTTAAAAGACCCCGCCCTAATAAAGGCACGGGAAAACGTAGTGGAAATAGATGGCGAGTTAGTGAACCCAGATAATACCTGCACTTACCCATACTTCAGCGTAGAGAAGGACCTACTGTATCGGGTGGCAAAAAGGGCAGAAGAAACCGTTGAGCAGCTGGTGGTGCCCAAACCTTACAGGAAGTTGGTGTTGGAGTTGGCCCATGGGCACATTCTTGGAGGTCATCTGGGGACAGAGAAAACCCGAGAGAGGGTATTACAGAGATTCTATTGGCCTGGGGTGATGAAGGACATAGAAAATTATTGTTCCTCCTGCCCTGTGTGTCAGAGGTCGGCCCCGATGCCACATTTCCGTAGCCCGCTGGTCCCTCTACCCATCATTGAGGTCCCGTTTGAGAGAATCGCAATGGATTTGGTAGGTCCTATAATCAAGTCCGCTAGGGGGCACCAGTACATATTGGTTATAATGGACTATGCCACCCGTTATCCAGAAGCGATCCCTCTCAGAAATACCTCGGCCAAAACCATAGCCAAAGAGCTATCTCTTGTTTTTAGCCGGGTGGGTATTTGTAAAGAACTGCTTACGGACCAAGGTACACCCTTTATGTCCCGGGTTATGAAAGAGCTGTGTAAATTGTTCAAAGTGACGCAATTGCGTACATCTGTGTATCACCCCCAAACCGATGGGCTGGTTGAAAGATTCAACAAAACCCTAAAACAAATGTTGAAGAAAGTGGTGGATAGAGATGGAAAGGATTGGGACTGTCTACTTCCTTATTTGATGTTTGCTATTAGGGAGGTGCCCCAATCCTCTACGGGATTCTCCCCCTTTGAGTTACTGTATGGGAGACACCCAAGAGGGCTGTTGGATATTGCCAAGGAAACTTGGGAAAGTGAGAGTTCTCCCCACAGGAGTGTGATTGAGCATGTCGCCCTGATGCAAGATCGAATTGCACAGGTAATGCCCATCGTGAAGGAACATTTGGCCCAAGCGCAGTTGGCACAGCAGAGAGTGTACAACCGTGGAGCAAAGACCCGTACCTTTTCCCCGGGGGATAGGATATTGGTACTTGTCCCTACGGTTGAAAGTAAATTCCTTGCCAAATGGCAAGGCCCCTACGAGATAATGGAAAAAGTGAGCGAAGTGAATTACAAGGTCAGACAACCAGGAAGGCGAAAGCCCGAACAGATATATCACGTTAATCTGTTGAAAGCCTGGAGGGATAGAGAGTCCCTAGTCGCAGAAACTTGGTCACCAGCTCAAACTGGTTGCGTGATTCCGGAGGTTGGAATAGCAGCCACCTTGTCACAACCCCAACAACAGGAGGTTAAGGAGTTTGTGCTTCGCAACAAGGAGTGTTCTCTGAGCTGCCGGGACAAACATCTGGGGTAGAGCATGATATTATTACCCCGCCCGGTGAAAGGGTGAAGTTAAAACCCTA
Source organism: Rana muscosa (assembly GCA_029206835.1). NCBI lineage: Eukaryota > Metazoa > Chordata > Amphibia > Anura > Ranidae > Rana > Rana muscosa. The sequence goes on along the minus strand of CM055126.1, from coordinate 142,896,970 downwards.
TCGGATCCCAGAGGCCCGACGGGAGGCAATACGGGAGGAAGTACAGAAAATGCTGAACTTAGGGGTGATAGAGGAGTCCCAAAGTGATTGGTCTAGTCCCATTGTGTTGGTGCCTAAACCGGATGGGAGCTGGCGATTTTGTAACGATTTTCGTCAGTTGAACAAAGTTACAAAATTTGACACCTACCCCATGCCACGTATAGATGAGTTGATCGACCGGCTGGGAACAGCCCGATACATGACGACTCTTGACCTCACAAAAGGGTATTGGCAAATTCCCCTGGCCAAGTCGGCCAAAGAGAAAACCGCATTTGTAACCCCAGACGGGGCGTTCCAATATAAGAGAATGCCGTTCGGGTTACAGAATGCGCCGGCCACATTCCAGCGGAAAATGGACCAGATGCTGAGGCCCCATCGGAAGTATGCTGCGGCTTACCTGGATGACGTAATTGTCCATAGCACAGATTGGGCCTCACATCTGCCAAAAGTGCAAGCAGTCCTGGACTCTGTTCGGGAAGCGGGGTTTACGGCTAACCCCAAGAAGTGTACCATTGGGCAGGAGGAGGCCAAATATCTTGGGTACACCATTGGCAGGGGAGTAATAAAACCCCAACTCAACAAAGTCGAGGCCATCCAGAGTTGGCCACGTCCCAACAGCAAGAAGCAGGTACGAGCCTTTCTGGGAATCGCGGGTTATTATCGGCGCTTCATTCCCCACTTTGCTTCTAAGGCTGTGCCCCTAACCAACCTGACGAAAGGGAAAGGGTCGGTCATGATTAAATGGACCCCCGAGGCTGAGGCAGCATTCCAATTCTTGAAACAAGCCTTATGTAGCCAGCCAGTGTTGTACTCACCCGACTTCTCTAAAGACTTTGTCGTACAAAGTGATGCGTCAGATGTGGGGTTAGGAGCAGTATTGTCCCAGGTCTGGAACGGGGAAGAGCACCCAGTCATTTACCTCAGCAGGAAGTTGAAGTCCCATGAGGTAAATTACGCCACCGTTGAAAAGGAGTGTTTAGCGGTGAAGTGGGCTCTAGATTCCCTTCGGTACTATCTGCTAGGTAGGCACTTTGACATGGTTACGGATCACGCTCCGTTAAAGTGGATGGCTCAAAACAAGGAGACAAATAGAAGAGTGAATAGGTGGTTCCTGGCCCTACAGGAATTCAACTTCACAGTAAAGCATCGCCCTGGCGTTCAAATGGGGAATGTGGATGCTTTGTCTCGAGTACATGAATGCCTGATTGCTGGTGTTCCAACCCCAAGGTTAAAACAAGAGGGGGGGGTATGTGACAGCAGGAAGGTAAAGTCACCTGGTTGCATCCAGGGGGGTAGATATATTTCTCCCAGATTCAGGCTTTATGCCGACTTATACAACTAGGGAGTTGATGAAGCCCAGCTGAGGCTAGTGGGCTCATGAATGACTCATACCTCTAGGGAGAGTGCTGGGCGTCGTGAGGCAGGGAGTTGATGAGACCAGCTGAAGCCTGTCAGTTCGTTTAAGGCCTCTATAAAAACTCCCAGATTCATTAGGTGTTTGCTCATGCCTGGAACCAGACCTGTGTGGACTGTCTAGGGAGAGTGAACCCCTGTGCGGTGAGGCAAAGCCTGTGTGGCTATTTGTGTGGACTTTTACTAAACCAGGGACTTAGGGACTAGGACAGCACCAGGCTGATCCCAGTTGTTAGTTTAGGAAACCTGCATGTTTAGTCAGAGGTCAAACTGACCAGGATTTATTTTGTTTGTTTCTTTTTGGCTTTGCTGTGTTTTGTCACTGTACATAGAGAAATAAACCGCACCTTTTGATTTTGAAAACCACAACCTCCGTCTGCTGGCCCTGTTTTTGTGTGGGGAGCCCAACCAGGGGGTCACACACACCCGCTACCGAGTTAACCCCCTCACAGTATATAGATCTATAGTGATTATACTGCAGCTAGCACAATCAACTGCCTGCTGTGGTATTAGTATGAGAAAAGCAGCAATTGTCTTCTTCAGTTAGTTTTAGGTGCACACTGTGCAGAGGACACAGTACACTAACTAAAAATACAGCAGATCCCTGCCTGTGGTGTTGGTATGAGAACACCACCAATTGTATTCAGGTACCTTTAGGTGAACGCTGTGCAAAGGACACAGTACACTAAGTGAAAATACAGCAGATCCCTGCCTGTGGTATTGGTATGAGAACACCACTAATTGTATTGAGGTACCTTTAGGTGAATGCTGTGCAAAGGACACAGTACACTAAATGAAATCAATGCAGCTCCCTGCCTGTGGTTTTAGTATGAGAACACCACTAATTGTATTGAGGTACCTTTAGGTGAATGCTGTGCAAAGGACAGAAGTACACTAAATGAAATGAATGCAGCTCCCTGCCTGTGGTATTGGTATGAGAACACCACCAATTGTATTCAGGTACACGCTGTGCAAAGGACACAGTACACTAAGTGAAACACTGCAGCTAGCACAATCACCTGCCTGTCAGTATAGAGAATAACAGGAACGGATCTAGCTAAACTGAATACAGTGTGTAAATATAAATACAACACCTAGGATGCATATATATCCTCTACACACTGTAACTGCAGCTAACTGACTCGCCTGCCTGCTCTATCTAACTCAAAATAAATGACACTGTCTCTCTCTCTCTCTTAAACCTCTCTCTTTAACCACTGCAACACACTATGCAAGGTCGCCACGGAGGCGGCCTTATATAGTGTGGGGCGTGTACTAAACCCCCTGAGACATAATTGGCCAAAGCCACCCTGGCTTTGGCCAATTATGGCTCTCTGTTTTTTGCGCGCTGTGATTGGCCAATCATCAGCCAGCAATGCACTGCGATGCCGCAGTGAATTATGGGCCGTGACGCGCCACTCGAATTTGGTGCGAACGGCCCATAATGTTTGAGATTCGGCAAACAGCCGAACAGGCGATGTTTGAGTCGAACATGGGTTCGACTCGAACTCGAAGCTCATCCCTAATTATGCATTAAAGTGGACCTAAACATAAGCTGGCGATACACTGGGCACATTTCAGCTGGTTCCTGATGAACTGGATGAAATTTGCTTTGTAGGTGGCCTTGTCGGCCCCTTCCTACCCAACATTTTTCAATTAAAATGTCAAAGGGGCTGGTCAGAAAATTGTCAGTCAGATAGCGCCTGCATCCAATCAGATGCAGCAGCTGTTTAGATGTTCTGACATCTGACGGTTGTCAGAATACAATAGCTGGCACAGTAGGTGTATCCATCCACTCTGTAAAGCGATGAAAAAATGTATTAGTATATGGCCACTTTTAGGCATTTTATCCTTCAAATGGTGCATGACAAGTCAGATGTGAATACCCCGGGTAATGTGCTAGCTCCCTGAGCAGTGCTGTTGATTGGAGCAGTGTGCAGAGGGAAATGTCAGACCTCTGGAGACCCAGGCTGCTGATTGTGTGTGGGAGCAGCAGTCTGACTTCCCAATGTGCCTATAGTATAAATTTTTATTTTTTGCAAAATGGAAATTATAGTAGAATGCTTTACATTTGAGAGTCAAATATTACAATAAAACACAACGTAGTCAACCACAGACAATTAATTTCCAATAATCAGAAGAATACATTAGGTCCCGTGTTCCCAACAAGATTGCCATAGAATATCTAAAGTATATACTGTATTTATTGGCGTATAACACTCACTTTTTTACCCTGAAAATAGAGGGTAAACTGTGCCTGCGTGTTATACGCAGGGGGCTGTGGAAAGTTTTTTTCCTGAAACTTCCCTCTTAAAGTTAGGGTGCGTGTTATACGCCTGTGCGTGTTATATGCCGATAAATACGGTATATTTGTTATTTGTGTTCCACCTGCTGTGGAAAGGAAATTTTTGTACATTTATACAGTAAACAATGGAGTCATAGGGTGTAAGTGGTGAAGACTGGAATGGGGGAGCATAGAGTATTTTAACCCTTGCTGCAGCACCTAGTATGGCCTGACTGCATTACAGTAATGGAGAGGCTTCAGTTGGGCTTTAAATCTGTAACGAGTGATCCAACCAGAAAGGTTCTTGTTTAGGCATGTCCTGTTAGCTGACGACTATCCATGTATAGTGATATCTGCAAACCATTGTTTCTGTGTAACATTTATAATTATATATGTACTTCATAGCGATTGTCATCTATTCTTATGTTATACAGGCTATATTTCATGGTTGTTGCAAATCTGTAAGGCAAGGTCTATCTGTTAAAAAACTATTTATATTCTACAGTCTCTAAAGACATGAAACAGCCACAATGACCCTTGTAACCCAAGACCATATGATCTTTGGCCCATTTTTTAGGTCACAAGAGGGGGCCGTGTATTTAATTGGTTGGCATGGGTCCATTTTTATCAGCTTCATTCAGTGCCATAGTATAAACTGTTCTGATTTTAGATGTTGTTTACAAGGTCACACACAGGTTCTGGGATTCTTGACAAACTGTAGAAAATGGTTACAGACTAATTTCTCTCTGCATACTTCACCCGTGTTATGGGAAGTAAAGTACCCTTCCTAATAATTACAGATGAGCTATCCATTTTCTCTCTGACAGCACTTGTGACATGTGACACGTCTCATTCATAAACATGAATGACTGGCGGCAATAACCACGTAGTGGGTATGGATAAGCGATGACAGACTTGGTAAGCAAGCCTTGCAGGTAAATCTGAAAAAAATATTCAAAACATGAAAAACAAAAATACACAAAGCAAAATGCTGTAGCTAATATAGCATTTAAATCCAGTTTAACCATATAGAGATACAAAAAAGCTTTTGCTGTGTATAAAAAGAGAGGAAGTATTGCGAAGAGGAACCAATCAGATTCAAGTTGTCAACTTTTTCATGCTGAGTTAAAGATGAAAAGCTGATATCTGTTTGGTACAGTGCCTTGCAAATGTATTCACCCCCCTTGGCATTGTTCGTGTTTTGTTGCCTCACAACCTGGAATTAACATGGATTGTTTGAGGATTTGCATCATTTAATTTACAGAACCTGCCCACAACTTTGAAGATTTTTTTTTTAATTATTATTATTGTGAAGCAAACAACAAATAGGACAAAATAACAGAAAAAGTCAATGTGCATAACTATTCACCACCCCCCCCCCCTAAAGTCAATACTTTGTAGAGCCACCTTTTGCAGCTATTACAGCTCCAAGTCGCATTGGATAAGTCTCTATGAGCTTGCCACATCTTACCACTGGGAATTTTGCCCATTCCTCCTTGCAAAACTGTTCCAGCTCCTTCAAGTTGAATGGTTTGTGAACAGCAATCTTTAAATCTGACCACAGATTTTCTATTGGATTGAGGTCTGGGCTTTGACTAGGCCATTCCAACACATTTACATGTTTCCCCTTAAACCACTCAAGTGTTGCTTTAGCAGTGTGTTTGGGGTCATTATCCTGCTGGAAGGTGAACCTCTGTCCTAACCTCAAATCACACAGAGTGGTACAGGTTTTGCTCAAGAATATGTGAGAAGGCCCAAACGCATAAGGGTTCGGGCTAATGATAAACAGTGAAAAATGTATAACCAGGAGGGCCTGAATGGATAGACCCAAGTGCAAACACACTGATGCAGATACAAATTATAACATCATATGTGCATAATACATCTCGTGTACAAAACCAAATAACTTAAAATGGTAGCAAAATCCGGTGAAAGTGCCCAGTATATGAATGGGAAGAACACAAAAATATGTGTACAAAGCTTCAGTGCATTGTCCCCATTGGCATGGTAGCCATATATGATAGAAAGATAACAGAGTCCAATGAAGGTGCTTAGTAGATAAACTGAAACAAGGAGAGAAAATATATAGCAAAGACTTCAGTGCATAGTCCCCATAATCAAAATCCAATAAGGCTTCAAGCTTCCAGGGAGCATTTATTCAGAAAATCTGCAACACCCAGGGACGTGACTCCAACACCAGGGATGGGGGAAAAAATGGATACTCTTACCCCTATGCGTGGACACACTCACCAGCGGTGGTGGGTCAAACAGGCAGAAAGTATAGGTGCAGACTCCTCTGGATACGTCCTCATGGAACGATGGTAGGTGGGGTAGGCACAGGAAATCCAAACTCTTCAAGATGGCGATATGGAACTCCAAAACATCAGTACATCAGGAAACGCAAAATCAGCCGTATAGAAAAATAGGAAAAAAGGAGGCTCCACATAGTGCAGGATCAGATGGTAAGATATAAAAATCTTATTTATTCGTAAAAAATATTGCAAGAACACACATGCTAAAAAAAAAAAAAAAAAATCATACAGGGAACCATGCAGAGGCTTGTAAGGCAGTGATCACAGAATGTATCAAAATTTGCGGCGTAGCTAGAAAGCAGGTTCATGAACCTGCTTTCTAGCTACGCCGCAAATTTTGAAGAGTTTGGATTTCCTGTGCCTACCCCACCTACCATCGTTCCATGAGGACGTATCCAGAGGAGTCTGCACCTATACTTTCTGCCTGTTTGACCCACCACCGCTGGTGAGTGTGTCAACGCATAGGGGTAAGAGTATCCATTTCTTTCCCCCATCCCTGGGTGTTGCAGATTTTCTGAATAAATGCTCCCTGGAAGCTTGAAGCCTTATTGGATTTTGATTATGGGGACTATGCACTGAAGTCTTTGCTATATATTTTCTCTCCTTGTTTCAGTTTATATACTAAGCACATTGGACTCTGTTACCTTTCTATCTTATATGGCTACCATGCCAATGGGGACAATGCACTGAAGCTTTGTACACATATTTTTGTGTTCTTCCCGTTCATATACTGGGCACTTTCACCGGATTTTGCTACCATTTTAAGTTATTTGGTTTTGTACACGAGATGTATTATGCACATATGATGTTATAATTTGTATCTGCATCAGTGTGTTTGCACTTGGGTCTATCCATTCAGGCCCTCCTGGTTATACATTTTTCACTGTTTATTATTAGCCCGAACCCTTACATGCGTTTGGGCCTTCTCACATTTTTTAGGCGCTGCATTTTTTATTTTTTCCTTGTTATTTCTTGCAATATGTCTATTTGCTGATGCTGGCAGCCACACGTTCACTTGTTCACCCAGTAGCGCAACTCTTCTTTTATTTTGTATTTGCTCAAGAATATCCCTGTATTTAGCACCATCCATCTTTCCCTCAACTCTGACCAGTTTCCCAGTCCCGACTGCTAAAAAACATCCCCACAGCATGATGCTGCCACCACCATGTTTCACTGTGGGGGTGGTGTTCTTTGGGTGATGTGATGTGTTGGGTTTGCGCCAGACATAGCGTTTTCTTTGATGGCCAAAAAGTTAAATTTTTGTCTCATCAGACCAGAGCACCTTCCTCCATACATTTTGGGAGTCTCCCACATACCTTTTCGCAAACTCAAAACATGCCATTCTCTGCTGTGGAACTGTGCAGCTCCTCTAGGGTTATCTTGGGTCTCTGTGCTGCCTCTCTGATTAATGCCCTCCTTGCCCGGTCCCTGAGTTCTGGTGTGCGGCCGTCTCCTGGCAGGTTTGCTGTTGTACCATGTTCTTTCCATTTGGCTATGATAGATTTGATGGTGCTTCTAGGGATGATCAAAGATTTGGATATTTTTATATAACCTAACCCTGACTTGTTCTTCTCAACAACATTGTCCCTTACTTGTTTGGAGAGTTCCTTGGTCTTCATGGCAGTGTTTGGTTAGCGGTGCCTCTTGCTTAGGTGTAGCAGCCTCTGGGGCCTTTCAAAAAGGTGTGTATATGTAATGACAGATCATGTGACACTTAAGCCCTGTACACACGGGTGGGAATCTTGTTGGGGGAAAAAAAACGTTGTGTACACACGGCACATTCAAAAGAACCGCAGTTCTTTTGAATGGCAAGAACGAGGTGACGTCATCGACTACGACGAGCATGCACTCGTCACATTCAATGCCGTCACCGCCATCTTGCTTCACCCTACACTACCCTTGTAAGCTACTGCGCATGCGTCAAAGTCTCATCGAGCATATGCGGGTTTACCTGGAGACAGGTAAGCATACAGACGCACGGTTTTCTCGTCGGAAAACAGGCCGACGAGAATCCCGACGAGAAAATAGAGAGCAGGTTCTCTATTTTTCTCGTCAAGATTCCCGGAAATTTTCCAGACGAGAAACCATACACACGGCCGGTTTTCTCTGCAAAAAGCTCTCCCAGCAGTTTTCTTGCAGAGAAAACCGGCCGTGTGTACGAGGCTTCAGATTGCACACAGGTGGACATCATTTCACTAATTATGTGACTTCTGAAGGTAATTGGTTGCACCAGAGCTTTTTATGGGCTTTATAACAAAGGGGGTGAATACATACGCACATACCAATTATCCGTTTTTTATTTCTGAAAAATAGTTTTATGTATATATTTTTCTAATTTTACTTCACCAACTTAGTCTATTGTGTTCTGATCCATCACATATAATTCCGATTAACAAAAAAATTGAACTAAAGGCTATAATGTAACCAAAATAGGTAAAAAGCCAAGGAGGGTGAATGCTCATGCAAGGCACTGTATGTATGGGTACAGTACAGGACATGATATACATTATGAGAAATTCTGCTCTAGTTGGATGCTAAATGCCACATTTTATGAATGGTTTATGATTGTAAATGTCTCCAAAATTGAAAACTCTTCCATGGTGCTGTAATACTGGAGGATTCACCAGGTATGCAGACAGTTGATATGAGCTCTTCGGATCCCAACTGCTTTCTCATTCTTGGCTAACAATTAGGTTTGCTACTGAAAAGGAAGAGGGTCTCCTTCTCTACAGCAGATTAAGGTCATTGTGTACAACAGCTGTAGAGCTACTGTATAGCATTGATGTCATTAGCTCATTCAAACATTCGTTTAACAGATTTTAGAAAAACAAACTATCCTGGAGGATAATAAAGCTGTTCCTTTTTAAAATCCTATATCTTAATTTTCTATTCTTGCAATTTTAGAATGAATACTGAACCATGATTGCCTCACTGGATGGAGGCAGCTTGGCCACCAGATGGCAGCATACAGTGGAGTGTGCATTTGTTTGTGAGAGTAAAGCCTAGTAGACTTGTGCACAACGGAAAAATTTGTTCCGTTTCGGTTCGTTTCTTTCCGGTCCTGTTGATTCGTAATCATTCGTAATTTTGCTAGACGGGATTTTTCGTGTTCGGACTCATTCGTATTTTTGCAAGCGACATTTTTCGTTGAATTTTTTGTTGCTTTATAATTCGTACTTTCGGTAGAGTACGTTGTTTTTCGTTGATTCTGGACACAACTCCTACTTTCGTAACTTTTTTTGGGTTCGTTGATTCGTAATTTTCCGTGTCTCTCTCACAACGACGCTGCCTATTATGCCTAATGTGCTTCGAATGGATTCGTACTTTTCTAAATACATTGCGGTTATTTGTAACGATTCGAAATCTCGTATTTTACTTTCGTTTTTAACATGCGGCTATAGGCTCCGCCCCTGTACACCATTTTGAGAGGGTTCAGCACGGTGAGGGAGAAGCAGAGAGCAGAGCAGAGTGTTATTGTGCTTCGAATGGATTCGAAATCTCGTATTTTACTTTCGTTTTTTACATGCGGCTATAGCCTCCGCCCCTGTACACCATTTTGAGAGGGAGTTCAGCACGGTGTGGGAGAAGCAGAGAGCAGAGCAGAGTGAGTGTTATTGTGCTTCGTATGGATTCGTACATTCGTAACTTTTTCATAACGAATTATGCCAAAGACATTCGGGCATTCGCTATTTGCGGTATAATTTATTTCGGATTCGGTCTTATTCGTAATTGCTTTGTTCGGAAATTCGAATGCTTCCGAATGTCCGAAAGTTGCTAAATTCGGACGAATTTCAATTCGTTACGAAACGAATTGCACAAGCCTAAAGCCTAGTACACACAGGCCGAATGTCGGATGGCATTGGCCGGTTCAATAGAAACCAGTCGACATTGGGCCCATGTGTACTGCAGTTGGTCCGAAGGGGCATGACTGAAAAAGGTCTGCCGTTCGACTCCCGATCTGACTGGAGTGTTCTGGTGAGGTGGCCGTCCCCCTTTCAGATCATAATAGAACAGCAGGGGAGATCACTCTACTAACGTTGCATAGTTAGTACAGCAGCTCCTCCTGAGCTGTCAGTTTTTCTTTCATTCAGCCCTGCTGCGTTGAACAAAGAAAGAAATAAAGTAAAAAGTCTGCTGTGTACTAGGCTTTTAATGCTATAGATTCTCTACTTGGCAAAATGTATCTTGCTAATTTGGAATGGATAAAGCCTGAAACTACCTGTATAGTAGTTTCACCTCTATGGGGAGGAATAGGAAGCCTGCACTTGAAGCTACTTCAGATGAGCCCGTTGTCCATGGTGGTAGCTCCCTATGAGCATTATAACTGCTAGCATGTACCAAGAGTAGTAGCCTTGCAGGAGTCTACCATGGAGATTGGGTCCAGTATGTGATCACCTCACCCCTATCCCTTATCTTGAAATACTTCTGTTCATAATTTTGGCACCTGTTTACAGTCATAGGAAAGCAATTGTTGGGCATTCATTAGAAGCTTCATTATCACAGGACCAAAGGGAGTGGGCCTTATTGTGTTATTCTCTATTGCTATGCAAGTAACAAGGATCTGTGACTGCATTCAGCAGTGTGTGACCCACAGAAGAAAATGAATGCCAAGCAACCCATCAATATATACCTGAACTGAATGTGGCAAGAGGAGGGACAAATTACTTCAAGTTTGTAAAGAAATCCTGATCACTTAGCTCTATCAGCCAACAAAGTGGACCTGAGGCACCTACAGATATTAGACATTTGCTAAATGGCCAAATCAGGGGCGATTCCTATGTATGTAAGCTTTCCTGGCCATTGAATACATTCCCTTTCCAAGTCTCCATAGGCTTGGATTGTCCCATTTGATTGACTTTGTTTTCCCAAAGATAGTCCAGATCTGGACATGTCCTTAGACTGCCAACCTCCATAGATACAAACTTGCATATTTGCAGATGTTGGCACAACAATCTTTCAAAATTAATAACCTATATGTTTTAAATTTCTTATGTTTCTAACACTGCCCTCAAAGATATCTTATGTTGGTAGAGGGGTTAATTTTTATCTGCTAATCCCTCAAATTTTTGGGAGTTTAAAGCATAAAAATCTTCTTTGTTAGCAGAAGTTTTACTTAAAGATTTTTACTTTTCCTCTAAGGCATACAAATGTCAGAGTATTTACTGTATTAATCAGCTGGTAATCTGGAGCTTACACAATTGCATAAAGGTGAAGAGTTATCCGGGGTCAAATAGAGTTTGCAGTGAGTAGTTCATTGAGCCTCCACCCTCCTGAGAAAGTGGCATGTAGCATTAGCAGCGCTTGCAAGCAACTCCGCTACGTCTGCCAACAGGAGATGCCAAACCAAATGTTGAATAATTAAGCGCAGCTACCTGAAGTTATATGTAAACCTACTTTTATTAACCATTACCGGCATCCCATTAATAATACTGCCAGATGAAAGAAAACTTTATTTAAAATATTAGTTAAGCAATCATAACATCATGCACGAATAAACCTGAGAAATCACCCAAGTATATTATGGAATTGCATTTTGAGACATGTAAGGAGAGTAGTTATGCCTAGCATGTCTGATTTGCAGCACATCTTAGATTAGGTGAAAATGTTATAGGAAATTGTTCATACTAGGAAACTGATACCCATTGAAAAGTTTCCATGCATGAAACAAAATAAAGTTAAACTTTTTGAATTTAAAAAGAAAATAATATATATTTTTTTATATAGTTTAAGTGCATATTTGATCATTAAACCGCAGATACTGTATATTATCATGTTATAGTATCTCACAAAAGTGAGTTCCACCCTCACATTTTCGTAAATATTTTACTATATCTTTTCATGTGACAACACTGAAGAAATTACACTTTGCTACAATGTAAAGTAGTGAGTGTACAGCTTGTAGAACAGTGCAAATTTGCTGTCCCCTCAAAATAACTCAACACACAGCCATTAATGTCTAAATCGCTGGCAACAAAAGTGAGTACACCCCTAAGTGAAAATGTCCAAATCGAGCCCAAAGTGTCAATATTTTGTGTGGCCACCATTCTTTTCCAGCACTGCCTTAACCCTCTTGGGCATGGAGTTCACCAGAGCATCACAGGTTGCCACTGGAGTCCTCTTCCGCTCCTCCATGACGACATCACGGAGCTGGTGGATGTTAGAGACCTTGCGCTCCTCCACCTTCAATTTGAGGATGCCCCACAGATGCTCTATAGGGTTTAGGTCTGGAGACATGCTTGGCCAGTCCATCACCTTTAACCTCAGCTTATTTGACAAGGCAGTGGTCATCTTGGAAGTGTGTTTGGGGTCATTATCATGTTAGAATACTGCCCTTCGGCCCAGTCTCCAAAGGGAGGGGATCATGCTCTGCTTCAGTATGTCACAGTACATGTTGGCATTTATGGTTACCTCAATGAACTGTAGCTCCTCAGTGCTAGTGACCCCCCACTCCTTCAACCTCTGCAGCAATGCTGGCAGCACTCTTACGTCTATTTCTTAAAGACAACCCCTGGATATGATGCTGAGCATGTGCACTCAACTTCTTTGGTCAACCATGGCGAGGCCGGTTCTAAATGGAACCTGTCCTGTTAAACCGCTGTATGGTCTTGGCCATAGTGCTGCAGCTCAGTTTCAGGGTCTTGGCAATCTTCTTATAGCCTAGGCCAACTTTATGTAGAGCGAGAATTCTTTTTTCAGATACTCAGAGTGTTCTTTGCCATGAGGTGCCATGTTGAACTTCCAGTAACCAGTATGAGAGAGTGAGACCGATAACACCAAATTTAACACACCTGCTCCCTATTCACACCTGAGACCTTGTAACACTAACGAGTCACATGACACCGGGGAGGGAAAATGGCTAATTGGGCCCAATTTGGACATTTTCACTTAGGGGTGTACTCACTTTTGTTGCCAGCAGTTTAGACATGAATGGCTGTGTGTTGAGTTATTTTGAGGGGACTCACTACTTTACATTGTAGCAAAGTGTCATTTCTTCAGTGTTGTCACATGAAAAGATATAATAAAATAGTTACAAAAATATGAGGGGTGTACTCACTTTTGTGAGATACTGTAAGTACATGCCAAGTAATGTGTAAGTGTAAGACTTACAGGTCTTGATTACATCTCAATTTCTGTCTGCTTGTGCTATATTTAAAAGATCTGCAAATTTCAAGTCGACCTTCACCTGAAAATTAAACTTAGAAAAAAAGAAGAATAACTGTCCTTATGTGTATAAATGGTGACAAAAAGGTACATCAAAAAGCTGCAACAGTACTATAAGAAATTTATCACATTAGAGACATTTTTTTTAAATATATCTGACGTGCTAATCATATCAATCTCCCAAAGCAAAATAATCAAATCATATAGTACTGAAAAGTTCTTTCCATCAATATGTGCATTATAATAAGATAAAGCATAAAAAATGTCCAAGCAATCAAGTCCACGTGAAAGAAAACCAGTCCACTCTTATACAGTATAAAGCATAAATCCATCACCACAATTGCTTCTTATGATCCACGTGATTGTCACCACCATCGAACATAGATGTAAGCTTACCAGCCAACTTTGACCCTCCATATATAGAGAAGGCAAAAAGCGCTTATATTTAGTATATGATATCCAGTCTACATCGCTCTGCTCCACCTGCACCCGGTATAGCCCGCTGATTACGGGGAATCATGGAAAGTTTTATTTTGATTCGCACTCACATGACCACTCCAAATATCAGTCCATGGACTCTCAGAGGAAACGTAATACGCTTCACATAGTGTAAAATCTAAAAAAAAAAAGCCTTTAACTAGGTACTTCAATACAGGGCACTTTCACCCCCTTCCTTCCCAGGCCATTTTTCAGCTTTCATCGCTGTCACATTTTGGTCATAGAACACTATACCCAAATTCATTTTTAATCGTTTTCTTCACACAAATAGAGCTTTCTTTTGGTGGTAGTTTATCACTGCTGAGTTGTATTTTTTACTAACAAAAAAAAAGACAGAAAATTTTGAAAAAAAAGTTTTTCTTAGCTTCTGTCAGTAAATTTTGTAAATAAGCAATTTTTCTCCTTCACTGATGTGTGCTGATGAAGCAGCACTGATGGTCATTGATAGGCTGCACTGATGAGGTGGCACTTATGGGCACCGATGAGGCGGCACGTACGTGGTGGCACTTATGAGGAGGCACTAATATGCCACACGATAGGCACTGATAGGTGGCACTGATGAGCACTGATAGGTGGCACTGATGGGCACGGATAGGTGGCAGTGGGGCACACGGATAGGCAGCACTGATGGTCTTTGATGGGTGGCACTGATGGGCACAGATTTATTTTATGTTTTTCTCTACTGTGATGAAAATTAAACTTACCTTTTTCTTTTCCTCTTCCCCAGCCTGTTAGGAAACATCAGCTGTTTTGTTTTTTGGTTTTAAAGCGAGAGCTGGTACTTTTTTATGGTGGTACCCACTCCCACTTCTTTGTTCCTTGTCTAAGCGGGGGGGGGTGACATCATCTGATGACTTGTAGCTCCTGACTTTTAATTTTCCCAAACCGAAGTGAAATTCCTTCCTGATTTAAGTGTTTATCTTCTCCTCTTTACCTTAGTTTTAATGAACTGATCAGTTTTATTAAATTATCTGTTAAGCCCTGTACACACGATCGGATTTCCGATGGATTTTTCCATCGGAATTCCGATGAAGCTGACTTCCATCAGTCTTGCCTACACACCATCAGTCAAAAATCCGACCGTCCCAAACGCCGTGACGTAAAACACTCTGACGAGCCGAGGAAAAGTGAAGTTCAATGCTTCTGAGCATGCGTCGACTTGATTCTGAGCATGCGTGGGTTTTTTCTCCGATGGAGTTCCACACAGACGATCGGAATTTGCTATTGTTTTTTTTTCCATCGGATAAATTTAAAACATGTTCTATTTTTTCTCACCGATGGAAGAAAGACAGATGGGCCCCACACACAATCGCTTTCTCCGATGAAAAAGTCCATCGGACTGTTTTCATCGGTAAAACCGATCATGTGTACAGGGCATAACAGTGATCAGTCAGGCAGGGGCTTCTCTGACAGGCTCCTGCTTGCAGATTGGGATATTAGCTGTCAAACGTAGAGCTGATCCCAGCAGGATGGTGTGTAGAAGACCATACAGTGGGAGGGAGAGCTTCTGTAAATGTCCGGGAGGCTTAAAAGAAGTTCTCCAGA
This sequence comes from Rana muscosa, assembly GCA_029206835.1. Lineage (NCBI taxonomy): Eukaryota > Metazoa > Chordata > Amphibia > Anura > Ranidae > Rana > Rana muscosa. The sequence goes on along the minus strand of CM055126.1, from coordinate 142,881,718 downwards.
ATATTTTTATAGTATAATACTGCACATCCTCAAAAGAGCAATTTAAGGCAGTGAAACCAATCAGTAAATTGCTAAAGCTATTTAGGCAACACTGCAGCTGTGTTTAAGCCACAGTCCACTCAATTTTAATAATTGATCTGAGATACAAGCTGACCTTTGGCCCTTGTCTCATGGAAAGCCATCTAAAGGAAGCATTTCTTACAGTAGAGCTAATATCCTGCCTGAATAAAGTGACCCAAGGCCACACACCTTTCTTCCCTAATTTGACACTCTCTAATGTGCAGTTCATTTCCAAGTCTGTAATTTGATGGCCTCCATCTTGAATATAACAAGGTGAAGTTCAACATATCATTGGAAGTCTTATTTAGCATTCATCTGGTGATAGTACACCCATATTTATAACATAACAAGAATGTGTATGTATATATACTGCAACTCTTTCTGTTGTGTATAGAGTTCAGCCTGGGAACGGAAGTCTAAGCCAGTGGGGACCCATTCAGAAAGACAGCTGTTTCTCCATTTGGCTCCTATGTTTTTCTGTTCTTTAGCATCATCTAGGGTAGATTTCAAAGGAAGAGCTAAGACCTCACCTAAGAGAAAAAAGATATATATATATATTTTATTTACCCTGTCACTACATGTAGAAAAGGTATAGTCTCAAGCAGATCATTATCTTGCAGTATCATTTAATTCTGTGTTGTACTGCTAAACTTTAAAACTGAACTCCATGCACATACTGTATACACCGATCAGGCATAACTTTATGACCATTGACAAGTGAATATGATTATCTTGTTACAATGCCATCTGAAAGTCAGTGGGATTTATTAGCCAGCAAGTAAACACATTGTCCCTGAATTTGACATGTTGAAAACAGAAATAGTGGGCATTGTGGTTTGTTGTGTATGGGGCTGCGTAGCCATGTCCACATCCAAATGTGCCTACATTGAGCAACTGAGCATCAGAACTGGACCATGGAGAAATGGAAGAAAGTGGCCTAGTCTGATGTATAATGTATCATGTTTTCTTTTTACATGTGGATGACCGGGTGCGTGCATCACTTTCTTGGGAAAGAGAGGGCACCAGAATGCAGTATGGGAAAAAGGCAAGCCGCACACGTAAACATTGTTGCCTGTCAAGTACACCCCTTAATGGAAACTCTATTCCCTGATATCAGTGGCATTCTTTAGCAGGATAATACGCCCTACTACACTGTAAAAATGGTTCAAGAATGATTTGAGGAACACAACAATGAGTTTGAGGTGTTGACTTGTCCTCCAAATTCTCCAGATCTCAGTCTAGTTGGGCATTTGTGGAATGAACTGGAAAAACAAGAGTGATTCATGAAGGTCCCACCCTGCAACTCACAGGACTTAAAGAGGAAGTAAAGTCTTCCTTTTTAATTGGTCCTACAGGTAAGCCTTTAATAAGGCTTACCTGTAGGTACTGTAAATATCTCCTAAACTTACACCATTTAGGAGGTATTTACTATACACGCCTATGTTATCGGGACATGCGCTCTGAAGAAACGGCCACCCGTGCCATTTTTACAGGGCCTTGTGTCATGACCGGTGGCTCCAGTTCGCATGCGCAGGAGTGACGTAATCGCGTCTCTGGCCAATCACAGCTCCGGAGCCCGCGAACCCGGAAGAAACTCCAGGGAAAATGTCAGCTGTCACAGCGGTGTGTGGGCGCCGCTGAGATGGCTTTGTTCTAAGGTAGGTATTTCATATTGAGCTAGTATACAATGCATACTAGCTCATTATGCCTTTATCTTGCAGGGTTTTTTTTTTTTATAGGGTTTACAACCTCTTTAACCTTTTCCGCTGTCAGAGCCGTTTTTGCATTTTTTGCCCACATGTGTAAAAAATCATTTTAGGCCTAAAGATTACACAAAACCTAAAAATATTATATATTTTCTGAAAGCAGATACCCTAGAGAATAAATGGGTTGTAGCTTTTATGTCGCATGCTATTACCGCAAAGGTCTAGGAAATGCAAAATTTCTGTAGAAAACATACTAACGTGAATTTTAGGGCAAACAAAATCAATTACCCAAGACGAGGTTGTGCTGAGTAAATAGATATCAACATGCCAAAGCTTACATTTTTGTGCGCCCGTGAAATGGCATCAAACTTCAGTACCCTATATTTTCTATAGACGACCCCATATAGATATCAGTTTAGTGTTATGGAAGAGGTCTTGTGTTAGAATTAACGCTTTCACTCAGTCGCGCGCGGCGATATGTAACATATGTACCGCAATCGGCATTTTCACATCGTTTTAACGTCTAAAAGACTCTGCACATTCCCCCTGTGCTCCACTAAATGTTTTGCAATGCAAAAACATTATTTTACGGCTGAGCTAGCTGGGGACACTGAGAGCTTGACCCGGAAGTGACATCAGAAACATTGTTTTCCGGGTCACAAGAAGAAAGGGAGGAGAGTGAATGTGTGTCCGCTCTTCTCCTTCCCCTCCAGCCGCCGGCACCCGCCATGGAGCTCCCGCGCCCGCCGATGGGCAAGCGGAGCCTGGTAAGCATGACGGGGCGCGGCGGCAGGGGGTAGCGCCTGTGAGAGTGATCTGGTGGCAGCGCCCCTGCACAAATGCTCTCACTTGACAGGCAGGAGGCCAGTGGCTGCAGCTGGTGGCTGCAAAAAGGGTTAAAGGATCTGCTACTGATAGCTTGCTGCCAGTTACCACAGCACACCCTCAGGTCTAGTGGCATCCACGCTTCGATGGGTCAGGGCGGTTTTGGCAGGAAAAGGGGGAGCTACTCAATATTAAGTATGTGGTCATAAAGTAATGACTGATTGGTGTAAAAAATAAAGGCAGCTGTGTATTCAATAAAAATAATGAAATGTATTTGTAACCACTTGCCGCCGACTGTACACATATATGCGGCCTCACAGAAGTGGGTCTTCTTCTGTGAGGTCGCATATATGCATACTTGTGTTTTTGCTGGGAGCTCTGTGCACAGCATGCTCCCAGCACAGAGACCAGGCTCTCACCAAGAGTTCCTGGTCTCGTATTAACACCTGATCGCTTTGATAGCCTCTGATTGGCTATCACAGTGATCATCACTGTCCAGCCTGCCCCTGTATCTTTTCTCCTTTTAATGCAGAGATTGACATAGTGGGGTTTATTTACTACAGGCAAATCCACTTTGCACTACAAGTGCACTTGGTAGTGCAGTCGCTTTAGATCTGAAGGGGACATGCAAGGAAAATAAAAAACAGCATTTTTGCTTGTACATGATTGGGTGAAAAAATCAGCAGAGCTTCCCCTTGTTTCAGATCTTTCATTCAGCTCTAAAGTGACTGCACTTCAAAGTACACTTTTAGTGCAAACTGGATTTGCCTTTAGTAAATCAACCCCATTGTATCTTTTCCTCCTTGCTAGAGGAGAAAAATGTAAACAAACAAAAGTGTGCGGGAGAAAGAAAAGACAAATTAGGGTTTCATCTAGGTCAGTGTCAGGGTTAGAGTTTGAGTCGGGTAACAAAGGTTAAGGTCAAAGGTCAGGGTCAGCGTATTTTAGATAGTATTAAAAACAAAAATTAATTAGCATCAGTGTCAGTTTGTTTTAGCTAGGATTAAAAAAAAAGCAAAATGTGCACCGTTGTTTCTTGGTCCTAATATGGGTACAAACAGCTAATAACATACAGATACATGGTATTTCTGCAATCTAGGTATAATTCACCTGGATATACTAAGAAGTTGTGATAGTATGTACAGTTTTACTAACACGTGTGAAAGTTGCAAAATTGTGTTCAGGCATTAAGATTTGTTTTACCCTCCTTCGTGAAGGGGTTAAATAAGCCTACTTGAAATGATTTTGTATCAATTTCTCGTAATGCCTTATACAGCAAGACTCAGACTGAGAGTGGGAGGGTTAATACTTAAAGCCAATTAGGCTCTGCTGCACGCACCTGTGCTAAAAAGGAAAATGTTATGTTGATAGAAGGAGAGAGCACAGTGAGCAGAAGGATGAACTGCTATTGTTCCTTTGTCTAGTCTCAGTCTGTTTCTGTGTAAATCTCAGGACTGGATGGCCAGAAATACAAATCCTTTGGCAGGTAAGACAGCTCACCTACACCTGCCTTTAAATGCACATGAACTTTAATGGCATCGTTAGTAGGGTTCAATATTAAGTCGGTCCACCCTTTCCAGCTATACTGTAAAAGTTTCAACTCTTCTGGGAAGGCTGTCCACAAGGTTTAGGAGTGTGTCTATGGGAATGTTTGACCATTCTTCCTGAAGCACATTTGTGAGGTCAGACACTGATGTAGATGAGAAGGCCTGGCTCAGTCTCGGCTCTAATTCATCGCAAAAGGTGTTCTATCTGGTTGAGGCCAGTCCAGTTCCTCCACTCCAAACTCGCTCAGCCATGTCTTTATGGACCTTGCTTTGTGCACTCGTCCAAATCAGTTGGTGGAGGGGGGATTATGGTGTGGGGTTGTTTTTCATGGGTTGTGCTTGGCCCCTTAGTTCCAGTGAAGGGAACTCTTAAAGTGTCAGCATACCAAGATATTTTGGATCATTTTAATGCTTTCAACTTTGTGGGAACAGTTTGGGGATGGCCCCTTCCTGTTCCAACATGACTGCGCACGAGTGCACAAAGCAAGGTCCATAAAGACATGGATGAGCGAGTTTGGGGTGGAGGAACTTGACTGACCTGCACAGAATCCCGACCTCAACCCGATAGAACACCTTTGGGATGAATTAGAGTGGAGACTGCGAGCCAGGCCTTCTCGTCCAACATCGGTGCCTGACCTCACAAATGCACTTCTGGAAGAATGGTCAAACATTACTATAGACACACTCCTAAACCTTGTGGACAAGAGTTAAACTGTTATAGTTGCAAAGGATGGGCCAATTCAATATTGAAGCCTATGGCCGAAGACTGGGATACCATTAAAGTTCATGTTCGTGTAAAGGCAGGCGTCCCAATACTTTTGGTAATATAATGTATATGTAATTCAGTGATGTATTCAGCTGTTTGTAGTTTATTAACAATATATTCATATTCATTTTAATAAATAAACACTACATTATTTTATATTTATTTCTATATCTGGGTAAAGATTAGGTTTAAAGGCACATAGAAGTCACTAATAAACATTTCCATTTAAATAGACACAAGGGAAGCTGTCTGTTTTCTAGAGTGCTCTAATTTGCATCTCAGCACTGATTCTGTACACTGGGCTGCTGGGCTCTGCAGTTCATAAGGATTGCTGATCAGCCAGTCTGTGATTTTTCATGGTTCTCATCTACCTCCTCATTGGTGGCTGGTGTTACATTTTTGGGAGGGGGGGGCGGCAAAAATTGCACCCACACCCTTGCGGGCAGCGCTCCCCCTGCACCTCCTCTTTCTCAGCATCACGACAGCTTCCGCTGTGCGTCTCCTCCCTCCCACTCTTAGGCCAATAGGATCGCTTCTCCTTTTGGCCAATCGGATGACAGGTCTCAGGACCCGCTTCCTGATTGGTCAGGAGGGGATTCAGGAAGACAATAGCGAATATTCATTCGCTATTATCACACAACTAGGTGGGCTCGGGTGCAGTGCTCTGTGCCCGGAGCCCACCCTTTTATGAAGCCTATTAGAGCCTCTGGCTCTAATCACGTGCTTCATAAAAAAAAAACATTGGAATCCATGGCGCCCCGCATGTAGATTAGGTTGCTGGACGCATGGATAGGGGGGCATATATAAAAACATATCCAGATATCTATGTTTATTCTGCATTCAGTGGGACTGAACCATTCTATTTATTCTGCTTCTGATTTTTCAGAAAACATTGGTTTACTTCCACTATGCTCTCCCAGAAGCATTGCATGCAGAGAGCTACTGTGATCTTAGAGAGGGAGGTTGCACAAGTCAGAATGACTGACAAGAAGCTGATGTTCTTCACACAGGTACTCTTGCAGTCCCGCTCAATCTACCAAGTATAGGAAAACTATATAAAATGTGAATAATTCTAGCTCTAATGTTGGCACCATTGTAATATTTCTTGAATAAGGAAACAGATCACTTAGAACCTTAGAAATTCAAAAAATCCTTAGATTCCTGGAACATCCCGAAAATTTGAGAGGCGACAACATAAAATACTTGTGTTTAGTGTTAGAGGAAAGATTTTTCTTACTATAATACCAACTTTGAAATGTGGAAAATGACTTGTATACAAAATATGATATGGCATGGGAAATTGAATCCCCCTTGACCTGTAGGTAAGTGGAATAGCTGAACATGCTACGGCATGAGAAAACATTTTAGTGGCACTCTCGGAGATAAAGAACACTTAGGATCAGATCTGCAGAATTCTGGGTAGTGACAAATGCATGTTCTTTAATTCCATTTTTGTTTTCTCTCCACTTTATCAAGTGTGTGTAAGCAGCTACGGCGTGCTTTCCAAGTGTTTGGTGAAAGGCAGCTCACAAACTCATCTTATGGGGTTTTTTATGTGGTTTATCACTGCTGTGTGGGACTTTTGTGATTTTTACTGCTGAATTTTAATATGGATGGCTAACTTGAGCTTGCTTCTTCCTGTATTCCAACTCTATAGCAGTAAAAAAAATAAAAATAAACATTAGGCAAGATCTGTTCTCTCCCACCATGACCAGTGTACTGTGTGTGACTTATATTTTTGGTAGGGCTCATTGAAAGACAGGCAAGTGTAACAAATGTATCTATTAGATGGTAGATTTGGCATGAAATTAACACAATCAAAAAATCCCCCTTTCACCTTGGATGTTAGAATTTTCATTTGTTGGCATATGTTATACACCATATTGCTAAAAGTATTGGGACGCCTGCCTTTACACGCACATGAACTTTAATGGCATCCCAGTCTTAGTCCGTAGGGTTCAATATTGAGTTGGTCCACCCTTTGCAGCTATAACAGCTTCAACTCCTCTGGGAAGGCTGTCCACAAGGTTTAGGAGTGTGTCTATGGGAATGTTTGACCATTCTTCCAGAAGCCCATTTGTGAGATCAGGCACTGATATGGACAAGAAGGCCTGGCTCGCAGTCTCTGCTCTAATTCATCCCGAGGTCAGGCAGACCAGTTAGACCCCTTTCACACTAAGGCGCTTTGCAGGCGCTATAATGCTAAAAATAGCACCTGCAAAGCGCCCTGAAAGAGCCGCTCCTCACGTTCCAGTGTGAAAGCCTTGCGCTAGCAGGACGCTAAAAAAAGTCCTGCTAGCAGCATCTTTGGAGCGGTGAATGAGCGGTGTGTATTCCGCTCCTCCACCGCTCCTGCCCATTGAAATCAATGGGCACCACGGCTATACCGCCGGCAAATCGCTGCTGCAGCAGCGCTTTGCGGTTGTTTTAACCCTTTTTCGGCCGCTAACGGGGGTTAAAAGGTAAAGCACTGCTAAAAATAGCCGTGGACGCCCCAGTGTGAAAGGGGCCTTAAGTTTCTTCACCTCAAACTCACTGATCCATGCCTTTATGGACCTTGCTTTGTGCACTGGTCCAAATCATTTGGTGGAGGGGGGATTATGGTGTGGGGTTGTTTTTTAGGGGTTTGGCTTGGCCCCTTAGTTCCAATTAAGGGAACTCTTAAGGCATACCAAGACTTTTTTTGACAATTTCATGCTCCCAACTTTGTGGGAACAGTTTGGGGATGGCTCCTTCCTGTTCCAACATGACTGCGCACCATTGCACAAAGCAAGGTCCAAAAAGACATGGATGAGCGAGTTCAGGGTGGAGGAACTTGATTCTCCTGACCTCAACCCAATAGAAGACCTTTGGGATGAATTAGAGCGGAGACTGCGAGCCAGGCCTTCTCGTCCACATCAGTGCCTGACCTCACAAATGCGCTTCTGGAAGAATGGTCAAATATTCCCATGGGCACACTCCTTAAAATTGTGGACAGCCTTTCCAGAAGAGTTGATGCTGTTAGGCCCCTTTCACACGACAAGCCTGCTCAGATCCGCCTGTCCGTTTTTCAGGTGGATCCGAGCGGACTACCCATTGACTCCTATGGGCAGGTGGGTGTCAGCGGAAATGTGTCTGCTGACACCCGTCTGCCATCCGATCCGCTAAAATCAGACGTATGCCGATACGTTCGCCATCTGTCCTGGCGGATCGTATCGGATAAGATCTGATGAAAACGATCAATCTGTCCATTTTCATCTGATCTCTCCATAGGAATCAGCGGCACTCTGACAGGCCCCTCCCTGCTCAGTGAGCAGAGACGGACTTGTCATCAACTGAGCGATATCCTGCTAAACTGGGGGACTCCGCTGAAATGGATCCGTCTCATGTGGAAGGGGTCTTATAGCTGCAAAGGGTGGGCCAACTCAATATTGAACCCTATGGACTAAGACTAGGATGGCAATAAAGTTCTTGTGCGTGTAAAAACAGGTGTCCCAATACTTTTGCTAATATAGTGTACAGTGGGGCAAAAAAGTATTTAGTCAGCCACCAATTGTGCAAGTTCTCCCACTTAAAAAGATTAGCGAGGCCTGTAATTGTCATCATAGGTATACCTCAACTATGAGAGACAAAATGTGGAAACAAATCCAGACAATCACATTGTCTGATTTGGAAAGATTTTTTTTTGCAAATTATGGTGGAAAGTAAGTATTTGGTCAATATCAAAAGTTCATCTCAATACTTTGTTATATATCCTTTGTTGGCAATGACAGAGGTCAAACGTTTTCTGTAAGTCTTCACAAGGTTGTCACACACTGTTGCTGGTATGTTGGCTCCTCCTCCATGCAGATCTCCTCTAGAGCAGTGATGTTTTGGGGCTGTCGTTGGGCAACACGGACTTTCAACTCCCTCCAAAAGTTTTCTATGGGGTTGAGATCTGGAGACTGGCTAGGCCACTCCAGGACCTTGAAATGCTTCTTACGAAGCCACCCCTTCGTTGCCCGGGCGGTGTGCTTGGGATCGTTGTCGTGCTGAAAGACCCAGCAACGTTTCATCTTCAATGGCCTTGCTGATGGGAGGAGGTTTGCACTCAAAATCTCATGATACATGGCCCCATTCGTTCTTTCATGTACACGGATCAGTCGTCCTTTTCCCTTTGCAGAGAAACAGCCCCAAAGCATGATGTTGCCATCCCCATGCTTCACAGTAGGTATGGTGTTCTTTGGTTGTAACTCGCATTCTTTCTCCTCCAAATACGACGAGTTGTGTTTCTACCAAACAGTTCTACTTTGGTTTTATCTGACCATATGACATTCTCCCAATCCTCTTCTGGATCATCCAAATGCTCTCTAGCAAACCTCAGACGGGCCCGGACATGTACTGGCTTAAGCAGGAGGACACGTCTGGCACTGCGGGATCTGAGTCCCTGGCGGTGTAGTGTGTTACTGATGGTAGCCTTTGTTACGTTGGTCCCAGCTCTCTGCAGGTCATTCACTAGGTCCCCCTGTGTGGTTCTGGGATTTTTGCTCACCGTTCTTGTGATCATTTTGACCCCACGGGGTGAGATCTTGCGTGGAGCCCCAGATCGAGGGAGATTATCAGTGGTCTTGTATGTCTATTTTCTAATTATTTCTCCCACAGTTGATTTCTTCACACCAAGTTGCTTGCCTATTGCAGATTCAGTCTTCCCAGCCTGGTGCAGGTCTACAATTTTGTTTCTAGTGTCCTTCGACAGCTCTTTGGTCTTCACCATAGTGGAGTTTGGACTGTTTGAGGTTGTGGACAGGTGTCTTTTATACTGATGACAAGTTCAAACAGGTGCCATTAATACAGGTAATGAGTGGAGGACAGATGAGCCTCTTAAAGAAGAAGATACAGGTCTGTGAGAGCCAGAAATCCTGCTTGTTTGTAGGTGACCAAATACTTATTTTCCGCCATAATTTGCAAAAAAAAATCTTTCCAAATCAGACAATGTGATTGGATTTGTTTCCACCTTTTGTATCTCATAGTTGAGGTACACCTATGATGACAATTACAGACCTCTCTCCTCTTTTTAAGTGGGAGAACTTGCACAATTGGTGGCTGACTAAATACATTTTTGCGCCACTGTATATTTGAATATGGGGTATTACCAATACAACGTTAACGTTACAACGTTAAAGCCATTATTAAGAAATCGCAACAGCGTTTATATTTTTTGCGACTCCTTAGGAAGAATGGCTTGGGAAGGAAGGTACTAGAGACCTTCTATCGCTCTGCCATTGAGAGTATATTAACGTATTGTATTCTAGTTTGGTACCCTAGTTGTACGCAGGCAGATAAAAATGCTCTAAAGAGAGTGGTTTGAACATCGCAGAAAATTGTAGGGTGTGAACTTGTTTCTCTAGATGAAATATATGAGACTCGTTGCCTTTGTAGATCAGGAAAAATAGTGAGAGACCCGACTCATCCTGGTTGTCATTTATTTGAATTATTGCCATCTGGGAGACGTTTTAGGGTGATTAAAACAAGGACAAAAAGATTTAAAGAGAGCTTCTTCCCCAGGGCTGTTAAGGCTATCAATGCAGGAATGAAATGAAAGGAGGTCACATAGTCTTATTTTATTGTCTTGTTTAGTTTTTAATATGAGGACACTTTTTATACTTTTATAATATGGGGACACTTTTATATATCAATTCTGTGTGGTAAATGCATGGTTGATAATTAGGATGTATGAATAATGTGTGGAGTAGAAATGTAATTTCATTGTGAATTTGTTTTTACAATGACAATAAATCAAATCAATCAATCAATCATATTGCAGCACTCTCAATTTGGGCTGCATAGTCCTATCTTTTGTGTCTCTTAATAGAATGAACTTGTCAGAAGTGGAATTGAAATGTCTAATTATAGAGAAATTGGAGGGGAGGGTTTTATACACATTCATATCTCACATCTCATGGAACCCCACATATAACTTTAGTTCAGGTTTACATGTGCAGCCAATGAGGCACATTGGCTATATGTGTTATGTACTAAGGGAACATGGTTTTACTTCACCTGTCCCTGCTTTGCTCTTCTAGTTCTCTCACACACTTCCTTCAGAGGGCGCTGTCCCTCAACTCCCTGATGACCTGAGCTCTTTTTTGCACAGGTATTCTGCTTCTCTGCTCACAGGCCAACATCAATGTCTATTCTTTTACTTTATCTCTCTCTCTCTTTTCTTTCCCTGTCTTTCTCTTCTCTCATCGTTCTCTTTCCTTTCCCTCTCCCTCTACCTCCCCGCTCTCTCCCTCTTCTCTCTCACTCTCTCCCCTTTCCTCTCTTTCCCTTCCCCTCTCTCTCTCCTTTCTCTCTTTCCTTCTCCCACCGTGACCCACCCCTTTCTTCTTTCTACTCCATCTCTGTCCCCTCTCTTCTCCTTCCGACTCTCTGTCTACCTCCCATCTTCTTCTCTCTCCCCTCTCCTCTCCCCCCACCACCTCTTCTCCTTCTTGCTCTCTCTCATCTCTCTCCTGCCCTTCTCTCTCCTCCTCATTCTCTTATACTTCCCTCCCCTCTCTATCCTCTTTCTCTTCTCAACTCTTTCTCTTTCCTTTCGCCTTTCTCTCTCTCCTACCCCTCTTCTATTTTTCTCTCTCCTCTTTTTCGTCTGCCACATCCTCCTTTCTCTTCTCCTCTCTCTTCCTTCCCTCTTCTCTCTCTCTCTCCTACCCCTGCCATTCTCTCTCTCCCTTTGTCTTTCTCTCCTCCCCCTTCTCTTTTGTCTTCTCGTTCCCACTCTCCTTTCTCTCTTCTATCTCTTCTCTCTCTCCTACCCCTCCTTTTCTCTCTCGCTCTCTCTCTCACTCCTCTCTATATGTGACATTATCTTTGTAGCATTCATTCTTCGTCCTCATAAAACAGTTTCAAATGACACCTGGCACTTACAAGCTGCTTCATCTTTCTTCCTTCTACCAGTCAATGGCAGACCACAGATTTTTTTTTAACAACACTTCAGAGGCTTCAAGAATTCTTGCATTGCAAAATCAAAAAAAAAAAGTTAACCCTTCTCACCTTGTACCTACTGCAGGCTTAAAGAGGAAGTAAACCCTTGATTTTTTTTTTTAAAACCCTGCAAAAGAAAGGCATAATGAGCTAGTATGCATAGCATACTAGCTCATTATGAATGACTTACCTGAGATCGAAGCCCCCGAACTGCTTCTCGTTCCCCTCCGCCGCCATCTTGCCTCGATGTCCCTTCCTGTTATCGCCGCTCTGGCGCTGTGATTGGCCAGAGCGGGGATGACGTCACACGTATGCGTGCTCGGGCCGGCAAGATCCCATTCAGAAAACCGGCAAGAAGCCGGCCCGCTAGTGCGCCTGCACCGTTGACATTGGTGCTGTGTTTTCAGCAAATATCTCCTTAACCGTGTAGGTTAAGGAGATATTTCTTGCACCTACAGGTAAGCCTTAATCTAGGCTTACCTGTAGGTGCAAGTTGTCAAAGTGGGTTTACAACCACTTTAAAGTAGAACTAAGGGCACAACTTGTTTTAATTTTGGATAGAGTATGGGAGGCTTTTAGTCCTGTGAAGTTTTTTTGACGTCTGTGTCTCAATGGGGATTTTTTTCCTTCACTTCCTGTCCCATAGCCACAACAGGAAGTGAGAGGAAATCCTTCCAAAGTCAGGAAAATTCCCATCTTTGGTTATAGCTTACAGAGTCTTCCCTTTTAATTTTTTTAAATGAAACTCCAGTTCCATTTTTTAAGCTTTGTATAGAGAGTGGAAGGGTAAGAAACTCTTATGCCGCGTATACACGGTCGGAATTTCCGCCAGCAAAAGTCCGATGTGAGCTTTTGGTCGGAAATTCCGACCGTGTGTATGCTCCATCGGACTTTTGCTGGGGGAATTTCCGCTAGCAAAAGATTGAGAGCAGGTTCTCAATTTTTCAGACGGAAAAAATTCCGATCGGAAATTCCGATCGTCTGTAGCAATTCCAATGCGCAAAATTCAGACGCATGCTCGGAAACAATTCGACGCATGCTCGGAAGAATTTAACTTTATTTTCTTGGCTCGTCGTAGTGTTGTACTTCACCGCGTTCTTGACGGTCGAAAGTTCAGAGAACTTTTGTGTGACCGTGTGTATGCAAGCCAAGCTTGAGCAGAGTTCCCTGCGAAAAACCATCCAAGGTTTTTCCGACGGAATTTCCGCTCGTGTGTACGGGGCATTAGATTTGTTTATTATCACTGTGACACTGCTGGGGAGATTTTTACTCACTTACCATTGCTGTGACCACACAGGAAGTCAGTGGAATCTAACCGGTGGAGACGCAGACATTAATACAAACCTGACATAGGATCTAACCCTTCCCCTATCTATTCAAAACAACAAAAGTTTTGTCTGGACTACCCATTTATAATTTAGGACCAATAGAAAAGACAGCTTTTTGTATATTTTATACATATTGTGACAGAGCGTTGCCCTGCCAGGGTCTAAAAGTAGGTTGTGACCCAGAATTCTCAACCAGACAGGTTGAGGGGCTCCAGGGAGCTTGTGATAGGAAGAAGAAATTTAGTTTCCTCAGTGTTTTCTAAAGTTTGTTTGGGGACCTGGAGATTTCAAAGTGATCCGGGTGGGATGAAATCTCCAATCCTGGGTCCAGGTATACAGAACAGCCAGCATACTTATTGGTCAGGTGTGTGCTGGGATTTTAGTAACAACCTGCCCATGGTTCTGAGCTTCACCCTGGCAGACAGAAAGTCTGGCCCAGGAGTCAGGAGGGCTCCACGGGGGAGTGCAGCAAGAGGCTTCTAGCTGTGTGCACCAAGTTGGTCGGTGAACAGTCTGTAGGACACAGACAAGGGCCTGGATAGCAAGGCCAGAGCAGCGGTGCTGCAAGTTCAAGCCAGAAAAGGGTTGAATGCTGTTTATGTTGAAGGAGAACAAATGCTGAAAACCCCTGCGAGGGAAACCTATGTTTATGTTTGCTGAACTTTCTTTTAATAAAAATGGGCAAATAAAGCCCTTAAAAAGAAGAAACCGTGAGTGGCGGTGTCTTTAAAGTTCTACACTTGGAGTGAATAGCATACTAGCTCATTATGAATTACTTACTTTAGATCGAAGCGCCCGCAGCGGTCCTCGTCCCCCCCTCCGGCGGCGACATCTCTCCCAGGGGTTACTTCTGGGTATCGTGGCTCTGGCGCTTTGATTGGCCGGAGCCACGATGACGTCACTCCCACGCATGCGCGCGGGAGCCACCGGTAGCGACACACGGACTGAAGCAATGGCACATAGATGCCATTGCTTCAGTTTGCTTAATGTGCATGTGCTGATGACATCGGCACATGCAGGGGACAGGGGATATCTCCTAAACCGTGCAGGTTTAGGAGATATCCTGGGTAGCTACAGGTAAGCCTTATTATAGGCTTACCTGTAGCATAAAGTGGTTGTAAAGGGTTTACAACCACTTTAACTTGTCCTTTTAAATGTGGATCACAAATAGTTATTTAATCCACTTCCCAAGTCAGGTGAAGGTCAGAGGTCCTATAATTATCTCTACCTAAATTTAGCAGACTGTGATGATGGAAAAGATGTTTAACAGTACAGAAGTATGTTCACTTATAGTGAGAAATTCCTGCCTACAGAATGTTTAGTGATATTCATCTGATGATGTGTGGAAACAGCCGACTCTAAGGACTATATAGTCTAGTATAGTACAGTCAGGTAGAATAGAGCATCATAGAGCATCATAGAGCATCACTGATTAATAATTTGTAATATTCTCTTTTATTTAACTAACACATCTTAGATGTAGACAGGACCCTGACTGTAGAAGAAATGACATGCCACAGCAGTCCCGACATAATCTTACACAGCACTCATGCACATCAATCCGTAGCTCAGAACATGCACCATGGATGGCCATTGTTCCCCTAGGATTCATACGGTGCTTGCTTAGGATTTTAGGAGACCCTGGCACCACTATGATATGTAAAGCTTCTTCATCAGGGCAGAGAGAAACAAGTCAAGTCTGAATCTGATGCCTGCCATTATTTAAAGAAATGGTCCAAGTTCAAGTGCATGGCCCTCCACGTGCGCCTCAGTCCCAGGCATCTTTAGTCCTGGGACTGCAACTTCAGCCCTGGGCCCAGCACTTTTAGCTGGAGCCCACTTCGGGAGGAAGAATCCCAGGGTGCCGCCTTGCAAGGGGATCCACTTCTGGAAGAGGAGACTGGGGGAGGACCGTTCCAAAGGACTGGTGAGAGATCACAGTGAAGGAAGGGGCCCAGTAACTCTCTGGAGGGATGTCATCCATCCGAAGAAAAGGGGTCTAACACCTTATCCTGTAGATTCTGTGGCAGAGGATCTCCTGAACGCATCCATTAGGGAACCTGATTGACTGTTCAAGCTACATGCCGGCTGCTAGTGCCATTGGGTGACTATCCAGGTGAGCTATACCCACTCGGGATCCAGTGGCGACGAAGCCAGGAGTGCCTGAATTAATCTATCTTTCTAACACCTTTCTCTTCTCTCAACTTTGTGGATGTTCATGCATAGGAGAAATAAACTCTAAGTTGGAGTTGCTATTGGTGTGGACCTTGGAGTTACTTGGGGTATAGAGACTTTGTCCTTACATCCTAGGGACAGAAACCAACTTTGAGGAGAACCTTGCTGCAAGACCCGTAAGTTAAAAACAAGTGTGCTTAACCTCTGCAAACCAGAGGGTACCGGCATGGTGGCCATGGTGCGCCTTTTTTTCTCCTGTGAGTGAGCCAAAGATGGGAGGAAAAGGGATTGTGTCGCTACGTATATGACCCCAGCACATTGATCTCCCTGCCTGCACGGTGAAAAAGAAGTCAGAGTCGGCAAGAGGGAGACCTTTCCCATCTTCCTGCTGTCAAACAGAGCGATAATACTAATGCATATGGGGTGATTAGGGTGTGCCCAGGCACATCCACACACCCTGTGCAAAAGCCTATGTCTGGAGTATACAGATTTTGTCAAGTAGGAGATCACTTTACTACCGTTGAAGCTAACACTCCAGCACTCGACTTTGGGACACAGGACACTGGGATAGTGGTGAAATCCCAGAACAGTACTGCAAAACCTGGAGCGGTTGTGGGACTTAAATATAACCTTCTATCTCTGTTCACTAGAATTTCTTAGGTTACTTCTACTGTACAGGCTGCTGCCATGTTGACATAGGGGCAGAGATGAGGGCAGGGTCAATGCTCAGATCATAGTAAATAATAGTGATCTTGGCAGACACCACAACCCACAGAGCAGTTGTCGAAGTAAACGTTTCACCAGCCCTTATCAAATTTGGGGATTTATAAAAACAGTTCCGCCAATAAATGCTACATTATTTTTTAAGTTTAGTTCCTCCACCTTGAAGCTGAACTCTAAACACAGCGAGTTGAATTAATGCCAAAGAGCTCAATTTTGGTCTCATCTGACTACAGCACCTTCTTCCAATCCTTCTCCAAATCATTTAGATGTTCATTGGCATGACTGTACATGTGCCTTCTTGAGGAGGGGGACTCACCGTGTTTGGAGGAAGAAAAATGCTGATTATAACCCTAAGAACACCATCCCTACAGTAAAGCAGGGAGGTGGAAACATTATGCTTTGGGGCTGTTTCTCTGCTAAAGGTACAGATCGACTTTGCCGCATTAAGGGGCCAATGGATGGGGCCATGTATTGAAAAATCTTGGATGAGGACCTTCTTCCCTCAGCCAGAACACTAAAGATGGGTCATGGATGGGTTTTTCAGCATGACAACGACCCAAAATAAACCGCCAAGGCAACAAAGGATTGGCTCAAGAAGAAGCACATTAAGGTCTTTGAATGGCGTAGCCAATCTCCAGACCTTAATCCTATAGAAAATGTATGAAGGGAGCTGTAACTTTGAGTTGCCAAGCGACAGCTAAGAAACCTTAAGTATTTAGCGATGATCTGTAAAAGACCTGGTCACCAACTACAAGAAATGTCTTACCTCTGTGCTTGCCAACAAGGGTTTCTCCACCAAGTACTAAGTCATGTTTTGCTTGGGGATCAAATACTTATTTTACTCACTGAACTGTAGCTCAATTTATAACATTTGTATCATGTGTTTTTTCAAAATATTTGGTTGATATTCGGTCTTTATCAATTAATATACACCTATGATAAAATTTATAGACCCTTCATTTCTTTGTAAGTGGGCAAACTTAGAAAATCTACAGGGGATAAAATAATTATTTCCCCCAATGTATGTATTTTTTTTTTTTTTAAATGCAAGCGGTGTAAGTACCTGAATATAATTTGGTATCAGTCTCTTGTAGTCCCTGTACAGCAGAGCCCAGGCTGAAAGAGAAAGAATCAGCACAAGGAGCCAATCCATCGTGCTGCAGTGCAATGAACATGCTGATAGGAAAGAGATGTCTGCTACTTCATCTGTCACTCTCCAGTTGTAGGCTGGGGGCAGGCAAAAGACTTGTAAGTGTTATTGAACTGTAGCTGAGAAAAGTCCGATCTTCTGCTCTGCCAGACAGAGGTGTGTTATGTAAATGTAGTGCTCTGTAAATCTAAGGACTGGATGGACAAAAATACGAATTCTTTGGCAGGTTAAAAAGCTACCATATATGTATTTCATCTGTGTATTTAGCCATTTGCCTGGAGTTCGGCTTTAAACTATTTTGGAATGGCCTTGAGTATTCTACATGCTTACTTTTCCTTGTTGCTGATGCTCCCAACAGACAAAGAGCAGATAAGAAGCGAAATAAAGGTGAGTATGTGAAGGTGTGGAAGTTGGCATTTAAAATGAACCCATTGCTTTGCATTGAATGGTCATTGCACAGATTCACTTTAAAATTAAAGTGTTACTAAACCCAGCACGCTGCATTCACTATATCTGGTCTCCCAGAGTACACAGAACATGGAAAAGCAATTATTTTGGTAAATATAGACTGCTAAATACCTATTCTCATCAGCAGTATATAGCAGTCTTGTGACTTCTATCAGTGTCCGGTTAAAGCTCGTAGGAGAGGTTTTCACTCTACTCTGACTGACCTATGAGGCTGCATAACTAGTGACCCTCTGTCTAGACAGTGCTGATTGGCCCTGTGCCGATTACATGTACCCTGCCCAAAATCTGAGCATGTGCAGAGTGCCCCCCAAGGCTCTGTACTATCAGGAGATGGATTGGGAACTGTGGAAGAAGGGGAGGATCAAAGAACACAGGATTAAACAGCCTTTTTACGCAATGCAGCGGATTAACCCCTTAGGTTCCCCACTGAGTATACAAGCATGCGTTACTGCATATACACACTGATTTTACTGTTGTGGGTTTAGTAACACTTTAATTGTACCTGTGTTTCATTTATATCAAACCCATAGTACAAGTGTGTATATACAGTACATGCGTTCATACAGTAAAGTGTAATATACGGCTGTATAGATGATAAGTCATTTTAGGTCATAGGTCATTTATATTTGGATTATATTGGAGCGTCTATTAGTACTCTGTGGCAGAAATGTGTATGTTTTGTAAGCCTAATAACCCAGCCTTGTGATATTTGAGCTATATGATGAGGTAAGAGTAAGAGATATGTAATACATTCCTCCAATGCCTTTCCAGCAAGCACTTGTATTAACTGCAGCCCTCTGCCTAGCACCCCATCAGCCGGTGACTCCCAAGAGGAAAAGTGCAGGAATATTGTTTCCAAGAAGAGCTTGCAGAAACTTGCATCCGGGAACCTTCACACTCCACTCGAGGCTGTTGTATCGCAAGCAACCTTAAATTCCAGATGTTAGAGAGCCATCTAAGCATCGAGCTGTCAGCAGCCTTAAACTGGGCATTAAATTTGCATCCCAATTAAAGCTGTTTGCAGGTAATTTTTGCCAAAAACAATAAAAGTCTTTGAGCCAGGGGGCGGCACTGATGGAATCGGCATGTGTGACTTGGAAGTTAGCTAATACTGAACCGTTTTTCATATGCTCGGTCGGCCTCAACAGACCATAGAGAAGCTAAACCCTAGGCTCTGTTTGCTATAAACCCTCCAGCTTCTCAAAGATCATAAAAACGGCACCGACCGCCCATCTGTCTCTGCAATCAAAACGCTTGCTGACTGTGATTAGCATTATTAACCCCCACAAGTCCCAACTCTAGAAGCCTTCACAGCTACTTTAACTGCAGGGGGCCAACCTTATCGTCTTCCCAATGGAAAAGGCTGATGGAGGATTCTGGGTTATAATGAGAAAGAATTGTATAGAATGACGTTTTACAAGGCTTACTCTTCCTATTTATCTTACCAACAAAAAACACAAAATGTTTTAGACTCCCCCCCATTGGAAGAGAATCGGACACAAAAAAACAGCTGCAGATACAAAAGTGCAGGTAGGCACCTACCTGCAGGAGCATCTGATACTCTGTCTTTACGGCCAAATCCCTAGGCTAATCTGATGGGCAAAGCTTTGACACTTCTTTATAGTGCCAAAGCTTGCCTCAGTCTTCCTGCCTTCTGCATATTCTTATTCCTGTCAGTGAGGCAGCCCATCACAATGATAAGCCAGTAGGAATTTGTTGGGGGGTATCTGCAACCTTCAATTGTACCCAGATAGAGCAGCTTCTATATGACTGGCTTTGACCCACTACCTCACATGCCTCACTACTGCATATGTCCTGACTTTCTGGTATAAAAAAGTTCAAAGAATGGAAGTTAGGGGCTACACCCCCCACAATACTCCAGTTACACAAACCATGAAGTAGAAGTGTGCAAAAAAAAAAAGATCGGTTCGACTCAAAAGTGTCTTTCACGGCATCTTTTCTTTTTTATACTGGTGATAGGGAAACCCCAGAACTCAAAGGGTTTCAATAACATGTTGACTACTGAACCACATTCAAAAAGATGTATTTAATATTCAAGCATCACTGGTTTTATTACAAATGCAATAATTGATGCCGCGTACACACGACCGTTTTTAATGTCATTGAAAAAAACGACGTTTTTCTCGACGTGATTCTTCTCAAGCCTGCCTTGCCTACACACTATCATGAAAAAAAATGCTCGAGCAAAGCGCTGTGACGTACAGCGCGTACGACGGCACTATAAAGGGGAAGTTCCATTCGGATGGCGCCACCCTTTGGGCTGCTTTTGCTGATCCTCGTGTTAGTAAAGTTTGGTAAGAGACGATTCACGTTTTTCAGGCTTGTGCTCTTCAGTCCGTTACAGCGTGATGAATGTGCTATCTCCATTATGAACGCTAGTTTTACCAGAATGAGCGCTCCTGTCTCATAACTTGCTTCTGAGCATGCGCGTTTTTTTCACATCGTTAAAGCCTACACACGGCTGTTTTTCACGATGAGAAAAACGACGATGTGAAAAACAACGAGAAAAAATAGAGCATGTTCCAAATTTTTAATGCCCATTTTTCACGTCGCAAAGAATGCTCTGAGCCTACACACGATTGTTTTTGATGACCAAATAAAAAAATGGCATTTTTCTCGTCATGAAAAACGGTCGTGTGTACGCGGCATTAGAGTTTGCATAAATGTTTAGGGTCCATTTATACTTTGCCGTTCTGGTTGCGTTAACACAAGCCTGTTCATTTTCATTATGTTGCACGTTACCATGCACTGCATTAAAGCTGTCAAATTTAAAAAAGTGGGCTGCCCGTGCACCAGAACTGACAAAGAAATTGACATACACCATTTTTTGCAGCATAATGCACCACAAAGCATGGTAGTGTGTTACCATATGCTATAATGCAAATAGAGTGCATTGGCGTGCTGTTAAGATTGAGTGCCACTGCGTCACACCAAAGAGCAAAATGCCACAGTGTAAATGGGCCCTTAGTGTAGTATAACATTTTTTGTAGTTAAATATGACATTTTTATATCAGGCCAGAAAGGACAACTGAGGAGGAGGAGACAGACAGGAATTTAGCTCCAAAGAGGAACAGTTCCTCCATATGAGAAACGTTTAGGAGCTCTAATACTGGCCCATCTATATGATAAGTGAGCTCATTATTAGTGAGGTTAAGGGGGATAAAGAAGACCCCTAGATGATGGATTAGAAGAGAAGACCTGGTGAGCAGGGGCCGCTTTTTTCCTTGACCAACGAGAGGCTCATTGTAAAGAATGATTCCACCCAAAACAAATTTAGATTTTTGATGGGCAATAGTAAGTTGATTCACTAACTATATCTATTTTAGAGCCAATAAATAATTGCAGTAGTTAAGAGTACCCTCCACTACAGGGCCATAACAGAGATAACAGTTTCTTACATTTGGACTCCCCAGCTGTTTAGTATTTGATCTTGGCTTAGAAATCACTGGGGGAATGGGATATTGCCATTTTGCTTTGTACATTATTGGCCATTGCAATTCCGGAGAGCTATGAATTTTGATAGGGATACCCCACCAATGGTGTCCCTAGAGTAAGGTGACAAGATTTTTAAAATGAAATCCGGGGACATATTTTTTTTTTACTAGTAATGGCGGCGATCAGCGACTCATAGCAGGACTGCGATATTGCGGCGGACAAATCGGACACTAAAGCCCCATACACACGGTCGGACTTTTGGCCAACAAACTTCATTTTGAGCAAGTTGGACCAACAATCCGACCGTGTGTGCGCTCCATCGGACAAACTTTTTTTTTTTTTTTTTTGAGTTTTCATCGGACAAAAGTTGGGTCTGCAAACGGACAAACTTTTGCCCAACAAAAGTCTGATGGAGCAAAGTCCTACCGTGTGTACAGAAAACCATAGGACTTTTGTCCGATGGACAAAACAACTAATGTTAAAATCAACCAACAATAGCAGAAGTTGACCAAAGGGTGGCGGTAAAGAGCAGAAAAGAGCAGAAAAACCACGTGATGTTGCAAAAAGTTTCGAGAAAGTTTGCAGAAAAGTCCTGTGGTGTGTATGCTATGGGTGTGCCCGGCCAACTCCGTTCGGACAAAAATCCAGGGAAAAGTCAGATGGAAGTCCGACCGTATGTATGGGGATTTAGTGACACTTTGTGGGAGCCGGTGACACTAATACAGTGATCAGTGCTAAAAATATGCTGGGTGGGGAGCGGAAGAAGATCACTCCGCCAGGGAAGGCAAGGAGATAAACAGGCAGGTGGCTGGCCGGGACTTGAGCCGAGGCGGAAGCGGAATGGGCATGCGCCCGAAACTGAAGAAATGGTCCCCCTCTGCTTTGACCAGCACATGATCATCAGAAAGGGGCACAGTTAATGGAAAAAATACACCCCCCCCCCCCCCTAAGCTAGTAGGTGCGTCAGAGCGGGGGTGTGTAATTCAGATTTTTTATTTTATTCTGCACTGACTGTCTTTGAAATTGCCCCAGCCCCTGTTCAAATACAATCTGGGGACAAAACCGTGGACAGACTTGGTCCGGGGACAGTGTCCTCAATCCGGGGACCGTCCCCGGAAACCGGGGATGTCTGGTCACCCTACCCTAGAGGGGTCACATGATAGCATACATCCAACTTGTCAGTGACCGTACCGAACAAAATGTTTGCTTTTGAAGTTAGTTTAAAGTTGGTCCGTAACTGTAATGAGCCTATTTTAAAGGTCAGTTCACCCAAAACAGATATTACAGTTTTTGTTAGATGCCCAGGAGCTAAGTTATTTAGGATTTCTTAAAAATCTCAAAGAGGTTTTTGTCCCATGGTAGAAATGTGATTGTTTAAAGATGTTATTGTTGTCATAGACATATTAACAGGGATTTGTCATTTAATTATGACTCCTATGCAGAGTTCATTATCTGTGTGTTGTTTTAACCACTTAAGCCCGGGACCATTTGGTAGCTAGAGGACCAGTGGTGAATTCAGAATTTTGCACTGCGCTGCTTTAACTGTAAATTGTGCGGACATGCAATGTTGTACCCAAACGAAATTTGCGTCCTTTTCTTCCCACAAATAGAGCTTTCTTTTAATGGTATTTGATTGCCTCTGCGATTTTTATTTTTTGCGATATAAACAGAAAAAGACCGAAAATTTAGAAAAAATATGATATTTTCTACTTTTTGTTATAAGAAAAATCGAATAAACTCAATTTTAGTCATACATTTAGGCCAAAATGTATTCAGCCACATGTCTTTAGTAAAAAAAATGTCAATAAGTGTATATTTATTGGTTTGCGCAAAAGTTATAGCGTACATTAGTGTACATTTTCTGGAATTTACACAGCTTTAAATTTATGACTGCCTATCTCATTTCTAGAGGTGCTAAAATGACAGGGCAGTACAAAACCCGCCCAAATGACCCCATTTTAGAAAGTAGACACCCCAAGGAAATTGCTGAGAGGCATGTTGAGCCCATTGAATATTTTTTTTTTTGTCCCAAGTGATTGAATAATGACAAAAAAATAAAAATTAATTACAAAAAGTTGTTTCTAAATGATATATTGCTCACACATGCCATGGTTATATGTGGAATTGCACCCCAAAATACATTCTGATGCTTCTCCTGAGTACGGGGATACCACATGTGTGGGACTTTTTAGGAGCCTAGCCACGTACGGGACCCCGGAAACCAAGCACCGCCTTCAGGATTTCTAAGGGCGCAAATTTTTGATTCCACTCCTCACTACCTATCACAGTTTTGAAGGCCATAAAATGCCAAAATAGCACAAATCCCCCCCCCCCCCCAAATGACCCAATTTTAGAAAGTAGACACCCCAAGGAAATTGCTGAGAGGCCTGTTGAGCCCATTGAATATTTTTTTTTTTTTGTCCCAAGTGATTGAATAATGACAAAAAAAATAAAAAAATTACAAAAAGTTGTCACTAAATGATATATTGCTCACACATGCCATGGTTATATGTGGACTTGCACCCCAAAATAAATTTTGCTGCTTCTCCTGAGTACGGGGATACCACATGTGTGGGACTTTTTAGGAGCCTAGCCGCGTACGGGACCCCGAAAACCAATCACCGCCTTCAGGATTTCTAGGCACAAATTTTTGATTTGACTCCTCACTACCTATCACAGTTTCAAAGGCCATAAAATGCCAAAATAGCACAAAAACCCCCCAAATGACCCCATTTTGGAAAGTAGACACCCCAAGCTGTTTGCTGAGAGGCATGGTGAGTATTTTACAGCTCTCATTTGTTTTTGAAAATGAAGAAAGACATTTTTTTTTTCTTTTTTTTTTCAATTTTCAAACCTTGTGACAAAAAGCGAGATCTGCAAAATACTCACAATACCTCTCAGCAAATAGCTTGGGGTGTCTACTTTCCAAAATGGAGTCATTTGGGGGGGTTTTGTGCCATCTGGGCATTCCATGGCCTCCGAAACTGTGATAGGCAGTGAGAAGTGAAATCAAAAATTTACACCCTTAGAAAGCCTGAAGGCGGTGATTGGTTTTTGGGGTCCCGTACGCGGCTAGGCTCTCAAAAAGTCTCACACATGTGGTATCCCCGTACTCAGGAGAAGCAACAGAATGTATTTTGGGGTGTAATTCCACATATAACCATGGCATGTTTGAGCAATATATCATTTAGTGACAACTTTGTGCAAAAAATAAATAAAAAAAATTGTCTTTTTTCCGCAACTTGTGTCAACATATAAAATATTCCATGGACTCGACATGCCTCTCAGTATATAGCTTGGGGTGTCTACTTTCCAAAATGGAAATTTTATACACAACATTAGGAAGCTTACATCCACTCTTCTAACCACTTGAAGACAAAGCCCTTTTTGACACTTTTTGTTTACTTGAAAACATATTTTTTTTTTGCAAGAAAATTATGTTGAACCCCCAAACATTATATATATTTTTAAAGCAAAGGCCCTACAGAATAAAATGGTGGGTGTTGCATTTTTTTTTTCTACACAGTATTTGCGCAGTGATTTTTCAAACGCATTTTTTGGGGAAAAAATACACTTTTTTAATTTTAATGCACTAAAACACACTATATTGCCCAAATGCTTGATGAAATAAAAAAGATGATCTTAGGCCGAGTACATAGATACCAAACACGACATGCTTTAAAATTTCGCACAAACGCGCATTGGCGACAAACTACATACATTTTTAAAAGCCTTTAAAAGCCTTTACAGGTTACCCCGTTAGATTTACAGAGGAGGTCTACTGCTAAAATTACTGCCCTCGATCTGACCTTCGCGGTGATACCTCACATGCATGGTGCAATTGCTGTTTACATATGACACCAGACCGACGCTTGCGTTCGCCATTGGGCAAGAGCAGGGCAGGACAGGGGTGCTTTTTTTATTATTATTAATTTTGCGTTTTTATTTTTTAATTGTTCCTTCCATATTTTTTTTTTTATCATTTTTATTGTTATCTCAGGGAATGTAAATATCCCCTATGATAGCAATAGGTAGTGACAGGTACTCTTTTTTTTTTTAAAAACTGGGGTCTAGATCTTTCCTCTGCCCTCAAAGCATCTGACCACACCAAGATCGGTGTGATAAAATGCTTTCCCAATTTCCCAATGGCGCTTTTTATATCTGGGGGGGGGACATTCCCTCCCACTGCTTGTAAAAGCAGTCCAGAGGCTAATTAGCCACTAGGATTTGCTTTTACATAAAAGCCGGCCGCTGGCTGAAAAGAATGATACCAAGATGATACCTAAACCCGCAGGCATCAATCTGGTATAACCATTCAAAGTCCAGCAACATACCAGTACGTTGCTGGTCCTTGTTGGACATGTATTGTAATCTTTTTTTTCATGCAGCCAGGTGGTTGAACGAAAAAAGAGATTGATCGGTGGGTATGCCCACCATTAGAATACCGCCCTTCATCCACCCACTTCTAATGATGGGCATACATGCACCATTTATATATGCCAAAGCATGGGGGCATCCTCCCGCAAAAAAGTTATGCCGCACACACATGGTCGGACTTTTCCACGGGCAAGCCTCCGTCGGAATTTCGACCGTATGTACGCGGCATTAGGAGCAAAATCACTCCTCCGCCCCTGCTGCCCCAATGCTTCGGCATATTTGCTTTTTTTTTTTAACTGTGGTGGTGAAATCACCTCCTACAGCACTGGAGTCGCAGGGATCAGGCCTGTCTCTGCGAACGCTGCAGTTATGTGTGTTGTGTTTTGTAAGTGACAGTGATCGATCGATACTGCACTTGGGTGGCCTGGGCTGGACAAAGGGGCAAAACGCAGGTGCTAGCAGGTATCTGGGCTGATCCCGCTAACACTGCGTTTTTGGGAACCCTAAACTGCTGGGGACGCTAGTATAGATCTGTTCAGATCAGATATTGATCTGTTCAGATACTATACCACTAAGGGGGGTGTATGCTTCACGCGTGGGTGTTAGCGTTACTGGCACTAACCTGACGCTGCCTGGGGTGTGACGCAGACCCTCTCTGACGCTAAAACCTAATTGATATCACCCGCCGGGCGATCAGGGGGTTAAACCTTTATTGGGTTATATACGGCGGGTGCCCTGACACTATAAAAAGCAAACTAACTAACCAGCGTCACCCGTAACACTTATATGATGATCACTGGTGAAAGGGTTAACTAGGGGCAATTAGGGGGTTAAAACCTTTATTAGATAATATATGGGGGTACCTGACGCTATAAAAACCTGCGGCGAACCTAAAAAAAATTACTGGCTACCGATCTGCATCACCGACGCTAAGACAGCGATCAGAAAAATGATCGCTTAGCGACAGTGGTGATAGGGGGTGAAAGGGTTACCTGGGGGGCGATCAAGGGGGTTAAACCTTTATTAGATAATTTATGGGGGTACCTAACGCTATAAAAAACTGCGGCGAACCTAAAAAAAATTACTGGCTACCGATCTGCATCACCGACGCTAAGACAGCGATCAGAAAAATGATCGCTTAGCGACAGTGGTGATAGGGGTGAAAGGGTTACCTGGGGGGCGATCAAGGGGGTTAAACCTTTATTAGATCATTTATGGGGGTACCTGATGCTATAAAAACCTGCGGCGAACCTAAAAAAAATTACTGGCTACCGATCTGCATCACCGACGCTAAGACAGCGATCAGAAAAATGATCGCTTAGCGACGGCGGTGCTAGGGGGTGAAAGGGTTATCTGGGGGGTGATCAAGGGGTTAAACCTTTATTAGGGGGGGTTAGGGGGCTACACTGGACCTAAAACTAAATGTAGTGACACTTTTACAGTCACAAATGTCACTGATTGCAGTGATCAGTAAATAAATGGTCACTGCAATCAGTGACACTGTGACTGGGGGGTGATCTGGGGGGGCGATTTATGTGCCTATGTGTGCTGGTGTTAGTGTAGTGTTTGTGCACTAACCTTGATGTCTTCTCTTGTACGACGCTCGGTATATGTGAGCGCCGCACAAGAGATGACATCACTTCCTCCTGCTTCCTCTGCCTGTGTGTACATTCGACAGACAGAGGGGGCATTTCCATTCGCCGGGAGCGATCGCGGGGGGTGGCCGGAATCGAACGGCCGGAATCGAACGGCCGTCCCCTCATGTCGGATCGCTCCCCAACGAATTCCGACTGCTCACTGTACAGAAGGGGGGTCCGATTGGAGCCCCCAACTGTACAAAGGCAATCACGTATGCGCTACGTGATTGTGCCTGTCGGTGCCATTGTGCCGACGTATATATACAGTGAGCGGTCGTTAAGTGGTTAAATGCTACTTTTGTATTTTTTATATATATGTATATTAAATTTATATTTTTCTAAATTCTGAGATTTCCTTTTTTGGTACCTTTAAAGTCCGCCCATAAAAGTCCTACTTTTTCAATTTTTATGTTATTGTTATCTGCACTAGAATTCCTGGGTTTTTACAGCAGCTGTAGACATTATGGGGTTGATTTACTAAAACTGGAGATGCAAAATTTCAGCTGTGCATGGTTGCCAATCAGCTTCTAACTTCAGCTTGTTTAATTAGGCTTTGACAAAAAGAAAAAAAAAATACCTGGAAGGTTTCTATGCAGAGTTACCCCAGATTTTGAATCCCCCAGTTTTAGTAAATCAACCCCTATGTGTGGTTACCATTCTCCGTGATTTTTTTCAAATTATAGATTTAAAAGTATTTGTAAATAAACAAAACAAAGATGTGCAGGTACTTCCTGGTGGACAGCAACACAATCAAGAATGATGGCAGGGCTATATTACTGTTGCACTATCCAAGGCATATGAAATGTCAGAGGGTGACTCAACCCACCAGGCTTCACTAAGACCCCTTTCACAATGGGGCGCATTGCGGGCGGTATTAACCCTTTTTCGGCCGCTAGCGGGGGTTAAAACCACACCGCTAGCGGCCGAATACCGCTGCAATTCCGACGGTATAGCGCCGCTAAAAATAGCGGCGCTATACCGTCAGCACACCTCCCGCCCCAGTGTGAAAGGGGCCTTACAGCTAAAATATGACTTTTGGGGGGAGCAGACGTTTACATTTATGAATGCAGATGTGCTTGAGTGCCCCACTTATCACTAGTGTTGTTTGTATTCTGACATTACCACAGCATCCCTTCTCTTCACATTCCCTGCTATTGTGTGCCTGCTTTGAAATGTTATTTGTGTCCAGCACAATATGGGAATTTACTGTAAAATGGATTAAAGATACATTTTGCCTAGGACAGTTCAAAGTACACCCCACCTTTCACAAAGGATAAAGAAAAAATCCTTACAAAGCCCTTTTTATCTTACCCTAGCATGCTGTCTCGTGCCTTTCTGTGACATACCTTCTGTGAGTGAAGCCTAATGAGCCACCACTGTGGTCTAGGTCCACCGCCAACTGGCCTTGTTATAATCACTTGAGACATCATCCTGTTGCCCTTTGTGTCTTCATGACTGTATGAGGATTAAGCCAATGGGAGGTGTCCAATGCCAATGGACCTCATGGGAGCTGTCCATGTCACCAGACAGTGACATGAATACCTAAGGAAGTACGCTTCCACTCTGAACTACAGCCCCTCCATAAACCTATCTTGTTGTAACATCACCCCGTTGCCTTTTCTGGTGTTCAGAACTGGATTAGATCATGCTAACAGGAGGTGTCTATGTCACTAGACAACAACGTGGGTGCCTGAAGAAGGACTCTCCCACTCTGCAGGCCAGGCTCACCACCAACCTGTCTTGTTGTAATGTCATCCCCCTGCCAGTAAGGACTTCTGGACATGACTGGGTCATGCCAATTGACCCAGAGGGAGGTGTCCAATGCCAATTGACCTAATAGGAGTTATCCATGTCACCAGACAGCAAAGAACTCTCTCACTCTGCAGTCCAGGTTCGTTATCAGCATGCCTTGTTGTAACCCTTTCTTGTGATGTCACCATGCTGTCGCTGGGGCCTTCAGAACTGTATGAGGATCATGGTGATGAACCTAAAGGGAGGTGTCTAAGTCACCAGACAGCATCCAAGCATGATAAAGGACTTTCCCAAAGTCCAGGCCCACCAATAACCTGTCTTGTTATAATCCTCTGTTGTGACATTGTCATGATGTTGCTGGGATCTTCAGGACTGTATGAGGATCAAGCTGGGAAGTGTCCATGTGACAAGACATCAATGTGGGCACCTAAAGAAGGATTCTGCCATTCTACAGTCCAGACAAAAAAATTACGTGTCATGTGACCAAAGTATCTGGGCAATTTAGTTTCGTTTTTTTCCCTTTTTTAAATATAATCTGGTGATTAGCTAAAGGAGGGTGGGGAGGTGGTCCCTGGCTGGAGTTTAAAATAAGAAACAATTGCTCCGGGAAATTCCATATAGGTTAAATAGAGGTTTTGATTTTGTGTACATTTTTTTATTTGTATGCAAACTTCAGTGTGATTTCTCTCGTGGTCTGTGTGTGATCCATATAGGATATACAATCTGTGGAGCTAACAGAATTCTTCATACAATCCATTCTTATTGAACCATACTTGTAAAGGGTCTGAATCCTTAGTTGATTCTAGCACTTAGTTATATGGTGCAATGCAAAGAATAATATAAAAAATTTTGCTCATCGTGGTGTTTACATTTTTATGTAAAACAATCAAATAGACAAACCCGTTGGACATTTTATATTCATAAACGAGTGAGCAGTCTATTTACCAAAACAAACGTTTTAATAACTCACATGCCTGGGAATAGCTGCCAGGACCGCTCATGCAAAGTTTTGTTTCACGTTAAAGATCAAATTGGTTTCTCTGTTAAAAAAAAAAAGATCAAATTGGTAACCAAGAAGATTGTCCAAATTTTACAATACGCGTTACAATAACATTTGCAATGGCACAGCATTTGTTTGGTCATGCTGAGCGCGTGAACTTTTTTACCCAGAATAAATCTGTAGAAATGGCTAGAACCTTTTTTTTTTTTTGCTACCTGTGTCCTTTTGGAAGATTTCCCACTGCCCACTGACAGATCAGGAAGTGAGAGTAGGGCTAGAATCACATTGCTGCAATCCAATTTTGATCCAACTTTCAGTGCGATTATGTAGTGCAATTTTCTTTGCAATTTTCACTGATCATCATACTGTAGACAATTTCACTGACAACCAAGAAGTGATGTCCCCTGATTCTGAAAATATTTATGCTTTGTTCACACTAGTGCGATTTCAGATGCGACTAGAGAATTGTATGACAAGGGAAATCACATTGGGGTTGATTTATTAAAACTGGAGAGTGCAAAATCTGGTGCAGCCCTGCATAGAAACCAATGCCTGGACTGATCCTGCTACACCAGCAATATTCCCATTCCTGGACTGATCTTGCTACATCAGCGGTGTTCCCATTCCTGGACTAACCTTGCTATACCAGTGGTGTTCCCATTCCTGGACTGATCCTGCTACACCAGCAGTGTTACCATGCCTGGACTGATTCTGTTACACCAGCAGTGTTCCTATTCCTGGACTAACCCTGTTACACCAGCAGTGTTACCATGCCTGGACTGATTCTGTTACACCAGCAGTGTTCCCATTCCTGGACTGCTCCTGCTACACCAAGCGGTGTTCCCATTCCTGGACTGCTCCTGCTACACCAAGCGGTGTTCCCATTCCTGGACTGCTCCTGCTACACCAAGCGGTGTTCCCATTCCTGGACTGATCCTTCTACACCAGCAGAGTTCCCATTCCTGGGCTTATCCTGCTACACCAGCAGTGTGCCCATTCCTGGACTGATTCTGCTACACCAGCGGTGTTCCCTTGTCTGGACTGCAACTGCTACACCAGGGGTGTTCCCATTCCTGGACTGCTCCTGCTACACCAGGGGTGTTCCCATTCCTGGACTGCTCCTGCTACACCAGGGGCATTCCCATTCCTGGACTGCTCCTGCTACACCAGGGGCGTTCCCATTCCTGGACTGCTCCTGCTACACCAGGGGTGTTCCCATTCCTGGACTGCTCCTGCTAAACCAGGGGTGTTCCCATTCCTGGGCTGCTCCTGCTAAACCATGGGTGTTTTCACTCCTGCTCTGCTCCTGCTACACCAGTGATGTTCCTAGTGCTGGAAGCTCCTGCTATACTAGAAGTGTTCACACATTTGGACTGCCCCTGCTGAATCATAGGCGTTCCCACTCCTTGCCTGCTCCTGCTTTGCCAGCGTTTTTCTTTTCCATTTTTCAATACGAAAGTGTCACACTCTCCTGTTCCAGTCTCCAGCACTGGGTCTTTTCCTCTGTCGGCAGCTGTCAGCTTTTAGTCAATTACAGAGGAGTGCTGTTTTAAAAGGCTAGCATGTGGATTGCTTAGTGTTTGAGCAACGCTTCCACACACTAGCAGCCGGACCCCTAGTGTTCTCTTAGTATGTTTCTCTGTACCTCTTGAGATCCCCAGCATTCCTGCCTTGTTCCTAGTGTGTCCCAACTTGTTTCCTGCTTTGCTCCCAGTGTGTTCCAGTACATTTCCAGCTTTGCTCTTGGTTTGTCCCAGCCTGCTCTCTACCTTATGTCTGTCTACCTGTATCCTGCTGTGTTCACTCTGCGCACTCCTACCTGCATTCCATCTACTTTCTTCACTGTGCCTCTCTTTGCACTCCAGCTTGTTACTAGTTTCACTGCACCAGTCTGTTTCCCTTGTGTGTCCAGTCTCCCTCATTATCTGCACCTGTGCACTCCCAGTCTGTCTCTCTTTTGTCTCTTTGTGTATTTTTGTGTTCTCTGGCTATTACCCTGCTGCCATGTAAGTACAGTGCCTTAAAAAAGTATTCATACCCCTTGAGTTTTTTTTTTACATTTTGTCATGTTACAACCGTAAATTTATTTTATTGGGATTTTATGTAATACACCAACACACAGTGGCTCATAATTGTGAGGTGGAAGGAAAATGATTAAGCCCAGGTTCACACTGGGGCTGCGGGAGTGAAGCCGTGTGAGTTCAGCTGAACTCGTACGATTTCACTCCTGCCTGTCAGTCCCGATTTCGGCTGCGATTACAGGGACATCTGTGCAGGTTTCTGCACAGATGTCAATGTAAATCGCGACCCGAAATCGCAAAAAGTAGTACAGAAACTACTTTTTGAAATCGGTGCAGCGCCGCAGGTGCGGAGTTGCACCGATTAGGACGGTGCCATTGCCCACAATTTGCGGCAAATCTCGCCGATTTGACATGCGATTTGACATGTCGAATCGCATGTCAAATCGCACCAGTGTGAACCAGGGCTAATGGTTTTCAATTTTTTTTTTTTTACAAATAATTACGTGAAAAGTGTGGTGTGCATTTGTATTCCGCCCCCCTGAGTCAATACTTTATAGAAACCACCTTTCACTGCAATTACAGCTGCAAGTCTTTTTGGGGATGTCTCTGCCAGCTTTGCACATGTAGACAGTGACAACTTTGCCCATTCTTCTTTGCAAAATAGCTCAAGCTCTGTCAGATTGGATGGAGAACGTCTGTGAACAGCAATTTTCAAGTTTTGCCACATATTCTCAATTGGATTTAGGTCTGGACTTTGACTGGGCCATTCTAACACATGAATATGCTTTGTTCAAACCATTCCATTGTAGCTCTGCCCCAGCCGCAAGTCTTTTGCAGACTCTAACAGGTTTTCTTCTAAGATTGCCCTGTATTTGGCTCCATCCACCTTTCCATCAACTCTGACCAGCTTCCCTGTCCCTGCTGAAGAAAAGCATCCCCACAACATGATGTTTTCACCACCATGTGTCACGTACCTGGTTGGAGGCCGAAATGCCGAGAGGGCTCCGCTTGCGGCTGAGTGCAGTACACCTCTGAGGTTGGGTACAGAGGGTGTAGTGCCCAGAGAAGCACAGGTTGCCAGATGGGTCCAGGACAGCAGAGCTGGTGGGATCCTGAAGAACACTGGTGGATGCAGGACACTGCTCAAGGAGTAGTAGTGGCAGCCAGGCTGAGGGTCAAACCCAGTAGATCCAGCAGGAGGAAGAGGCACGTTGCAGGAACGGAGACAAGCCAAAGGTCTGGCAACAGGAAACAAGCAGGAACAGATAACTATGGCAAAGTCCGTGGAACAAGCCGGGATCAGGTGTAGGAGAAGGCAACAAGTCGGTAAAGCAAGCCAGGGAGTCAAACCAGGAGAGCAGATCTGACGGGTCAGGAACAAGCCGGGTCACAATGGGAGATCCAAACAGCAGTTGAACAGAGTCTCAGGAACACAGGAAGGCTGATGACTATCAAGCAATGAGATGGGCTCAGTGGCAGTCTTATATAGGCCAGCAAGTGGCTGCATCTGTTGTGTTGTGCGCGCACGCGTGCGCCGATTGACGCTCCCTGCATGCGCGCGCCTGTTAACGCCGCTTGCGTCAGTGCGCACAGGGATGTGCTGGAAGCAGTCATTACTAGTACTGGCACTATTGCCAGTTCTCCTACGGCCGTTTCCCTGACACCATGTTTCATGGTGGGGATGGTGTGTTCAGGGTGATGTGCAGTGTTAGTTTTCTGCCACACATAGCGTTTTGCTTTTAGACCAAAAAGTTCAATTTTGGTCCCATCTGAACAGAGCACCTTCTTCCACATGTTTGCTGTGTCCCCCACATGGCTTCTCGCAAACTGAAAACGGGACTTCTTATGGCTTTCTTTCAACAATGGCTTTCTTCTTGTCACTCTTCCATAAAGGCCAGATTTGTGGAGTGCATGACTAATAGTTGTCCTGTGGACAGATTATCCCACCTGAACTGCGGATCTCTGCAGCTCCTCCAGAGTTACCATGGGCCTCTTGGCTGCTTCTCTGATTAATGCTCTCCTTGCCTGTCAGTTTAGGTAGACAGCCATGTCTTGGTAGGTTTGCGGTCGTGCCATACTCATTCGATTTTCAGATGATGAATTGAACAGTGCTCTGTGAGAGATGTTTAAAGCTTGTGATATTTTTTTTTTTATAACCTAACCCTGCTTTTACTTCTCCACAACTTCATTCCTGACCTGTCTGGTGTGTTCCTTGGCCTTCATGATGCTGTTTGTTCACTAAGGTTCTCTAACAAACCTCTGAGGGCTTCACAGAACAGCTGTATTTATAATGAGATGAAATTACACACAGGTGGACTATATTTACTAATGAGGTGACTTCTGAAGGCAATTGGTT
Source organism: Rana muscosa (assembly GCA_029206835.1). NCBI lineage: Eukaryota > Metazoa > Chordata > Amphibia > Anura > Ranidae > Rana > Rana muscosa. Next base: position 142,847,426 of record CM055126.1, on the reverse strand, counting down.
CTACTAGATTTTAGTTAGGGGTATCAGAGTAAAGGGGGCTGAATTCAAATGCACGCCCCACTTTTCAGATATTTATTTGTAAAAAAAATTGAAAACCATTTATAATTTTCCTTCTACTTCACAATTATGTGCCACTTTTTGTTGGTCTATTACATAAAATCACAATAAAATACATTTACGTCTTTGGTTGTAACATGAGAAAATTTGGAAAATTTCAAGGGGTATGAATACTTTTTTAAGGCACTGTACATTGCCCCAGAGCTGCAAGAGAGTCTCATCTGCTCTGCTTGGGTGGGGCCTGAGGACCGCAACCTGGATACCGCCCACAGCACAAAATCTTCACCACTAAGAGCTCTAGTGAAGACTGAGCGGTATCTTTTCTGCTCATTTCAGGGGTCTGACCACTGCTAAGAGAGTGGCCAGACAAGTCCTCCATATCCACTCTGTGGCTTTCACCACCATCCACCCAGCTGCTACATCAGGTTCTGGCCAGCCACTCCACCCCTCTTGAGAGCGGCTTCCTAAGTCATGATACAGAGGTGTTTCCATTCCGGGACTGCATCTTTTACACCAGAAATATTTAAACTTCCAAACTTCTCCTGCTACACTAGAGGGGTTTTCACTCTTGAACTGCTTCTGCTATACCCAGGGGTGTTCCCACTACTGCTGCTTTGTCCACAATGTAGAATGCATTTTAAAATTAACAAGAAGAGTGGGACCACTTGTAAATGCCTCTTATATCTTTTGGGCACTCCATCAGTTATATTTCCCACCATAGTAATCTGCTTATTTACCGCCTGCCTGTGAGTCACATTCTTCTTACTTCAAAAGGGCCATTCATCCTTCTTCTGTTATGTTTCCTATTAAAGAAAATAATTTCAACATGCACAGGAATAGCAGCATCCTCATGTAAATTCTGCGGCAGGTAGGCAGACCTGGGTAAGAATTTGGCGGAGGATAAGTATGTAATGAAATGCAGCTTGTATTGTAACTGCAGTATTAATGGGAACTCTTATAATGTTTTCTGATTAAATGGTGGTTTAGTATATATTCTATTTTATATATATATACTGTGTATATATATATATAGTCAAGCCTGAAAGATAACATTTAAAAAAAAAACCTCTTTAAGGTTCCCTTTAAAATTAGACTTTTTTCCCTAATGTTGTAAAAAGCTTGTTGTTTGTGGATCTCAGTAGCTCAAGGTGAAATTTAAACACATGAGTGAATGATTCAGAATAGGGACTCCCCTCAGTCCAGCTTTCTACCAGACTCTGCCAGAGGTTTCAGTTTCTGAAACCGAAAACTGGAGATTCTCTACAAGTCTAATGAGGGCCAACTACGCAGGAGTAAATTTTCGCCAGAGACAAAAACAAGGAGCCAGCTCTGGTTCTCCTAGTACATGGTTTAGCTCAGTAGAGCTATGGAAGGTGGGTTAGAATAGCTATCAGTACAGTGATCTATTAAAAAGATGATTGTAGATTTTGTTAACAGTATGGAAATCTCTCTGTGGTTAGGCTGATATGAAGTCAAATAGTTGCTCCCATTTCCAGAATAATATTTTTGGGGACCCTGTCCATAGGTGGTCCAGTATGGCTAATTTTTCTTGTGTCGTGTTTGTCTTCTTTCTGTGCAATGACAAATGAATCTGAGAATCACTAGCCATCTGCACCTGGTATTAACAAGTGTTCTCTCCTACCACAATATTATTCAGACTTAACCTTGTTTATCTTCTAAGATCAGATGGGATCAGGAACTCTCAGGTTAACACTACTTTCATAATCCATCATTTTCAAGGAGATTCTTAAAGGCTTCTTTCTTTCTTTTGTGCTCTTCCCTATCTCACATTTATTTGGACTGTGTGGTTTGGAATTCTTTTCAAATACAAGAAGCTTTGAGGTGTTAAAAGGGGATCATAATACCTTTTCACTCTCTGTAAAGCTTCAGGGAAAATTAGAGAGTGTTTGACCTTTTTTTAAATGGTTAAAATGGCATAAAAAAATATATAATTGCAGAACATTTTTATAGCATTGAAAGACCCTTTAGCAGACAAAAATATATATTTTTTTATTTTTCTCAAATTTTAAGATACTATAAGGTTATAACACTTACAAGCAGTCTTTGCTCCTCAATATGTGTGTGTGTGAGCAAAAAATAAAAAATATAATGTGTGTGTGTGTATATATATATATATATATATATATATATATTACAGCTATGCAAATATGCACACTTCCCTGTGATTTGTCTGTTTATAAAACACTCCAAATACTGCACTGCTTTGGATTTCAGCACACAAGAGTCAGCATTGACAACTCACTACTAGGTGCTCAATGGATTGCTGGCACATCAACTGGTATTTTTCTATACTTGCAGTGTTTTAAACGGATAAAGCCTTTGGATATGTACAGTACATGTATTGTAGACATGTGTTTTTTTTTTTTTTTGTTGTTGTTTTGCCAAGATATGCACTTTAAAGTGTTAATAAACCCACAGCAGTAAAATCAGTGTGTATATGCAGTAAAACATGCTTGTTATACTCACTGTGGAACCTAAGGGTTAATCCTTTGCATTGTGTAAAAAGGCTGTTTGATCCTGTCTTCTCTGATTCTCCCCTTCTTCCACTGTCCCCAATCCATCTCCTGATAGTACAGAGACTTGGGTGGCACTCTGCACATGCTCAGTTTGGTGTGTATTTTTAGAGATTTATTTATTTATTATTTATTTTTGGGGGGGGGTACATGTGGTCAGCACAGGGCCAATCAGCACTGTCCAGACAGGGGGTCAGGAGTTATGCAGCCTCATACAGTAAAACAGTCAGAGGAGAATGAAAACTGAAAACAAAATATACACTGATAGAAGTCGCAAGACTGCTATATACTATTGATTAGAAAAGGTATTTAGCCGTTTATATTTACTAAAATAATTGCATTTCCATGTTCTGTGTACTGTGGGAGACCAGATATAGTGAATGCAGGGTCCTGGGTTTAGTAACACTTTAAAGCTGATCTCCACAGATGAAATAGATATAAAGGGAGCTCTCTCTCTTTTCCTCGCCTCCTTCCGGTCTTGCCCCTCTCACTCCCTGTCTCAGTGCCGCTCTATAGTGGTTTGCAAGACGCTGATAGCAAGTCGCTTTTTATTAATACCTAACTGACTCACAAGTAGGTATGCAGCAATGAAAATTTAAATCAGGGGAAAAAACGACATTATGATGCAACGGATACAAAGTTCATTGACCAAAGGCAGAAGTGATTGGTTACTAACTGGCTATCTGAACCCAGGCTGCAACAGGCAGCACTTGGCAGTTTTGCTGAGCACCACCTACAACTCCTTTATTGTTAGATGGTTTACAAGATTAGTGAACCCCCTGTGTACACAGCATGGCCACTGATCATAAAAGTTGGGGTGGAGGGGGTGCTCCAGCATTGCAGTACAACTTGATGCAGGTGGGGCTCAGACAACCATTAAATTACCATCTACACCTTAGGACTGGTCATGGTTGTCAACAGTATCTTCCTTCCTCTGAGTCAACTGGAGGTTTTTTTTAATTGAAAAGGGAATCTCCAACAATGTAAATACATGGTAAGCTACATATATAATGAGCATGACAATAATATAAGAACAGGTTCTATATATCTGCTAGGAGTCTATGTTGTACATACTTGCTCTGTTCTTTATAATATATATTACTGAATGGATATATTTCTCCACTTGCCATGTCAATTCAGTCTATTCTTCCTTTCCATGAATTTATTCATTTTGCACAGCTCTAGGAAAGAATAATTGATGAGAAAGAAAAGAAGTTGCATAAAATTAGAGGACAAACCTGATGTAGAGCTGTCTCTGTTCTACACAGCTCAATAGTACCAGTTGTGTAATGCTGGATTATACATTTCTGGATTGTCCTATCAATCTGATTACCATATATACTCGAGTATAAGCCGAGGCACCTAATTTTACCACAAAAAACTGGGAAAACGTATTGACTCGAGTATAAGCCTAGGGTGTCCATCTGCATGCCTCACTGTGCCCATGCCTCACTGTGCCCATGCCTCACTGTGTCCATGCCTCACTGTGCCCATGCCTCACTGTGTCCATGCCTAGACTGACGTTTAACAGGGGAGTCTATGGAAGGAGTGCCTGGATTTGAAAAATTGGTGCTCCCGGCCGTAGGTCCCCCAAACAATAGACTTTGCACACTTATAAAGGAGAAATGGGGCTACATGTGTGGCAAGTTCCGGGTCCAGGGGACCTACGACCGGCCGGTACCGGGTCCCCAAATTCACTGGAGAAATTACCGTTTAACATGGGAGTCTATGGAAGGGGTTTCCGGGTTTGAAAAATCGGTGCTCCCTGGCTGTACGTCCTCCGGACAAAAAACTTTTCACACTTGTAGAGGAAGAGTAGGGCTATAAGTGTGCCAAGATTGGGGTCCAGGGGACCTACGGCCGACTGGTACCGGGTCCCCAAATTCCGGGAGATCAGGCGCAAAAAAGGTGACTCGAGTATAAGCTGAGGGGGGCATTTTCAGCACAAAAAAATGTGCTGAAAAACTCGGCTTATACTCGAGTATATACGGTATATAAATCTTCTGAATTTACAGCCTAAATCTGGTCATGGTTTAATAGCCTGATATGATAAATGTTCAGCAAATGTTTGCAATAATTGATTAAAGTATATCTAAATGCAAAACGGGGTGTTGACAAAGGAGGCCGTAAAACAATGGGATAATGAGTGAGAAATCCCATGTCTAAATTCAGCCCGTTATTTTTTTGGTCAAATAGCAGTATCATTCTTAGTTCAAAAGTTTTCCTTTCCTGAATAGTTTAGAAATTTTGGCTCCCATAGTGTGGTCCAGTTGTGAGAAGTGATGTCCCACAGGTGTGCAGAACACATTTTCTTTATGTTCCTTGATGGTATGTCTGTGCAAATTCATCCTTATGCCGCCTACACACGATCGGAAATTCCGACAAGAAAACCGTGGATTTTTTCTAACGGAATGTTGGCTCAAACTTGTGTTGCATACACACGGTCACACAAATCTTGTAGAAAATTCTGACCGTCAAGAACGCGGTGACGTACAACACGTACGACGAGCCGAGATCAATGAAGTTCAAAGGGAAGTTCGGCTCTTCTGCTTGATTCTGACCATGCGTGTTTTTTGCGCGTCGGAATTGCATACAGACGAGCAGATTTTACGATAGAAACTTTTTCCGTCGGAAAAATAGAGAACCTGCTCTCAATCTTTTGTTGGATGAAATTCCGACAGAAAAAGTCAGATGGAGCATACACACGGTCGGAATTTCCGACAAAAAGCACACATCTGACTTTTCTTGTCAGAATTTCCGATCGTGTGTACGCAGCATTACTTGCAACTTCTCTCCTGTTTCACCAAGATAAGATCCTTTGCTACATATTTTGCATTGGATGAGGTACACTTCATTACTGGAGGTACAGCTGTATGAGCACCTAAAAAAAAATCTCTGAGTTACCTATGTTTCATTGCATTGATTTTACTAAACATTGTAGCAAATTGCTACCTTTTGTTGCTCTGATGAAATAGCTCTTTGTTTCACCAATCTGATCGCTTACTCATTTTGAGTAGGAGGGTGTTATGTACAGAACGTACCTGATCGTAGAGCCTGACTTTGTAGGAGGAGACCTCTCTTACAGCCCTGGCTCAGAAGTCACTGGAGTGAGGACAATGACCTTGAGAGCGCAGTGAGGTAGGAGTGCCTGAGGTAGATGTAGTGGTTGGCACTGTGGCAAGGTGGTGATCCTCCAGGGATGGCTGGAACTGTAGGCAGCAGAGGAGGTGGTTGCAGGTCAGCGACCCGGGAGCTGGCGGATACAGGAACAGCGGAAGCTGGAGCAAGGTGAGACAAGCCTGGTTAGGTGCACACAAACAGCAGACAGCAGGAGGGTCAGACAAGCCGGGTCAGAGCAGGTAGTCAGACATATGGTTCAGCAGGCTTAAACATAGTCAGAGATACAGGCAAGGTCTGGCAGCAGGTAGGCAGGTAGGAGACAGAGCAGGGTCAAGGCGAGCCGAGGTCAGGATTGGAGATATATCAGGTGGTCGAGCAGGCCGGGTCGGTACAGGTAACTGGTAACAGGTGTGCAGGTTTACAGGTTTCAAAGCTGCAGATCAGACAGCAATGCACTATTGCAACTGCTGGCTTTTTAAAGGCATAGTGGCGCCATATCGTTTAGCGCGCACGCGTGCGCTCACGCCGCGCACGCAATTGGCGCGCACAGGTACAGAGGGAAGCAGGAATTGTCTTCTAGGGTCTGGGTCAATATTAATCAACCGATACACTTTATGTGTTCTAATGAGAAAAGCTGCACTGTCTGCATACCTTTAGAAATAATTAACCCTTGGAGTATCTCTTACGTCAACTTACATTTCTATTGCATGGGATGACTAAAATCTGACTTCTGGGAAAATCAGTGAGCCAATCACACAAGCATGAAATTACATTTTTGCATGTTTTCTGTACACCAACTGCATACAGAATGCCTCCAGGTTGCCATATTGTGTTGAATTTTACAGAAAATTACAGTACTGCAGATTAAAAAGTAAAGGACATTTTTAATAACATTAAATTACAACATAACTTGTGTAGCAATTCTGTATGCTGTATTTTTTATTACATTTTTGCTATATTCTTTTCCACAAAAGTGGAGTTACTCCTTAAAAAAAAGTTTTGCCTCTAGTTCTGCATTAATTGTTGTTTGAAATGTATGTTAGAAAAATTTGGTGTATATCGCGCTGACATATATCTAAAAGCAGCCAGCACAACACTAGGGCAAGTGTAAATTAACCACTTGCTTACTGGGCACATATACCCCCTTCCTGCCCAGGCGAAATTTCAGCTTTCATCGCTGTCACGCTTTGAATGACAATTGCGCGGTCGTGCGACGTGGCTCCCAAACAAAATTGACATCCTTTTTTTACCACAAATAGAGCTTTCTTTTGGTGGTATTTGATCATCTCTGCGGTTTTTATTTTTTGCGCTATAAACAAAAAAAGAGCAACAATTTTGAAAAAAACACAATATTTTTTACTTTTTGCTATAATAAATATCCCATTTAAAAAAAAAATGTTTTTTCTCAGTTTAGGCCGATACGTAATCTTCTACATATTTTTGGTAAAAAAAAAAAATTGCAATAAGCATATAGTGATTGGTTTGCGCAAAAGTTATAGCGCCTACAAAATAGGGGATATAATTTGAAAAAAAAAATGTATTCTTTTTTTTTTTACTAGTAATGGCGGTTATCTGCGATTTTTGTCAGAATTGCGATATTACGGCGGACACATCAGACACTTTTGACACTATTTTTGGGACCATTCACATTTATACAGCGAACAGTGCTATAAAACTGCACTGATTACTGTATAAATGTGACTGGCAGGGAAGGGGTTAACAATAGGGGGCGATCAAGGGGTTAAATGTGTTCCCTGCTAGGTGATTCTTACTGTGGGGGGAGGGGACTGACTGGGGGAGGTGAGCGATGGGTGTCCCTATGTACAAGGGACACACATTCTGTCTCCTCTCCCTGATAGGACATGGATCTCTGTGTTTACACACCGAGATCCACGTCCCTGGCTCTGTAACTGCCGATCGCTGGTACTTGTCGGACATCGCGGCCGCCAGGCACGCGCATCGGCACCTGAGTGACGTGGCGGACGCGCACCCCCCAGTGGCCGGGAGGAGCCCAGGACGTCAATAGACGGCCTCCCGGCATTGTAGAGCTACCTTGTGGCCGTCAAATTACAATGGCCCGGGTCTCAAGTAGTTAGGGATTAAGTAAAAAGTGAAATTATGTGCAGCGCTCAAAACATGGAAATACATATGTATACAAACTAATGTACACTGTGCAATGACCACAAAAACTAATAATAATTAAAATAAGATGTGAAATTCACACCCAAACTAAAGTCCATGTGCCATCATACAAAAGTAAAACATAAACATAGCAGTCTTTAAATAAACAGTGAAAGTAAATTATGTAACTACAAGTGGGATTCCACATGAAATCAATGTTGAGGTGAGGACACAGACAATAAAACCACCACCGGTTAGTGAGGAGACCTACCGGAGCGAGAGGACTCAAATGGGCATATGCTCAGTGAGTCAACAAGGCTTATGGTGCAACCACCAAAATATGGGACCTCCACGTCTTGGTTCCAGATCAAGTTGTAAGGCAATCCAATTGGTCAAGAGACGTCACCAAGAAGTGGTCTTCAGAAGCAGCCAACTTGTCAGACCAAATCCTCTCAAGTGTTCCAAATAGCATGACCAAAAAAGAAAATACTCCACATAGTGTGAATCCGTATAAATGTAAAATTTATTCAAAGAAAATTGGAAACACTCACATTTAGAAAGTGGATCAAGTGCCTAAAATTTAAGTTTGTGGGTAACGCAATGACATCAGATGATGTCTCTTTAGACAAAACGTGTCGGGATGAGCCCTGCTGATGTCATTGCGTTACCCACAAACTTCAATTTTTTAAGCGCTTGATCCACTTTCTAAATGTGAGTGTTTCCAATTTTCTTTTAATAAATTTTACGTTTATACAAACAAATTTTAATATTACGCAAAGATAAGCCGAGTAAATCCAAGATGCAGTTTTTAAATGTATTATTTCATTTATTAAGGGAAAAAAAAATATTTAAACCTGCCTGGCCCTATGTGAAATAGTAATTGCCCCCTCCCATGCTGAATCATGAATGAACTGTGATTAACCACAATTTTTTGGAAAGCTGAGGTAAATTTCACTTGCCACACCCAGGCTTGATTACTGCCAGACCTGTTGAATCAAGGAATCACATAAATAGAAGCTGTCTGACAAAGTAAAGCACGCTAACAGATCACAAAAAGCCACACATCATGCCACAATCTAAAAAAAAATTCAAGAACAGATTAGAAACAAAGTAATGTACATGTATAGGTCTAGGAAGGGTTTCAAAGCCATTTCTAATGCCGTGTACACACGATCGGAATTTCCGACAACAAATGTTCGATGTGAGCCTTTTGTCGAAAATTCCGACCGTGTGTAGGCTCCATCGGACATTTTCTGTCGGAATTTCTGACAACAAAAATTTGAAAGCTGGTTCTCAAATTTTCCAACAAGAAAAGTTCTTGTCAGAAATTCCGATCGTCTGTATGCAATTCCGACGCACAAAAAACACGCATGCTCAGAATAAAGCAGAAGAGCCGAACTGCCTATTGAACTTCATTGATCTCGGCTCGTCGTACGTGTTGTACGTCACCGCGTTCTTGACGTTCGGAATATTGTTGTCGGAATTTCCGATCATGTGTACGCGGCATAAGGCTTTGGAACTCCAGTGAACCACGAGGAGAGCCATTATCCACAAATTGAGATAACTTGGAACAGTGGTGAAACTTCCCAGGAGTGGCCGGCCTACAAAAATTACTCCAAGAGCATGACGACGACTCATCCAGGAGGTCATAAAAGAACCCAGAAGAACATCTAAAGAACTGCAGGCCTTACTTGCCTCAGTAAGATCAGTGTTCATGATTTAACAATAAGAAAGAGACGGGCAAAAATGGCATCCATGGGAGGGTTCCAAAGCCAAAGCCACTGCTGACCAAAAAGAACACAAAGGCTCATCTCACATTTACCAAAAAAACATCTTGATTATCCCCAAGACTTTTAGGCAAATATTCTGTGAACTGATGAGACAAAAATTTTACTTTTTGGAAGGTGTGCGTCCCGTTACATATGGCATAAAACTAATACAGCATTTCATAACAAGAACATCATACCAACAGTCAGACATTGTGGTGGTAGCGTGATGGTCTGGGGCTGCTTTGCAGCTTCAGGACCTGGACTACTTACTATAATTGATGGAACCATGAATTCTGAGCTCTACCAGAAAATCCTGAAGGAGAATGTCCGGCCATCAGTTCGTGACCTCAAGCTCTTGGGTTATGCAGCAGGACAATGATCTGAAACACAACAGCAAGTCCACCTCCAAATGGTTCAAACAAAGCAAAATTTAGGTTTTGTTGTGGCCTAGTCAAAGGACTTAAATCCAATTGAGATGTTGTATCATGACCTTACACAGGCCGTTCATGCTGTTAAACCCTCCAATGTGGCTGAATTAGAACAATTCTGCAAAGAAGAGTGGGCCAAAATTGCTCCACAGCAATGTGAAAGACTCATTGCCAGTTATCGCAAACGGTTGATTGCAGTTATTGCTGTCAAGGGTGGCAAAACCAGTTATTAGGTTTAGGGGGCAATTGCTTTTTCACATTAGACCAGGCAAGTTTGGACAGCTTTTTTTTTCTTAGAAAATTAAACCATCATTTAAAAACTGCATTTTGTATTTACTCTGGTTATCTTTGTGTAATAATAAAATTTGTTTGATGATCTGAGTCATTTAAGTGTGACAAATATGCAAAAAAAATTAAAAATCAGAAATGGGGCAAATACATTTTTCACACAACTGTATATACAGTTAGTTCCATATATATTTGGACACAGGCACAATTTTCATACTTTTGGCTCTTTATGCCACCAGAATAAAAATAAAACAAAACAATCAAAATTAATTTGAAGTGCAGACTTTCAGCTTTATTTATAAGGGGTTTAACATAAATATCAAGCACAAATTTTAGGAAATGCAGCCATTTTTATACACAGTCCCCCCATTTTCAAGAGCTCAAATGTAATTGGACAAATTAATATAATCATAAATAAAATGTTAATTTGTAATATTTTGTTGAGAATCCTTTACTGGCAATGACTGCCTGAAGTCTGGAACCCATAGACATTACCAAAGACTGGGTTTCCTCCTTTCCGATGCTTTGCAAGGCTCTAACTGCAGCTGTCTCCAGTTGTTCTTTGTTTATGGGTCTTTCTGCATTTAGTTTTGCCTTCAGCAAAAGTGAAATGCATGCTCAATTGGGTTGAGATCAGTTGATTGACTCGGCCATTGCGGAATATTCCACTTCTTTTCCTTCAAAAGCTCCTGGGTTGCTTTAGCAGTGTGTTTTGGATCATTGTCCATATGTACTGTAAAGCACCGTCCAATCAACTTAGCTGCATTTGGCTGAATCGGGCTTACAGTATATCTCTAAACACTGCAGAATTCATCCAGCTGCTTCTGTTTTCTGTTACATCATCAATAAGCACCAATGACCCTGTGCCACTGGAAGCCATGCATGCCCATGCCATCACATGAGCTGTTCCAAGCCTTCTCCACACTTTTTTTCCCGTCATTCTGGTACAGATTAATCTTAGTTTCATCTGCTCAAAGAATGCTTTTCCAGAACTGGTCTGGCTTTTTTTAGATGTTTTTTGGTAAAGTCTAATTTGGCTTTTCCATTCTTCAGGCTTATGAATGGTTTGCACCTTGTGATGAACCCTCTGTATTTGCTATCATGAAGTCTTCTCTTGATTGTAGACTTTGACAATGATACACCCACTTCCTAGAGAGTGTCCTACACTTGTTTGGATGTTGTGAATGGGTTTTTCTTTACCATAGAGAGGATTCTGCGATCATCCACCACTATTGTTTTCTGTGGACATCCAGGCCTTTTTATGTTGCTGAGCTCACCAGTGCGTTCTTTCCTCAGAATGTACCAAACTGTTGATTTGGCCACTCCTAATGTTTCTGCTATCTCTCTGATGTATTTGTTTACATTTTGAAGCCTTACAATGGCCTGTTTCACTTGCATGGGCAGTTTAATGTCTAAACTTTTTTTGCCAGTGGTTTAGACATTTAATGGCTGTGTGTTGAGTTATTTTGAGGGGACAGCAAATTTACACTGTTATACAAGCTGAACACTCACTACTTTACATTGTAGCAAAGTGTAATTTTTTCAGTGTTTTTACATGTAAAGATATAATAAAATATTTTCAAAAATGTGAGGGGTGTACTAATTTTTGTGAGATACTGTGTGTGTGTGTGTGTGTGTGTGTGTATATATATATATATATATATATTGTGACAGCAGGAAGGTAAAGTCACCTGGTTGCATCCAGGGGGGTAGATATATTTCGCCCAGATTCAGGCTTTACGCCGACTTATACAACTAGGTGGAGAGTTGTATAAGCCCAGCTAAGGCTAGTGGGCTCATGGATGACTCATACCTCTAGGGAGAGTGTGGGGCGTCGTGCAGACAGGGAGTTGATGAGACCAGCTGAAGCTTGTCAGCTCATTTAGGCCTCTATAAGAACTCCCAGCTTCATTAGATGTTAGCTCATGCCTGGACCCAGACCTGTGTGGACTGTCTAGGGAGAGTGAACCCCTGTGCGGTGAGACAAAGCCTGTGTGGCTATTTGCTTGGACATTTAAAACCAGGGACTTAGGGACTAGGACAGCACTAGGCTGATCCCAGTTGTTAGTTAGGAAACCTGTATGTTTAGTCAGAGGTCAAGTTGACCAGGATTTATTTTGTTTGTTTCTTTTGGCTTTGCTGTGTTTTGTCACTGTAAATAGAAAATAAACCGCACCTTTTTTTGATTTTGAAAACCACAACCTCCGTTTGCTGGGCCTGTTTTTGTGTGGGGAGCCCATCCCGGGGGTCACACACACCCCTGCCGAGCTAACCCCCTCACAATATATATATATATTGTGACAACAGGAAGGTAAAGTCACCTGGTTGCATCCAGGGGGGTAGATATATTTCTCCCAGATTCAGGCTTTATGCTGACTTATACAACTAGGGAGGGAGTTGATGAAGCCCAGCTGAGGCTAGTGGGCTCATGGATGACTCATACCTCTAGGGAGAGGGCTGGGCGTCGTGCAGGCAGGGAGTTGATGAGACCAGCTGAAGCCTGTCAGTTCGTTTAAGGCCTCTATAAAAACTCCCAGCTTCATTAGATGTTAGCTCATGCCTGGACCCAGACCTGTGTGGACTGTCTAGGGAGAGTGAACCCCTGTGCGGTGAGGCAAAGCCTGTGTGGCTATTTGTTTGGACTTTTACTAAACCAGGGACTTAGGGACTAGGACAGCACCAGGCTGATCCCAGTTGTTAGTTTAGGAAACCTGCATGTTTAGTCAGAGGTCAAACTGACCAGGATATATTTTGTTTATGTTTCTTTTTGGCTTTGCTGTGTTTTGTCACTGTACATAGAGAAATAAACCGCACCTTTTGATTTTGAAAACCACAACCTCCGTCTGCTGGCCCTGTTTTTGTGTGGGGAGCCCAACCAGGGGGTCACACACACCCGCTACTGAGTTAACCCCCTCACAGTTGGTGGAGAACCAGTGGCAGTTTTTTTTAAGCCAGCATGGAGGAGATACTGAAACAGCTGGCTCTAGCAAATGCCAATCAACAGCAGACAAATGCAGGTTTGCAAAGGAGCCTTGCAGCCCAGCAGCAAGCTCATCAACAAGCCCAGCAGCAATCTGAGGCCCGCTTCATAGACCTGTTACAGAAGCAAGAGCAGAGACTACAACAAATGGAAGCAGTAATGCAGCAACGTCCGCAGACCAGTGAGGAAAGCCGTCCCACTAATACCGCGTCCTTTGGGGTGAGTCGTTTATTGACAAAAATGACTGGAGAGGATGATCCAGAGGTATTTTTGACCACATTTGAAAGGACTGCTGAAAGAGAAAAGTGGCCTGAGGAGCAGTGGGCTGGACTGGTGGCTCCTCTGTTAACTGGTGAATCGCAGAAGGCTTACTATGACCTAGAGCCTGACCAAGCAAAAGACTATGTGATGCTAAAAGCTGAAATATTGGCAAGGCTGGGTGTCACCCTGGCTGTCCGGGCTCAGCGTGTGCATAACTGGACTTTCCAGCTTGGAAAACCCCCCAGGTCTCAAATGTATGATCTCATTCACCTGAGCAGGAAGTGGCTACAGCCAGAGACTTTGTCCGCACCAGAGATTGTGGAACGTGTTGTAATGGATCGGTTTTTGAGAGCTCTTCCTACTGCCATCCAAAAGTGGGTAAGCCATGGAGACCCAGAGACGGCCGGTGGTCTTGTGGATCGTGTAGATAAATACTTGGCTACAGAGAACCTGACGGCCTCTTCCAGAGACTCTCGGACTTTCCACCCTAAGACCAGACCATCCCCAGGGGCGGATAAGAGGATTCCAAGGGGTGAGGGTGGAGAGAGTGAGAGGGTGGGAGCTCTACCCAAAGTTTGGCGAGAACAGCCTGGGAAGTCAGGGGCTCAAGAGGCAGCCAAATGGATTGTTTGCTACCGCTGCCGGCAAGCGGGACATATTGCAGCAAATTGCCCGGTTGTGGAGGAACCCATGCAATGTGACTTTCTGATGGACAGACGTCAGTCGCTGTGTGCGACAGTCGCATGCACTGCCATTCGGGGAACTGAGAAACATTTATGCAAAATGTGTATTAATGGTAGAAATGTTGTGGTATTACTGGATTCAGGTAGCCTTGTGACCCTGATAAAGGCTGAATTAGTTAAAACAGAGGTCTCTGGGAATAGCAAGGTAGCTGTTATTTGTGTGCATGGGGACACCCGAGAGTATCCAGTGACTACAGTGTGTTTCGAGACCCCCAAAGGTACCCTCTCTCATCCAGTGGGGTTAGTATCTCAATTACCGCATGATGCCATTGTGGGAAGGGATTTTCCGAAGTTCTGGGAACTGTGGGATGATCCTGAGCCCCCCACTGGTGCCCCTATGTACCAGGAATGTGATAGCCAGAACTCCTCTGAGAGTGGTGAGGACTCTCCAGAATTTCCCTTGTCAGTATTGGCAGGGGAGACTCAAGAAACTGGAGAGGAGCCCACCTCCTCAGACGAAAACCTACCGTCTGTGGAGTTTTCTGATCTGGAGGTTCACAGGGAAAATTTTGCCACAGAACAGTTAAAAGACCCCGCCCTAATAAAGGCATGGGAAAACGTAGTGGAAATAGATGGCGAGTTAGTGAACCCAGATAATACCTGCACTTACCCATACTTCAGCGTAGAGAAGGACCTACTGTATCGGGTGGCAAAAAGGGCAGAAGAAACCGATGGGCTGGTTGAAAGATTCAACAAAACCCTAAAACAAATGTTGAAGAAAGTGGTGGATAGAGATGGAAAGGATTGGGACTGTCTACTTCCTTATTTGATGTTTGCTATTAGGGAGGTGCCCCAATCCTCTACGGGATTCTCCCCCTTTGAGTTACTGTATGGGAGACACCCAAGAGGGCTGTTGGATATTGCCAAGGAAACTTGGGAAAGTGAGAGTTCTCCCCACAGGAGTGTGATTGAGCATGTCGCCCTGATGCAAGATCGAATTGCACAGGTAATGCCCATCGTGAAGGAACATTTGGCCCAAGCGCAGTTGGCACAGCAGAGAGTGTACAACCGTGGAGCAAAGACCCGTACCTTTTCCCCGGGGGATAGGATATTGGTACTTGTCCCTACGGTTGAAAGTAAATTCCTTGCCAAATGGCAAGGCCCCTACGAGATAATGGAAAAAGTGAGCGAAGTGAATTACAAGGTCAGACAACCAGGAAGGCGAAAGCCCGAACAGATATATCACGTTAATCTGTTGAAAGCCTGGAGGGATAGAGAGTCCCTAGTCGCAGAAACTTGGTCACCAGCTCAAACTGGTTGCGTGATTCCGGAGGTTGGAATAGCAGCCACCTTGTCACAACCCCAACAACAGGAGGTTAAGGAGTTTGTGCTTCGCAACAAGGAGGTGTTCTCTGAGCTGCCGGGACAAACATCTGGGGTAGAGCATGATATTATTACCCCGCCCGGTGAAAGGGTGAAGTTAAAACCCTATCGGATCCCAGAGGCCCGACGGGAGGCAATACGGGAGGAAGTACAGAAAATGCTGAACTTAGGGGTGATAGAGGAGTCCCAAAGTGATTGGTCTAGTCCCATTGTGTTGGTGCCTAAACCGGATGGGAGCTGGCGATTTTGTAACGATTTTCGTCAGTTGAACAAAGTTACAAAATTTGACACCTACCCCATGCCACGTATAGATGAGTTGATCGACCGGCTGGGAACAGCCCGATACATGACGACTCTTGACCTCACAAAAGGGTATTGGCAAATTCCCCTGGCCAAGTCGGCCAAAGAGAAAACCGCATTTGTAACCCCAGACGGGGCGTTCCAATATAAGAGAATGCCGTTCGGGTTACAGAATGCGCCGGCCACATTCCAGCGGAAAATGGACCAGATACTGAGGCCCCATCGGAAGTATGCTGCGGCTTACCTGGATGACGTAATTGTCCATAGCACAGATTGGGCCTCACATCTGCCAAAAGTGCAAGCAGTCCTAGACTCTATCCGGGAAGCGGGGTTTACGGCTAACCCCAAGAAGTGTACCATTGGGCAGGAGGAGGCCAAATATCTTGGGTACACCATTGGCAGGGGAGTGATAAAACCCCAACTCAACAAAGTCGAGGCCATCCAGAGTTGGCCACGTCCCAACAGCAAGAAGCAGGTACGGGCCTTTCTGGGAATCGCGGGTTATTATCGGCGCTTCATTCCCCACTTTGCTTCTAAGGCTGTGCCCCTAACCAACCTGACGAAAGGGAAAGGGTCGGTCATGATTAAATGGACCCCCGAGGCTGAGGCAGCATTCCAATTCTTGAAACAAGCCTTATGTAGCCAGCCAGTGTTGTACTCACCCGACTTCTCTAAAGACTTTGTCGTACAAAGTGATGCGTCAGATGTGGGGTTAGGAGCAGTATTGTCCCAGGTCTGGAACGGGGAAGAGCACCCAGTCATTTACCTCAGCAGGAAGTTGAAGTCCCATGAGGTAAATTACGCCACGGTTGAAAAGGAGTGTTTAGCGGTGAAGTGGGCTCTAGATTCCCTTCGGTACTATCTGCTAGGTAGGCACTTTGACATGGTTACGGATCACGCTCCGTTAAAGTGGATGGCTCAAAACAAGGAGACAAATAGAAGAGTGAATAGGTGGTTCCTGGCCCTACAGGAATTCAACTTCACAGTAAAGCATCGCCCTGGCGTTCAAATGGGGAATGTGGATGCTTTGTCTCGAGTACATGAATGCCTGATTGCTGGTGTTCCAACCCCAAGGTTAAAACAAGAGGGGGGGGGTATGTGACAACAGGAAGGTAAAGTCACCTGGTTGCATCCAGGGGGGTAGATATATTTCTCCCAGATTCAGGCTTTATGCTGACTTATACAACTAGGGAGGGAGTTGATGAAGCCCAGCTGAGGCTAGTGGGCTCATGGATGACTCATACCTCTAGGGAGAGGGCTGGGCGTCGTGCAGGCAGGGAGTTGATGAGACCAGCTGAAGCCTGTCAGTTCGTTTAAGGCCTCTATAAAAACTCCCAGCTTCATTAGATGTTAGCTCATGCCTGGACCCAGACCTGTGTGGACTGTCTAGGGAGAGTGAACCCCTGTGCGGTGAGGCAAAGCCTGTGTGGCTATTTGTTTGGACTTTTACTAAACCAGGGACTTAGGGACTAGGACAGCACCAGGCTGATCCCAGTTGTTAGTTTAGGAAACCTGCATGTTTAGTCAGAGGTCAAACTGACCAGGATATATTTTGTTTATGTTTCTTTTTGGCTTTGCTGTGTTTTGTCACTGTACATAGAGAAATAAACCGCACCTTTTGATTTTGAAAACCACAACCTCCGTCTGCTGGCCCTGTTTTTGTGTGGGGAGCCCAACCAGGGGGTCACACACACCCTCTACTGAGTTAACCCCCTCACAATATATATATATATATTACATTCACATCAGTCCCTGCCTTTAAGAAGCTTACAACCTAACGTCCCTAACTCACAATCATACATACACATACTAGGGCCAATTAACCTCCCAGCATGTCTTTGGATTGTGTACCCAGAGGAAACCCACGCAGGCACAGGGAGAACATGCAAAATCCAGGCATGCTTATACTGTAAGGACCTGAGTGTCTATAAACTCTATAGACAACCCTAACTTACTGTTATCTTGGAAAAAGTATCAATCCACCAGGAGAATGCAAGTTGTTTTATGGATATCTACCCTTGAGAATGCTCACTTTGTGTCTCTGGGTCCCTATACGTCCATAAAACAAACTAAATTCTCTAGCAGTCAGTATAACTGGCCACTGGCCAGCAAAGGCAGTCCAACTAAACACTTCCTCTAAGATTATGGTCACTGCAGAGGTCTCAATTTCATACGGTCATGTGAAAAAGTACACCCATTGAAAATTGTTGACTTTTTCAACATATTTGAATAGGCAAGCAATATGTTATCATTCAAATAATGCCTACAGATAACAGTGATATACTTGGGGAAAAAAATTACGCATATATTTGACATGGTGTATTCATTTGCATGATCTAAATTAATTAACATGTATATTTGTCATAAGGAAAAGTACATTGTAAATACTCCTCCACATTTACCACCACTTCAAATCCATGAAATTGGAATCAGGTGTAACAGATTAGGTGCCAATGATCAGGAATTCTTAGGAAGTATGCAGGTGGAGGTTGTCCTATTTAACCCCATATATCTATATCTGGGGTACCAAAAAACTTGCCAAATTACTGTTGTTGTTTGGAAAACTCTATTGTTGGATGGTGTCAATCTGTTGTCTATGGGCACTTTTTGGCACAGGCAGTAAATTTGTTTTTCTGTATCAAAATGGGAATATAGCTGAAAAAAAATGTAATTCTGTTGGATTAACATTTTCTATAATTATGCTCTTTCAGAAGTCTTTTGCAGTTTTTCCAGAAGTCTTAGTCCAGAAGAAACTTAATTTTTAATAACACTCCCAATTGCAACTGGCAAAATAACTTTTTTATACTCGCCACCCAATAAATCCCAGAATATATAAACAGTATTGCCACATGGCTGACTGCGGAGAGTAAAGATTGTTATTTCTCAAATAGATGAAAAAGAACATTAAATTATTTGTCTTTAACCTACTAAAACACTTCCTGTGGGTTAGACGTTTTCCTAATGTGAACGCTCTTTTCCAGTTTCTAGGGGGATCTCTTTGTAAACATTTCATTTCCTAGTTAATGAGTTTACCAGAAATTCACTAAAGCAATGATTTCTATGTTTAACCATTGGTGCCATCATTAAACTTCTATTAACGGTTTCTTATTCTTGTTTTTGTAGCACTTTCTTTATAAGACTAGGGGGTTGATTTACTAAAGGCAAATAGAATTTGCACTTTTGAAAGTGCAGTTGCTCCAGGGCTTAGTAAATGAGGGAGAGCTATGCTGACTTCCATCATCCAATCATGTGCAAGCAAAAATGCTTTTTGTTGTTCTTTCCTTGTACGTGATTGGGTATTCTTTGTAATGTAAAGCTTTACATAATTTACTAATCTCTGGAACAGCTGCACTTGCAGATAGCAACTGCACTTGCAAAGGTGCACAGTCTATTTGCCTTTAGTAAATCAACCCCCTAGTCTTAAAAAGAAAGTGCTACAACCCAATGATGTACTAGTTAATTTTTAAAGTCTTTTATCACTCTTTTAGGAGCAAATTTGTTAAACGGAGAGGATCACCCAAAGTCATAAAGCACTTTATTTCCATTGACTGAGTAGGGCATATTCCCATGATATCTTTATTGGGTGGACAATGTCAAAAGATGATATTACCCTCCTTTAGGATAACAAATCTTTCAGATACTGCAAAGTTCCCAATCAGTTGCAAACATGACTATGCCAACCTTGCAGATGTATGTCAACACAGATCTGAGGGAAGAGGAGGTCACTTGTGTAGACAGAAGTTTTTTGTGCCGATTGTCTCATGAGCTGTTTACTCCAACTCTCATATCCATGGGCTGCTTAATCACTTGCCGCCCACCCTATTGCAAAATGACGGCGGCAAAGTGGTTTCAATATCCTGACTGGACGTCATATGACGTCTTCAGGATATTGAGCCGCTGCCCCCGGGGGTGCGCATCGCAGCGAGCGTTGTTGCGGGATGTCAGTCTGACACCCCGCAACACCGATCTAGGTAAAGAGTCTCCGACGGAGACTCTTTACCACGTGATCAGCCGTGTCCAATCACGGCTGATCACGATGTAAACAGGAAAAGCCGGTGATCGGCTTTTCCTCACTCGCGTCTGTCAGACACAAGTAGAGGAGAGCTGATCGGCTGCTCCTCTGACGGGGGGTTTGTGCTGATCGATTATCAGCGCAGCCCCCCCCGAGGATGCCCACACTGGACCACCAGGGATGCCCACCATAAGGTATGCCACCCTAGACCACCAGGAATGCCAATTAGAAATGCCTAATGGATGCCAATCAGTGCCCACAATGGATGCCAATCAGTGCCCACAATGGGCACCACTGATTGGCAGGCATTATTGTTTGGCACTGATTGGCATCCATTAGTACAACACATTACAGTACAGTGCCACCTATCAGTGCCCATCCATGCCGCCTATCAGTGCCCATCCGTGTCGCCTATCCGTGCCGCCTATCCATGCCGCCTATCTGTGCCCATCCATGCCGCCTATCTGTGCCCATCCATGCCGCCTATCTGTGCCCATCCATGCCGCCTATCTGTGCCCATCCATGCCACCTACCAGTGCCCCTCCGTGCCGCCTATCAGTGCCCATCTGTGCCGCCTATTGGTGCCCATCAGTGCCACCTCATCGGTGCCCATCAGTGCCGCCTTATCAGTGCATGTCAGTGCAGCCCCATCAGTGCCCATTAGTGAAGGAGAAAACTTACTTATTTACAAAGTTCTGTAACTGAAAAAAACAAACTTTTTTTTTTCAAAATTTTCGGTCTTTTTGAAAAAATTTTAGCAGAAAAAAAAAAATCGCAGAGGTGATCAAATACCACCAAAAGAAAGCTCTATTTGTGGAATAAAATGATAAAAATGTAGTTTGGGTACAGTGTAGCATGACCGCGCAATTGTCATTTAAAGTGCAACAGCGCAGAAAGCTGAAAATTGGTCTGGGCAGGAAGGTGTATAAGTGCCCTGTATGGAAGTGGTTAACCACTTAAGGACTGAGCCTCTTTCTGAGATTTGGTGTTTACAAGTTAAAAACTGTTTTTTTTATTTTTTTTGTAACAAAATAGAGGTCATTGCAATACTTTTTGTCACACCATATTTGAACAGCCACTTTCTTTTTTGAATAAAAAAATAAGACAGTAAGTTAGCCCAATTTTTTTTATATTGTGAAAGATGATGTTACGCCGAGTAAATTGATACCCAACATGTCACGCTTCAAAGTTACGCCTGCTCGTGGAATGGCAACAAACTTTTACCCTTAAAAATCTCCATAGGTCATTTTTTTTTTATATGGCCCTGGGAAAGAGTCCAGGCCCCGATGGGTACTCTATTCTATATTATTAAAGATTTCAAAAGCTTTTGATCCTAAATTATGCCAATATCTGAATACCTTAGCAGAAGGAGAGATCTCGCGGGAAGAATCATTACTGGCCTATATTTCGCTTATTTTAAAAGAAGGGAAGGATCCAGCAGTCCCAGCGAGTTACAGGCCAATATCTCTGCTAAATACAGACATAAAGATCTTTGCTAAAATAATTGCAGAAAGATTAAAGCCGCTATTACCAAGTTGGGTACATAATGATCAGGTAGGGTTTGTGAAAGGGAGAGAGGGAAGGAATAATGGCCTGAAGTCATTGTTTTTTATCCATGACGTACAGGCAGGGGGGGGGGACCCCAGCCACATTTCTGATTGTGGTACCTGGGAATAAAACTGACTGCATCACTGGGGGCCATGTTTAAGGCCAACTATATACCACCGCTCAATAAAATCAAGGAACATTTGAACAACCTGAGACATAAGCCCCTCTCATGGATAGCAAGAATTAATACCCTAAAAATGAATATCTTACTGAGGATGGTTTACATCTTTCAAATTATCCCAATAACAGTACCCCAGGACTATTTCAGGAAATTAAGATCAATGGAACTAAAATATATCTGGGCACATAAACGTCCCAGGATTGTCTACGCAACACTGGGGAAAGCAAAAAGGTCAGGGGGACTAGCGGCACCGGACTTTGAGAAATACTATCAGGCGATCTCTGTTTCCCGGATGGTAGAGTGGATTCATAATAAAGAAGGGAAAAGCTTGATAAATATAAGAGATAACACAAAGTAAAGTTGATTTAGGAAAGATGGTTTGGATACCAAGGCAGCACCGGGATTTAGCCTCTAGCACAAACCCACTAACTAGGAATACTTTTAAGATTTGGGATGGCCTAGGGAGACTGTATCACTGGGACTATAATTCACCATTAATATCTATATTTGGCACAAACTATTTTAAGCCAGGGAAAGAGGAATATATATATTACACTAGATGGGCAAAAAAAGAGGAAATACTATTACAAGATGTGATGAAAGGTAATAGGATAAACACTTATGCGGAAATTACACATAGATGGGGACACAAGCCACTAGACAAATGGAGGTATACACAATTACAGCACTTTGTAAAACCATTGCCACAACCATTACAGGGAAAAGGACATATGAGGTTAATAGAGAAATTATTCCGCTCCCCTCTTAGCTTAAACCAAAGTAGATCAAAAATGTATAAAATCCTAATTAAGAAAACAGAACCAGAATTCCCTCCATATCTGGGAAAATGGGAAGAGGAGATAGGCCCTCTCAGGGATGAAGAACACAAAAGTAAAATCTTAAGAATAGCCTGTTTTTCCTCAGGGCATATAAAGACAGTGGAAATGTGTTATAATGTGTTATAAACTCCTGTCGAGATGGTACGTGACCCCTCAGAGGGTGCATAGGCTCGGGGAAGAGGGACCCCCAACTTGTTGGAGGCGATGCGACGCCCTGGGAACCTTTGCGCATCTGTGGTGGTAATGCACAAAGATTCAACCTTATTGGGAGGACATTTCAGCAGCGATCCACCAAATTACGGGAGAATAAATTCAGAAGGGTCCCTGGGAATGTTTATTTCACGATACGAGGAAAACGGTCCCCCAATATAGGAACACCCTAGCCCCATTCCTTCCAAACGCAGCTAAGATCTTGATTCCGAGTCTATGGAGGACCCAAGAAGTGACGAGCATTAAGGAGTGGGTAGTTAGGGTCGAAATAGTAAGAGCTATAGAAGAAACAATTCATACAGTAGAGGAGTCCTCTACTGTCTCCCCAGTATATGGGGAAAATGGACGGAGTTTAAGGAATCTGGAGGTTGGAGGAATTTGATGGAGGTGTAGGGAGTTAGGGGGAGGGGGAGGAGAGGAGAGGAGAGGATGGGTTTTTTTTTTTTTTTGAAGACCCCACCCCTCTCCTTTTTTTTTTTTTTGTTTTGTGTTGATTTATGTGAGGAATTGGGGATAAGGAGAACAAATGTATGGATTTGATGGAATAAGGAAGTTAGATATAAGAATATGACTTTTATCATGTGTTTTTGTTTATACCTGATTATAAAATAAAATAGAGAATATTTAAAAAAAATGTTTAAAAATTTTTTTTTTTTTTCTTATTTATTTTACCTTTTTATTTTACATTTTTACACGGTTCTTTAAAAAAAAAAAAAAACATTGTGTCACTTTTATTCCTATTACAATGAATGGAAACATCCCTTGGACCTCTTAAATATGAGATCTGGGGTCAAAAAGATCTCAGATCTCATATTTACACAAAAATGCAATAAAAAAATAAATGTCCCTTTATGAGCTATGGGCGGAAACCTTACCTGCTCTGTGCAGTGTTTTTGCACAGAGCAGCCCCAATCCTCCTCTCCTCTGTTCCCTGTCCGATGCTCATGGCCCTTCTCTCCTGCCGAGTGTCTCCACAGAAAGCAGCTTGCTATGGGGGCAGCCGAGCCCAGCTGCTGCTCTGTGTGTTCATTCAGACACGGAGCTGTGGCTCAGTCCCACCCCCTCTCTCTCCTCATTGGCTCACTGACTTTAAATAACAGCAGTGAAAGCCAATGGCACCCACTGCTGTGACTCAGCCAATCAGGAGGGAGAGTCCCGGACAGCCGAGGCTCTCGTGCAACATCGCTGGATGGAGATGGGGCTCAGGTAAGTATTAAGAGGGCTGAGGGGGCCTGCTGCACAGTGAAGGTTTTTTATCTTAATGCATAGAATGGAATAAGATAAAAAACCTTCTGGCTTTAGAACCATTTAACCCCCAGAAGGATTTACCCCCTTCCTGACCAGGCCATTTTCTCTAATAAGGCACTGCGATGCTTTAACTGAAAAAACGAAAATTTTGAAGAAAAACAATATTTTTAACTTTTTGCTATAATAAATATCCCAAAAAATGTAAAAAAAACGAATTTCTTCCTCAGTTAAGACCTATATGTATTCTGCTACACATTTTTGGTAAAAAGAATCCCAATAAGCGTATATTGATTGGTTTGCGCAAAAGTTATAGGGTCTACAAAATAGGGGATAGTTTTATGGCATTTTTATTATTATTATTATTTTTTTACTAGTAATGGCAGTGATCTCCGGTTTTTAGCGGGACTTCAACATTGTGGCGGACAGATCGGACACATTTGACACTTTTTTGCGACCAGTGACATAAAAATGACACTGGCAGGGAAGGGTGGTGGTGATTAAGGGGTTAAATGTGTTCCCTGGGAGGTGTTTCTAACTGTTTGGGGGATGGGCTCACTGGAGGAGGAGAGAGATTGCTATTCTTAATCATTAGGAACAGACAATCTCTCTCTCCTCCCCTTACAGAACGGGGATCTGTTTGTTTACATTGACAGATTCCCGTTCTGCCTCTCTCTGGAGCTGGTTGGCTCCCCCGCTAGCGAATGGGCACACGCACCCACAGATCGCTGTGTACGTGCCTGACGTACAATGAGGCAGTTTCGCACAGCCAACCTGCCGCAGTACAACTTACAAATCCTCCTACGTATGTTGTACCTATTTATCTGCAGTCTTCTCTTCTCTCCATCCATTTAAAGTCCAGAATTTTAAAGCTTGTCTAATGCCCCATACACACGATCATTTTTCATGCCATTTTTTAAACCAACGTTTTTCTTGTCGTTTTTTTTCATGTTTCCTCTCAAGCCTGTCTTGCGTACACACGATCATTAAAAAAAACGCTCGAGCAAAGCGCAGTGACGTACAGCACGTACGACGGCACTATAAAGGGGAAGTTCCGTTCGAATGGCGCCACCCTTCATGTTAGTAAAGTTTGTTGAGCGACGATTCGCGCTTTTCAGCCTTGTGCTTTTCAGTCCGTTACTGTGTGATGAATGTGCTATCTCCATTACGAACGCTAATTTTACCAGAACGATCGCTCCCGTCTCATACTTGATTCTGAGCATGCGCGTTTTTTTCACCTCGTAAAAGCATACACACTATCGTTTTTCACGTCGTTAAAAAAAACGACATGAAAAACGACGTGAAAAAATAGAGCATGTTCGAAATTTTTAATGGACGTTTTTCACGTCGTTAAAAATGCTCTGGAGCATACACACGATCGGTTTTAATGGCCATTTTTAAAAATGGCATTTTTAACGGCATGAAAAACGATCGTGTGTATGGGGCATAAGAGTTCAGAAAAAAAGGGGGCACAGACGGAGGTTACACTCTGCATATCTCAGTGAGGAGAGCTCTGAGAGCTGATTGGAGGGAAGGGACACCCCCTCCTCCACACAGCACTACAGAACAGAGCTGATGCTGTCAATCAGCTGGAGATCCCTCCCCTTCCACCTTTTTTCTCTTGGTGTCGGGGAAACTTGTCAGAATTGATTCATACAGATAGCAGAGGGGCAAAGCAACAGAAATAAATGACACTTAGTGCTCTTAATTGAGACAAGTTCACACTATACAGTGATATGCTTTGTTCATATTTCATGTCTGAGGTTTACAACCACTTTAATTTTTCTATGCAGCTAAGCTCTCCCTACTTTCCCCTCCCAGTAGTGACTTGACAACTGTCCAGCCTAATAAGGTGCTTATGGAGGGAGAGTTGAGCTGCCTGTGATATTGACTTGAACACCTTTAGTGATTCCGCTATTAACTTTGACAATGGATTGCTCCACAGTGCCTGTAGCTAAAAAGCTAATGTACTACTTGTTAAGAATATGAAAAGGTCATAGCAACAGATTCACTTTAAAGGGCAAGTATAAATTCAAACAAAGTTTAAATACCCTTTTCACACCTTTAAATGAAGTATCACTTTTGGGTGAACTGGCCCCTACAGCCCCAACCTAATTTCTATTTCTAGTGTATGGCCATCATTGCTTGTCAGTCATCGCCCTTTTCCCCACTAAGCTTCTGGTCCAGTCACTCTTTCCCTGCCACACCCCCCCCCCCCCCTCTTTATGGTTTGAGATAAAATGATCATTTAGAGAAGGGCTATTTAATGATTAGCAGCAATAATTATTTTATAATCAGAAGCAATAATTATTTTATAATCAGAAGCAATAATTATTTAATGATCAGCAGTAAAAATAATACTACGGAGTGCACAGTGACTTACTTATTTACAAATGGGGATGTATCAGCATCACCATTTGTAAATGGGTAAGTCACTGTGCTAACTGTAGTTTTATTTTTCTAGCCGCATGGCTGTATGTACATACAAACAGGGCCTTGAGTTCTATTTTTATTTATTTTTTATTCTGTATGTTTCGTTACACAACTGTAAGGGGCCCATTAAAGCGAGATTCCACTTGCGCTTTTTTTTTTTTTTTCTAAAGTCAGCAGCTACAAAGACTGTAGCTGCTGATTTTTAATAAGAACACTTACCTGTCCTAGGCGCCCGCGATGTCGGCCCCCCGAGGGCGATCTCTCGATCGTGCCAGGTCCCGGCACCACCATCCTCACTAAGGGAAACAGGCAGTGGAGCCTTGCAGCTTCACTGCCCGTTTCCTACTGCGCATGCGCGAGTCTCGCGGCGCTTTATGAATGGGCGGCTGCTCTCTGGGATACACACAGTTCCCAGAAGGCAGCGCGCACCATTCCCCAGAAGACAACGTGAGGATGAAGAGGCATATTAGGAACATCCGCATAGCAACCGCAATTTCTGGTAAGTAAAACATTCTTTTTTTTTGTAGATTTTGGTGAAATTATTTTTTTTTAGGGTGGAACTCCACTTTAATAAAACTGATAAAATGCAGCTCCTTTTCTGATAAATTCTCTTTGGTCTAATTTTTAAAGCACTCCTTTAGCAATGTATTCATTTACCTTCAGTTATAGAAAAAGTTAGCAAATGTTTTATCACACAGTAATCTCACTGAACTCTTACCAGGGAGCAATGAACGCACTCGATATGTGTTCCATACCTTTCACACACCAAATCATCAAAAAACGTCAAAAAACAATATTGCAGCGCTTGTATACACAAATCGTCACTACTCAAAAAAACAAAACAAAAAACGGTACATGTACATGTAGCACCCTTCCCAAATGGTTGGGACGCTATGTGTAAATTTAGGGGTAGGCTGAGCCATAGTTGGGCTCAGACCTGAATAATTGTGTTGAAATTTGCTTCTGCTCTGGGTGTGATACTGCCTGGCAGTTATATTCCCTGTTCGCCTGTAGGTGGCACTGCCACCAACGGCTCAGGCTGGAATACAGGGGTATCACAGCACATTGGGTGTCCTTTCTCGGCAGCCATGCAGTGGGCGTGGTTATCCCGCTGTGCATGCTGGGAGAGGGTACATAAGGGGCAGACGCCATTATTTGGGGGTCCTGTGTGCGTGCCTCATGGCCCGCATGGCACGGGGTGAGTGTGTTCCAGCCCCGGGCTCCTTCAGTTCGAGGCTGCATCGCTGCCTGGTAGGCCCAGCTCTGCTGGCTGGGGCCTATGCCTTTGGAAAGGATCCCAAGCTACCCACCTGTGGGAAGCCCACCTTTAGGGAAGGAGGCCAGGGGAGGATCTGCCCCAGATGAGACTGGCGACGGTGCTGCTGTCTCGGGAGGAGGCCTGGATACTCACCTAAGGAGGGATCCATTACTACAAGCCCTGCAATACGCCGATCTGGCATAAAGGTTCTCTCTAATGCTTGGCTGGGAGGTTCAGGACTTTGATAATCCTGTGGCAGAGGATTCCTGATCACATCCCTAAATTCTCAGATAAAGTTGATCCGTAAATCATCCCGGTTGCTAGAACCAGTGAACGGGACTATCCGGGTGAGCAATACACACTCAGGCTTGAGTGGCGACGTTGTGCCTTTAGTGTTGCGTGCCTGAACCTTCCCCTATTCTTCTCTCATTTGCTACTTTCTCTACAAGTTCCCACAGCAGCAAAAGGAAAATAAAGCCTTCCTGTTTAGGTTTTACATTTGTGTGGACATTGACTTTTTCTAGAGCCTTTCTATACCCTGACAACGGAAGCCTTGGATGTAGTCTGCATGACCCAAAACAAAACCAGCCGGTCCCTTAATTGGGGGTAAGTGCTACATACATATTACCATAAAAGTAGCAATGTGTAACGTGATGCACTAATGTATATTAATGTGTACACGCCATGAGATCTACTCATCATAAAATAATAAATTACGCAAACCTCAAAATTTAAAGCAAATCATTATATATATCAAAAGACCTGATGCATTTATGATAAATGAATGCTCTTGCATGTTCTTCACATTATATCTCCAAACAATATATCAATAAAGTATAGTGACCAACGTCATAATAAAGAATGATAAAACAAGATTCACAAACTTTCTAATAAATGCCCATAATCATGTAACTAGTCATAATTTGAATTCAGTATAATTATCCTCTTCTTAAAAAAGCCACCATCAGATTAATACTGCACCAACACCCATGCGCTCCAAAAATGGA
Organism: Rana muscosa; assembly: GCA_029206835.1. NCBI lineage: Eukaryota > Metazoa > Chordata > Amphibia > Anura > Ranidae > Rana > Rana muscosa. The sequence continues at coordinate 142,818,769 of CM055126.1, read as the reverse complement.
TGCTTACCATCACAAATGGACCTCTTGGATTATAGAAGATGAGACACAGCCATTATTTTCCAGCGCTGTCTTAACCCTCTTGGGCATGGAGTTCACCAGAGCTTCACAGATTGCCACTGGAGTCCTCTTCCACTCCTCCATGACGACATCACGAAGCTGGTGGATGTTAGAGACCTTGCACTCCTCCACCTTCCATTTTAGGGTGCCCCACAGATGCTCAATAGGGTTTAGGTCTGGAGACATGCTTGGCCAGTCCATCACCTTTGCCCTCAGCTTCTTTAGCAAGGCAGTGGTCGTCTTGAAGGTGTGGTTGGGGTCATTATGTTGGAATACTACCCTGCGGCCCAGTCTTCAAAGGGAGGGGGTCATCTTCAGTATGTTACAGTACATGTTGGCATTCATGTTTCTCTCAATGAACTGTAGCTCCCCAGTGCCAGCAGCACTCATGCAGCCCCAGACCATGACATTCCCACCACCATGCTTGACTGTAGGCAAGACACACATTTTTTGTACTTCTCACCTGGTTGCCGCCACACACACGCTTGACACCATCTGAATCAAATAAGTTTATCTTGGTTTCATCAGACCACAGGACATGGTTCCAGTAGGTCATGTCCTTAGTCTGCTTGTCTTCAGCAAACTTTTTGTGGGCTTTCTTGTGCATTATCTTTAGAAGAGGCTTTCTTCCGAGCCATGCAGACCAATTTGATGCAGTGTGCGGCATATGGTCTGTGCACTGACAGGCAGACCGCCCACCCCTTCAACCTCTGCAGCAATGCTGGCAGCACTCATCTGTCTATTTCCCAAAGACAACCTCTAAATATGACGCTGAGCATGTGCACTCAACTTCTTTGGTTGACCATGGCGAGGCTTGTTCTGAGTGGAACCTGTACTGTTAAACTGCTGTATGGTCTTGGCCACCGTGCTGCAGCTCAGTTTCAGGGTCTTGGCAATCTTCCTGTAGCCTAGGCCATCTTTACGTACAGCGACAATAATTTTTTTCAGATCCTCAGAGAGTTCTTTGCCATGAGGTGCCATGATGAACTTTCAGTGACAAGTATGAGAGAGTGAGAGCGATAACACCAAATTTAACACACCTGCTCCCCATTCACACCTGAGACTTTGTAACATGAATGAGTCACATGACACTGGGAGGGAAAATGGCTAACTGGGCCCAATTTTAACATTTTCACTTAGGGGTGTGTTCACTTTTGTTGCCAGTAGTTTAGACATTAATGGCTGTGTGCTGAGTTATTTTGAGGGGACAGCAAGTTTACACTGTTATACAAGCTGTACACTCACTACTTTACATTGTAGCAAAGTGTAATTTCTTCAGTGTTGTCACATGAAAAGATATAATAAAATATTTTCAAAATTGTGAGGGGTGTACTTGCTTTTGTGAGATACTGTAAGCTAGTGTCATCTGGTTCTTGGGTGCAATTCCCAGCTTTAATCACTTGTTCCTGGGTTCCAGCAGCGAGGAAGCAGTATCTTGGCAGAGGCACCCAGGTGGTTCGTCACGCAGGCTATAGAGCAAACACCATTCTCCACTTCCAGCACAAGACCATATTTCTCATAAATAAACAAATGGGGAGATCTAGTGCTCTCTGTAAAAAAACACCATTTAGTAGGCAAACATAATATTGCACTCACGTGAGGTAAAAACTATACAAGCACGTCACAGTGTAAACAGCGGCATTCACAGCAATATAACCGGCTTACTCCTCCTGACTGAGGCCCGAGATGGCTCTGCCCACTAGTGTAATGACGTCACCAAGGTCGCCCTGCTTGACCCTTTGCGCCCTCGAGAAGGACTTCCTCAGAAGCTTCTGAGCTATACTACATGTACACATTAATATATATTAGTGCATCACATTGCCCATTACTACTTTTTGTATTATGTTAATATGCACATGTGGTTCTTTTATGAGTATTGACGATAGGAGAGCTGCACTAATGTTTTTTTTACTTACCTTGGGTTATAGGCTCGAACCTTAAAGTGATTGGACACTGGCAGGCTTTAGCGGACACGCCCCCTCCCTGGGATGCTTCCCCTAAATTCCTACTCCTCTCCCTGAGTTTTTTTGCTAGTGGCTGTGGGTGATGGACCTCTTCTTTTTCTTAAACTGGCTTCACTGCTTTATTACTTTTCTTGAAATTTTTTCCAATAAAGATTTCTTCAATCAACTTTAGTTAGCTAAAGGATGCTATACAGGTCCCGACCGTGGTACACCACAATGCAAATTCAGTTCCTGTAGACCCCTTTGGGGATATGCCCACCATGATGGACAAGTCCTGGACTTTATATACAGTCCAGTATCATGGACAAGTAATGCAGGTTCACTCTGTATATCAGTGGCGTCACTAGTGTTGGTGTCACCTGGTGCGGCAAAACATGGTGTCACCCCCCCTCCTGTCTATCCTGCCCAGCGCCCTCCAGGCAGCGCACAGTCACGAGGCGCACCCCCAAATGACCCCTGTAAATTAAAGTATAGGGTGGTATTGGGCTGGCTGGAGCGATATAGGGCAGGTTGGGGTAATATAGGGCAGGTTGCAGTGGTATAGTGCAGTCTGGGGTGGCATAGGGCAGGTTGGGGTTGTATAGGGAAGGCTGGGGTGGTATAGAGCAGGTTGGGGTGGTATATGGCAGGCTGGGTGGCATTGGGCAGGTTGGGGTTATATAGGGCAGGGTGTGATGGCATAGAGCAGGTTGCAGTGGCATAGGGCAGGTTGGGGTGGTATAGAGCAGGTTGGGGTGGTATAGAGCAGGTTGGGGTGGTATATGGCAGGCTGGGTGGCATTGGGCAGGTTGGGGTTATATAGGGCAGGGTGTGATGGCATAGAGCAGGTTGTGGTGGCATAGGGCAGGTTGGGGTGGTATAGGGAAAGCTGGGGTGGCATAGGGCAGGGTGCGGTGGTATAGAGAAGGCTGGGGTGGCATAGGGCAGGGTGCGGTGGCATAGGGCAGGGTGGGGTGGTATAGAGCAGTTTGCGTGGCATACAGCAGGTTGCAGTGGCATAGGGCAGGCTGGGGTGACATAGGCCAGGTTGCGGTGGTATAGGGAAGGTTGGGGTGGCATAGGGCAGGGTGCGGTGGTATAGGGCAGGCTGGGGTGGCATAGGGCAGGCTGGGGTGGTATAGGGTAGGCTGGGGTGGCATAGGGCAGGTTGCAGTGGCATAGGGCAGGTTTCGGTGTCATAAGGCAGGTTGCGGTGGCATAAGGCAGGCCTGGGTGGTATGGTGCCAGGTTAGGACTCCATCATGGGGTGCAAGGTGGTCTGCTGCTGCTAGACAAAGCTATAGATTATATATAGATATTATGTAATATAGCTGGTCCATCCGCCCCTCCCCCCACCAGTCCAGCTAACTCAACTACTGTGCCTATTATATGTAATATAATATATCTGTGTCCAGCATCACCCCCCCCCCCCCATTATCATCATCAGACCAGCTCAGGGTGGGGGTGTCTCAGTCAGCTAATATAAATTATATAGTCAGTGTTGTCTGATAATGGGCGGGGGGGGGTGATGCTGGATATAGATATATTATATTACATATAATAGGCACAGTAGTTGAGTTAGCTGGACTGGTGGGGGGAGGGGCGGATGGACCAGCTATATTACATAATATCTATATATAATCTATAGCTGTGTCGCAGCAGGCCACCTTGCACCCCCCCTTCATTATCATACAATACAGGTCAGGGCGCCAGACAGACTGAGTCCTCCTCCCACACTAGCTAGTAGCTCTGCCTCTTACAATGGCAACCGCCCCCCCGCTCCCCACACACACACACACACCTACCTCATCTTGTGCTTGTGCTCGGGAGTCGGGCCGGCGGTGGAGACCCCCCCCACCTGTTCTGGAGTCTTGACTGGAGAAGAGGAGGGCTGGGCAGCGACCCTCACAGCGTGCAGCCGGAGAAAGTTGTGTGTGACGTCACATCATCACAGTGCAGTGTGATGATGTGACAGGCTGACGCTCTGTAGGGTAGGGAGGGAAGAGGAAGAAGAATAAGGAACCGGAGGACACACACACACCAGGCGCGGCGGCGCTGGAAGTGTTGTTCCAGCCCAGCGGGGTGAAGTTGCTGAATTAAAGTGTCCGCTGTAAAAAAAAAAAGTCAAAAAAAAAAAAAGTCAAAAAAAAAAAAAAAAAATTTCTCACCGTCGGAAGGGTGTCACCCCTCTAGCGGGTGTCACCCGGGTGCGGACCGCACCCCCCTAGCAACGCCTCTGCTGTATATTGACCGTTACTGTGTAAAATTGGGCCATGTGTGAAATGTATTCACCTTACTGTAAACTTTTTAAACTTAGTGCTAAATTTCATTCACTGAGAGCTCAGTCTTAGGTGGATGACCAGGTGTCACATCACACCACTGGTTGCACACTTTATTGCCACTTCTGCCCTGAGTCCTTATAAGGTACTCAGGTGCATGCTCACTGCATACTCCTGCCAAACTCTACTTCTTGAATACCCCAAAGGGGATTATCCTCACTTGTAGCTATGGTGGAGACCAGGCAAATAGGAGCCAACTCAAAGCAGCAGGCAAACATTTACTCTGGTGAAGGCTTACACAACACTCAGCCTCAGAGTAATGATGCAACCCTTGCACCAGAGCAGAATCTGATCCTAACACAGGCTTCAGCATCCAACTCCAGCTCTATTTCCAGCACGCAGCAAGCAGCCTATTTGACAAAAGCAGAATTTCCTGCATTTTTTATGCAATTTCCTGGCCTAAAATCATTGTCAGAGCCTCTTTTCCAAGTACCATTTCACAACTGGAGTAAGACCTTGATATGCTAGTCCTAGTTGACATTGAATGAAGAGGGTAATAAAGAAGACATTGAGGCAGTGTTGGGTGAAGCTGCAAAATACTTCTCTCCCCCACACTGTCACCATATTGAAGAAGGAGCTTTTTGCAATATTTTTGCTAATTTTGAATAGCACATTGCCTCTGTCTGCAAATACTTGGTATTGTGCAGGCAGACTCACCTTCTTCTCTCCACACCCCTTTGGGCACAAAGAGACCTACTAGCATTGCAAAACATATCCTGTTCATGAACGGATAGAATGTGCAGTCTATGATGACTGGGTCACTCCTGAAAGGATATTTACTCCCCTAAAGTTCTTTTCTGATCTCTATCCAGTTGAAAAAGAGTTTACAAAAATGTGAGCTATTCCTGTGGTTTACCCTGACTTATCTTTCCTAAACAAACATCTTATTGTACCCACTGAAGATGTTTCATCTTTTAACGATTGCATGGTCAGATACTTTGAAACGCTGTTATAATCTCTTTTTACCCTGGCAGGCTCAGCCCTGCAACCAGCTCTTGCTGCTTATTCAGTTTGTCAAACCCCAGCTAACTGGGCCAGGTCACTCAATAAGCAAAATGGCTCTGTCTTTCAAGGTTGTGCAGCTGCAGAGCAATTATAGCAACTTCCATCTACTCTTTATTTCTGTAGCGATGCACTGGAACAGGTCATGAGACAAATATCCAGAATGGCTTTTATCTCTGTTCATATGCACATGATTCACTGGCTAAAAGCTTAGTCGTCAGAATCTGCCTGTAAGAGACGCCTCACTTGTATGCTTTATCAAGCGAAATGCCTGTTTGGTGAGGCAATTGACCAATTCATTAAAGATATCACAGGTGGGAAAGTTTTTCTTCCTCAGAAAAGGGTAAAAAAATCCTCTTCAGGTGCTTCTAGCTTCTCAAAATGCAGAGCACCTCCAAGCTCTTCCCAGACTTCAACTTCAATGCCTAAGTTAAGCTTTTCCTTTCAGTACAAGGCTTGGCCCACAAAGGCCACTAAGTCCTCCCCAAAGCCCTCTTCACAATTAAGAGGTACCCTCACTCCAAAGAGTGGGGGGACATCTGTTGCAGTTTGCATCTATCTGGACGACAGACGTCCCAAACCTGTGGATACAGTTGGTGGTTTCCAAAGGTTACAAGATAGATTTAAAAACTTTACCTCCTCACTGCTTTCTTTTATCAGACCACCCAAAAACTGCCATGAGCATTTAGATTTGCACCACCTCTTGTCCCAGGGATTCGTTGTACCAGTAACACCATACAGCATGTTCAAGGAATTCCACTCAAACCTGTTCAAGGTACAAAAGTCCAGCAGAGGTATCCATCCTGTCCTGGACTTAAAGTGATTGTAACGTTTCTTTTTTTTTTTTATATGTTATACTTACCTGCTCTGTATAATGGTTTTGCACAGAGCAGCCCCTCTGTGTCAACCTCCTCTTCTGCGGTCTCCTGCTGGCGCTCCTGCCTTCCTAGTTTCCCCATAGAAAGCCACTTGCTATGGGGGCACTCATGTGGGCTTGATCCTGAGCGAGATGCACACAATACACCTTGATCCCACTCCCCAGTCCCTCCTCATAGGGAATCTGAATCTATGTCCTGTGAGGGCGATGAGAGAGCAGCGCTGCTTCTTTCGGGCACATCGCTAAATCAAGATTAGTCTGAGGTACATATTTAGGGGGGAGTTGATCACTGAAGGTTTTTTACCTTAATACAGAAAATGCATTAAGGTAAAAAACGTATGCCTTTACAACCACAATCCCCTGCTCCCAGGATGTTCACAAAGATCTTAGCACCCTTGCCTGCCCTTCTCAAAACTCAGGGCAGCTAGGTGACAGACTATCTGGAAAACCTTCTCCTGAAGGATGCATCCCCTCACAACTCTCAGTGAATGTCCAAAAAACAATTCATCTTTTTCAGGGCTTTGGCTGGGGGTCAACCTAAAAAAAAACAACTGTCTCGACCTAGAATATCTGGGTCTAATTCTGGATACATTTCATGCAAATGTCCAAAAAAAAAGTTCTTTGTCTAAAAGCTCATGCTCAGCAGCTGAGATCCAAAGGAAATCCCACAGTGAGATTCGCAAGGAGAGATCTGGGCATTATGGATGCCTTCTTTGAGGCTGTACCCTTCGCCCAATTCCATTCAAAAACTCTTGAACCTAATATTCTATCAGTATGGAAATCAAAGCTCTTTCTGTGGATTTTCTTTTAGGTGCATTCAGGTTACAGCATCTATGTTTGAGCCAGAAAAAGACAGTTAGGTACTTGAAGAACAAGAGGTAAGAAGTCAAGCAAAAAATATGTGTTATGCGCATTTTTCAGGCAATCTGTATAGGAACATAAACATGTCTGTTGGCCTCTGCGTCAGTCCAACTCTGAGACTTCCAGGACCTCTGGGACCTAGCTTTCCTGCCTCCTGCTTACTTTTTACCTTCCAATGTGCCACCTTCAGACTACAAATAAGACAGATTTATTGATTGCCTTCCATCAACTTTTGGCACAAGGAGTGGTGGTACCAGTGCCTTTAGAAGAACAGTTTCAAGTTTTCTGTTCAAACCTATTAACAGTTCCAAAACCAAATAGGGGCATCCGCCCAATACTGCACTTACAAGATCTGTCATCGCTTCTCTTAGACAGGGGAATTTTTGGCATCAAAATCTGCCCCCAGCCTTTTCTCTGTCTGGAGTACCTGGGTCTAGTCTTGGACAACCCAAGCCAAAATCTTTCTTCATCGGGAGTAAGTTGCCTCCCTATAGTCCTCTAACAAATGGTAGCCTCCTTGAAGTCCCTTCCTTTTGCTCAGTTTCACTCCACACGTTTTCAATCCAACATATTTACTAGGTAGAAAAATCAAATCCAATTCTTGGATTGCCCAATGCTTCTCTTTAGCTAGACAAAGCTTTCTCTGACATGGTGGATCTCCAATCCTGCCCTGGAATTGGGAAAGTCATTCCTTCAAATGCTTTAGAAGGTGGTGACAATGGATGCCAGTCTTACAGGCTGGACAGTGTTTACAACTCCTGACTCTCCGGGAGTATTGTCCCCAGAGGTGTTAAAAATTCTCCCTCAACATTTGGGAACTGAGAGATACAGATTTTCTTTACAAAACTGGACCTCCCTTCTGCAAGGTCACCCAGTCAAGGTACAGTCGGACAATGCCACAGCTGTGGCTGACATAACCACCATCGGGGGGGGGGGGGGAGGCACTAGAGAGTCAAACTTCCCTATGAGAAATAAGTTTGATAATCTCCTGGGTGGAAACTTACAGTCCAGCTGTTTTGGCTACCCACATCCCTGAAGTTGGCCAATGGGCAGATGGACTTCTTAAACCACCAATGCATTGACTCAGAGGAGTGCTCTCTACACCCTGAAATCTTTCAAAATGTCTGTCAAAAGTGGAGATACCAGATATGGACAGTTTATAGTGTGTGGCCTGCCTGGGACTTTAGTCAAAAACAATGAAAACTAACTGCCAAAAGTCTTGCACCAGATTCATTGTGAGACATTTAGCTGAGCAGTTCCTGCAGAATGTCCAACTATATTCAGTCAGAACCTGGCGCTCATCCCTAATGCAGTCAAATGATTGGACATAGGATCTTGCTGGGACTAAGATCCTATGTAAAATTGTTTCAGTATACTGTAGATATGTAATGTTTGTTCTAGTGTTTACATTCACTGAACTGGAAGAGACTGGGATCATCAGCTCGTCTGTAAAAGCAAACAGCCCTTTTTATTTTCAAAACCGGCAAACAGATAAATAGCTTATCTTTAGCAAAAAAATAGTCCATCAATTTGTTGGTACAACAAAAAAGGGTCGGCTCCCTGCCCTTTGCAGGGTGTTTGAAAGCTCCGCTGGCCCCAGTCTCAAGTAGGAGGTCTTCTCAGTTCAGCAGTTGTGTCTCAACCACAAGCTCGCTCACACTGCTCACTCACAGACAGGCGCTGGCAGTTTCCTCTTCTTCTGGACTCTGATGCAGATGGGTTAACCCCTCCAGGACCTAAGTCCCCATAATCAGGGTTTAGAGGTTCTCTTCCAAAACAATTTGACCCTCCAAATTCCAGAGATTACTAAAAAATTAGTCCTCTCCCCTCCAACCAGACTATCCCAGAACCCCTTGCCCTGCATGGGTGAGAACCCCTGAGTACTCAATAAATTTTAAAGGGACCAAACAGTGGGCAAATATGGCTGAAGAAAAAGAAAGGTTGCTTTGAAATGCGTTCCTGTTCCAGCTCCAGCATTCTCCAACAACATAAGGTGGATTCAAATCCTGGGCCCTGTGTTCCGTCTATGGCTTTGGCTCTCCAGTGACAGCGGTTCCCTGCTTCCATTCCATCTCCACTACCTTGCCAGTGACCAAGGCAAAGCATCCTGGTTGCCTGTCTAATCTCTATCCCAGAGGCTACCTGACTGTCATGCTGAACTCCATTTTACTTTGTGAGTGCTTTTTTACATTTTCTATTAATATTACTATGTACTATGTTCAGTCCATATCGTATAAATCAAATAATATTAGTGAATTGACCTCATAAAGTCCTTTATCCTAAAAATAAATAATGTTGCACAATGTCCAAAAATATAATATCCCACAAAGTAAATGTCCTCTAACAAACCAGCTGGGTGCTAGCTGATGTCACTTTTTTTTGTTAATGCTGTTAAAATTGTAATGAAATAATTTTGCTTTGTCTTATAACAATTTTGTTATTAACGTGAACTAAAATAAAGAATATACAGCATGAGCCTTATATTTTACTAAACTGCTGTCTTTAGAAGAACTGGAAAAGATAATCTTTAAACCTGGCCTTTTTTGCTGCCTGGGCCAAGAGAATAGCAAGAGTGGCAGCTGTCTCTTTGGCATATTGGAGTCTTACTGCCCCTGCCCCCCTGCCACCTTCGCGACAGAAGAGAAAAAAAACCTCCATAGACATGATGGAGTAGAATATCCAGGTAAGTCTTGGAGGCATTTTAATAACCTTTTCTTCAAATAAATTTTTTGGAGAAATACATTGATATTAATTAGAGGTGATTTTTTTAACCAAGTAAAGTATTCTAAGGACTGACAATTTAAGAAGTGTAAAATCTCTCTCTGTTTTGGCCCCATCTGTGCTCCTCTTCCCACCTTTCTGCTGCTTTTCAAATTGGTCCAAAAGAACCCAATTTAAACTAAAACTAAAGACAAACTTTTTTTTTTTTCATTTTAGTTAGAGTAAGGAAGGGTTATAAATAAAAATGTAAAAAATATCCTGCGCTCCAAGTGCAATTAAAGGAACACACTCAGACAGCTGCTTGCACCAATTATACACACATCTAGAAATAAACCAAATAACTAAAGATTGTAGCTCTGTCTTGCCTAAAAGCTTACCCGTGAAGATGTCTTTTAGGACGAAACATGTGTGGGATGAGTTATTGCGGTGACGTCATCACGCCTGACAGGGTGGCTGACCAAGGTTTCTGATATGCTGTATATTGTTTGGCTTTGATGTCAGTACCTGCCTATCTTAAAAAAAAAAACGTTTTTAATAAGGTATTACACTATGGGTGATTTTCCTTCCTTTTTTTATGATATGGTTAACTGTCTGGCTACCTGGGTGCCTGTGATGTTATCCAATTAGAGCTAAACACATAGATGAAAGGCTGATCTGTGAGAATAAGTATCCAACATCTATACATCTGGGGCTGGGATTTCTCCCTTAAACACTGTTAGACCTCCAAGCTTTTGAGGTCTAACTATTGGGTAAGCAGTAGTGGTGTAATGATTTGATGAAAAACACAATTTTTGGGACTTTACTTTTGATTATTGTATGTAAAACATTCTCTATGTGGGAAAAATAATTTTTATTGATTTTTGTCACTTTTATGTAGACACTTTATGTATATATACAGGTCCTTCTCAAAAAATTAGCATATTGTGATAAAGTTCATTATTTTCTGTAATGTACTGATAAACATTAGACTTTCATATATTTTAGATTCATTACACACAACTGAAGTAGTTCAAGCCTTTTCTTGTTTTAATATTGATGATTTTGGCATACAGCTCATGAAAACCCCAAAATCCTATCTCAAAAAATTAGCATATTTCATCCGACCAATAAAAGAAAAGTGTTTTTAATAAAAAAAAAGTCAACCTTCAAATAATTATGTTCAGTTATGCACTCAATACTTGGTCGGGAATCCTTTTGCAGAAATGACTGCTTCAATGCGGCGTGGCATGGAGGCAACCAGCCTGTGGCACTGCTGAGGTGTTATGGAGGCCCAGGATGCTTCGATAGCGGCCTTAAGCTCATCCAGAGTGTTGGGTCTTGCGTCTCTCAACTTTCTCTTTCCAATATCCCACAGATTCTCTATGGGGTTCAGGTCAGGAGAGTTGGCAGGCCAATTGAGCACAGTAATACCATGGTCAGTAAACCATTTACCAGTGGTTTTGGCACTGTGAGCAGGTGCCAGGTCGTGCTGAAAAATGAAATCTTCATCTCCATAAAGCTTTTTAGCAGATGGAAGCATGAAGTGCTCCAAAATCTCCTGATAGCTAGCTGCATTGACCCTGCCCTTGATAAAACACAGTGGACCAACACCAGCAGCTGACATGGCACCCCAGACCATCACTGACTGTGGGTACTTGACACTGGACTTCAGGCATTTTGGCATTTCCCTCTCCCCAGTCTTCCTCCAGACTCCTTGATTTCCGAATGACATGCAAAATTTGCTTTCATCCGAAAAAAGTCCAGTCCGGTGCTGCTTCTCTGTAGCCCAGGTCAGGCGCTTCTGCCGCTGTTTCTGGTTCAAAAGTGGCTTGACCTGGGGAATGCGGCACCTGTAGCCCATTTCCTGCACACGCCTGTTCACGGTGGCTCTGGATGTTTCTACTCCAGACTCAGTCCACTGCTTCCGTAGGTCCTCCAAGGTCTAGAATCGGTCCTTCTCCACAATCTTCTTCAGGGTCCGGTCACCTCTTCTCGTTGTGCAAGCGTTTTCTGCCACACTTTTTCCTTCCCACAGACTTCCCACTGAGGTGCCTTGATACAGCACTCTGGGAACAGCCTATTCGTTGAGAAATTTCTTTCTGTGTCTTACCCTCTTGCTTGAGGGTGTCAATGATGGCCTTCTGGACAGCAGTCAGGTCGGCAGTCTTACCCATGATTGCGGTTTTGAGTAATGAACCAGGCTGGGAGTTTTTAAAAGCCTCAGGAATCTTTTGCAGGTGTTTAGAGTTAATTAGTTGATTCAGATGATTAGGTTAATAGCTCGTTTAGAGAACCTTTTCATGATATGCTAATTTTTTGAGATAGGATTTTTGGGTTTTCATGAGCTGTATGCCAAAATCATCAATATTAAAACAAGAAAAGGCTTGAACTACTTCAGTTGTGTGTAATGAATCTAAAATATATGAAAGTCTAATGTTTATCAGTACATTACAGAAAATAATGAACTTTATCACAATATGCTAATTTTTTGAGAAGGACCTGTACACTTTTAGGTTTGATTATTTGTTTATTAATTTTGGATGTGTGAAATGTTTTCACCATCTATTTATTTGTCTTGAGTGCTATTTATTAATTCACATATTTTGTGCAAGACAGCACTACACTCTTTAGTTTTTTGGTTTTAAGGAAGGGTTATAACCCCTGTAGATTTGTTTTGCCATCTGTGTCTCATTGGGGAGATTGTTACTTTGTGTCCCATTGACAAAACGGGAAGTGAGAGAAAATCCCTCCAAAATAAGACAATCCCTGGTTGTCGCCAGAACTACTGTCCCCATTGGAAGATTTCCCCTGTATTCGTGTTTTGTTGATAACCCAAAATTTGGTGTTTCCTTTCACTTTCAGTAATATTATTAAAAAGTACAACTAGAGAGTGTGAATCTCTCTAATGGGAGCACAAACATCAGTAAAAACCCAACAGGTGTTCTAATCCCTCTCCACTCTATCCAAAATAAAAAAAAAGTTTTGCCTTTAGTTATACTTTAACTAAAACTACTTATCTTAATAGGTGAACTTACTACTTACATACATTTCCAAAGTTGGTACAGACCTGCTAATGTTTGCTTGGTGGTTCAGAATCAGTATTTTCCTGAAGACAAAGTAAGAAAGGTTTGTATGATCTCGATTCACCTCAAACTCATAAAAATATGAGCACAGGTATTTCTTGTTTATGTTCCTTTTTCTGGTGCATTGAGGACCCACACATAAAAAGGAGGCGATCAAAATATTCTTCAATAGGAGGCTCTTGCTGAGGACGGTGTGTTCGACGGGTGGTGGAACTTGACTGGACTCTCTTATCAACATTTGACTGTAAATAGAATGAGAATACGCAATATGTTTATCTACAAATAAGGTCCTGCACATTGGTATACCCGTGATTGGGAGGATCGGGGGAAGAGTGATTTGCTGCGCTGCGGGCTGTCATCAGATCCAGTGGGTCCATCCCCCCAAGGCCGCGGCTGGGTTACAGTCGACCGCTTATCGTGGGCTTACCTCTGGTAAGCAGTCCATCTATGTGGTGGAGGGCATGGTTGTTTGTTGTGATCACCGGGTGTTGCAGTCATCCATTACCTGTGTTTAACCCCTCCATTGGATTTCCATAAATCTTCCTACTGGATTGGTATTGAATTTGGCCCAGAAGTGGTCCCCTCAATAACCAACTCTTGGACTCTATTCCTACCCTAATTCTAGAGATTGTGTTTGGTGTTTTGCAGGGTACTTTACACAGACCAGCCCCTGGATATTAGTATTGAAGCCTATTGGCGCAATTTTTTATGTTTATTCTGTTTGTGTTTATATCACCATCATTGCTGCCTTAGTCTGAATTATTTAGCGCAGTTTTGTCTTTGTTCAAAAATATACCTGCTTCTAAACATTTTTGTTTAGTAAATGAACTTTCATGTGTGCTTGTAAAAAGCATTACATGTGAACTTTGTGAGAGATTATATATAAAATGCACTGCATATTTAAAAATGTTTTAAGGTAAAAAGCCTTCTGCATGCAGTTCCCCCCCCTCCCCAGGTCCCATTATACTTACCTGATATCAATGCCAATGGACACACAGAGTGGGGCTCAGGAGCGAACACGCACAAGTACCCCCAAAGCTAGTGGCTTGCTATGGGGGCACTTAGCGGGAGAAGTACTGGTGAGGAAACCGGGAAGAGGAGAATCTGGGCTGCTCTGTGCAAAACCATTCTTGCCCAGAGCAGGTAAGTATGACATTTGTTTTTTTTTAATATATACAAAAAGAGAATTTTCAATTACTGAGTTGGGGTTTATTATTTTTTTAAATTGTATATATTTTTAACTGATGTTTAAAAATGTTATTTTACTATTTATAAAACTCATTGTTTTTCAAATAAACAATTATGAGGTTTTCCCATGATCCAGATTTAATAGATCTTTATAGTTTTCTAACAAGACCGGACAGAAGATGCTGATTACTTTCAGATGCTCTCTCTCTATTTAAAATTTGTGCAGCCTATCAGAGCAGGGAGAGGCAGAGTCACTGCTCTACCTTTTTCTTTTTATGTTTGTGTAGCGGGTATATACATTTAGGGGGCAGCATCTGGGTGGTAGCATAACCCAGATGCACTGATTGTTAGAGTAATGCTATTTATTTGTGTGAAGATATCAGTGGTGTCAGTTCCCTGCGGCCCAGTGGGTGGCGCTGTCACCTTGGGCCGGGGTTGAACCACCACTGCAGTGCCGTACCCTTTGTGACCTCTCGCAGCAGTTGTACGGCGGGGCGGGGAACCCGCTGTGCTTGCTGGGAGAGTGTATAAAGGGGCGGACATCTTGCGCACGAGGTCGAAGTCCCAGGCACCTTCAGCCTGTGGGCTGCTGTCCGCAGTCGGTGTCCAGGCGCCCTTGGCCTGGACACGTGGAGTTCGAGTTCCATCCAAGACACCTTAAGTCTGGGGTGAGGTACTTTACAGAAGGCCTGGGGCCCAGTACCTTCCACTGGGTCCCGCGAGGGATGGAACATACCTAAGGTGCCCCAGGTACGGGTGCCTGAATCCAGGGCGTAAGGGACCGGAGATGTGTCCCTCCCGAAGACCCGGTGCAGCATATTGCCGGTGACGGGTGGGCCTCTGGAGACCGTCCGGATGGATGTCTTCCCTGACAGGGGCCATACTCTCAAGGAAGGTAATTCACGTGCTTATGGTCGGTGGCAGCGACCCAACTAAACCCAGGTCGGTGGCAGAGACCTACACTCAGGTCTGTGGCAGAGGCCTTAACGTTCACCAAGGTTTGTGGCAGGAACCAAATTCACAATCGGTGGCAGCGATTGTGCGCCAAGCCTATTTGCACTTTATGGAATAGGAGAGAGCTTGTGCCTGGACCTACTCGTACCCACACCCTGTCTGTTTGTGTCAAGTTCAACCGGTACTGTTCATTGCTACAAGATAAATAAATAAGTGTTGGACTGTTCATGGTGTGGAACTCTATTACTGGCAGCAAAGTGCTCCGTCTCTAGCGGTGGCAAATCAACCTCCACAGGAGAAGCAGAGGCTCCGTATGGAACGCAGACCCGAAGGTAAACTTGAACTTAGCTCAAACTTCACACACACATGAGGTGAGAGCTGGTAATAGTGTTCCTCACCCTCCTCGCTCAAACCCCTAGACAAAGCCAGCCATATTATATCAAGGGAGTAGGGGGTGAGGCCGCTATATTTGCAAAGCTCAAATTCTCAAACTGAAATTTACAAACAGGCTGATTTCAGCAAAGCACACAAGGGCAATGGAGAATAAAAAGTACTTTTATGGAACTGACATTTACCCCAATAAAAAAAAAAAAGGAAGAAATAACTTTTTAGTCTTGACCATACAAAAAATAAAGAAGGAATTTATGTACAAACCATTTTACATTTCCTTTAAGGTTCAATATACATGCTATTTTAATATCTAAATCGTTAACCATGTAAACTCCCACTAACAATTTTAGTAATCTAATCCAATGTAAGCCAGCAAGAGTGTTACTGATTCCTGCCACACCAGTCCCAGTGCCACCAGACCAGTGCAGCCAGCAACAATGTTCCTGATAACCACCACACCAGTGTAGTGTTGCCTCTGCCTGCCTGCCGCCTGTACTGACCCTGGCTTTTTTATTGACCACCTGGATCAATTCTTTGCCTGTTTATTCACCATAGTCTGCATGTCACCTGAATATCACATCCCGCTGTCTATGTTCCTGTGAGGCACCAGTTTCAGCTATCCCCTGGGGACAGCTGCACTCCTGGAACCACAGGAACTCTTTTGTTCACCTTTGGTTTCGTCTCCTGTACTTCTTAGCCAATGAACATGACATTACTGGGGGCAGCCACATACCAAAGCTAGGCCTGTTTGATTTATAGGAACAGGGATTACTACACTAAATTATATTCCCTGATTACTTATACAGAGACGACCATTAGACGACCATTAGAGTACACTTCTTTTAATACAGTGAAACCTCGGATTGCGAGTAACGCGGTTAACAAACGTTTCACAATACGAGCATTTTTTGGTTTGCGAGTGTTGTCTAACAAAATGAGCAGGATTCAAGCCTCTGCGGTGTGCAGTACCGCATTTGGCAAGAGGTGCGGGGGCGCCGGAGCCGAATGGAGCCAAAAGGAACCGATCGGAGCCATTCAGAAATACTCGGAAATACTCCATTCCCGAGCCTTTCCGAGGGTTTCTGAGTTCAGCCGAACTGTTCCCGAGTTTTTCCGAGGCTCTCCGGTGCCCCCAACCTCTGGCCACATGCGGTATTGCATGCCAAAGAAGTCAATGCGGAACAAATTATTTTCGTTTGCATTGACTTCTATTGAGAAACTCGCTTTGATATGCGAGTGCTTTGGATTACGAGCATTCTCCTGGAACGGATTATGCTCGTAATCCAAGGTTCCACTGTACAGTGTTGGTTGATTTCTGTGATACACAAGATACAATGTCTGCTAATCAGTCCAAACATTGAAAACTTTTGCATGTGTGGTATAACCATACACATGAGGGTAGCAGAATGTGTTTTAGGTGACATTCTAAGTATGTACATGCTGTGTGTGAGAAAGTGCAGACAACTTTGTGTAAAAAAAAAATACATTTTCATTTTTTTCTGCATTTTCTAAAAACGGGTCAAAAATTTTTTTTTTTCAAAAGACTCACCATGCCTCTTAAAAAACACCTTTGGGTATTTACACTGCAACATCTGGTTATTTTGTCATGCCGCGTACACACGACCTTTTTTCCCGTCGAGAAAAATTAAATTTTTTCCTTTGGACGAGAAAAACGATCATCTGTGGGCTTTTTGTCGTTTTTCTCGACGGGAAAAACGACATTAATCACGACGAGAAAAATTAGAACATGCTCTAACTTTTCTCGTCGTGATTCCCGTCGTTTTTTTCCGCGGCAGTTTTCCCATAGGGAAACACTGCCGCGGAGCCCACACACGGTCGTTTTTTTCGCCCAAAAAAAAAATGTCATTTAAAACGGCCGTGTGTGGGGGGAACAAGCTGTTCCTCGTTTTTCACATCGATCGTGTGTACGCGGCATGAGTGTTTCCACTGTCCTGGTGCTCCAGGGCCTCCAAAATGCAGTGGGTAGTCAGCAAATTTTATTACACCTTGGAGTGTTTACTCTCTTGAATGTGCTCATTGTGTGGGTGTTTCTACTGTCCTGGTTCTTCAGGACCCTCAAATAATTTTTTTTATAGGTAGTCAGTAAATTAAATGCGTAATTTATTCCCTTTGAAAGATTGAAGATGCTCACAGGATTATGGGCCCCTCTATGTGGCTAGGATGCAAAAAAAGGGATATGTGGTGTCCTCATAATGGGGAGGCATAGCATAATGTTTTTTGGGGTGCTATATCGAGGTATGCCCATAATGCATGTTAGGAATATCTTATTAATTAAAAAAAATCATTATGCTTCTTCATTTTCTAAAACGTGGCAAGAAATTGAATATTCAAAAGACTTATTATTATTATTAATACTTTTCGATATTTGCTTTTCAAAATGTGGTCATTTTGTGAGTAGTCAGAAAATTAGATTGGAATGTTTACTTTCAGGGATGTGCTTATTCTGTGGGTGTTTCTACAGTCCTAACACTCCAGGGCCTCCAAACACGTGATAGGTAGTCAGGAAATTACATGTGTAGTTTATGCCTCTTGAACTTGTACTCTCCTAGCATTTTAGGGCCTCAAAAAATGAGATAGGCAAGCAGAATATTAGGGTTGATTAAATTTAAATATACAGTATATACCATAGTTTGTAAACTCTAAAACTTTCATGAAGACTAAATAATATACACTGATTTGGATTAGTTTTATCAAAGCAGAATACATTTTGACCTATATTTATGAACAAAGTTTATTTTCAAAGTTTTATTGCAGAAACAAATGAAAAATTATATATATATAGATATTTTTTTTTTACTATATAAAGGAAAAAACTGAAGTGAATAAATACCACCAAAATAAAGCTCTATCTGACCTAAAAAGTGATATACAACTTATTTGGGTACAGTGTTGCATACCTAAGCAATTCTTAGTCAAAGTATCACAGCGCTGAAAACGAAAAAAAAATGGCCTGGACGGGAAAGGGGTTTAGCATGCCGGTCAAGTGGTTAAAGTGGAACTAAAGTTGAACCAAAAATAAATAAATAGGAAACAGGCGGGCTCTTTCTTGCATTAAAGACATGCAATGTCTGTCTCTTCTGCAGTAAAATACACTTACCTGCCTGGTGCAAACTGATGTAGAATGTACGCTGAGCTGATCTCCTCTCACTGTTGCGGCTGCAGCATGTAAAAACAAAAAGAAGGAGAGAAAAGCAACACTACCTAAGTGTAGCATTAATTAAAACATATTTATGAAATGCAAAACAATAAATATGCACTCACATTTACAAGATATTAAAAAGCGTATTGATAAGTCTCCAGCAGGTGGTCAGTGGGGAGCAGTATTTTTATATGGACTTTGTTTAAAGTGTTTGTAAACCAAAAAAACGAAGATCCTGTTGTTCCTTGTGCTTGTGCTGTGCAATTCTTCTCTTCCTAACTGGTAATAAACCTGGTTGATCCTGCCAGTTCCTGAGTGCCTCTGCTGACCACGATAATCATGGATGTTGAGCCCTGACTACCGTGGTCAGTCTACTTGCCTTGTCATCTGCAGCCCTTTTCTCTCCTGACAGTCTCTCCCCCCTCCCTACCTGTCAGCATGAGAGTGTCCCCCCCTCCACCCTCTATTCCACAGCACATTTCAATGTATCTAATGGAGATATCCAGCCATTACCAAAACTATATGTACTTGTTAGAAATGAAAAGGCTAAAGACCATTTCTGACACCATTGTGCGGTCACGTGATCCCCCTGTGCTGCTGGCCGGCCCTGATCTATTTGTATATTATCTCTTTATTTATCAGTTTTATAAGCAATTTACAGCATATCAAATCGGTGTCTCCACCTTATGCTTAAATTTTATGTCAATCAAACATATACCTTCCCTCCCCCCTCCCCCTCCCCTAAGAAAAAAAAAAGGATAAATCCTACCCCACCTCTCTCTCTCTCCCCCCCCCCCATTTGCCTCCAGTAGCAATCGGGCCATCCCCTTCTTCCCTTCACGGAACCCTACCTCCTTTATTTCTTATTTCCCCCACTTCTCTTAGCACTCCAATAACATTGTATATTCCCCCGTCTTTTTAAACTCTGTCCACTTCCCCCATACTTTGTTATATGTTTCTATAGAGTCTTCCCTTCTATGTAATGTTTCCTCTATTGATCTCAGCCAATCTATTTTAGCTACCCACTCTTTCATTGAGGGTTTTTCCATCGTCTTGGGATCAGACTTTTAGCTGCGTTCAGGAGGTGTGGTACCAGGGAATTTTTGTATTGTGCTGTCTTTTTATCTGTGTCATGAAATAAACATCTCCACAGGTTTTTCTGAATCTGTTCCCCTGTTATTTGATATATGTTCTCTATTATTCTCTCCCAGTAAGGCTGAATCTTCCCACACTCCCACCATAAATGTGCGAAAGTCCCAAGTGCCCCACAGCCCCTCCAACACGGTGAAATCTCTGCCCTCACCCTATTTGCTCTCTGCGGAGTCACGTACCACCTCGCCATTAATTTGTAACACATCTCTATCGTCTTGACATCACTGGAAGTAAAGCAGGCAATCTTAAGGATCTTATTCCTTTGTTTTTCCCCCTGTAAGACCCCTATTTCCTCCTCCCATTTTCCCAAATAGGGGGGATGTTTAGGTCCTATTTCTTCCATCAATATTTTATAAATTTTAGATACACTCTGCCTCAGGCACCGGGGGGAGGAGAGGAGTCTCTCAGTTGAGTTCATCTCCCCCTTTCCCTGCAGTGGCCGGGGGAGTGTTTGCGCAAAGTGCTGTATTTGTGCATATCTCCACCTATCCAGTGTTCTGCCCCCCCATTTTTGTTTTAGCTCTGTGAAGGTGCATAGCCTATTTCCCATCATCACATCTTGTAGTAGTATTTGATCTTTCTTTGACCATCTAGTAAAATATAAGTGCTCATCTTTCCCCGGTTTAAAATAGTGTCTAATAAAGAAATTAGAGGTGAATTGTGTTGCCAGTGGTATAATCTACTCAGTTCGTCCCATGTCCTAAAAGTTAATGGATTTGTGTTTTTTGCCAGTTCCCTATACTGTCGTGGGATCCATACCCTCTTCCCTAAGTCTACTTTGCTTTGTGCTTCTTCAATTTCCACCCAACCCTTTCCCTCCTTGTTATGTATCCAACCTGTTATCCGTGAAATGACGATTGCCTGATAATACTTCCTGAAGTCTGGAGCTGCTAGCCCTAGCTTTTTCCCTTTTACCAATGTTGCATAAGAAATTCTAGGGTGCTTGTGTTTCCAAATATATCTCAACACTAAGGTGCTTAATTTCGCAAAAAATTCCTGAGGGACTCTTATTGGGATCATTTGAAATATGTATGTTAATTTGGGCAGGATAATCATTTTTAAGGCATTTATCCCCCTTAACCAGAACAGGGGTTTATATCTTAGATAATTAAGTTAATCTTTTACCTTATTTAATATGGGAATGTAGTTTGCCACAAACAAGGACTCCCATGACGCTGTTAACTTTACCCCCAAATAACCCAGTTACTTCTTGCACCAGGCAAAGGGGAAAGAGGGCTGGATTGCCCTCTGCTCCTTTTTGCCAAGGTTATGTTTAAGATCTCGGATTTTGATATATTGATCTTAAAATTTGACATTTTCCCATATCTACTTAATTCCTTCAGTATGATAGGTATAGTTGTCCTAGGATTGGAGATAAAAAATAACACGTCGTCAGCGTATGCGGCAACCTTATACTCCCTATCCCCAACTCTCACTCCTTTTATGTCCTTATTTTCCCGGATTGCAGCCAGTAATGGTTCCAGTGCTAATGTGAACAGCATTGGTGACAGGGGGCAACCCTGCCTTGTGCTGTTGAATAATTCCAGGGAAGGGGATAGAATTCCATTTGTCCTAATTTTAGCTGTTGGATGAAAATAAAAAGCGGATATCCATCGCATCATCTTTTCTCCAATTCCCAGGAATCTCAGTGTTCCCAACATGAAGCCCCAGTCCACTCTGTCGAAGGCCTTTTCGGCATCAACCGACAGAAATACGACTGGGGCCACACTCTCTCTCGCCTCATGCATTAAAAGCAAGGACTTAAGGGAGTTATCCTTCCCCTCCCTCCCCTCCCCGATACAAACCCAACCTGGTCACTATGAATCCATTGAGGTAATCGAGGCTTTAGTCTTCCTGCGATTTATTTTTGAGAAAATCTTTATGTCAGTATTTAATAACAATATTGGTCTATAACTTTCCGTTGCCATTGGATCTTTGCCCTCCTTTAAAATTAGGGTTATATAGGCCATCAAAGCCTCTTCTTGGGGATTCTCACCTTCCGTTAGTGCGTTAAAGTATTCGCATAATTTAGGGACCAATCGTTTTTGAAACTTTTTATAGTACATGATTGAGTACCCATCAGGGCCAGGCGTCCACTGATTGATGCTCTAATAGTAGCTTCTTTATTTTATTTTGTCTCTGAGCTGATAAGTGAGAGTGACCTCCCGTAGTGTCCACCTGTGGGTCAATATACATATTAAAATCTCCTGCCAATAACAGTTTCCCCTCCTTAAATTCTGCCAGTTTTTTTAGAGTTTTCCTCAGGAACCTATCTGGATCCCTATTTGGGGAGTAAATATAGTACAGTCTACATTAAACAATTTCCCTTTAATAAAAAGGAATGTTCCTTCTGGATCCGCCAACTGCTTCTTTACCTCAAACACCATATTTCTATCAAATCCTATAGCCACCCCCGCGAGAAGCTTGACGTTGACTCCCCGTAGTACCATACGGGGAAAACCCGAGAGGACATCCTGGTCCCCGAGGAGTGCATAATATGTGTTTCCTGGAGGCAAGCTACATTTACCCCGTAATGTTGCAGTTCCTCTTTAACTGCGAACCTCTTCCCTGAAGAATTTAAACCTTTAACATTATATGATACTAAATTCAATGTAGTCATAACTCCCATTGGGAGTGGCTGACCCATTCTCCTTCCCTCTCCCCGCCCGGGGGCACCACGGCTCCCGCCGGAGGAGGGACCAAGGAGGAGAAAGGGAGGGGCCAGGAGAGAGAGAGAGAGAGACAACCAGACACCCGAGAGCAAAGAAAGAAAAAAAAAAAAAGAAAACCCCCCAAACAACCCCCCCACCCTTATCCCCTCCACCCTTATCCCCTTCCCGCCCCTCCTTACTGGAGGGTGAACAAAATCCATATTTGTTCCTTGCTTGAGTCTGACGGCCTCTATCTAGATGTCGTTCAAATCTCAAGCCTTATTGGGGATGTCACCTCCCAAACCACCCCCCCTCACCAGTCTGCCCCCCGCCCCCCCCCCATCTCCCATCCCCCCTCCGCTCTAATTTACAGTTTAGCTAGCATTTTTCTCAGAGGGACTACATTGTGCCTACTCTGCCCCCCCCTCTCCTCCCTCCCCCCTACCCCCTCGACTATGAGTCCACTGCACGTTGCTTTGGAGAAATGATATTCCATTTTTCTCCTCCCAACCCGGCAAAGCGGGAGGGGCGGGAGGTCCAGCTTGCTGCAGAAATCTCAGAGATCTTCAGGGAATCTTAGTACTGCACTACGACCTTCTTTTTTTCCCTTCAAACATGCTGGAAATCCCCATTGGTAGGACACATTCATAGTCCGCATCTGTTCTGTTAAGGGTTTGTGGAGTCTTCTTCTTGCCAAAGTCTCTGCCGAAAGATCTGAAAAAACTTGCAATTCGGTTCACTCATATGCGATTCCTGTCAGTTTTCCGGATACTTTCCATGATTGAACTGTTTATCCCATCCTCCAGGTCGTTTATAAATAAATTAAATAGGATTGATCCCGTCCCAGGACAGAACCCTGGGGGACCCCACTTTCCACCCCTGCCCATTCCGAGTACTCCTCATTTATCACTACCCTCTGAACTCACCTCTGTAGCCAGTTTTAAATCCATGTACTCACCCTTTGGTCCATGGCAACTGACCTTACTTTGTACGGTATACATAAGGGGAGCTGTATCGAATGCTTTTGCAAAATCCAGATACACTACGTCTACAGGCCTTCCTTTATCTAGATGGCAGCTCACCTCCTCATAGAAGGTTAATAGATTGGTTTGGCAAAAACGATTCTTCATTGATCCATGCTGATTACTGCTAATCAAACAGTTGTCTTTGCTAGAATCTTGTATATAGTCCCTTATCATCCCCTCAAAGAGCTTGCTTACAATTGATGTTAGGCTAACTGGCCTGTAATTCCCAGGGATGTATCATGGTCCTTTTTTAAATATTGGTGCTACATTGGATTTTCTCCAATCAGCTGGTACCATTCCAGTCAGTAGACTGTTCGTAAAAATTAAGAACAAGGGTCTGGCAATTACTTAACATTACGAGTTCCTTAAGGACCCTCGGGTGCAAGCCATCTGGTCCCGGTAATGTTAAGTTTTTCAAGTCTATTTCTAATTCTGTCCTCTGTTAGCCAGGAGGGTGCTTCTTGTGACGTGTCATGAGGATTAACCTTGCAGTTTTGGTTACTGAAGCCCCCCAATTCCCTTGTGAAGACTGAGGAGAAGAATAAATTCAATACCTTTGCCATCTCTCCATCCTTAGTAACCAGATTCCCTTCATCATTCTTTATGGGACCAATATGATCTGACCTCCCTTTCTTACTGTTTGAGTACACTTTGGTGATTTTACAAACACTTTAAGGACTAGAAGCAGTGGCGGGTGGTGCTCAAAATGTTTTGACGGGGTGAAAACAGACTGCTGACTGCCCAACACTTACCCCATCTTGGTGGGGGATCAGGCAGCGGGTGATGGCGGCTCCGGTGCTATGTATGAATCTATCCATTCTACACAGAGGGGGTGACGTGACAGAGGGGGCGGCGCCCGGGCGCCCCTAATGGACAGGATGCCACTGACTAGAAGACTCTTTCTCTTTATGTAATTTATCATTCCATTCCTATTATTGTTTTTGGCAGTTGCACTAGTGCCCCCTTTTCTTGTGCCTGGGTATGTTTAAGGTTTTAATGCTCTTTATAAAAACTTTTTTAGTTGTGGCTGCAGCTCAGCCCTTTAACTTTCTGGTCTCACATCAGACACAAGAAGCAGCGGGAGCCATAGGCTCCTGCTGCTGTCAAACTCCTGTGAGAAGGGAGCAGGGGCATGGCTCACTGGCTGTCATGTTTCTGGTCAGGGGCCGAAGCGCCGAGAGGGCTCCCCTTGCGGCTAAGTGCAGTACACCCCTGAAGATGGTACAGAAGGTGTAGTGCCCAAAGAAGCACAGGTTGCCAGATGGGTACAGAAGAGTAGAGCCGGTGTTCACCTGAAGTATATTGAAAGATGCAGAATACACAGCTGGGCCAAAGTCTCTAGGAATCCTCAGTAACACTTGGCAGTGGTGTGTGCAGAAGACGGTAGTGACAGCCAAGCCAGGGGTCAAACACTGTGGATCCGTCAGGAGGAAAAGGCAGGTAGGTAGCAGGAACAGGGTCAAGCCAAGGTCAAATACAGAAAGGCAAGCCAGGAACAGGTAATGGTAGTTATGTCTGTGGTGCAAGCTGGGATCAAACACTGGAGACAGCAGCGAAGTCGATAAAGCAAGCCAGGGGGTCAAACCAGGAGAGCAGATCAGACAGGTCAGGAGAAAGCCGGGTCACAACAGGAAACCCAAATAGAATATGCACATACGGCCATTTCCCTGAAACCGGCCCTGTGTGTGTCTTTGGATTTATCCAGCCCAGCTCAGCAGCATTCCCGCAGGGGTACCCCATTAGGACACAGCCTGCTAAGGAGCAATCCAGAGGAAAGAGGAGTAGACCACAACGGTGGCATGTGCAAATTGGTTTAAAATTCAATCGATTATTGCTAGCTTAAATAAGTAAATAACTGAACATGATTTATTAGTTATTATTTATTTATTTATCCATTTTTAAAATTTCTGTCTCCATCCCTTTTTTTTCCTCCATTTCCCTCTTTCCCAACGCCCCCCCCTTTTTTTTCCTTTACCCCTCTTTATTTGTATTTTTTTATGTTAGCCCTTCCCTCATTCATTTTACTCCCATTTGAGGGAGGAGAGAGGGAGGGAGGAAAAGGTTTACGTCTTAAAGTGGTTGTAAAGCTTTTTTTTTTTTTTTTTTTTTTTTTTTAAATAACAAACATGTTCTACTTTCCTCCTCTGTGCAAGGGTATGGCACAGAGTGACCCTGATCCTCCTTTTCTTGGGTCCCCCCACGGCGCTCCTGGCTCCTTCTCTTCTCGAGTGCCCCCACAGTGAGCCGCATTCCACGGGGGTCACTCGCGCGGGCGCGCTCCCGAGTCCTGCTGCTGCGTCCATTGACACAGACAGCAGGACCGTCCCCCGCCTCCCGTGTCACTGGATTTGATTGACAGCAGCGGAAGCCAATGGCTCCTACTGCTATCAATATATCCAATAAGGACCTGAGACAGCGTCTGGAGCTGCTGTGCTCGTCCTCATCACTGGAATGATTGGGTTCAGGTAAGAAAAAGGGGGGGGGGGTTGGGGGGTGCTGCAGTACAAAAGGGTGGGTTTATGTATGCTTGAAATATGCTAATATTTAAACTAAATGATATTCTGCAAGCTATATGCTTATAGAAGGTGTGATTTACTGATGTGTAATTTGATATATTATATATTGTATTGTCTTTATATTTGAATTAACAAAAAAATAAAAAATGTATTTGACAAAAAAAAAAAAAAAAAAGAAAGATCCAAAAGAGGTGCACAGAGCAAGTAAGCATAACATCTTTTTTATTTAAAAA
The DNA here is from genome assembly GCA_029206835.1 of Rana muscosa. Taxonomy (NCBI): domain Eukaryota; kingdom Metazoa; phylum Chordata; class Amphibia; order Anura; family Ranidae; genus Rana; species Rana muscosa. The sequence continues at coordinate 142,792,638 of CM055126.1, read as the reverse complement.
AAAAAAAAAAAAGCTTTAAATCCACTTTAACCATGTGCAGCACCACTGAGTGATATCCCTATAAGAATGATTAGGGTATATCTAAAGCCAAGTTTTTTGTTTCATTATCATTTTTTTTTTATTTCATTCATTTCATTTTCATTTTTTTTTTCATAAAAACACCCTGTCAGGCTTTTTTTTTTTTTTTTTATCATCTGTGGCTTTTTGAGATTTCCCTTCACTTCCTGTCTTTTCCTGTCTTGTACAAAACAGGAAGGGGAAGAAAATCTCTCCAAAGTAGTGGAAAACCCTTCTTAGATACGGTAACTGTCTCTGGAACAAGTGTGCTCTTTGGAAGATTTCCTATCAAGTCCCATTCTTCTGGCAACCTAAAAATGTGACTTTTTTTCACTTGCAGGCCGAGTGACAATAAGAACCTAACCTCCTTAGTGCGGAAACAGTCAGTAATAAAAACCTAAGAGCAGGTCTAACGCTTCACCGCTCTATCCAAAATGAACAATTTTTTTTTGGCTTTAGCTACTTTTAATTATGAATGATTTTTAAACTATCACATTCTATGAGAATTTCTAGTGTATGATTCTGTCTCCCAGAATTAACATTTCCACTCTCTAATATCCTTTTAAAGCAAAATGTGTAAAAGTGCCTTAACGCACACCTTTAAATAATTATACAATTGTTTAAAAAAATTAAGCTTTGATAACATGGCTGAGTGCTTTCATGTTAGCGGGAGTGTGACTGTTCCTTTAAACGACATCCTAATTCCTTCAATAGGTAAAAGCTATTTAATTCAAGGGCACGGCCCTGCAATGCGTTACCGCAGCGAGCTTGTTAGTTTAGTAGTTGGAGAACATTTCCTGCTGACAGATCTGCGACATCTAAGGAGAAATGTGGAAAAAACCTGCAGGCCAGCAACAACCTTATAGGAAAGTGTGTGTGTGTGTGTGTGTGTTGTCCTTTTTTTTTTTTTTTTTCGCTTTTATTTAATTTAGCATTTGGGGGTCTCACGGACACATACATCTACGTTTTAGTGAGCTTCCTGGTGCAGGGGCTTGCTGTCATTTGTAAAATATTCTGGCCAATTAGCTAATAGAGTACTCGGGTTTCGTGTGTTTTGATACAGTAATACTAAGTACATTGTAAAGGCCAATTACACAAATCATCCCCATATGCCGAAACCAGAGTCTCGTTATGGACTGTATTTATGAATCCTCTGTGAGGAAATGTGCCCGCAGGCAATTTGGACCATGTGCGAAAACAGAGCCAATGGGATTGTCGGGGAAGAATTGTTGCAACCCGCGGAAATCCTCCTGCATCTCTCTGCAAGGAGCCCATTGTGCTGGGTGCCAGGTCGCTGATTAAAGGCACATTACCCAGAATCCTCTTAAACCCACGTATGAAGCTCAGAGCAAATAACATCTCCCCCACCGACACAGGCAGGAAAACACCAGCATTAGCAGAAAGCCTAAAGCAGACGAAAAACGTCTTAACAGCCGTATTGCTCCCAATGGAAAGTACATGTTGGTGCAACGAGGAGACGTATTTTTTCTTCTCTATAAGAAGGTCAGGATTAATGTTAGGGCAAAGGCGTGCTAAGCTTTAAGCTGCTTTCTTATAGCAGGTACACTTCATTGTATGCTACAGGTGCAAGCAAAAATACAGTTCCCAGATGATGGCTTGTTTAATGGCATTTAAAGGTGTCGTTCTTGTTGTTGGCAAAGCCGGGGTAAAACTTTTTTTGTCTCTCTATAGTTTACTCACCTGTTAACATTATTTCACCAGCCGCGTTTTCCTAACCCAAGGCTTCTACGTAAATCTCACACCGCCATTTCAGTGTTGGCAGGACTCCACCCTGCTGTGGTTATATGGTTATCTTCTTGAGCTTTTAAAGCTCTCTATTAGCCGTAATTAAAGGATGATGGGTTTGAGGAGAAGAGCGGGTGCCAGAATTCCAAATGTTATATGTGAATTTCTGCTTTTACCCTGCTCATGATATTACATGTGTCATTGACTATCTAGGATGCAAGACTGGAGTTCCTACGGAAGTTTACAATTGGTTTGGCCTCTGGGACGCTAGCCTCCATCATTAACATCCCATTTGATGTGGCCAAGAGTCGGATTCAGGGGCCGCAGCCAGAACCCGGAGTGATTAAATATCGTAGCTGCTGGAAGACGATACTCGTGGTTTATAAGGAAGAAGGGTATAAAAATCTTGTAATCATTTCTGTATCATTACTTCTGATTCCAGCACTCTGCACTCAGCCTCTGTGGTGATCCTACATTCTGTTTTTTATCTTTACTGTATTTATTTCTTTGCATTACTCCAGGGCTGTTCAGGATAAATGTGGGGGTGTGGGCTGTCGAATAGCGGATCCTTTATTTCTGATGCAAGTTCTGCTTCTTCCAAGACTTAACATAATTATATAGATTTTATCAACAACCTGTTAAAGAGAAATATGGCTGATGCATTAATAATATCCTCTTGGAAATGCTAGTTGCCTGGCTGACCTGCTGAGACGCAGTCCTGTACAAAGAATTCAGCAGGTGAACGCAGAGTTCCTGATCTCCTTACATGATGTGTGTCAGAGATTTCTAAAGTATTTAAAGCAGAAGTGTGGTACTTTTAAGCCCCCACAATGCTCTTAAAAATATATATATTCTGTGGTGCAAATATACATTTTTCTAAGGGTCTTCCTGCAGATCCTTCCTCTTCCCCTGGGGGATAATGTCACCCCCAGAGGGCAGGTCTATGACAGGAAGTGGGTTGAATGATGTTGGTTGTCACTCAACCCAGAAGAACAAGGATATCTAGTTAGTGGCTGAAAAGAATAATCTGTAAGGGGAAGTGACCGTTCTGGATTGAAGGTGAGTCTTGAAGCTTGAAGCACAAGCTACTTTTTCTTTTGTTTTTTTAATCTTTTTTTTAATCTTTAAATATGCTATTAATTTTTTTATTTTTGTCTGGTGTTCAGCTTTACATGACAGCCAGGCAATAAGCATTTTCAGAAGAAGAGGTCACTTCCAGGTCTCCCTGGCTTTGCTGGGGCACCGGGAGCTATTGGCTCCCAGTGCCCTCAATAAAAGCCTGTCATAAGGGAGAAAAGCCTGTCATAAGGGAGCAAGGGGCGGGGCCAAGTCCCAAGCCGCTTCCCATGGGAGCACTGGACAGAAGGGAGGAGCATCGGCAGAGGACCCAAAAAAGAGGAGGTTCACGGCCACTCTGTGCAATACCATTGCACAGAGCAGGTAAGTATAGACATGTTTGTAATTTTTAAAAAAAATTTCTATTTAACTTTACAATCACTTTAATTAAAGAATCCCAAAATGTTAAGCCAGTCAGAAGGCTTACTCTCCCCAAGAAGAGGGAACCCTGTAGTAATCTGAGTTAGAAAGAGGACACTTAAGTCTTGTACACACGATCAGATTATCCGACGGGAATAGTGTGATGACAGGCTGTTGTCAGAAAATTCAACCGTTTGTATGCTCCATCGGTCAATTGTCCGATTTTCCACGAACAAATGTGAGATAGTATGCTTTAAAATTGTCCGCCAACAAATGTGTGTTGTCGGATTATCCGAGCGTGTGTACACAAGTCCTACGGACAAAACTCCAAAGTACAAACACGCATGCTCAGAAGCAATGCTCACCATTACACAACATTAGCAGAAGTTGACCAAAGGGTGGCGCTAAAGAGCTGAAAAACCATGTAGTTTTGTGTTTGTTGGCAGACAATTTTGCCATTTGTATGCAAGACAAGTTCATGGCCAACGCCCTTCGGACAAAATTCCTACGCTTTGTCCGCAGAAAATCGTGTGTATAAGGCTTTACACTGACCACCAATGGAAAGAGGAAATTTACTCTAACTACCAATGAATAGAAGACATTTACACTAACCACCAATCGCTACAAGGCATTTATACTGACTAACAAAGGAAAGAAGGAAATAATACTGGTCATTAATATAAAGAGGCCATTTACATTGACCACCAATGCAAAGAGGGCATTTACAATGATCACCATTTTAAAATATAACTAAAGGCAAAACTTTTTTTCGTTTTGGACAGAGTGGAGAGGGATTAGAACCCCTGTTAGGCTTTTATTGCTACCCCTCCTCCCATTAGGGAGATCCGTCCTCTCTATTTGTGCTATATAACGTTATCGAAAATGAAAGTAAAAGAAAATCCCAAATTTTGGGTTGTCTCCAGAACAGTAATAGAGGGGAAATCTTCCAATGATAACACTAGGTCTAGTCACCTGGGGGCCCCCAAGGGATTCCCTTAATATGCAGGGATCTCCTCTTACTTCCTGTTTTGACTATGGGACAGGATGTGAAGGTAAATCTCCCCAATGGGACACAAATGGTGAAAAAAACAGGGGTTAAAACTCTCCCTTACCTATGCCTATAGTTCTACTTTAAAGAAGACATTCACTTCAACCACTAATGTAAAGAAGCCATTTACACTGGCCACCAATGTAAAAAAATTTTTTTTTACTTTGACCACCAATGTAATGAGGATATTTATACTGGCCACCAGTACAAGTAAAGCGGACATTTTTGTGACCACCCATGTAAAGAAGGCATTCCCTCTGAGCACTGATGTAAAGAGGCCAATTAGACTGACCACCAATTTAAAAAGGACTTTTACTCTGACCACCAAAGTAAAAAAAGGTACTTACAATGACCATCAATGTAAAATTGTGGTCCTAGTGTAGGAATAAATATAATCAGCGTCAGGGAGTGTAGAAAGACATGGAGCCACTCAATGAAAATGGAGGAGAAGAGGTTTAAACTTTAGCTACGTAAGGGGTTTTTCACTGTCAGGGCGATAAGGATGTGGAACTCCCTTCCACAGTTGGTGTCATCGGGAAGTATTGATAGTTGAGTGAACACAATATACAGGGATATGTGAAATGATTATTGACATGAACACACACACACACACGCACGTTGAACTGGGTGAACTAGTGTCTTTATTCAACCTTACCAACTATGTAAAAAGGACATTTTTACTGAGCATCAATGTAAAGAGAACATTTACACTGATCACCAATGTATAAAAATAATTTACACTGACCAACAATAGAGAGGACATTTACCCTGACCATCATTCCAACAAGTCAGGTGTACCCCCCTACCCCAGTGTACATTGTTAGTGTTTGAAATGACTGGTTGGGCATTTCAACAGCCGTCGGTGCATAATAAAAAAATTTGCACCAACAGCTGGTTCGTTTACTACAAACTACTGTTCTCTTTTATTTCTATTGTAGTATTTCAGTACCATATTTTTTTAGATACAGTAAGTAAAATAATTTTTACCATACCCCACTTCTTTGTGATTGCTGCTCTGGGGATAAAGACTCATGCATTGTACTATGCAAAGGATGTAATATATTGCAGTTAATTACATGATAATAATTATAATAATAATAATAATAAATTGACCAATGCTTATTGTATAACACTTGCCTTAATAAGATAGAAATAAGAAAAAATGTATATATAACCTCTCAAAACCAAATTTCCTCCCTACTATTATAGTACAGAGATAGAAATAAGTTTATTGCCTAATTTAATAATGCTAATAAATTCCAGGGGTTGAACATATTTCATAGCACAAAGCAAGCCCGGGGATAGCAGAAGAATTTAATGTCTTCTATAATCTCAACACTGCTCCGGTCACACGTGTTTATATACAAATGATCAACACGGAATTTTATTACTTGTTTGATCATTATCTATTGTTACCTTTCTTTTCTTTGTTGATTTACAGTGCTGATTGCGTTATAAAATCCATGTGTATTTATAATGTGTAACACCTGTCTTGCCTTTCCTTCCCTTCCAGGTTCCTGGCTCTCTACAAAGGTCTTCTTCCAAAGATCATGCGGCTTGGACCTGGTAATTCCTGTCCTAATTATCCTCGTTAGCTATTGTATATGAAGTCATTCTAGAGTTGGTAATCAAACCTTTATTAGGTGTTATCATTATTCACAGTACTATAATTACAATCTTGTACAAAAGCTACAGGATATTATTCTCAATTAGCCACCGGTTTATGTATCAAGCTGATTAATAGCTTCATTTAGCTTTAGTCATTTACTTTTCCATCTGTTCTGGTCTTCTACCAGTCATAGGAATGTGTTTTATGACTTCAAATATGGCAAATTTGACAGAATCTTCAGTGTGATCACTAGATGGTGCTTACACTATCAACAAATAGGTTTTTAGCACCAGGTTGATGAAAAAGAGGTGAAATGTTTTCTGCACCTGTGTACACCTACTTTATAACCTTTATTCCCCCCCCCCCCCCCCTGTCGTGCCCTGTCAGAGCAAAGAATTTTAAACTGATTTTTGGCACAGACACAAAGATTGCGCAAACTTGTTAGGTATGAGGGCTAATTGGTGCCTGTCAAAAAAACGTTGAGATTCCTTTCTGCGCTGTCCACCTAATGACATCTGAGAATATTTGAATATAATACACCTTTTACACATTTCCTTGTAAAATACTATATATATCAGTGTAGACAGAACTTTCTGACAAAACAAAGTGCTTTCTATAAAACTGCAGAATGTATTAATTATTTTCCCACGTAGAATCCTAGGTTGAATAAAACTTTATTCTGCAAGAAAACCACACCTAACCTGTTCTCAGTTGTCCTCACTTTCTCAAGTGGTTTGTCTGCAAGGAAGTAAAAGTATGGGATTGTTGGCCATGGGTAGACTCCTATTTTGCAATGGACTATACTCAGGAATTTCCATAAGTCACTGTTTTGTGCATGGGGGGGGGGGGGTGAGTTATACACCCCAATAGAGAAATATCACCTCTTGCTATCACTAGACTATGAGTGTAGCAGACAGGATCAACCAACTATTTATTTAATCGTCCAGTACATTATTTTATTATTGCTGGTGTTATAGAAGACTGATCATAATCCATAATAATAGTCGTTTCATGGGTAATATTTCAACTGTAAACTGATCACCAACTTAAAGATTTTTTTTTTTACGACTATCATTGTAATAGGGGCATTTACACTGACCACCAATTCAACCCCTTCCTGTTGCCGCCTCCACCTCCACCTCCTAGCCTCTCCACCTTTTAAGAGGTTCTAAATGCTGGAAGGTGGAGGCAGGCATTCCAAACATGTGCCCGCTGTGATCGGCAGTCACAGCGGTCACATGATTGGAAAGCTCCCGATCGCAAGTATGCATCAGGAGCATTAACAGTACCCGCTGGTTACTGTGTTTACATAGGGCCACCTATATGCGGCATCTCGGCATTAAAGCCCATACGCTGAGAGGCCACATATATGCGTACAGCCAGCGGGAAGTGGTTAAAGGGGGCAAGTATGATGAAAGACAAATCAGTGGGAGCATTTACACTAACCACTAATGTAACAGGGGCATATACATTGAAAACCTACAATATCTCATAAAAGTGAGTAAATATTTTATTATATCTGTTCATGTGACAACACTGAAGAAATGACACTTGCTACATCGTAAAGTAGTGAGTGTACAGCTTGTATAACAGTGTAAATTTGCTGTCCCCTCAAAATAACTCAACACAGCCATTAATGTGTAAACTGCTGGCAACAAAAGTGAGTACACCCCTAAGTGAAAATGTCCAAATTGGCCCAATTAGCCATTTTCCCTCCCCGGTGTCATGTGACTCATTAGTGTTACAAGGTCTCAGGTGTGAATGGGGCACAGGTGTGTTAAACCTGGTGTTATTGCTCTCACTCTCTCATACTGGTCACTGGAAGTTCAACATGGCAGCTCATGGCAAAGAACTCTCTGACGATCTGAAAAGAAGAATTGTTGCTCTACATAAATATGGCCTAGGTTATAAGAAGATTGCCAAGACCCTGAAACTGAGCTGCAGCACTGTGGCCAAGACCATACAGCTGTTTAACAGGACAGGTTCCACTTAGAACAGGCCTCGCCATGGTCGACCAAAGACGTTGAGTGCACGTGCTCAGTGTCATATCCAGAGGTTGTCTTTGGGAAATAGACGTATGAGTTTTACCAGCATTGCTGCAGAGGTTGAAGGGGTGGGGGGTTAGCCTGTCAGTGCTCAGACCATACGCCGCACACTGCATCAAATTGGTCTGCATGGCTGTCATCCCAGAAGGAAGCCGCTTTTAAAGATGATGCACAAGAAAGCCCGCAAACAGTTTGCTGAAGACAAGCAAAACACAAGAAAAGAGGCGCCTCTAAGAGTAGACGTTTGGTAAACACTTTAATTAGCATATGATGTATGCACTCACATTTAGATGTGTAAAAACGAGCATGTTAAATTCCAAATGAAGTCAGGGTGACCGCTTCTACGACCTGCTTCCTGAATCCAAGCAGCTACGGCGGCGCTCGCTGTGCTGGTATCACTTCATCAGATAGGAGCCGGCACCTGGAGGAACTTTGCGTCAAACCGAGGCTTGAGAAGCAGAGCAGGGATGGCTGATTGGCCAATCAGTCTATTGTTGAAAAAGGAGTGTGGCTTGCCTTTCTATCGCAGCGTGCCAACTCGGGAAACGCATCCATTACTAGGTGACGCCATCTCCCTGCTGCCATCCCTGCTCTGCTTCTCAAGCCTCGGTCTAACGCCGTAGTTCCTCCAGACGCCGGCTCCCATCTGATGAAGTGATACCAGCACAGCGAGAGCCGCCATAGCTGCTTGGATTCAGGAAGCAGGTCGTAGAATCGGTCACCCTGACTTCATTTGGAATTTAACATGCTCGTTTTTACACATCTAAATGTGAGTGCATACATCATATGCTAATTAAAGTGTTTACCAAACGTCTACTCTTAGAGGCGCCTCTCTTCTTGTGTTTTGTTTGCAGTCTGGAATCAGGTTTCTGTTCCCCCATGACGGCAGCCTCTAGAGCCCCTGGACTTTTTGCTCCCATCCCTTCCACATTATAACAAGTTTTATATGGACTCTTAGAGACTATGTCCTGTTATGATACCAAATGCTGCTAACTGGCAAAAGACAGGAGCATTAGTTTTTTGCGCATATACCTGTATTTTTTTGCTGAAGACAAGCAGTCTGATGAGACTAGGATAAACTTATTTGGTTCAGATGGTGTCAAGCGTGTGGTGCCAACCAGGTGAGGAGTACAAAGTGTGTCAAGCATGGTGGTGGGAGTGTCATGGTCTGGGGCTGCATGAGGTTGCCGGAACTGGGGAGCTACAGTTCATTGAGAGAGCCATGAATGCCAACATGTAATGTGACATACTGAAGCAGAGCTGATCCCCTCCCTTCGGAGACTGGGCCGCAGGGCAGCATTCCAACTTAACGACCCTAAACACACCTTCAAGACGACCACTGCCTTGCTAAAGAAGTTGAGGGTAAAGGTGATGGACTGGCCAAGCATGTCTCCAGACCTAAACCCTATTGAGCATCTGTGGGGCATCCTCAAACGGAAGGTGGAAGAGTGCAAGGTCTCGTGATGAGGTCATGGAGGAGTGGAAGAGACTCCAGTGGCAACCTGTGAAGCTCTGGTGAACTCCATGCCCAAGAGGGTTAAGGCAGTGCTGGAAAATAATGGTGGCAAAACAAAATATTGACACTGTGCCTAATTTGCTCTTTTTTTACTTAGGGGTGTACTCACTTTTGTTGCCAGTGGTTTAGACATTAATGGCTGTGTTGAGTTATTTTGAGGGGACAGCAAATTTACACTGTTATACAAGCTGTACACTCACTACTTTACATTCTAGCAAAGTGTCATTTCTTCAGTGTTGTCATATTAAAAGATATAATAAAATATTTACAAAAATGGGAGGGGTGTACTCACTTTTGTGAGATACTGTATGCAATGGGGAAATTTTCACTGACAAACAATGTAATTGGGGAAATTCTTCAGACCACCTATGTAAAGAGGACATTTACTCTGTCAATGTAACAGGGGCATTTACACTGACCACCAATGAAATAAGGTTGTGTACACCGATAACCAATGTAATGGCGCATTTACGATACCTATCAATGTAACATGGGCATTTACACTGAACACCAATATAATGGGGGCATTTAAACTAACCACCAAGTTGGAAAGAACTGTTTTCCTGGCCTCTGAGTTAAGTCAATTACACTGACCACCAAATTAGGATAGGACATTTAATCTGATCACAAATGCAAGAGGGCATTTACAGTATGCTGATCTTCAAGGTAAGAGGTGCCTATTATACTGACCACCATTGGAAAGAGGGCATTTACACTTACCAGCAATACAATGAGGCGTTGACACTTGCCATCATCGTAATGGGGGTATGTATTATACGGACCACTAAGGTCCAAGGTAAAGATATGTTTAATAGGGATTCTTGCCCTAGGGGTTGTGCATTTTAATGTTGCTATGATACCCTATTTTTTTTTTACACCCCCAGTCCTGAATATCCTAAACCAACAAAAGGTGACTTTTTTTTGTCCTGAGATACTACAGCATATATGCCACAACGAATTCTACTACTTCATAAAAAAAACACAAATAGTGGTTAAAAAAATTGGCATGTCTAGTTTCATATAGTGCAGTACTTAATTTTCTAGGTGTTGCTCTTGGCTGTGTTTCAAGAAATTTCCGAAATACACACAAATGGGAGGAATTAGAGGTCCTCTATCATCAATATTTAAACATAGCCTGGAGTGGTTTTCTGCTGCCTGTATGTGGTCATTTGCATACAAAATTATGTATAGGGCTGATTTACTTTGCTAGAATAACAGTTGTACAGATTACATTTTGTTTCTTTAGTTTTCTTTGTTCTGAACATGTTAACCTGCTATTATACAGTATACCATTTAGTTATGTCACCACATTATTTTGTAAATCAGCATCAAAGTGTTCAAAACCATGAGTTATATCAACACCAAGTTTCTGTTTATTTTGGCCAAATTTTCAGATTTTAATTTCACAGATTCACAGGGCAGTAATGTTTGTTAAATGACTGGTATACACAAGGTCAAGGATTTCCCCCATAGCAACCATTATTTAGGTTTCGTTTTGAAAACTCATAGCCCAAATCCTTGTTGGTTAATACAGGGAACATACATTTTTATTACCTTCATGTCTTTAGCATTTTTTTTATTTTTTTTTATTCATGGAAGCTCATTAACCAATGACAAGATAAACACCTTTAGGCTCTTAAATAGACCTTTACGGCTCTTGTACATGGCACCAAAATTTCTAATTTTAGCCACTTTTTTACTGTCCTGAATGCAGCCCATTGCTTTCAAAGGCCCTCTATACACGGGCACATATTTATCAGTATACACGGGCACATATTTATCAGTAAACGAATGCCGTGTTCAGTGGAAGAAAAATACAAAAATCTGTATTATGCTAGATGGACATGGTTGCATGTCCAGATTGAAGGAATCCCTGGTTGTCATCAGATCATCAGAACTGGTGTCCCCATTGGAAGATTTAACCCCCTCCATTCCTGTTCTTGTGACAACTCAAAATTTGGGATTCTCTTTCACTTTCACTCTTGGTCACCATGACAAATCGATAGGGTCAATCTCCCTAACACGGATACAGAAATAAAAATCTGACAGTTCTATTACCTCTCTACTCTATCCAAAAAGGTGTTATGCAATTAGTACTTTATTTCTGAGTTTTGTGTGATTCCCTGAGGCAGTGTTTCTCAACTCCAGTCCTCAAGGCGCACCAACAGGTCATGTTTTTGGGATTTCCATTGATTTGCACAGGTGAATTGAGCAGTTTCACTGCCTTAGTAATTACCACAGCTGTTTCATCTGCAGGAAATCCCAAAAACATGACCTGTTAGTGCGCCTTGAGGACAGGAGTTGAGAAACACTGCCCTGAGGAATAAACAAAACTTTATAGGGCCACTAAGAGGGTAATAGAATGCACTTCCGTAATGCCATGCTGTGTAGCTTCCTTTCTGACCAATCACATTCAACGTCAATGGCAGTGTTGTATCTGATTGGTGGCTACACGAGGCATGTTGTTACCAACTACTTTAGCATCAGGCTTTCTGTATGTGGAAGGGCAGTGAGGCATCACCAGAAGGCATCTTCCAGGATCACCAGATTACAGACTAAAAATAATTGGTGTTCATCAGCACAAAACAGCACTGTCTCAATGAAGGACTGAACTAATCATCAGACAGCCTGTTCTCCTTGTATGCATCTTAATGTTTAGTTTTCACTTTATTTTAGGATGTGACTATAAAGGAAACTCACATTTAAAATCTATTTTCCATAACCCTCTTCTTACAACCTTTCCATTAAATGTAATTCAAAAACAAGCGCAAATGATGTGACATTTGTACATGAAATTAGAATATTGGAATGATTGAATTGTGGAATGACCACACTAAAATTTGTGTGGATGGCTTTGGGCTGTCCTGTAAATTTGCCAATAAAGGAGAGAAGTATGAGGAATAACGTAAACAACCTATTGAATGTATATCCAATGAGGTGGGCCCTCATACTATATAGATACATAAGTAGGTCCTCATACTACATAGATACATAGGTAGGTCGTCATATTATATAGATACATAGGTAGGTCCTCATACAACATTGTTATATACGTAGCCCCTCATACATAGATAGGTCCTCATATTACATAAATACTGTAGATAGACCCTCAGACTTCATTGATAAGCCCTCATTCTACATATATATATATATAAAGATAGGCCCTCATACTACAGAGACATAGGTAAGCCTTCATAATACATAGATATAAGGGTATGACCTCATACTACATAGACATATAGGTAAGCCCTCATACTGCATAGATACATAGGTAGGCCCTCATTCTACATAGATGTGGTCTCATGCTACACAGATATACAGTATAGGTAGGAACTGATACTACACAGATACATAGGTAGGTTCTCATGGTACATAGATACACAGATATACCCTTATACTACACAGATACATAGGTAGATATACTGTAGATACCGTACACCGATAAACCCTCATACTACACCGCTACATAGGTAGGCCCTCATAGTACATAGATACACAGATACAGTATACCCTCATACTACACAGATCCATAGGTATGCCCTCATACTACAGCTTTTCTTAGATTTGATCAGTTAGATTATTAAAATGTACCAATAACTTGATAGTATGGGTCTTCCTGTCTGGATATACCATAAATTAAATGAATTTTTAGGTGGGTTTTCTTGATTTGATTTTTAAATAGATTAAATCTAAACCAAGACCTGTCTGGGGTGTGGCCAGGTTTAGATGTTAAAATGTATATTACCCCTAAATATATTATTATGAGAAGCGAGACATCAGTGTAAGCCACCAAGTGTCGATTTTAGGATCTGTCCTCAGCACCCGAAGCAAAGGGTGGAGAAACTACATTGGACACCATGCAACAGCTGAAAAAATGAAGCAAAAAAGGTGCTTAAAGCGGAGCTCCACCCTAAAGTGGAACTTCCGCTCATCGGAACCCTCCCCCCCTCCGGTGTCACAATGGACACCTTTCAGGGGGGAGGGGGGTGAAGATACCTGTCTAAGACAGGTATTTGCACCCACTTCCGGGAGTCCTCTCTGCGGGAAATCTGCGGGAAGTACATCACTTCCCGCAGAATACCCGTTGTGTTCTGGGAGACACTCGGCTCCCAGAACACACGGGGACCAGTCAGAACGGCACAGCGCGACTCGCGAATGCGCCGTAGGGAACCGGGCAGTGAAGCCGCAAGGCTTCACTTCCTGGTTCCCTCATCGAGGATGGCGGTGGGGGCAGCAGAGTCACGAGCGATTGCTCGTCCTCTGCTGCGGACGTCGCTGGACTCCAGGACAGGTAAGTGTCCTAATATTAAAAGTCAGCAGCTGCAGTATTTGTAGCTGCTGGCTTTTAATATTTTTTTTTCGGCGGAGCTCCGCTTTAAAGCATTCTATTTATTAGGATAAAAAACCTTCTGTGTTCAGCAGCCCCCCTAATACTTACCTGAGTCCCATCTCGATCCAGCGATGTTGCATGGGAGACTCGGCTGTCCCGGACTCTCCCTTCTCATTGGCTGAGACAGCAGCGAAGCGCCATTGGCTCCAGCTGCTGTCATTCACAGTCCGTGAGCCAATGAGGAGAGAGAGGGTAAGGGGTCTGGCAGTGGCTCCGTGTCTGAGAGGACACAGGGAGCTTCGGCTCAGGTGCCCCCCTAGTAAGCTGCTTACTGTGGGGGCACTCAACAATTGGGGCCAGGAGTGCCAAAGAGGGACCCGATAGTAGGAGGATCTGGGCTGCTCTGTGCAAAACCACTGCACATAGGGTTAGTATGACATGTTTGTTATTTAAAAAAAAACAAAGACTTTAGTATCTCTTTTAGAGGTGCACCGAAATTTCGGCCGCAGAAAATTATCGTCCGAAAACTGGGTTTTTTTTCAGCCGATAGCAAAAAACAGCCTATACCGAAAGGGGGCAGGGTCCGCCCCGGGTGCCACCCATTGTGGGAGTGTCACCCTGGCGCGCCCCAGTCCTCCACGTATTGGGGGCACTCCAATACAAGAGGTGTGTTACTAGTCAGATTATCCGGTATAAAAAGGAGGGGAAAAAAGCCTAAAAAAAAAGAAAACAAATACAGTCACCACATCTAATGATTTGTAAGCTGTCATATGTTAAGCTTCTGGTTTTGGGTTTAATACCACTTTAAATATTTTATTTAACATCTTTGGATAAATGGTGGGTAAGCTTTGCCAATGTGCAGATCACATGTGTTAGGTTCACAAATACTTCAGTTTATAATGGTTTATAGCTAAATTACATTGAAGGATTGAACATACAGTAAGTGTAGTTGGAGAAATGAGCGAGTTTTCTTGGATAGCAGTACTGTCAGTAGTACATTGTATTTCTCCTGTGCACAGTGATATTAACCTGCCCCTATGGCCTCTTGTCTGGTATGTGCCTACCTGTATTGTGTTCCTCACCTGCATTCCCTGCCTAATGTTAGCTGTAAGCGATCCCCAGCCACAGCAAAACTCACCTGCTTGTTGTGCTCTTGTATTTGCAGGAGGTGCGGTGATGTTGTTGGTGTATGAATATTCCTATGCCTGGCTGCAGAAACATTGGTGACCTGGAGCAAAGCCATATCTTCTTGTCCCCAAACACACATGCAGATCATCCTCATAGCTGGTGGAAAATTGGACTTTAAATAAATCAGAGATCATAAAGCTGAATATATTTTAATGACTGTTTTTGATAATTTCATGACGTTTGCATATTTTGTAAAATTTGGCTATGAACTGAATTTTTGCTGCAGTCATTAGAATTTGTATTTGTCATACTAAAGACAGATTGCATATTTGAAAGAGAACCTGTCATTTTGCTAACTTCCTTGATAAACCAATCCATTTGTCAGTCAAAACCCTCGGAAGTGCCCAGTACTTCCAAGTATAGACAGCATGAGAATGATTTACTAAAACTGGAGAGTGCAAAATCTGGTGCAACTCTGCATAGAAACCAATCAGCTTCCAGGATTTTTTTGTCAAAGCTTAATTGAACAAGCTGAAGTTAGAAGCTGATTGGCTACGCTATGTGTCCTTTTTCCTATCAGAAATAAGTCTCGTACACACGGTTCAATTGTTGGAAGGGGATTGTCTGTTGACAGACTGTTTTCCTAAATTCATAGCATTAGTACGCTCCTTTAGACAATTGTTGTCCAACTTTCCGACAACAAATGTTGGATGACAGGCTAGTAAATTTTTTGCGGACAACGGCTCCGCAACAGATTTTCGTATAGTCAGTACACAAATCCATCACACAAAAGTCGAAAGTACAAACACGCATGCTTGGAATCAATGCTCACCAAACACGAAATCAGCAGAAGGGACCCAAAGGGTGGCGCTCAAGAGCTGAAATTACATGTAGTACGTCACTACGTTTGTGTTTGTGGCATGACAATTCTGTAACGTTAGTATGCAAGACAAGATCCTGGCACACGCCCTTTTGACAAAAATCAGACGCTCGGTTGGCCAACAATCAGACCGTGTGTACGAGGCTTAAGCCTGGCCCTTGACGCTTCATTTTTTTTCAATCAGCTGGCAGGCTGATCAAAAAAACTAACATTTGTGGGGAATGAAAGAATCCTCCTTTGATGTGCTATTATATTCTGACATCAGATCACCTCTGTTGAATACACTGATCAGTGGCTGCAGCCTGCTGATTGACAAATGTTTTCCAACAGGCCTTTTTGGACAGAAGTTGACCATAAGATTGACTTCTGTCTAGTGGAACCGGCCATAGATTGATCAAAATTTGGACAGTGTCTGCTGAACTGGCCGAATTTCGATCCATCTATGGGCAGCTTAATGAGAGGAGATCAGTAACCATGGCGCATGAAAATCATATTTATGGATAGGGGGGGGGGGTCCTAACAGTGGAGCCATTTTTCTCAGAATGTTAAATTGCTTTAAGCATCCCTTTAGTGTAGTTCAAATAGCACCAAGAGACGTGGTCACCATCCCAGGCATGTGAGGGTTTATAAACAGGGCCATAGATGAATCCATGGGAAAAAAACAAACTTACTTACCGACCAGCTCGCAGACAATTAAACCTGTCTAACCGTATGCGTTAAAAATAGGGGCTTAGTCTGCACACCTTTGCAAATGCATGCGTAAGCCACAGAGCCTCGCCACGGCACCCTGGTATCTGTGGTACCTAACACTAACTTATGAGTGTCCCCACAGTGGAGGCACATGCATTCTAATGGATAGGTGAGGACAGGTGGACTGAAGGGGAGCCCATCCCTTCCTAAAGGTAGAGGAGCACACTGAGCACCCAGCAAGATTTAGCTGTCATGTAACGCAGAGCTTCTTGGAAATGTCAGAGGAGATGAGGAATATCAGTACTGTTTTCAGCCCACCGCAGCTAAAATGTAGAAAATAAAGGGAGCCACAGCTATTCTACTTTGAGTAGGTTCACACGACAGCTTAATTTGCACATGCATGAGTGGTGACAGGGTCTCTTCAACCTTTATATTTACTGAGATAACCTCAGAGGAGGGGGTTGCCCAACCCATTGGGCTTTGAAACCTTAACAGTAGAAATGCTGCTGCCTAGATAACATCCATTACCAGTGTTGCAGCTTGCCTTCAATGTGTTGTGTTTAATGGTACAGTTTTCACCAGGGTCTTTTTGTGGGTTGGAATTTAGCAAAATACAGATTGCAGCTTTTCCCCTGTGGTTTCTCTCCTTTGAGTATAGGCATAGCCATTATTTTCAATAATCAGCATGCAAACCTTCAGCAAAAACCATGCAAACCTGAAGCAAGCAAGAAGCAAAACTGGAGCAACCTGCATAAACCTGGAAGTGAAATGTTTGCAAACCAGAAGCAAAAAAACATGTTTTAAAAGCAGAGTAATTGGGTTGTTAGTGCTTTCAGGTTGTTTAATTTCCTCTCTCTTAAGGATTGATGTCCTGCTGGCAGGTTTCAGCTTGGCAGTCCAGCATGGCTCATGTACTGGGTTATAGAGGATGCCATGCCCTTGTATAAATATGCAGATCACACAATGGCACATGTCTGACCCTAAGCCCAGGCTCACACTGGGCTGCGGGAGTGAAGGCGTGCGAGTTCAGCTGAACTCGCACGATTTCACTCCCGCTTGTCAGTCCCAATTTCGGCCGCGATTACAGAGACATCAGTGCAGAAACCATCAATGTAAATCGCGGGCCGTAATCGCAAAAAGTAGTACAGAAACTGCTTTTTGAAATCGGTGCAGCCCCGCAGATGTGTAGTCGCACCGATTAGAACGGTGCCATTGCCGGCAAATGCCGCCAATTTGCCATGCGATTTAACATGTCAAAACGCAGCAGTGTGAACCAGGGCTGAAGGTGGCCATAGATGGATAGAATTTCAAACATTTTGTTTCCTGTTAACATTTGATTTTGAAATGCATGGACAACAAGAAAACCACATACACTGTTAGAAATTTGTTCATTCGAAAAAAAAATCCATCCTGCTCCTTCAAATTTTCTCATCACTGCAGTCAAAAATGAATGTCAATTTGACACAACCAAAAAGAAAAACGGACAAACTTTCTTGGAACATTTTCCTGAGAATTTTCATTTAAAATTCTCCCCATCTGTGGTCAGCTTAACTCACAATCGTTGCCACATCCTGTCTGGTGCCGAAGAGCCTATCTGGCTGGGGAAGCTGGGGCATAAAAGAAATGGTATTTATATTTTGCAATGAGATGTGCAAGGACAGTATATGGCTGCAATTAATGGTGCTAATCAAAAATAAAATTTTCACATTGCACTGTACAGGTATTTTAATAGGTTTATAAAGATGCTACTTACTAAATTATACCAGCTACCCTGCACATCCAGAACCAATCCTGATAATATTTACTATCATGTTATATCACTGGATTGTTTTTTATGCTTTTATATCCTTGTAAGGCAATCATCAAAGTTTTATAAACTTATGTGGCTTCATGTCGGTTTAGTAAATGTAGTATATTAAGGAGGAGGTACAGCCCCCCCACAAAAAATTTAAAGTCAGCACTCAGCAGCTACAAATACTGCAGCTGCTGACTTTTAAAAAATGGACACTTACCTGTCCAGGGAGCCCGTGAGGTTTACAAATAGGGATTGATGTGAATGTTTTATGCTTTCAAGTACTGTCTATGTCAGCCCTCAAAATTTACACTCGCACGCTCGCATTTTGCGAGTGCATTTTGAGGGCTGGCGAGAAGAGCTGCCTGGGAGCGGGGGGGGGGGGGGGCGAGCACCGCCGATCACAGAGGGAAAGAGAGGAGAGCCGCCACTGGATGATCATAACAGGGAACATCACAGCTTTCGTTTCAATAGCTGTGTGTTCCCCCGCTGTGCACCATCACATAAACCCCTCCTCTTTTTCCGGGACTTTGATAGACAGATCACCCGTCCAATCCTAGGACAGGTGACATGTATCAAAGTTCCCCGGACAAGGGAAGGGGCTTATGTGACGGCGCGCTGCGGGGGAACACACAGCTATTGAAACGAAAGCTGTGATGTTCCCTGCTCTGATCATACAGTGGCGGCTCTCCTCTCTTCCCCTCCACAGGTAGGCTGCACATGGGACACAGGCTGCAATACAGGACACAGGCTGCAATACGGGACACAGGCTGCAATACGGGACACAGGCTGCAATACGGGACACAGGCTGCACTACGGGGCACAGGCTGCAATACGGGACACAGGCTGCAATACGGGACACAGGCTGCAATGCGGGCACAGGCTGCAACATGGGACGCAGGCTGCAACACGGGACACAGGCTGCAACACGGGACACAGGCTGCAACACGGGGCACAGGCTGCAACACGGGGCACAGGCTGCAACACGGGACACAGGCTGCAACACGGGGCACAGGCTGCAACACGGGACACAGGCTGCAACACGGGACACAGGCTGCAACACGGGGCACAGGCTGCAACACGGGGCACAGGCTGCAACACGGGGCACAGGCTGCAACACGGGGTACAGGCTGCAACACGGGGCACAGGCTGCAACACGGGGCACAGGCTGCAACACGGGGCACAGGCTGCAACACGGGACACAGGCTGCAACACGGGACACAGGCTGCACATGGGACACAGGCTGCACATGGGACACAGGCTGCACATAGGACACAGTAATATGGGACACATGCTGCGTGGTGGACACAGGCTGCATTGGACACAGGCTGCATGGTGGGCACAGGCTGCATTGGCGGGCATGGATAAAGTTCTTAATATTTTTATAACTTAATTGCATAAAACATTAAAGTGTAATTTCATGAGATAATTTATGAGGGCAGGTTTAGGGGCGGGGCAGGGTAGGGGTTGGGCGGGGCAACTGGTGGCGAGTAACCCTTGAGGCCTGGCTAGTAGCTCAGGACTTGAAATTTTGAGCCCTGGTCTATGTAACATCTTTCATTTACATCAGTGACAAGAGCAGGCTGTAGGGTGTACAGATGGCCAAACATGGTTCTGTTTTTCCGTTCAGCCTCCTGAAAAACTGAACCGCTTCCCCCCTCTTTACATTCCAGGTGGATGGGGGAATCCTCCCTGCTGAGCTATTGTATTCTGACAGCAGGGAGACTCCCCCACTGTCAGAATACACAGATCACAGCTGCAGCCTATTGCCTGCAGTGCTGATCGAGTGGCTTTTATCCAACAGGGTGCATTGGTAGATTGACTTTTGTTCAGCTTCAGTGGCCACACATGGATTAAAATTCATCCGGTCACCGCTGAACTGCCCGAATTTCGATCCATATATGACCACCCTAAGAAATGCAAGTCAATGAAGCTACCCATTGCAGTGTTTGCAGGAATTCATCTCCCTGGTGCCTGGAGTCACATACAGTATAGCAGGCCATATATGGATAGAAAAATGAATGAAAATACAAAAATAGTTTTTTGTACAAAAATCTAAATGTTCTTTTGATTCAACATTCAATGGCCCAGTTATTGTATTGGAAAATTGCGAATTTCACATTTTCTCTGATCATTTTCAACATTAACCATTTGCCGACCAGCCGCCGCAGTTATACTGTTAGGGGTTGGCTTGGCTGCGCAAATCACCGTAGGTGTTCATCGGGCTTGCGCGTGCCCATTTGCCAGCGGGGGAGCCAATCAGCGATCATTCCCCGCAGAGACAGAATGGGGATCTGCCATAGTAAACAAGACAGATCTACGTTCTGTCAGGGGATCACATGCAGACCTGTCTTTCTGCTCTGCAGGAAGACGGATCTGTGTGTTGTCCCAGGCAGCCCATCCCCCAACACAGTTAGAAACACACTGAGGGAACACAGTTAACCCCTTGATCGCCCCTGATGTTAACCCCTTCCCTACCAGTGCAATTAGTACAATGTTAGTACATATTTTTAGCACTGATCAGTCTAATAACGTCACTGGTTCCCCAAAATTTTTTAAAAATATTAGTTAGATGTCCGATCTGTCCGCCGCAATGTCACAGTCCCGCAAAAAATCGCTGATCACCACCATTACTAGTAAAAAAAATAATAATAATAAAAATGCCATAAATCTATCCCCTATTTTGTAGACGCTATAACTTTTGCGCAAACCAATCAATATACGCTTATTGGGGTTTTTTTTTTACCAAAAATATGTAGCGAATACAAATTGGCCTAAATTGATGAAGAAATTATATTTTTTACATTTTTTATTGAGTATGCTTTATAGCAGAAAATAATTTTTTTATTTTTATTTTTTAAATGTTCTTATATTGTTTCTAGCGCAAAAAAACAAAAACGCAGAGGTGATCAAATACCACCAAAAGAAACCTCTATTTGTGGGAAAAAAAAAGGACATCAATTTTATTTGGGTACAGCATCGCACCACCGCGCAATTGTCAGCTAAAATAACAGAGTGCCGTATTGCAAAAAAAATGGCCTGGTCATTAAGGGGGCAAATCCTTCCGGAGCTGAAGTGGTTAAACCTCGTTTTTTTTTTCTCATTGATTACTACTTCTACATCTACTGCTCATGCACATTTCACTTAAATTTGTTTCCAAATGATTGACCTACAAACAATTGTATAATTGTAGTTAAGCACACTAAGCATGTGAAAATGGAATGATCGGTCTACTGACTTTTTCTACTGACTTTTTCATTCATCAATTTTTTATTTCATGAATTTTCTATTAGTGTATGGCCAGCTTATGTGTACACAGCATAAGTGAAAACTGTAATATATGCATATACACACATTAAAATCAGAAACGGAAGCTCAAGCTCACGTTGTAACAGTCTGACATGCACTGCCTATTGCAAATTAAAAGGTAATGACTATGTCAGTTTGTATATTGACTCTTGTTTCATTTTATATTTCTTCTCTCATTATTTTCTATCTCTGCTGACTATAAGGTGAATAAAAGGATGAAAGTATGTCCATGTGAATGACAAATTAGTTTTTTTGTCATGGGAACAAGAAATGTGTTGCTCACAACTCCATGTTTTTGATGCCCGTATGTTCCCAACGTCACTAAATCGAACGCCATGGAGAATGTATATGAAAATGGTGTTTATTAATCAGTTGTCCACCGCCCACCGTCATATGACGGTGGGCGGAAGACTCTCTTGTTCTGGGCGGATGTCATATGATGTGACCACTAGGGGGCGCGCGCACGCGTCACTGGGGACTCGATGCGTGTGCCCGGTGACCGCGATGGTAGTAGTAACCGTGGATCTCCGTGTGTAAACACAGAGATTCACGTCCTGTCAGGGAGAGGAGACCGATGGTGTGTCCCTTGTACATAGGGACAACCATCGGCCACCTCCCCCAGTCAGTCCCCTCCCCCCACAGTAAGAATCACTCAATCGAACGCCATGGAGAATGTATATGAAAATGGTGTTTATTAATCAGGTCTCCACCGCCCACCGTCATATGACGGTGGGCGGAAGACTCTCTTCTTCTGGGCGGATGTCATATGATGTGACCACTAGGGGGCGCGCGCACACGTCACTGGGGACTCAATGCGCGTGCCCCGCGGCAGCAATGGTAGTAGTAACCGTGGATCTCTGTGTGTAAACACAGAGATCCACGTCCTGTCAGGGAGAGGAGACCGATGGTGTGTCCCTTGTACAAAGGAACAACCATCGGTCAGTCCCCTCCCCCCACAGTAAGAATCACTCCCAGGGAACACATGTAACCCCTTGATCGCCCCCTAGTGTTAACCCCTTCCCTGCCAGTCATATTCATACAGCAATCAATGCATTTTTATAGCAGGGATCGCTGTATAAATGTGAATGCTCCCAAAAATTTGTCAAAAGTGTCCGATGTGGCCGCCGCAATATCGCAGTCACGATAAAAATCGCTGATCGCCGACATTACTAGTAAAAAAAAAAAATATAAAATATATATAAATCTATCCCCTATTTTGTAGCTGCTATAACTTTTGCGCAAACCAATCAATATACGCTTCCGGCCTAAACTGAGCAGGAAGGGTGTGAAAGTGCCCTGTATTGAAGTGGTTAAACAGCAGCCTGTGCCAGCATGCTGCACATATCATACTGTAACCAAGGAGAACGAATTATTTCATACAATGTGCTGCACTCTGACCTTTTGGCTCCATGCACACCGGGCTTAAAAAAACGTCTGTTCTCTTTGGAGTAAAAAACGTTCATATAGAGCATTTTTTTTACAAAGTTTAGATGAGTTTAGGAGAGTTTTACGTTTTTTTCTGCCTCTTAACGTTGATCTCAAAATATGCCTGTAATTGTCCTAATGTACATGGACACATAGGATAACATTGAGCTGCTTCTACAGGCAAAACACAAAACTCCTGTAGAAGGAACTTTTTTTTACGCCAGTGTGCATGGAGCCTTTCTCTCATGACAGGTATGTTAAATATTCCTTGTAAATGTCACTGATAGAAATTAATTGATATGTATGAAAAGGATCTGCTGTCAAAAGAAAAGTCCATGTTAAGTATTTTATAATATATATATAAATATATATAAATATATATAAAAAATATATATATATATATATATATATATAATGGCTGCAATGTGGTGTATGACCTGACAATTACCTATAGATGTGATTAACTGTTCTTCTGTCATGGTCAATAACTCTGCCTGATCTCTGTGTGCTGCATAGACACGTCCTACTCAATCCCAGTTGTAAAAAAGGTAAGGAAATTGATACTGGTGCTCACTAAATCACTATAACTGCTGTATATGAGATGGTATGTAATAGGGTTTGGGATATCAAGTCGAAGCCCGGGTACCTGGCTGGTTCTAACTGATCATTAATTACCATATAACTACTGGAAATTCCATTGCTCATCATCATGTTGCACACACCTATCAGAAACTGCATTATCTAAGAGGAAGTGGGGTAAGAAAACTCTGTTACAAACATGCAGACTTTATTTGAAACAAAATACACTAACCGCACTTGGACACACACAAAAAAAAAAAATCAGCAACTAGCGAAATGTTTTGATGACAAACGCAAACCAGCATATTAAAATGCAAATAATACAAATTATGCATGAAGAGATGAACAATAAAATAATTTTTGCGCTACCTGGTGAAAATTCTTAACCGGCAGAATGGCACGGACAGGCATAAGCACGTACAGGTACGTCCTCTTTAAGATGCCGCCGGCGGCGCGCTCGCGACCCTGTCGCTTTCTCCGTGAGCCCGTCCGTGGGTCCCGTGAACTCGATTGCCGCAGGGACACCCGCGATCATCTCACGGAGAGATAGAGCGGGGAGATGCTTATGTAAATAAGCATCTCCCCGCTCTGCCTAGTGACAATGACAGTGATCACCGCTTCCTGTAATCGGAAGCGTGATCACACACAGCCCATCCCCCCTACAGTTAGAAGCACTCATCAGGCCACACTTAACCCCTACAGTCTTGTCACACACAGCCCCTAAAGTTTTGTCACACACAGCCCATCCCCCCTACAATTAGAAGCACTCATCACACTTAACCCCTACAGCGCCACCTAGTGGTTAACCCCTTCACTGCCAGTGTCATTTTCACAGTAATCAGTGCATTTTTATAGCACTGATCTCTGTAAAAATTACAATGGTCCCAAAAATGTGTCAAAAGTGTCCGATGTGTCTGCCATATTGTCGCAGTCACGATAAAAATCGCTGATCGCTTCCATTATTAGTAAAAAAAAAATATTAATAAAAATGCCATAAAACTACCCCCTATTTTGTAGACGCTATAACTTTTGCGCAAACCAATCAATAAACGCTTATTGCGATTTTTTTTACCAAACATATGTGGAAAAATCCGTATCGGCCTAAACTGAGGAATTTATTTTTTTTTATATATTTTTTGGGGATATTTATTATAGCAAAATGTAAAAAATATTGAATTTTTTTCAAAATTGTCGCCCTATTTTTGTTTATAGCTCAAAAAATAAAAGCCACAGAGGTGATCAAATACCACCAAAAGAAAACGCTATTTGTGGGAAAAAAAGACATCAATTTTGTTTGGGAGCCACGTCGCACGACCGTGCAATTGTCAGTTAAAGTGACGCAGTGCCGAATCGCAAAAAGTGGCCAGCAAAATGGTCCGGGGCTGAAGTGGTTAATGCATACAAAGTGAAAATAAAATAGACTAGAGTAAATAGGTTGTTGCAACACCTAATGTGTTCCCACGGTACACTGCACCAATGCATAAAAAAAGACCTTGGGAAATAATCCAAGTCCAGAGGAGCGTCCCGACTCCCAACACTAACTTCAGTGCATAAAAGATGATGCTACACCTACACAGCACCAGAGTGTGTAAATAAATCTGCTTACCGGACGATGTTGACCCTCATATTATAGAGTGGTCAACTGCGCCTTTAAGATGACTCCCTCAAAACCTCCACACGATTGGGTTTCAGATATAATTGGACTATTCCTTTAGCTCTAGCTGAGGTACCTCAAATGAAATGGATCATCGGGTCTCTCCACTGTAGGTAAACACCATAGGAATTCAACAGGGCCAGCACGCCATCCATACACCATACAAGTGAATATTACTTCAGGGCAGGCGGAAATATAAATCCCAAGAGTATAAACAAATCTCCATAGTGGAGTAAGCAATATAAACACTTCTATTATAAAGGTATTGCACAATTGAAACCCGATGGTGTGAATGTCTTGAGGGAGTCATTTTAAAGGCACAGTTGACCACTCTATAATGTGAGGGTCAACATCGTCCGGTAGGCAGAATAATTTACACACTCTGGTGTTGTGTAGGATCATCTCTCATGCACTGAAGTTGGTGTTAGGACTCTCCTCTGTACTTGGATTATTTCCTAAGTCCTTTTTATGCATTATTTGGAAGATTTTTAGTTTTCATGACTCATTAAGCACTGCATTCCGATATACTATGCAAACTTTATTGTTAATTAATCTTGGCAAAGTTACAAGGGAAGTAAGGGCTTGGACTTTTCCACTGACCATCACTATTGTAACTGCTCACTTCTACATTGACCAGTACTGGAATGTACCACAAACTTTTGCCCGATGTATGTATACTGTGCTATAGGTTGCATTTGCCAGACTGATGAACTCTGTATTGTAATTTTGTAACAATTTAGTATTTCATCCCTTTCAGTGAACAGACACACTTTGTGTGCATTTGTGAAACATTTTTGTATTGTATAGGTTTGGGCTTTGGTAAAGTCAGTGTATTCTGCAGCTGCATATGAAATGCTTTTGTTCTCTTTAGAATTCAATGGGAATGCAAACAAACAACATAAAAGCATCTCAAATACGAGTCATTTTCTCTGAACTGATTGTGAGCATGCTGCATTTGACTTGCTCCTAAGTCTTACATATGCTAACCCGATAATTGCATTGTGAGTTTCCTGCATTTTCATATGGGACCCGCTAACCGTGAAAAATTGCAAACACATAAAAATGGTTAGGCTTGCTTTGTTGTTACTTTTACTGCTCACACATATCCTACATTGTTCCATCTCCTATGGATTTACCAAAGTCGACACTATATGGTTAAAGGTTTATGTACACCTGATCATTGTACCAATATGTGCTCGTTGGACATCTCTTAACAAAACCATGCTATAACAGCTTCTACTCTTCTGTAATCTGATGTGTGTGTGACAGAGCTGGACTAGTAGATTGTATGTTGTAGGACAGGTTAGTAGGTTATTTTTCCAGGGGGGGCTTGAACCCAATAAGGGTGTGATGTGGGTTGGTCCTATTAGGTATACAAACTGCAGTCTCTCCAAAGATACTTTTAGATTAGTATAGAGGTATCAGATCAGTATAGAACTTTTTGGTCAGTATAGACCGAGGTACACCTATAATAAAGGTTTGTCACACTTGCGGGTAAATTGAAGGAGTTTATTAAAGTAAACAGTTCACTGGTAACAGGTAAAGCCAACATGTTCAGGGGGAAATGCCTTCCCTTTAATCAGGGCTGAAGAGGTTGATAGACTTGGTCTAGCAGTGTGATGCGATTTGGATACCTAGAATGTTGACCAATCTAACCGCACTGATACAGCCTCCTTATAGGCTTCCAAATTGCATCACACCACTAGTCCAAGCTTATCCATCACTTCAGCCCTGATGAACTGGTAAACATTTCCCCCCCAAAAAGCCTTGGCTTTACCTGTTACTTGTGAATTTTCAATAAACTCTTTTAATTTACCCTCAAGTGTGACCTCTATACCCATCTAAAAGACACTTCTGTAATGGCTTTTAGCCATTATTTGGTATGTGTGGAAATGTGTACCCATTCTGGCAAAAGCCTATAATAAGTGAGGTCAGGTATTGTTATTGAATGAGAAGATCTGGCTTGCAATCAGCATTCCAAATCATCCCAAAGGTGTTTAGTAGGGTTGAGGTGAATGCTCTCCGCAGACCACTTGAGTTCCTCCACCACATACTCATCAAACCATCTCTTTACGGATCCAGCTTTGTGGACAGGGACACAGTCATGCTGGAGCAGAAAATGACCTTCCCCAATGTTAAAAGCGCACAATTGTTTTAAATGGCTTTGTAAGCTATAGCGTTAATAGTACTCTTCTATAAGGACACCTGAATTTAAAAATTTCCACATAATTATGGCCATATAATAGGTTTGATGGTCAGGTTTTTACAAGCATTTGTCCATATAGTGTGATTTAATATAAATTGAATGGCTGTAGAGCAGGCCCTCACATACATACAGTACTGTATTTTCCGGCGTATAAGACGACCTTTTACAGTAAAAAAAAGGGCAAAAAGTGGGGGTCGTCTTATACGTCGGGTATAAAGCTGGGGTTGTCTTATATGCAAGCCGCCCGCTGGATGTTAAGCCCTCCGGATGTTCACTGAGTGTGCGGTAATACTGTATACATACAGTATACACCGCTGAGCCAATCCCGGCAAGCGATGTATTCTATTAATGAATACAGAGCCTGCTCGGATTGGAGTAACAACCTCTGCCAATCCGAGCAGGTTACATTACAGTAGCCTGCTCGGATTGGCTGTGAGAGTCAGAGGCGCGGGCTGATGATGTTACAGCCTCTGCCAATCTGAGCAGGCAATGTATTCAATAATAGAATGCATAGCTCGCCGTGATTGGCTCAGGGCGGTATACTGTATGTATACTGTGAGGCAGTATGTTACCCGGTACCAAAGTTTCTGAACATACGGTATTACCGCACAAGGGGGTCATCTTATACAGTGTGTATAGCACAAAACCAACGTTTTAAATTGAGAATTAGGGGGTCGTCTTATATGGCCAGCCGCCTTATACGCAGGCAAATAGGGTAGGTGTTTGTATACATTTTGTACGATTGTCAGATCACAATATGTGTAGCCACAAAACAATAACATTTGTATAATTGGAGTGAAGAGTACTATGCTTAATTTCTAAGTGTCCCAGTCTAACCCACTGCATGAATCATGAGACTACCATTGTATATGTACAGTATGTGCACTACATTTATTCTCAATGGGCAACAGAGGGATGGAACCTAGTAAACACGCTCACTGCTGGATTCCCCAGTTATACAGTATATGATGGCATTGGATGATTCAACCTGCTGACATCCATCCAGAACTGAAATGTCCATAAAGGGCCAGACAGATCCTATATTTCAAATTCATTTCCTGGATTCTCTTACTCTGATGGACTTTTGGCCAGTTTAATATGTGACCCATAGTGAAACTCTTCTCTTGCATCAATACTTCTTTTGAATACATGATAGTAAATGTTTTGTCCTTTGTTGGTACAGATTGATACTGAGCGTTATTACTGAGCCTTCTGTCAACAAGCACTCCCACATCCATCCTCAGTAATAAATTCACTAATCTAATACCAATGAGTGAGTGTGTAACATGTTTGTTTAATATCCCCAAATGACCTTGCATTTGTATATGTTGCATCTCATCTGCAATTTCAGTCCAGCCTTCCCATTCTTTGCAGGCCCCCTAGAAGATGACAGACATCTTTGTGTGGCTCTAACCATTTACATAACTGAGTCCAGAAACTGGGAAGTAACCAGGAGTCAAAGTAATGAAAGATAATTGCTGACATGATACAGCCCTTTGCACACCTCTAAATATTATCTCTTATGAATGTAGATAGAACTATACCTTTATACAATAAAATGCTAGTCAGATGCTACCTTTAAATGTTACAAAGAATATAACAGGATATGTAAAAAGGAAATCAAGGATGCAAAAATTCAAAATGAACGACAGATTGCAAAAGATAGTAGGACAAACCCCAAATAATTCTTCCAATATATTAATAGTAAAAAGGTCAAGTCTGAGCATGTAGGCCCTTTACAAAATAATCTAGAGTGGGTGTGTCATGAAGATCCTGCCACTAACAGGCGCTCCAGGTTCCCTGGTTCACGATCGCGGGTGCCATTGCGCATGCGCGCGCACCTCTGTTGGCGCCAGGCGGGCTATTTAAGCCTGCCTGTCACAAGCAGTCCCCGCTGTCTGCTCTACAGCGTTGTGTGCCTTAAACCCTGATCTGAGACTGTTACCTGTGTTGAGACCCGGCTTACCTCTGATTATCCAGATATCTGCCTGCATCTGACCTCGGCCTGTTTGTGAATACCCCTTGCCTGCACCTCTCTACCTCTGCTGCCCGCCTGATATCTGACCCGGCCTGTCTGACTGTCCTTGTGTTGGTCCTATCTGTTCCTGGTTCCGATCCAGTCTGCTAAGCTAATCCAGCCTGCTAAGCTGATCCAGTCTGCTGAGCTGTCCCTGATCCAGTCTGCTAAGCTGATCCAGTCTGCTGAGCTGTCCCTGATCCAGTCTGCTAAGCTGATCCAGCCTGCTAAACTGATCCAGTCTGCTGAGCCGTTCCTGATCCAGTCTGCTAATCTGATCCAGCCTGCTAAGCTGATCCAGTCTGCTGAGGTGTTCCTGATCCAGTCTGCTAAGCCAATCCAGTTCCTGTATCCCAGTTCCTGCAAGGAAGCTTCCGGGTGTCTGATCCACTTCCTCACGTCTGTTGATCCTGCCAGGCACCCGTGCCACTCCTTAGTCCTGTGCCTACTGTTACCTTACCAGGTGGCCGTGAGTGGGAGCCGTAAGGGAGGCCGTCCTCTGCAATTCGGGCTTATAACCATCAGGTATGTGACAGGGTGACTGGGGACAAAGAGAAGGCTAATTTATTAAATACTTTCTTCAGCTCTGTATATACAAAGGAGCATGGGGGAGCTTGTGTCTAAAATGGGGGTGGTAGTGACACAGCCCCAAATCCACAATAGCTCAAAAGTGATATGGTCCAGAAATATTTAGATGGAATAAAGGTGAATAAAGCACCTGGACCAGATAGCATACAACCACGGATCCTAAAATAATTGAGCTCTGTAATTTCAAAGCCATTGTATCTAATTTTTAGGGACTCATTAATGACAGGAATAGTACCACTGGATTGGCGCAGGGCCAATGTGGTGCCTATATTTAAAAAGGGAACAAAGTCTTTACCAAGTAACTATAGACCTGTTAGTTTAACTTCGATAGTTGGAAAGATACTGGAGAGATTAATAAAAGACCACATAGATGAGTTCTTGCTGGAAAAAAAAACTTTAAGCAACAGACAGCATGGATTCATGAAAGACAGAAGTGGTCAGACAAACCTGATTTCTTTTTATGAAGAGGTAAGTAAGACCTTGGACAGAGGGGTGGCGGTGGACGTGGTATACTTGGATTTTGCAAAAGCGTTCGATACAGTTCCCCACACACGGCTCATGTGTAAGGTAAAGTCTACAGGCTTGGAAATATCAGTTTGTAAATGGATAGAAAACTGGCTAAAAGACAGAATTCAGAGAGTAGTGGTTAATGATTCTTACTCTGAATGGTCTAAGGTTATCAGTGGTGTACCCCAAGGTTCAGTGCTGGGACCCTTACTTTTTAATATCTTTATAAATGATATTGGGTCTGAGATCAAAAGTAACATTTCTGTCTTTGCAGATGACACTAAGCTATGCAGTGGAATAATGTCCTTACAGGATGTCGCCAATTTACAAGCCGACCTCAATGCTCTGTCTAATTGGGCGACTATGTGGCAGATGAGGTTTAATGTTGATAAATGTAAAGTTATGCACTTGGGGGCTAAGAATATGAATGCATCATACATACTAGGGGGAGTACAACTGGGGGATCCATAGTGGAGAAGGATCTTGGGGTTTTGGTAGATCATAAGCTTAATAATAGCATGCAATGCCAAGCTGCAGTTTCCAAAGCGAGCAAAGTCCTTTCTTGTATTAAGAGAGGTATGGACTCCAGAGAGAGAGATATCATGTTTCCCCTGTACAAATCATTAGTAAGACCTCATCTGGAATATGCAGTTCAGTTTTGGGCCCCAGTTCCCAAAAAGAATATTGGGGAACTGGAGAAAGTGCAGAGAAGGGCAACCAAACTGATAAGAGGCATGGAGGAGCTCAGCTATGAGGAAATATTAGAGGAACTGAATTTATTCACTCTTGAGAAGAGGAGATTAAGGGGGGATATGATCAACATGTACAAATTAATAAGGGGTCCATATTGTGAACTTGGTGTTGAGTTATTCACTTTACGGTCAACACAAAGGACAAGGGGGCACTCTTTGCGTCTAGCGGAAAAGAGATTTCACCTCCAAATACGGAAAGGTTTCTTCACAGTAAGAGCTGTGAAAATGTGGAATAGACTCCCTGCAGAGGTGGTTCTGGCCAGCTCAGTAGATTGCTTTAAGAAGGGCCTGGATTCTTTCTTAAATGTACATAATATAACTGGGTACTGACATTTATAGGTAAAGTTGATCTGGAAGGAATTTTTTCCCCTGCTGTAGCAAATTGGATCATGCTCTGCTGGGGTTTTTTGCCTTCCTCTGGATCAACTGTGGGTATAGAATTGGGTATATGGGATTGTACGATATATATATTTTTTTTTTCTTATGGTTGAACTGGATGGACTTGTGTTTTTTCAACCTGACTAACTATGTAACTATAATGTCCATCTGAGACCAACTCTTCCCACTTGTCTCAAGAGCTCCACCCCAAGCAGACATTATATAGATAACAGGATGACCCACCCCTCATGACACATTCCCAGATGGGACTAAACTATGCAGAGGTTTAACCCCTGCCTACAGGTGTGCTGATCCTGTGCCGCCCCTGCATTGACAGCTTTGGAGAGTTGAAGTCCTCCCACATGTGTCTGATAGAGCCACGGGAATTCCATGAACACAAAAGAATTGCACGTTTTCTGAAATAAAATTGGGATTATGTTTTGTAGTAAACTTAGATGCAAACAGTGACAAACAGAGCTTCCTATGATGATTTCCCATTCTGAAAAGTGTCCCGGCTGTTATGTTAATTTCTGGCTTTTTAAGTGACTGACTTGGCTGCATTCTGGCTTTGGGATTAAGACTCAGAAATGTTGGAAGCTGGAAAGAGTCAGATAAAAAGTACTTTTCAAGAAAGGTAGTCAATAGCAGTATGCATATATAAAGAATTAGTTCCCCTTTAGGGACATTTTCCACAAAACCCAGCATCCCAAGCACATTTTATTCAACTCTTCAGCTCCCTTGTCATTCCACCCCTGTAGGCCATACATGGCCTGTCTGCAAACAATCAGGGTAGGAAACCCCTCTTTTGTTCCTGCTTTAATGGCAGGATGGTCTAGATGTCACAAGCATGCTCCCAACACTGAAGTATTGAGCACACTGGCTCATTCAAAAACCTCTTCTTCTCTGAGCTCATTCAGTCATGGTGGCTACAGAGGGAAAGATTGTGCACTGTACATGTGTAGTCTTTGAACAAGCCAGCGTGCTCGATCTATAAGTGTTGGGAGCGCACTTGTAACATCCTGGCATTTAGGCAGGATGGGGAGGGGGGAAGTGCCTACTCTGGAATGACAAAGGGGCACTTTAAAAAAAAAAAACTCTGGAGAGTTGATGTGCTTGGGATGCTGCAGTGCATAGAGGTTTTTTTTTTTAGAAAATGTCTGTAATGGTAAACTACCCCTTCAATTCAGCACAGGATTCCATTACCTGATTCACTGATATTGCAGAAGACTTACAAATACTATTGCTGGTAACTGTGTTGGTAGACCTTGGAATATTGTAATTGATAATTAACTTGCCAAAAGAAAAGTTTTATCTGCACACTGACTTAGTGGTTAGCACTTCTGTCTTGCAGCACAGGGGTTCGAATCTCAGCCAGGACACTATCTGCATGATAGAGTTTGCATGTTCTCTGAGTGACTGCATTACTAACTCCGGGGGGCTCAAATTTCTTCCCAAATTCCATAGACACGCTGGTAGGGTAATTGGCTGTGTGTGTGTGTACGGTATGCATGTGAGAGAGGGGCTTTAAATTGTAAGCTCCATGAGGGGAGAGACTGAATTTTACAATATGTAAAGTGCTACAAAAATTGGCACCTCTGTTAAAAAATAAAAAAATTATATACAAAGCTGGCGCATATAGAAACATAAGATTAAACAAATTGTTTTTACCATGAAGTCCTTTAAGCTACACAGAGCTTTGTGTGAGATGACAGTCTTGTAATAAACCGGGCAGCCTTGCGGAGGGAGCCGAAGCCAGACCCCAACATATGAAACACGAAAAACAGAAGAAAGGCGCCACTTCGTTTAAAACTGTTACACTTTAATTACAAATGCATCAAAGCACTCACTTTTAAGATTACTATAAAAGGCATATTCGGGTCCAAACAACAATCAGGCTCCGCTGGTTGGTGGTCTCAGAGACTGTTCAGACATCTGTTTGTGTAGAGCGAAAGCCAGTGTAATGTCCGTGTAGGATGTTTTCCGGCTTGTCGCTGTAGTGAGCCAGGGAGAGGGCTGGAACACAAGCTCAGAGTCTAGCTGAGACGCAACGCACGGCAGAGTGACGTCACGACCGGCATGCAACACGTTTCAATGCAGGCACAAAGAGACGATGGAGGTCCCTGTGTGCATCTTTTTCAAGCTGGTATGTGATTGGCTGTGTACAGCCTTTTTATGTGCCTGCATTGAAACACGTTGCATGCCGGTCGTGACGTCACTCCGCCGTGCGTTGCGTCTCAGCTAGACTCTGAGCTTGTGTTCCAGCCCTCTCCCTGGCTCACTACAGCGACAACCCGGAAAACTTTTGCTCTACACAAACAGATGTCTGAACAGTCTCTGAGACCACCAACCAGCAGAGCCTGATCGTCGTTTGGACCTGAATATGCCTTTTATAGTAATCTTAAAAGTGAGTGCTTTGATGCATTTGTAATTAAAGTGTAACAGTTTTAAACTAAGTGGCGCCTTTCTTCTGTTTTCCCCCCCAAAAAATAAAACCTGTAATAAATAAATCTGATTTCCAGTTAATTCTTGTTTATAAAGCAGAGACTCTGTTAGGATGAGTCTAACCAACAGACAAGAATTGATGCCTATGCTGGGTGCATGGAGAATGTGAAAGAAAAGGGATAGGGGGTTTCAAGTTCCCCCGGCCACTTTTTCTAATGGGACAGTGGCAGCTAAGGGGGTTTCAAGGCTCCCCCTGGAAAGTAGGTCACAGCTCCCTGGAAAGTAGGTCAGGGCACCTAAAAACAGTAAAAGGGGGGATCATTGAAACTAGCAAAGGAAGCTTCTAGAAGCCTAGTGGATCCCCTATATAAAGGGGGTTCCGTCTGAGACAAACTGCCAGTCACCTCAGGA
This sequence comes from Rana muscosa, assembly GCA_029206835.1. Classification (NCBI taxonomy): domain Eukaryota; kingdom Metazoa; phylum Chordata; class Amphibia; order Anura; family Ranidae; genus Rana; species Rana muscosa. Next base: position 142,758,053 of record CM055126.1, on the reverse strand, counting down.
GGTCGTCAGCGGCGGAGCTCCCCTCCCACCCTCCCTGGACTGTCGCGGCTAAATATTTATGTGGTTTGGGTCACCTTTTCTAATGAGAAGGGGGGACAATTTATGATTAAAGTTATGCTTGTTATACAACTTGAGCTATAAAAGCTGAGTTGTTCCGTTTTATATTGGTATTTATGAGAAAAAAGTTATTGGTGACTTCTGTTAAAATTATTATTTATAGATTTGTTTGATAAGAGTTCATTTGAATGGTAAACCAATAAATAAAGCCGCGGCCAATAAAATAAAATATTTTATTAACCCAAATATATTGTCTTGGTGTTTTTTATTCAATTGACTGTCTGGAAAAATAAATTTAGCTGCTTACTGTCCCATTGTCCAAGGGTTTGACTGTTCATTCATGAACAATCAGTATCTACCATGCATGATTGGCTTTAGAGTCCCAGATGAAGATGGTTTCTGATTGCTACTGGTCAATGCTAGTCTTTAAAATATGTAAATAAGCCAATTCTTTTCGTTTTGAATCTTATGCTATGAAAGGTCTAGAACCATTTAGATTTTTATTTGCTGTCTGTGTTCCTACAGGGGAGATTTCCCTTTTACTTCCTATGCCAAAGACACAAAAGGCACTGAGAAGTCTCCAGAAATAAGAAGAATCACACCTTTGCAGTTGTTACCAGAACATGTGTCCCCATTGGGTGAATTCTCCTAAACTGTTCTGATGACAACAGTAAAATGTTAGGTTTGCTTTTAAAGGGGTTGTAAAGGTTTGTTTTTTATTTTCTAAATAGGTTCCTTTAAGCTAGTGCATTGTTGGTTCACTTACCTTTTCCTTTGATTTCCCTTCTATTTTTTTTTCTTTGTTTTCTTTGTCTGTTCCTCCTTTCTTTGTCTGTTCCTCCTCAGTAAGCTGTTCAGTAAGCTGTCCTGGCTGACTCCACACCACTCGGATGATGGTGTGAAGTTTACTGAGGAGAAACAGGAAGTGAGAAATTCAGACAAAGAAAACAAACATTTAGAAGGTAAATCAAAGGAAAAGGTAAGTGAACCAACAATGCACTAGCTTAAAGGAACCTATTTAGAAAATAAAAAACGAACCTTTACAACCCCTTTAAGCTTGATATACACTGGTAGATTTTCAAAGGAACATTTATACAAGCATTTGTATTAGAAATTCTTAGTACATTCAACTGCTTGATGAATGTCATTCGAAATTAGTTAAAATGTTCTTTTGTTTTTAACTTTCGTTTTTTGAGTGAATGGACTTTGCCAAACAAAAACCACATACACTGTTAGAAATTCATTCTAAAAGGAATGTCGATTTGACCCCAGTTACGATTTGAAATTAAGCACACATTCCTAAAACAATAAAATTTGAATTAAAATCTACTAGTGTATAGTTAGCCTTACTTTCTACCCTGGTGACAATGGTCATCAAAAGAGAAGGTAAGGGGTCAGCTGCCACAACCCACCAAAAGGTTTACATTATATTGGCACCAGCAATAGTGAAAGTGTCAGAGGCTGGTTTATGGAATGATCAGATGGCGGCCAATTTGACATCTATATCATTCAAAGTTTAAGTTTAAAATGTATTTGTACAACGAAGGGTACAGCCAGCACCTTTGTACAGCTTACGAATGCCAATATACTGTAATCTTCCAGCAGTCATCTACCCACAAGGCTCACACTTACTTAAAGGTTCTTCTTAGGTAGTTAGAAACTAAAAATAATTTCTTCACAAGGGTTACAAACACTATTGACTGTTGGTATTTTAATGGCATCATGAAGGTTTAAAGGTGAAGGAATTGGCAACGCAGTGGCTGACCTTAACACAGAAGTTCAAGATGTAAATGTTAGCAGTGTTGCCAAGCACATTTGAACTGTCACAGCAATGTTTGCAATCAATGGGAAAGTAACCAGCACCAAAGAACAAACACCCAACCCACACTTGTTTTCTGTAAAAAGACCCTTGAGGATCGGCTTTATATTCTCAGTGACCACATTGTGACTTATCATTGTAAGGTTTGCTTCAATGTGACTTTCACTTGTTTACAAGCTTTGAACAGTGTTTCTGTTCTTGTAATACATATACAGATGTGTAGAGTCTCCTTCTGATCAATGCTTCTCAAAGCTGTGAGATAGGCAAATATTGAGTAATACAAGAGGCAGGGCTCAAAATTTCAAGTGAGCTACTAGCCAGGCCTTAAGGGTTACTCACCACCAGTTGCCCCACCCAACCCCTCTCATGTCCCGCCCCTATACACGCCCTCATAAATTATCATGAAATGACACTTAAATGTTTTATGCAGAATTAAGTAACACAAATAAATATTAACGTCTTTATCACCCGTGCACATCAATGCAGCCTCACCCGTGCCCATCAATGCAGCCTCACCCGTGTCCATCAACGCAGCCTGACCAGTGCCCACTAACGCAGCCTCACTCGTGTCCATCAATGCAGCGTGACCAGTGCCCACCGACGCAGCCTTACCTGTGTCCATCATTGAAGCCTTACCTGTGTCCATCATTGCAGCCTCACCTGTGTCCATCATTGCATCCTCACCTGTGTCCATCATTGCAGCATCACCTGTGTCCATTATTGCAGGCTCACCTGTGCAGCATCACCTGTGTCCATCATTACAGCCTCACCTGTGTTCATCATTGCAGCCTCACCCGTGCAGCCTCACCTGTGTCCATCATTGCAGCCTCACCTGTGTCCATTATTGCAGCCTCACCCGTGCAGCATCACCGGTGTCCATCATTGCAGACTCACCTGTGTCCATCTTTGCAGCCTCACCTGTGCAGAGGGGGCAGCCGGATCATCATGGCAGAGGAGAGCATGGAGGAAGAGGAGAGTCGGCTTGATCACAGAGCGGGGTTTGCCCGCTCTAACAGCTTACATCAGAATTGCAGTCCGCGCGCCGTCACACATAGCCCCGCCCTTCTGACCCCGCACCTGTGACGGACAGAATGTTGGTCCAATTCCAGGGCGCGTTCTGTCTGTTACATGTGTGGGGTCAGGAGGGTGGGGCTGTGTGTGATGGCACGCGGACCGCAAATCTAATTTTCCTCATTTTCCACTCGCAAAATGAGTAGGCGAGTGGAGAATTTGAGGGCTGCAAGAGGTATTCTTCCTTGAATCGTAGTATGTTTAGTATATTTCTTCCAGTTCTGTACAGTAATCCAGTGTTATTCTTTGCCCCTGTGCAGGAGCTTCCTGTAATAAAGACTGGTCACTGCTGCTCTCTCTCCTTCCGCAGACTGACTGGTCTTGTCTCCGCCTCCTCCTGCAGGCAGCCTGTATTGGGTGGAGCCTGTTGAGTCCCTTGGACAGCTCTTCTCCCTGTACAGGCTTTGTACAGCACAATGATGATGTCACTGCTACCTTATCAAGGTAATATTGGTGTTTATAATAGTATTTGATACACCAAAGTAGATTTATCGTTGTTTAAATGCATCCCAAAGATCAGCCTAAACGTTATTATGTTCTCTATATAACCTTAGTAATATCTACCAAGCACACCCTGTGTAGAGCGTCTGATCAAATATTACCACTTAGAGCCCCCTGTCTGGCTTCTATTGCTGCTTAGGTCCCTGTTGGGAATATTGTTGTCAATGAGACAGGAACTGGGGGGAAATTTCAGTAGCAGTAAGACAGAAGCAGCAATGGAAACCCAGAAAAATTCAAAAATTGCCCTAAACTACCAGGCAAAGGTCTTATTGTTGTATTCCAATAAGGCAGATTTCATATCACTGATGACACCCAGGAACTCAGACATCAACAAACACATGGCAAAGTGTCTGACCTTTCCCCATGCTATTTAAATAGGAAAAGTTATGAGGTTTTATGCTTTCTTGTAGATCTTCATATGCAAGGACATCTTGGGGTTTTCATCCTAATTTTCTCTCTGCCTATAGTTTTACTTTTACCATTTAACCTCCGTAAGATTTACCCCCGATCTGCCTTGTTTACATAGGCAGATTGCTGTTCTGACTCTCCCTGCCTAATAATCGGCAGGTACCCGCGAACTTCAAGTTCGCGGTACCCGCAGACAGGGCCAGTGCCAGCATAAGGCAGCTAAGGCGGCCGCCTTATGGCAGCAGGAAAGTGGGGGGCGCTGAAATTGAGGATCCCTCAAGTGCTTATGCTGGCACCGCCCTGCTCACACCTGCTCAACTCGGTTTAGCACAGCAGACATCAGACCCGGCCGGACACTGGGAGCTTCAGCTGCTGCCTCCACACCAACTTTCACCAGCTCTCACAGCCTTTCCTCCTCCTCTCTCCCAGATGAAACTTGTCTGTATGAGGCCAGGACCGAAAGGGGAATCTGGAAACAAATCTGATCTAGTGTTTTCCTGGTATACCATCCACTAGGACAAGGTTCACTTACCACCAGGCCTATATATGAAGGATTCTATCTACAGGTCTCAGTGGGTCTGAACTTCCCATGCACAGGGGAGTCTCCTTGATGCTCTCTTGATCTATTTGTAGAACATTTGTGTTTACTCACATCTACGATTGGACTTATGGGACACCTGATGGGGATGAAGAAAGCAGCAATTCTCTGGGGCAGTGTTGTTTGTTGTTTTTAACTTACATGGCGTGTTTGCAGATACACGACTGAAGTGACTAGATTTGTTTGATATCTTCCCTACCCCTGACGAAGGAGACTTTTACAGACTCTGAAACGCGTTGGTGCATTATCATTTGTTTGTTGTCATGTACACTCCGTGTTATCCATTTTAATGATGTGTAATAAATGATTTTTCTACTTTAATATGATTGTCATATGAATTCAAGTGCCTTTAAAGTCCAAATCCAAGGGGAATTTTTTCTTGTCTTTAGGATGTTGGCACTATGAAGTAATCACTGATACCCTCCATATTTCTCCCAGATGAAAGGCAGACAATGGCCTTTTATTTCTGCACATCGATCACTTGCTGTTTCTCTCCAAAGAATCCCCTCCCATGTGGACGGAAGCAGAACCACCTCCAGTCCAGCACACTTGTCGGTGAATTGGAGGTGAGTGAGTGCAGGTGGGAGGGGCCAGCAGGCACAGTGCAGGAATGGCACGGATCCTCAGGGGAAGGAATGCACAAAGTGCTTTATCATGTCTGACTTACTGTACCTATAACACAACCTGCTGCATGCACATCATGGGGACCATGTAGAGATAGAGGAGAAATAGATGGGAACATGAAGACAAAGCAAGGTAAACAGAGAGATGGGGGCAGTTAGAGAGTACATGGGGACAGACAGAGCAAATGAGATGGGGATAAAACAAGCCATCAAAAAGGTCCCTTTCACATGGGACACACTCTGCTCTATGGGCAGTGTGATAATATCAGACGGCATGTCCGTTTACACCCGACTGGCATCCATCCTGATCCGCCCAGACAGAGGGTAACGGTCAGTTTGTCTTTGGAGGATTGGATTGGACATAGGCAGGTATTAATGGACACAAGTCCATTTACAACTGCCTTCCCATAGAGGAGAATCAAGGGTCTGATCAGGTCTGCCTTAAAAATAGACCGGTGGACGCGATTGGACCATTCATGTGAAATTGCCTAAACTGCAATGTGATAGATATCAAGAATAATTGTTATATATATATATATATATATATATATATATATATACACACATTCCAATTGTGTTGTGAGAAACTTTTGCAGATCCACTGCAAGCTGTTTGCACTGACTTCAGTGTACCATCATCAAGACAAAGCACATACCATTTGCTTTTCAAATTTGACTCCTTAAGCTTATAAACTTACATGCACTTGTCATCTGCCGGATATTTACAGCCACTTCACTCAAAAAGTGACCACGCATTTATAGTAGCTTTCTCCCAAGAGCAGCCTTTCACCACCCTGCCTGGTCTTGTACCAATCACAGTAACCCCGTGTATTCAAAGTATAAAGCATGCAATATGCATTTCCAGGACATACTGCGCTGCTTTAGTAAAGTAATGTACTTACAGCAAACTTTACAGGGATAAAGCAACAAATTGTTTACTTGTCCTGGTATTGCACTATAGCTTGCTTCATTCTTTGCATTTATGGGGTTCCCTGTGGTCGGTACTGAACTAAGATACTATACCTGCAGTGTTGCTTTTTGAGTGAAGTGGTTGTAAATATCAAGCAGATGACAAGCGCATGTGACCTCATAAGTTTAAGGTGTCAAATTTTTTGGTAAGCAAATGGTATGTGCTTTGTCTTGGTGATGGCACACTGAAGTTGGTACAAACAGCTTGCAGTGGATATGCACAAGTTTATGACAGCACAGTTTTATTGGATTTTTTTGTGTGAAATATATGTTTTATCCTTATTATTTATTGTACTGGCACCTTGGAATGTATGTATATTAATTGTTCTCAATATCTATCACACTATAGCACGTTATTGTGGTACACACTAACAGGGCCGCCATCAGGAATTTTGGGGCCCCTTACACAGCTTCAGGCATGGGCCCCTATATATTTTTATAAAAAAAGGGGGGTTGCCATCCAGGGCCCTGTGGACCCCTGGGCCCCTTACAAAAAAAAAAAAAATTATAAAACACACATTCGGGGACCCCCTTACAGAAAAAAATATATAAAAATATATATATATATTTTTAAAAAATAAATAAAAAAGGGGGGGGGTTGCCATCCGGGGCCCTGGGGACATCTGGGCCCCTTACAAAAAAATAAATATTTTTTTTTAAATAAAAAATACATAAAAAAGTAGGATTTTTAAAACAGCTTACCTGTAAAATCCTTTTCTTGGAGTACATCACGGGACACAGAGCAGCATAGTCATTACTATGTGGGTTATATAGAATTACCTTCAGGTGCTGGCACTGGCAACTTCCAAAACAGGAAGTACCCTCCCCTATATAAGCCCCTCCCATCCGGGAGTACCTCAGTTTTGTAGCAAAGCAATACGTGTCCCCAAAAGAGGGGTGGGAGCACTGTGTCCCGTGATGTACTCCAAGAAAAGGATTTTACAGGTAAGCTGTTTTAAAAATCCTACTTTCTTGTTCATACATCACGGGACACAGAGCAGCATAGTCATTACTATGTGGGACGTCCCAAAGCAATGCCACATGAGGGGGGGGATACACCATACATAAGCTGGGCGCCATCAGGCATGAGGATCTTTTGCGGCCTGCAACACACTGCGCCCAAAGGCGACATCCTCCTGACTTCTCACGTCCACCTGGTAGAACCTAGTAAACGTGTGTACTGAAGACCATGTTGCGGCCTTACAAATTTGCGCCAGGGAGGCCTGGTGATGCACTGCCCATGAAGTTCCAACTGCTCTCGTGGAGTGCGCCCTAACTTTGAACGGAGGCGGTCTACTTTTCAAGCCATAGGCTTGTATTATGACCTGTCGAATCCACTTGGCTAAAGTAGATTTTGATGCTGCCTGACCCTTTCTGGGGCCTTCCGGCAGAACAAACAGAGAATCCGTTCTACGAATCTGAGCAGTGGCTTTCAGATAAGCTTTAACTGCTCTTACTACATCCAAAGAATGCAATAACTTTTCCTCTACCGAGCTTGGTTTGGGGAAAAAAGAAGGAAGAACCACATCCTGGTTCAAGTAAAACCTCGATACCACCTTAGGAAGAAAGGCTGGGTGAGGACGTAATACTACTCTGTCCTTATGGATAACCAGATATGGCTCTTTACAGGACATGGCGGCTAATTCCGACACTCTTCTAGCCGAGCATATGGCTACTAAAAATATCAATTTCCTGGTGAGTAGAACCAAGGAAATGTGCCGCAAAGGTTCAAATGGCTGCTTCTGCAGAACCGACAGAACCAAATTTAGATCCCATGGGCATATGGGATCCTTAATCGGTGGAATAATACGAGTCACACCTTGCATAAAGGATTTGACAAGTGAATGCATAGCCAGGGGCCTTTGAAATAGTATTGACAAGGCCGAAACCTGGCCCTTGATAGTACTTAAGGCAAACTTCCTGTCTACAGCCCACTGCAGGAAGTCCAGAATTCTGCCTATAACGTACTTACGTGGATGCCATTTTCTGGCCTCGCACCAAGTGATGTACGCCTTCCAAACTCTATAGTAGATCTGCCTGGATACAGGCTTCCTGGCATTGATTATAGTTGATACCACAGAGTTAGAGAGACCTCTCTTCTTTAGGATGTGGGACTCAATAAGCAGGCCGTTAAACTTAGAGTTAGTAAGGAAGGGTGGTATATCGGTCCTTGCGAAAGCAGGTCCGGACGACGTGGAAGGGTCCAAGGACTCCCCACAGACATTTTGATGATCTCCGCGTACCAGGCCCTTCGGGGCCACGCTGGAGCCACCAGGATCACCGGCTTCTTCTCCAACCTGACTCTGCGAAGGAGTCGAGGCAACAATTGTAGCGGAGGGAATGCATATATCAGTCTGAACTGATCCCAAGGGAACACCAGAGCATCCGAGCCGCAAGCGAGGGGATCCCTTGTCCGGGAGACAAACCTGTCCACCTTTGCGTTGAATCTGGATGCTAGCAGATCTACATCCGGTGTTCCCCACCGCTGACATATTGCTCGGAAGACCTCGGGATGAAGGGACCATTCCCCTGGGCATAACTGTTGGCGACTCAGAAAGTCCGCCTTCCAATTCTCCACCCCTGGAATGAAGACAGCTGATATACATGGGACATGCTTTTCTGCCCATTCCAGGATGTGACTTACTTCCCTCTGGGCTGCACGACTCCTGGTGCCTCCCTGATGATTGATATATGCCACTGCTGTGGCATTGTCTGATTGAATTCTGACAGGGGACCCTTGGAGTCTGGATGTCCAGGCTACTAGGGCGTACCGGGCTGCTCGTATCTCTAAGAGATTGATGGGCAGGGTTTTTACTACATTTGACCATCTGCCCTGGAGAGACCATTGCTCCAGTACTGCCCCCCAGCCTGTAAGGCTGGCATCTGTAGTGACCACCTTCCAAGATATCGGGCTGAAGGGTTTTCCCTTCTGGAGATTCTGGGGGATCAACCACCAGCAGAGACTCTTCCAAACGGAAGGGGACAAAGCCATCGGGAAGTCTAGAGCCTGAACTTTTCCGTTCCAGGCTGACAATATGGCCCTTTGTAAATTCCTTGAGTGGAATTGGGCGTATGGCACAGCTTCGAATGATGCTACCATCTTTCCTAGTAGCCTCATGCACAGGCGTATGGACGGCTGTCTTTTTGCACAAAGCAGACGGACCAAGCCCCTCAAAGAGGATACCTTGTCTAGAGGTAAGAAAATCTTCCTCTGGTCTGAATCCAGCCGTAGCCCTAGATATACCAGGTTTTTCACTGGCTGTAGGGCTGACTTGTCCAGGTTGATGACCCAACCGTGAGATTCTAGATACTTGATTGTATCGATAATTACCACTTCTAGCTTGGCAACTGAGTGGTCCATCAACAACAGGTCGTCTAGGTATGCCATTATCGTTACACCCCGTGTTCTTAGATCGGCCAACAGTGGGGCCAGAATTTTTGTGAACACTCGTGGTGCTGTGGCCAGACCGAATGGTAAGGCTCTGAACTGAAAATGGCGCCCTTCTACTGCAAAGCGTAGGAATTTTTGATGACCTGGAAAGATGGGAACATGCAAGTAAGCATCTTTGATGTCGATCAAAGCTAACCATTCCTCCCCTTGTAGGGCAGCGGTGACCGATCGGATCGACTCCATCCGGAAAGACCGGACGTTTAGAAATTTGTTTAGACTCTTTAGGTCCAATATGGGTCTTATGTCCCCGTTTGGCTTCGGGACTGTGAAAAGGTTTGAGTAGAAACCCAACCCCCACTCTTCCATAGGAACCTCCATAATTACTCCTTAGAGCAATAGTTGTTCTAACGCCAATAGGAGAGACCGTCTTTTCAGAGGGTCTCTTGGCATGCCTGACCACATAAAATGGGACGGAGGAGACTCTTTTAACTCCAACTTGTATCCCAGAGTTACTGCGGAGAGCACCCATCTGTCTTTGATCGTCTCCCACCAGGTCTCTGCGAACAACTGAAGTCTTCCCCCCACCCGTTTGAGTGGGGGCAGCCCTTCATAGGCTTGACTTGGAGGCTGGTTTAGTACCTCTTCGGATCCAGGGCTTTTTATTACCCTGTGGCTGTCCCTGATTTTTACCTGCTGAGTTTGACCGAGGAGGCCGTCGGAACTGCTTAGTAGCAGACGTCGCAGGGATAGGAGAGGTAGTCCTCTTAAAAGATGGACCCCTAGACCTCTTCTTACTCGGTAAGAGAGTACTTTTACCACTGGAAATCTTCTGGATATACTTATCCAGGTCTTCGCCAAAAAGGCGTTCCCCATGAAATGGGAAGCTAACTAAGAGCTTCTTACAAGGAGCTTCAGCAGACCAGTTTTTAAGCCACAGAAGCCTACGCATATGTACCAAAGACAGCGTGAGGCGGGAGGCCTGATGGATAGAATCCTTGATGGCGTCAACCGCAAAGCATAATGCTCTAGGCAGATCAGCCAGAGCCTGGGCCTGTTGGTCTGGCAAATCCCTCAGGACCATTTTCATTTGATCCTTTAAAGCTTGGCAGACCCCAATAGCTGCCACTGCTGGCTGTGTAACAGCCCCTGCTGTGGAAAAAGCAGATTTTAATAAAGATTCCAATTTTTTATCCACTGGATCTTTGAACATTTGAACATTATCTACTGGACATGTCAGTGATTTGTTCACAGAAGAGATGGCTGCATCCACCGTAGGAACATTCCATCTCTGGGTGAACTTTTCCTCCATGGGATAGATCACCGGAAACCTTTTAGGCGGAACAAATAGTTTATCAGGATGTTCCCAGTCCTGGTATATAAGTCCTTCCAATAATGGATGTATTGGAAAGGAGCAATTAACCTGGGGAGCTTTTAGCGACCCCAATGAGGAGACAGCAGTAGTTGATGGTTCAACAAGAGGCATTTTAAATGCAGATCGAACCATGTCAGTTAGGGTCTGGACCCACAATCTTTCAGTCTGTGATGCTGAAAATGGTTCATCTACTGTCGATTCCTCAAAAACAGAGCTAACCTCCTCCTGATCCCCTTCAGGTAGGTCGGTCCCTTCCTGGGACTGTTGCTCTGCCAACAGGCACTCTAATGGAGGTGATGGAGATCTGGCGCGCTTTCTTTCCTGTAGAGAAGAAGCGATCAATGCAGCCAATCTCTGCTCCAATCCCTCCAGAGTTGAGGAAAAAACCTCCTCTGTTATATATGCAGGAGCAGGTGGACTGAGGACAGCCGCAGTACCTGGCACTCCCGGGGGTTCCTTATGGGTATTAACCTCTGATTTCTCAGGGGAGGAGGGTGCAGATGACTGCTCCAGATCCTCAGAGCCCGATGGAGACCCCCTACACTTCCTGAGAGGTATATCTCGGAGTTTTTTAGGCGGCATATTCCTTAGTTCAAAGCTGAGGTATTCCAGCCGCAATACACCCCTTACTGAAATAGTCTAATGCAATTTGCTGCTATGTACATCAGTGGGTGTCTACTAATGCGTCTTTCTGGGGATGCCTGTATCAACCGCCCGCTGTAAGCCCCTATACCATGCTACCAGCTCCTTTTCATGCTCTGTGTCCATAGCAAGCAGCGTGGACTGAGTCCTTTTATCTTGCTGGGACGCCCGCGCATGCGCAGAAGCGCTGGGCGCACAGAGCGCGTCATCCGCCAGGCTCCACCCCCTTTTTTTGAAGCTAAACCTTATAAAAAGAAAGCATGTGTGCGCGCGTGCACGTGTGCGCTCTTGGCGCCATGTAGGGAGAGGAGCCAGGGTCCCTGTTTTACCAGGACTCGGGGATGGAAGGAAACTACTTGGCAGCATGACAGAGGAATGCAGCTTCCCTGATAGAGAGCTCACTCATCTGCCTGGACTTTCACCATGGAAGGAATAGTCCCAAGAAAAAAGACGTTCCACAGCGGCCTCTAGTGGACAACACAGGTACCGCACTTTTGTATTTTTTTTTTTTAAAACCTCCTTTATGAAAAACATTTCCAGGTTTACAGTTTTTTTAAAACTTCCCTTATGAAAAAACATTTCTAGGATTTCTTAGACATATACAGCTATTAGCGGGAATACCCTTTAGGTAACAGGCAGAAAGACATATTAGGCTTGGGGGTCCCCTCAATAGAACCAAGTTCCTGAGGGGCCCCCACTTACCTTTTCCCCGCCGCAGGACTTTGTTTGGTCCACAGAAGCCCAAACTTCACCTCTCACGGCAGGCATTGTTCTAGACCTTCAGGGACCGGGTTCCCAAGGATTCCACTCCCCTGGACCTGTATAGCACCCTGCACAGATAGCCTCTTGGTTTTGGGTATGACCAGAGCTCTGGATCCCAGGGTCCAGCCCTCCTAAGAGAGGCATTACAGGCAAAACCCTGCTCTTCTCTGCAAGGCCCGGGTACCGACCGTTTAGCTATGAAGCTTTTTTGGTCGGATCCGGAATAGCTTGCTAAGGCCCAGAGAACCTGTACACAAGCCCAGATGAATACATATTAACCTTGGCCAACACCTTAGACACTGGCAAAAAACTGAGGTACTCCCGGATGGGAGGGGCTTATATAGGGGAGGGTACTTCCTGTTTTGGAAGTTGCCAGTGCCAGCACCTGAAGGTAATTCTATATAACCCACATAGTAATGACTATGCTGCTCTGTGTCCCGTGATGTATGAACAAGAAAGGGGGGTTTCCATCCGGGGCCCTGGGGACCTCTGTGCCCCTTAAAAAAATATATATATATATATTTTTTAAAATAAAAAATACATAAAAAGGGGGGTTGCCATCCGGGCCCCTTACAGGTGTACTGCCTGTACCCCCCTGATGGCGGCCCTGCACACTAATATCATGAATGTTTATGTTTGCTTATGTAAGATATTTTGTTTTATTGTAAGAGGGGACTTCTGGGGACTTTGATTTGGGGAAAAATCTGTGCACTCTAATGTAAAGGGGAACGCTGATGTAAGGGGGGGGGCACTAATGTGCAGAGGGAATGCTGTGGTCTCTGATGTGAAAGGGGGCTTTGGTGTAAAGAGGGAAAACTGGAGACTTCAAGGTAAGGGGGGGACACTGATGTAAGGAGGGAATCTTGGTACCCTGATGTTTTGAGTAATGCTGGGGATTCTGATGTAAGAAGGGATTCTGATGCTCAATAAAAGTGTATGCCATATGGGGGTAGGAGGTTGCATTGTGAAGGGGTGGCAAGAGAACGATGGGAAGGGGGGGCACCAAAATGCACCTTCGCCTAAGTAGACAAAAAACCTTGCACCGGCCCTACCCGTAGATCAGCTCCTGCTGTTTATAATCACAGCGGGAGCGAGTGCAGGATCACGTACTAGGCACGTGATCCTGCACAGGAGTGCAGCCTTGCTGCCGTATATGTGAGTTATACAGTCAGCAAGCGGTTGAAGTGAACCTGTACTTTGCCTGTTCAGAACAAAGCATAAAGTTCACTTAAAGTACACATAAACCCTAACTGCATAACATTTATTTTGCCCGATACAACTGCCATATGTTCGATAATAAAATACTGCTTTTACACAAGTCCTGCAGCCTCTTTGCAGCCATTCTACATGCACTCCGGCAATGGCTTCATGACATTTTTCAAAGTGAGTTTTCCTTATGATGGACTATGCCTGTGTAATGTGTGTTTAAAAGGCCACTCGTAAGCTACATGGGAAGCCTATGTGACAGGGTATACCAAACTGTGAACTAGAATAGTTGGGACTTTTTAGGTTATATATTAACATGAAAACATATATGTGTAAAATCTCTGAAATTTTATTAACAACTTCATGTCTAAGAACAATAAACATAAAAACGTCCAGGATGACTTGTTACAATATAATAAAAATAAATATACTGTATATATATATATATATATATATATATAGAGAGAGACATATATATATATATATATATCCACCCCAATATTCCCACATGAAACACATGTACCATAGAGTGCTGGTTTTACACCATATAAGATGCTTAGAACGTGTGGGAGAGGACCAACGCATTTCAAGTGAAACTCTTCCTCAGGGGCTTTTAAAAGCATTATATTTAAGAAAAAAAAAACGTTATAACAATATGTTGTAACACATTAGTCTGGATGTTTTTATGTTTATTGTTCTTAGACACAAAGTTGTTAAATAATTACATTTCTGTGATTTTACAAATATATGTTTTTCATGTTATTCTAATGGCTAAAAAAGTCCCAAATGTTCTAGTTTACTGATTGGTATATCTATGTGGATGTTGGCATTATATACTGTATACCCATCACTTCATACATAACTTTAGATTTCCATGTGACAGGGTGACAATGCAGTAGCACAATTCGGAGACAGAGTGCTGCCACCCTAAAACTGGAAGTACCTAAACAAGGACCCTTTTGGCAGGTAACCTGGTAATGTTTTAAAGAAAGCTGCAGATTTAAGTACTGACGTTTAAAATGGCATTAACATTTTAAAGCTTAGTTGTCTCCCCCCCCCCCCCCTCCTAGCAGCACATACTTAAAGTGATTGTAAAGTCTCTTTTTTTTTATTTTTATATAAAAATTGTTATAATTACCTCCTCTGTGCAGTGGATTTGGACAGAGCAGCATGGATTCTCCTCTTATTGGGTTCCTGTATGGAGTTCCTGGCCCCTCCCTCCTTTTGGGTGCCCCCACAGCAAGCAGCTTGCTATGGGGGAACCCGAGCCGAGTCACAGCTCTCTGTGTCCATTCAGACATGGAGCTGCAGCCTGGCTCTGCCCCCTTTATTTCCTCATTGGCTGACTGACTTTGATTGACAGCAGCAGGAGCCAATGGCGCCACGCTGCTGTCTCAGCCAATTAGAAGGGGAGTCCCAGGCAGCTGAGATATTGCTACACAATCGCTGGAGCTAGAGGGACCTCAGGTAAGTATTAGGGGGGCTGCTGCACACAGAAGGCTTTTTATCTTAATGCATAGAATGCATTAAGATAAAAAACGTTCAGACATTACAACCACTTTAATTTCCCTTTCTTTTTCCACTACTCTGTTGAGCTGCTTGAAGTTAAGAAAGCAATCCCAGTTTAAGCTCAAAGTCCAAGCTGGAGCTTACACGGTGTTGTGGATTCTCTCCCTGCTTCATGTGACAACATTTAGCCAATCACAAAGCACCAGTGCTGTTATATGGGAGGAAGGAGAGTAAGTCGCATGCTTCACCATACCTGGAAATACCAGGTCTTTCTCTTTGCTTTAGGTAATAGGGTGGTGGAGGAGTGAAGAACAGGTGAGTATGTGCTAAAGGAGAAAAGAGGGGGGGGGCGTTAAAGGCATAGTTCACCTTTACCAAAAAAACTGCCTTTGCAAATAAGGGGTGCCTGTAGATAAAAAACAAACTATGCAGCTTTGACCAAAGTTGGATGATGTCCTTGTTTTAAGTGTAGGTCATTTACACACCTCCTGAAGCCTGACTGAAAAACTCCTTGATATGGCATTATCCCATACTGCCTTGTTGCTAGGACACTTCCGCCCTTTACTGCTCACCCACACCATCACAGGAGCGAGCTCTCAAACCCCACATATCTGTTTCATTATCTCCTTCATTGCAGCATCGCTGAGCTCAGAGGTACTCCAACAGGTGAGAGAGAGTGTACTTGCAAGGGGGTTTGAATCACCTGGGAGTGTCATTTCAACAATACTTTGGTATACCAACAGCTCTGCTCACTCTTTTTTCTCTCCACCTCAGAATTTTTCCAATTAACACACGTACATGCAACAGCCCTTTATTGGTTCCTTGTTCTGCTTTTCCTTCTCCAAGTGCTGCTGTGCAGGTGGCTAAAATAAAGAGGTATTCAGGTACACCACCCAATTCTCATCCACTCAAATGCTGATCAGTGTGCCAGCATAGCCACATTGAGTATCCACCATTCAGTAAGTAGTATTTCTGTACATATTTCTCTTTTTAATTTTTTTGCTGGTTTCTTCTCTTCCAGCAAGATTATATTCCTGCCAATCCATCCACACAAAGTAAGACAATATGTCCTCCACTTTATTGCTTCACATGATCAAGCACATACAGAAACAGCAAAGTGGCACTGGCACAAACTTCTTTATGGATTATTCCATTTAATGCATTGTTAAGCTGATGCAGCAAGTAACTCTTAGACAAAGTAGCATAATATAGAGGCTCTATGCCCATAGTCAGTTGAAATTTAATAGACTCAATCCAACTGTCCTTGACCTATAAGGATTTGTTGACCTGCAAGAATATCAAATACATCTTGTCTACAAGACTTCTGATTTACAGTCCATGGACTTAAGTGCTTCACATGAACCCCTTGATAAACCCAACATTGGCACAAAATGATGATGACATTGAGGGTCAGACAAAACTGTAAGACTAGTGCATTGTACAATAATTTACTATTAGAAAACATATAATGCACAGTAATACATATTTTTGCTTGGGGTTCAATTTAAAAAAAAAGCTCAGCCAGGACTCATATGGGTTGTAAAAACATAAGGCACAGTTTCCATTTTGTATACCGTACTTCATCTGCAATTGACTTCCCATTAAATTATATCCAAAGTGGGTAACTTGGACCTATTTTTCTGATGGATTTAATGATCACTAAGTGCATAGTTCCCAATAACTAAAAAAGCAGACGGACTTTGTTAGACCTTGGCTAAGTTTTTATCCAAAACCATCTCTGATTGAACTATGTCCCGCCCACCAGGTATCCCAAATCATTGCTTTTCAGACAAAATACAGTCTTTTGGCATAAATGACAAATACTTTAAATATCAAATTAGTATTTTTTTAACAAATTCTTCAAGCAAAACACAGTTTCCTGATGGCTCCAGCCACGTTTTAATGTTGTGGCATTATCCATCTGCACTAAGTGTGACCATACACAGAACACTTTTTGCCAAAGATCCATTCAGTTTAAGCATTGGTTGCAGAAATCAGGAGATTCCTAGGCACAAAAAAAATGAGTGCTTTATATCATTGGAATTTCTACTGATGACAAAAAGAGATGGTAAATATAATGAAACTATGACAAAGTAGGGGCCTTACTGAACCCTACAAACCCATTCACCTAGGTTGAGAAATTGGATGTATCAAAGCAGTGAGGTCAGCCAGCGCCCATATTTATCATATCTGTGACTTGCTTTAAGTATATCAAACAACTATCGAAAATGGTAATGCCCTTTGGCTTGAACAGGCACCAGGTTTACTTAAAATTATGTACACCGCAATCTAAACTGTAAGTTCAAAAAGACCAAAAAAATATTACCCCTACCCTCCCACCCATTTAAATCGGACCATAATAATTAAAACCATTGCAAATGGACATAAGATATTATTTCATGTTTCCTGTTGAGTTACGTGTATCAACTATCAAAAATGATAGCCATTGACCAAGGTCTGTTATAAAGGTTAAGAGCCTGAATCTTGGATTGGTTGAACAAGTCCTCCAGATCTCATCTGGCTTGATCACTTTGAGCGACCTTAATCCTTTGTCTAGTTCGGGTTTAAAACCCATAAGTCCCTCATGTTAGCTGCTGACGTTCTGCAAAGTTTTATGCAGCATGAGGTACAAATCCAATGTCCCTTCATTTCCTTTTCACATTTAGCTTGGGTTTTGCGGCTGGATTTTCTTTTTCGTTGTGTGAGCCTCTTCATTTAAAAAAAAGCTACAATCCACAAGTTTCATAAAGGCACAATCTCTGATCATCTGGTAGCTAAAAGTTATTATTATTTTTCTTTACGTTCAGTTGCAAAGTGGCATGTTTTAAATTCCTTTAGAAGGTGCAGAGATGTGGATCACTGAATCTGGAGATTGTTTCACAGTATGTCCGCCAGGTGTGTATCTTTCATGCTGACCCCACATCCAAGTCAAGGAGAGGCAGCTGGATGTACCATTGAAGTGGTCAGGTGTTCACATAGAGATCTATGTGATTGGCGTATCTTTGGCAGAGCTCCAGATGTATGATAGACCTAGGAATGTTTGACATTGTATGTCAGTGTGCAGAATACGTTCATGTTCTCTACGCACTTTGCATGTGGGCAACTGTTCCATGGCGCTGGGATGTGTGGTAGGACTGTGGTGATTTGCGGGTCTGGAGGCTTATTTTAGTTTCCTCTGCTGACAAAAATAAAACAACATCAGATTGTAAACAGGTTGTAGAACAGAAACATATTTCATGTTGAACCATCCACATACAAAAAAGTAACAAGTCACATCATGAAGCAATAGGGTTTATTTCCGAAGTTCAAACAGACTGTTCACTTTACAAGGAAAGTTTTCCTAGAGCTTAGAGAATGAGATGAAGATCTGCTGACTTCCATCTTTCGATCTTGTGCAAACTAAAGTACAGTTTTCTTATTTTTCCTGCACGTGATTGGGTATCCTTTGCAGGGTGAAACTTTACCACATTGACTAAGATCAGGGTAAAAGGTCCTAGCAAAGTGAACAGTCTATTCGCCTTTAGTAAATTAAGGGGGTTAATGGGAATGGCCCCCAAGGGTTATGCTCATTTCAACTATCCTGAACATGATAGTGTGCCAAAAAATAACCATTCATTACCCTCATTATTTTTTTTTAAATTAAGATAGCAACAGATCATGAAAAATAAAAGTAAAATACAATGTAAAGTGACAGTACACAAATAAAGATCAAATACACAAAAAGAAAGAAAAAAAAAAACGAACTAAAACACTATATGGAATAGTCTAAAAAAAATCTACTATAAATACAGCCCTCCCCTTCCCACACATACACACACACTCTCTAACAAAAAAATAATAGACTGTTTTATTGTTCAAAGTGGAACATCATCAAAAAGGGAAGGTTCTGCTCTTCTTCCTCTTCTCCCCCTTCTCTGCCATATTTAGATAATTTGGGGGAGAGGGGCAAGCTGGTACCTAGTTTTGGCAGAAACTGAGCAGAAATTGCCCCCCACTCTATCCTGCCTGCAACCTTCTGGGACACATCACAGGTCCCAGGAGGCTGGGGGACCATTTACAGGTCACAGCATGGCTTCTGCATGTGCAGTGGGAAGCCAGCAGTGAAGCCGCAAGGAATCACAATTTGCTTCCCACAGTTAACGTGCCAGTGCCAGAAGCCTGAAGACCGGCAAAAAAACAGCTCTAGTGAGGACAGTGCTGGATCCCTGGACAGATGAGCGTCAGTTTATTAAAAGTCAGCAGCTACAGTTATACGGCATTGAAAAGTACAGTGTTACTTGAATTGTATTCCAGGCTTTGCTTGTCTTCAGCTGACAGAACTTAATAATTTAATTTAATAAGCAAAAATGTAAGACTTTACATAAAGTCTCAGAAATCTTTCATGTTATGTAGTTTGAACACCGTGTAATAGATAATATTTATCATTGTAAAAGAACATATTCCACACTTCTTTTTTTTTCAATTTTTTCGGAAAAAAATGGCTTTGAAAAGATAATTTTTTTCCCAATTTAAAAAAATTCCAGGCCTTCCCATCTTTAGTCTCCAGTCATTTGGCTTTCAGCTGCCTTTGATGTGGAATGTGGTATACCATTGGCATCGTGGCATTTTCTCCCAAGATTTGATGTCCTCGGTTTCCCCAGGATTCCCCTGGAAAGCTGAGTAATGGCACTGGCATCTCAGCAAGGACACCAGAAGGCCAGGGGTGAGTAAGTTGTTATTTTATCTCCTGTCTTGTATTTTTTTTCCTAGCAATTTTTCATGAAGAGCGAGCTTCAAATAGCAGTACCCTCAATTTTGATGCAAGGTCCACTTTAAGCACGTAATGATACATGCATTTCCCAACTGATGTGGTTTTTGTTTTGATTTTTAAATGTTTAACCTTTTTTGGTATTTTGTGAGATTTATGGGTGCTTTTTTTTCTATACAGGAAGATTTATATTATAATAAAGTTTGTCATAACTGTAACAGACCCAACCAGTACAGGGACTTCTGGAGGGGACTGCAGGGCAGCCTCTTGCCTACTCATTATGGGCCCTGGCATTTAAAGGGAGCTACAAGCCATGATATTCTCTGTCAACTTTAAACTCAGTGAAAGGATGAATGTGAATAGAAAGCTGGTTGATGAGATTGGGACAGTCCTGGGTCTTCTTGAATACTGGTGCTTAACTGTCTGGGTGGGCACTGACCTAAGTCACCTAGGCTTGTCTAGTTATTACACAATTATTATATATTAACATTTAATACATGATAACAAGTTCTCAAAGGACTATGGGTTATCTAAAGAGACAGCACAACATGGTTTGCTTTCCAAGTCCCTTTGTCAAATAGAAAGCTCCTTCTGAGCTGAGTCATTGCTATGATGACAACAGGCTTTTTTCAGCAAAGCTGAAATTTAATCATGCTAATGTTGTGCCAAGGAGATTGTAGAATCACTTACTGGCTTAAATAAGACCAAATTATATGCAAAGACAATATTTTATATTTACTTTACCAAAATAAAAAGCATATTTTTATTTTTTGTTGTCCGAACTACAATAAATGATAAAAGAGATATGTATAAAATAACTATAAGGCCCCTTTCACACTGGGGCGGGCATGTGCGGTGGCGGTATAGCGGCGCGTTTTTCAGCGCCGCTATACTGTCGTATTTACCGCCATTTTCAACCTCTAGCGGTGCGGTTTTAACCCCCGCTAGTGGCCGAAAAAGGGTTAATACCGCCCGCAAACCACAGTGTCCCATTGATTTCAATGGGAAGGAGCGGTATACACACCGCTCTTTCACCGCCCAAAGATGCAGCTTGCAGGAGATTTTTTTTTCTACAGCCAGCGCATCGCCTCAGTGTGAAAGCCCTCGGGCTTTCACATTGAGAATGCTGGGGCAGGAGTATTTCAGGCGTTTTTTATGCGCTATTTTTAGCACTAAAACGCCTGAAATACGCCTCAGTGTGAAAGGGGTCTAAGTAAAATAGTTTTAGTGAAAAGGCGCATACATGCCAATCAGAACTGCGTTCTTCTTTAAACTGCTCTATAATGGGATATATCTAATGGCTGGGTTACAGATTGGTCAATTTCATTTATAAATATAGGTAAAATGTGAAGGACTTTAGGAGTATTTTGAACACTGTATTGGAGTGGCAGGTGAAAACATACAGTAAGTCCGTCCTAAACCCTTGGATCAAGGTCTGCTAAAGCACAAGTAGCTTTCCTGCTGAAATAGAATATTTCTCAACATGGTTTACTAAAAATCTTATATAAAATAGCCAGTGAGGGGCTTGCAAGGAGTCGTACGGTAAACTACCCACTAGGTCACTCCCATAGGTGTGTGCAGCCTAAAGCTCAAACAAACATCTGTGTGTGTGTGTGTGTGTGTGTGTGTATGTAACACAGTTTACTATGTTTCAGTTATGTATGAACACAGTGAGTGTTCGGTACCGTCCCCTCACTGTGTTCATTCACAAAAGGAAGGGGCCCAGTTAGCAGTGGGAATCTGCTCCACATGGGGTGTTTAGAGTGTACCCAGGCACCCCCGGCACACCCTGTGCACACGCATATGGTCACTCCCATGAGAGAAAATACTGAGTGTGTGTGCCCCATGGTGTGGTAACATAGGGTCTGCTGTATGAAAACCACGTTAAAATTTTTTTAAGAAAACAGTGTTGCCCAAAGGAACCTGTCAGATTGATTTTCAAGCCTTAACTGTAGAAGTTACAAAAACTGGTTGCTATGGGGTTAATGGATCAAAAGTGTGCTAAAAGAAAAATGTCATGTTGCCTATATTAGCCAATAATTGTGCAATTGCCATTTTACAGTCCTGGATTCTTAAGCCCTGTACACACGATCGGTTTTACCGATGAAAACCGTCCGATGGATTGTTTTCATCAGACAAACCGATTGTGTATGGGACCCATCGGTCTTTTTTCCATCGGTTTTAAAAAATAGAACATGTTTTAAATTTTTCCAATCGTCTATGGGCAAGTCCATCGGATAAAAAACCCACGCATGCTCAGAATCAAGTCGATGCATGCTCAGAAGCATTGAACTTCATTTTTCTCGGCTCATCGGAGTGTTTTACATCACCGCGTTTGGAACGGTCGGTTTTTTGACTGATGGTGTGTAGGCAAGACTGATGGAAGTCAGCTTCATCGGATTTTCGATGGACAAAACCATCGGATTAGAATCCATAGGATATCCGATCGTGTGTACGAGGCTTTAGTGATAAAGCTGTGTGAATTCACTGGAAGTCTATGGCCCACATAAACCATAATTTCACAGATTTTTGAATACATATTTAAGATAAAATAAAGATCACATAGCTATTCTACAGAAAGGTAAGGCTAATGATTAGAACTGCATGCCATGGTAAACACAAGGCTTATGCTGCGTACACACAATCGTTTTTAATGTCATTTTCAAAAACGACGTTTTTCTCGATGTGATTTTTCTTGTTTCCTCTCAAGCCTGTCTTGCATACATACATTCATTAAAAAAAATGCTTGAGCAAAGCGCAGTGACGTAGAACACGTACGACGGCACTATAAAGGGGAAGTTCCGTTTGAATGGCGCCACCCTTCATGTTAGTAAAGTTTGTTGAGCGACGATTCGCGCTTTTCAGCCTCGTGCTTTTCAGTCTGTTACAGCGTGACGAATGTGCAATCTCCATTACGAACGCTAGTTTTACCAGAACGAGCGCTCCCGTCTCATACTTGATTCTGAGCATGCGTGTTTTTTTTCCCCTCGTAAAAGCATACACACTACCGTTTTTGGCGACGGGAAAAAAACGACATGAAAAATTACGTGAAAAAATAGAGCAGGTTCTAATTTTTTTTAGGCCGTTTTTCACGTCGTTAAAAATGCTCTAGAGCCTACACACGATCGTTTTTAATGCCCAAGTTAAAAAATGGCATTTTTAACGACGTGAAAAACGATTGTGTGTACGCGGCATTACACTTGGGCTTTTGCAGTTGTGACTTTTTCCAAGGCCAAAAGGCCACAACCAATTATCTGTTTACTGAAAATAGCAATGTACCTCTATCTATGGACGAGAACATTTATTTGGGGTAATCTGTTTCTTTGCTGAAGATCAGATGTTATTGTCATATAGGAAGAAAACCAAGGAAAGTGTTTACATGGATCTTTTTCAAAATAATAATCATAATAACAGAGACAATCAATTATACAAAGTCTATGTGCTAATAACCATCCCAGGTTTGTTTGCTTACCTTCTCGTGCTGTCTGCATGCCTTTAAATGCTAGTGACGCGGTGATGTCACAGTTGTGCGGAGACAAAGGGGTGCTTCCCGTGTGCTGCCATCCATGTCCTGTAACATACCCTGTTGGTGCTGCTGTGCCGTACGCCATATAGGGGGAGACAGGTGCGGAAGTGGGGTATGGAGTCATGCCCGAAGCTGCTACAAAGCTACCAACAGTTGGTAAACCACTGGCTGTCTAAAAAACAGATAAACGTTATGTTGCAGATATACAAAGAACATAGCTAGTGAAATATATTTAAATAAACATAAAAATGGGAGCTACCACCAGAATGCTACATTGTTGCCAAATGCTCCCAATTTTTTAAAATGGTTCTGTTCCTCTATTTGTTCTGGTGACCATTGTCACAAGGAGAGTAGGCAAAGGGAAATCCAAAAGGTTACAGTTGTAACCAAAGCAGGAGGTGAGGGGAAATATTCCATTGCGGACACTTGTTCTTGTGAAATTAAGACATTTCCTCCAACTTCTTGGTGTATCTCCAGGACAGAAAATTAAGGAAAATCTCCTTAATGGGACAAAGATGGCAAAGAAAAGCTGATAGGGTTTTTAACCAGTACCATACACCACTCTATCCAAAGCTAAAGTTAATGTTTTTGTAACTCTTTCACACTTGCTGTGGAGTGTGGTGCCCTCTGAAGAGTGATCCGCATTTAGATTGCTTTTCAGAGGGCATTTGAAAGGCAGTGCGGAGGCAGTATACTGTATTGCACGTAGTTGTAGAATGGTCCCATAAAACTTAAAAGAGAAGTATGGGCTTTGCAAAAAAAAAAAAACCTTATGCTCACCTAAGTGGATCCAATGCTGCATCTGTCCCCACTAGCTCTGCAGTGAGAACTTAGCGATCAAACAATGCAATCGTTCAGTTCTCCCCCTCTGCTCTGAGCAGAGAGCGGGGACTGTCAGTCCCTGCTCTCTGCCCCTCCAGCGCTCACTGGAGCTCTGGGCTGTGGAGGGGGTAGGAGGGGCTGGCTCAGGCTCCTGGCGAATTGCTGAGAGGCTGAGCCAGGTGCCAGTCCAGGCTTTTGGGTGGTTCACAATCATGTGGTAGGGATCTTTTCAGGGCCTGGACCGGCTCTGTGACATCAGCTGACAGCTGGCTTTAGCCCACTGTTGGCTGAAAATGGGTCACAGGAGTCCAAAAATGAACTGCACTCCTGTGATGCACAGGATAAGTACAGCCAAAAAGTGCATTGTTTGCCTGCCTGTCAAACTCTGCACCCCAAGTCAAAAATACATCTCTACAGCATCATCTGGCTATATTGAGACAGTTCAAGTGGACAGCCAAGAGGGGGGGAAGGGGACAATAAATACTCATTCACCGGTTTCCACTCCCCAAACCCATCCGGCTGCCCATATGAAAGACTGTCTGAAATTAGAAACAGCATTTAAAGCCACTGTCATGTTTCTTTCTTTGTTTTTTGTTATTTGTTATTGGGGGGGGGGGAGGATTTTCCCTTCTTTCCTTTGCGAAAATCTCTCCAAATTCATTCTTAGATAGCTGTCTCTGGAACAGTTGTCCTTAAAGGAGTTCTAAAGGCAGAAGGTTTTTTATCTTAATGCATCCAGGACTCTCCTCCTGATTGGCTGAGACACAGCAGCGGCGCCATTGGCTTCCGCGGCTGTCAATCAATGCCAGTTAGCCAATCAGAGGGAGAGAGGGGGCAGGGTCAGGTTGGGCTTCGTGTCTGAATTTACACGCAGAGTTTTGACTCGGCTCGGGGTGCCCCCATAGCAAGCTACTTGCTGTGGGGGCACTCAACAGGTGGGAGGGACCAGGAGCAGTGAACATTGACCCGAGAAGAGGAGGATCCAACTGCACAGAGCAGGTAAGTATAACATGTTTGTTATTTTTTATTTATTTTTAAACAAGACTTTACAATCATTTTAATAAGAACTTCCCCTTAATTCCTGTTCCGGTGACTGTATTGTATTATTTTGGATTTCCCATCACATCCTGTTCTCATTACTATGGTAATCATAACAAATAGTGATGACAGCAATAAAAAAAAAAAGACTGAGGTCTAAACCTACCCCAATCTTTTCAAACTATACTATACTAAAAATTTTGTTTTAGATATACTGTATTTATTGGCGTAAAACACTCACTTTTTTACCCTGAAAATAGAGGGTAAACTGTGCCTGCGTGTTATATGCAGGGGGCAGTGGAAAGTTTTTTTCCTGAAACTTCCCTCTTAAAGTTAGAGTGCGTGTTATACGCCTGTGCGTGTTATACGCCGATAAATACCGTACTTTAAAATACAAAAAAATATGTTTTCTAATTTGAAAGCATAGTATACTGGTACATACAGGAGTGCGTTGCACTACAAGAAGAACTGTTCTAAAACTTTGGCTAAGCAGCCCCTAGAAATGTTACTAAAAATGTCATAAATAATACAAAATTGTAAATGATATGTTTAATGGGCTTTTCAAAAAGAAACATGGAAGCTACTTTGTAAAAAAAAAAAATTCAGCTTGAAAAAAAAATCAAGGCTGCCAAAGACTGAAAAGTCGGTTGGCATTTATTTGGGGTTTCTTTTACTACTAGACTGCCAATGTAATATCAATTTCAAATAAAGCCTTGGAG
Organism: Rana muscosa; assembly: GCA_029206835.1. Classification (NCBI taxonomy): domain Eukaryota; kingdom Metazoa; phylum Chordata; class Amphibia; order Anura; family Ranidae; genus Rana; species Rana muscosa. Next base: position 142,732,274 of record CM055126.1, on the reverse strand, counting down.
TTGCACAGAGTGAGTCCTTTAATATGTGTTTATTCCCAAAAATGGCACCTCATTTGAAGCAATGTGCCAGAATTACAGCAGTTTTAAATTCTGATCCAGCTGAACAATAAAATGTCCTGAAAGGCCAAGCAAGTTTGGGGAAAAAAATCACATAAAATGATCTGCCTTTCTCTGTCATATATATGTCAGAAGAATATCCTTTGAAGTAGCATGTATTATATTTTTACCAATGGATTTTGACAATTGCAGTGCTTATTTCCTTCATGATGGAGAGTAAAATAAATCTTAATGCCTGAACGCAGTTTTGCAACTTTGACGTGTGTTAGTAAAACTGTGCATATCATCGCAACTACTTAAGCCCTGTACACACGATCGGATTTCCTATGGTTTTTTAACCGATGGATTTTTCCATCGGAAAACCGATGAAGCTGACTTTCATCAGTCTTGTCTACACACCATCAGTCAAAAAACTGACCGTTCCAAACGCCGTAACGTAAAACACTCTGATGAGCCGAGAAAAATTAAGTTCAATGCTTCTGAGCATGCGTTGACTTGATTCTGAGCATGCTATCGGTTTTTTAACCATCGGATAAATTTAAAACATGTTCTATTTTTAAACACCGATGGAAAAAAGACCGATGGGGCCCATACACGATCGGTTTGTCCGATGAAAAAAGTCCATCGGTAAAACCTATCGCGTGTACAGGGCTTCAGTGTATCTGATAAATTATACCCTGTTTTCTTTCAGGACAAGTTGGGCTTTCATTTGGTGGTAAATATTAATGTATAGCTTCTGACTTTTTACCATTATAAAAGAAAAACTGGCACAAAATAGTAAAAAAATTATAATTTGTTAAAAAATGTAGCTGTATATTTCTTGCTATTACCATAACCTACCAACAAAGAACAACCCAAAATAAACTCTCCTACTCCTGGTGATCGCAGGGTGTAGGGTTTTTGTTGTTTGTACCTATAGTAATGCCGCGTACACACGATCGATTTTTTCTACGGTGAAAACACAGTTGAGAAAATCGACGTGAAAAACGAGGAACAGCTTGTTCCCCCCACACACGGCCGTTTTAAATGACATTTTTTTTTTTCGCCGAAAAAAAACGACCGTGTGTGGGCTCCGCGCCAGTGTTTCCCTATGGGAAAACTGCCGCGGAAAAAAATGACGGGAATCACGACGAGAAAAATTAGAGCATGTTCTAATTTTTCTCGTCGTGATTAATGCCGTTTTTCCCGTTGAGAAAAACGACAAAAAGCCCACAAACGATCGTTTTTCTCGTCCAAAGGGAAAAATTTCATTTTTCTCGACGGGAAAAACGGTCCTGTGTACGCGGCATAAGGCCCAGAAAAAAGTGTGCATTTCGCTTTTTTTATCCAACCTAAAACACACTGATCTTGACCTTTGACCCTAACCTTTAACTCTGACCCTGACCATTGACCCTAACTCTGGCCCTGACACTGACCTAGATCAAACCTTGATCTAGCTATTTTCTCTTTATTTTTTACACATGCTTTTATTTGCTTACATTTTTCTCCTCCGGCAGGGAGAGAAAGATACAATGGAGAGAATTCACTAAAACTACTGCACCACTTTTCTGGAGTTAATCCCCCTTATTATTGTATTAATTCATGAACCATTTGCGACACTTCTGGTTCTGACAGCAACTCATGCACCAAATTCTGGTAGTTGTAAAATGCGCCACCTTTACATTGTGTCGCATTGAATGCGCTAAATGTAAAAGTGGAGCTAATTAAGACCAACTCTGTTCTGCTGTACAGAGAGAAAAACTGTCTCAGACAGATTGTGTGAAAGTGTCTCGTGTGCATTCTAAAAGTGGTGCAGCATGAGCCAAATTCAAGTACAAGTTCTAGATAAGTTAATACATTTTTAAATATAACATTTTCTTATAACTATTATAAGAACATTGATTGCATTTTACTCAGCAGCTGTTACTATACTACAGTACAGTAGCGTGGGTATCTTTGGTATATATAGGTTCATGAAAAAAAACACAGGGATAGGCTGTATAGTAACTGATAAGAGTGATAGCCGATCAGAGGCTATCATAGTGGTCAGATGGTCAGGAACCAGTCCTCCTGGTCCCCACCCATTAGTATGAGACCCGGTGCTCTCAGCACAAACATGGCAGTAAATATATGTGGCCCCACAGAAGAAGAAAAACTTCCATGAAGCCACATATCTGCGTACGTTCATCGTCAAGGGGTTAAACACATGTTGCACTAAGGCAGCCCATTTACTATTAATAGGCTACCAGTGCATTGCAATGAACGAAAAACTTTTACAATGCAGTGCAATGGTGCACTATGTTTTGGTTGACCCTCTACTGTAGAGTGCCTTGGGGTGCCATTGACAATTAATTGTACTGAAAATAAAGCAGATGCATCTCTATGCTTCGCGGACGTAAAAAGTGCGCTTGTAGGATTACATTGGTACATTAAAATCCCTGACGTGAAAAAAAAAAACCTGTCCAATATCCTGCTCACTTGGCTGTAGCTTATGGATACAGAAGGTCTATCCAGAGAAGCAGTGATATGGGAATGGTGTGATCACAGAAAAAAGTGTTAGGTTCTACCCACTAATACTTGCCTTCCCGATGCTTATCCATCACCTCGTTCACTAGCGGAGCTCTGAGTAAAGGTCCATAAGCTTAGTTTGAAGCTGTCTTGAAGCTTACAAAGGGCTAATGACCTTTCCTATGTGACAGTGTTAAGACCTAACGTTTGGCCAGTATAGTTTAGGGAGAAGATCACATGTTCCTTCTACACCATGGTATTGGGTATTTAAATAGACTCCAGAAGGCATTATTATTTTTTTAGATATACTCTAGATTCTTGTGTGTAATGCTGACTGACTGTATCTCCTCTTAGTTTACTAATGGAAGCTTGCATGCTATCCAGTGAAAGTTATTATTTGTATTTTCTTTAGTTTTTTTACCTTTGTATTGAAAATATAAAAAAAGGAATAAAAATTGTCAATTATTAAAATAAAATTAAAATCTTACTTATCTTATATCATTGTAATTTGACAATTATAATAATTTGGGGTACATATCGAGGGTTGTGCTGATTATGAAAGAGGTTTTGTTAGGAAAAATGATGGGAAACAATTTTTTTTCTAATTTAATATAAAATGATAGTATTATAAAACATGTTTAAATATTCCATTACGTTAAAACATATATAAGATGCACAATTTGTTGGGACAAACTATAAAGATACAACGTTTTTGGAGGAAAGTTAGCATATCCTCAGGATTAAAAAATAAATTCCAGGCTTATAGAGTTAATCAATTCCAGTAGTATTCAAAGCCAATTTTTTTTCATAGTTTTTGTTGTGGGTGAGGATAAGCAGCCCCTTTCAGGTTTTTATTGCTGTCTGGGGAGATTTGTGTTGGTGACCTTTATACATAAATTGTTGAAAAATCCAAGGTTTTATGGAATTCTACCAGTAGAGGAGTAGAGGGTGTTGTGGAAATTTTATGAAGATGTATTTAATATGTATTGTCATAGTGTCGCCCAGTGTTAGCACTCCCGCAGCCCGCTCTAAAAAGCTGACTGGGGCAGACTGATATTGGAGAGAGGTGTTTGCAGAGTGGGAATATGTCCACCAGCAAATGGCCCCTGTGCGATGCACAAAACGATCGTCTGAGTGGATATGTTCACTCTGCAAGGACATTATCGGTTATAGGCGGATGTACGCTCTTGTCTCTGCTGTGTCTGATCAGCACGGCCAGGATTCGTAGCGTACACCTGCAGATAGCCTCCCATCCACAAGGAACGTTAGTATAATCCGGGTATGCGTTGTTCTCTAGAACAGCGCAAAATAAGGATTCTTATCAGCGGTAATACGGGAGCTTTGGGTTGTTATGGTCAGAGACGGAGTCCATGTTTGTTTAGCTTTCATGCACCCTGTCTCTGCTCACACACCCATAGGAATCCTTTAGCCGTTATTCATTGGTTGTTTGTATTAATTCATTCTGTTAGAAGGATGTTGTGTGCACTTCCCCCCCTTTCCCTTTCTGTGAGTGCTCTCCCCTTTACTGTTTGCCATTTCCTGTGATGTCATTTTGTATCGATGAAGTGATTGGCTATTCTGGCGATCACTTCCTGTTTGTGAGAGCTTTTGCCTTTTACGAATAAAAGAGCCAGGCAGACTGGTCTCTGGCAGTCATGCTGATGGAGCTGAGAACATGAGCTGTTGAGAGGTCTGTTTACTTGGGGATAAAGGGGAAATAGAATGATGGGTAAGATGCATTATATCATTAGACGAAATGTGTGCCAAATTTCCATGACAAGGATTAATCTTTTAATGAGTACACTTGATCTGGGACAGCTGTGTAAAAGGAATTACCCCTCCCTTCACTTTGAAGATATTTCCCTTCACTTCTATTGTGTCTCCAGGGCAGAAAGTGATGGAAATTTCTGCAAGGGGACACAAAAAAAATCTAACTGGGTTTTTTAATAATTTATCACAAGTTAAAAAAAAAAATTGTTTTAGGATTTGAATATACTTTAAAGAGAATCTACCAATTTAGGCCCCCACCCCCTTAACTACTTGATTCTTACTTTCTCCCTGCACCCTTCTCCTCCACTTGCATTAACTTTGAGTCTAATCATTGTGTAAGCTTTTTTATCAGTTATTGAACCCCCCCCCCCTGTTTACAAGTAACAGTGTTTGGGCCTCAAGATTGGTCTGTCAGACCCAGGCATTGTAGAGGTCTCATACTAACCCATACCTTTATAGCATTTATAAGAGCTCCTGCAGACAAATGGAGTGGCAGGAGCAAAGCAAACGTAGGTAACAGTGGGAGGGTGGGATGTTAAGGGAGAGTTACATGCACTCCATTAATGGATGCCTCACATGTCTTAATTACCAGGCCTGTGTAATATTCATCAGCATAGCTGCTTGTAGTGTCCATGGGAAAGCATGAAAGATAAAGTAGAAGGACAATTGTCAGAGAGGGACAGAGTGTTGTCACCCTATAACAGGAAGTGCCTGAACAATGGATCGCTGGGTATTATTTTAATATAAGTTGGAGATTAAAAGAAATATATTTGTTTCATGTTAAAGCTGATTTGAGATTTTAAAGATTGGATCCGCATCTACTTTAATACCATTCTAGTGTAGGCCCGGATTATAGACAGGTGCAAAGAGAGCTTGTGCATCATAGATTAGTCATAGACAATACTAGCGATGACTGGCACATCTAAGCTAAGTGAATCAAACAGGATTTGTGGTATTTAGTGTGAGAAGTTGTTTAGAAGAAAACACACTTTAAGGGTCTCAATGTCTTCCGCATGATTGTAAGTCAAAAAACAATTCACAGCTTGTTGACTAGAAGCCTAAATTCCCATTCTAAGAAACCCACAAACAAAGCCAATGTTTGCAAAGTAGTTTTGACCTTAAGAGATACACAAAGGATTCTTTAAACTTGAGCCATTGAGATCAGCTCCTTCTGTTTGTATAGACATCATCTTGAATGATATGAAGTAAACAGGAGGACATTTAGAGAGCCCCAAATTCTCATGATAAGTGGCAGGTGAATTAACTTTTCAATAATGGAAACCTGCTGCCTTCTCCGGTTTCAGGAAGCGAGGTGAGCTGTTTGTGAGAGGCATTAAAGGCTATGTTGTTTTATTTGATCTTTGTGAAAAGGTTCCTCCTGATGTGATCTATCACAGAGTGCTGGACTGGGACTAGAAAGTCTCCTTGTCGTACAGTGAATAGCAGCCCTCTGCTATCTGTATGCTGGGAGCCATCCATCTATTAAGGTACCTCTAAGTGTTCTGCACATACCTGGAGTGTCTGATGGCATACCTCAGATTGCCGATACCGATTGGTGCTTCACAGACCTCTAAGGAGTATTTCTATTGGTACATTTTCTGTTGTACTTCAGTCATTGTATTAGACATTTACTGCTAGTGATGAGTGAAACTGAGACTTTCATGTTCCCAAAATTCCAGTGAAAATCTAAATATTTGGGAAAGATTAAATTGGTAGAGATGAGGGCGGTGATGTCACAATCTTCACCTCATCCAGTCAGAGAATGCTTTGCATTCACTGACAAAATTCAGAATAAGTCCAAATTAATTTATTGGTTTAGGCTTAAAAAACAGCCAATGCATTTTGGGAGCCAAAAGAAAATCATCAGCGCTTCAGTAACCTATAAGCCTGAATAAGAACCTTGAATGGACTCAGAAAGGGTTTTCCTGTGTGAATCTATGTAGGGAAGCTAATTGTTGGACTAGGAGATTCACTAGCCAGCAGCATCTGGGTAATTTCTTAAAGAGGAAGTAAACCTTCATGTATTCTTTTTACCTATAGGTAAGCCTAAAATAAGGTTTACCTATAGGTACTGTAAATATCTCCTAAATGTGCGCCGTTTAGGAGATATTTACTGTATACTGCACCCATTACTTCATTGGTGCAATGCACTCTGAGGAATCGGCCGCTCATGCCGTTTCTTCAGAAGCCTGTGCCGTGACCAGCGGCTCCCCCATACACGTGCGGGAGTGACATCACGTGGCTCCAGGCAGTCACACAGCCGGAGTCCGTGGACCCAGAAGCAAGACGGGCGAAGATGGATGCGGCCTCCAGTGGGGACGATGAGGGCTTTGTTTGCAGGTAAGTTTAACATAATGTGATAGTATGCAATGCCATACCGGGCAAGTGTTTACAACAGTCTGTCCAACAGAAGCTGGTCTAATGACCGGCTTATGTCAAATGCGTATGCTGGAAAACCAGCATCCGATAAGGTGGGGGTTAGGCCAGTCCCCCTGTCAGAACACAAAGACACTGTGGGGGAGATCGCCGCACTAACATTTCATAGTTAGTACAGCGACCTCTCAGGTTTTTATTTGGGATCAGCCTGCTGGGTTGAATGAAAAAAAACTTCTAGTATGTACCCAGTACAGGCGGTCCCCTACTTACAAACATCCGACTTACAAACGACTCCTACTTACAAATGGAGGGAGACAACAGGAAGTGAGAGGAAATCTACCCCTAGGAAGGGAAATTCTCTCCTGTAAAAGTTAATATGGGAAAAAGGTGTCTCCTCTCCACTGATGCTTTATCACCAATCCTTGTTTCCCTAATAACCCAAAATTTTCAAAATCCAATTGTCATTGGGACAGGAAGTGAGGTGAAATCTTCTGAACCGGGACACAGACAGCAAAACAAATGTTACAGGGGTGATAACCCTTTCCTATGCTATCCAAAAAGCTTAAAAATAGATTTTTTGGCTGGAGCTACACTTAAAAAATATACCTGTTCCAACTTACAAACAGATTCAACTTAAAAACTAGCCTACAGTCCCTATCTTGTTTGTAACCTGGGGACCGCCTTTATCAGCATTTGGATTTGGACTTGGATCCTTCTGAGGAATCCTTGGTGCGCACTTCTACACTTTGATTGCCTACGGTTTCTAGCCAGGGGTCATTACAGCACCCAGCATTACTACAGCCATTTTCAAGAACGTGTGCGTGGGGAATATTTAGTTTGGACTTAGCGTTAGCAGAAGGTAAAAGAGATGATCTGAGACTCCAAACATGTTACAAGAGATAGAGACTATGGACATGCTACAAGAGATAATCAGAAACTGCAAACATTCAGCAAGAGATGGTCAGAGACTTTGAACATGCTACAAGAGATGATCTGCATACCTGCTACAGGAGATGGTCAGAGTCTCCAGGCATGATTAAGGAGTTGTCAGAGATTGGGGACATGCTTCAGGAGATTCAGGAATTTTCCCCAGAGCTTAGCAAATGGGGTGAAGCTCTGCTGGCTTACATCATCCAATCACGTGTAAGCAAAAATGCATTCTTTTTTTATTCTTCTTGCACATGGTATTCTTTGCAAAATAAGGTTACACCGAATTCACTAAACTCTGGGGAAAATTCCCTTGCAAAATGCAACTTCCCTTGCAAAGTGGACAGCCTATTTGCCTTTGTTTCAATGATTTTTATTAAAGTTTTACAGTACAAAAATATAACAATCTCAACTTTCCATTGTACAGTATCAATACAGCACTTGAGGATCATATAACTTAGGTCCTGACTCTTGAGAGTCCGACTCATATCATCTATAATTACTAAAAATAAATTTGAGTGTGGACTGGATCACATTAGCACAACAAAATACCATGCACAGGCCCACTAAACACAGGACTTCAAGCCCCTCTCATATCCCAGGCCTAAGCAGGTAGTCCACCCGCTCAAAAGAGCTGTCCCCCCATCAACCTATTGGGGGGGCTCAACTCCCCCGACCGTGCGGGCGCCTACCCAATTAGCACGAACTGACAATGATCATTCATGAGTAAACAAACAAAAGAAAAAAGGGAGTCAAACAAACCTATAAGGCTTGGATCTGACCCCAAAAGCAGGAAAGCAAAAAGAATAGTAGGGATGAAGAAATAGAGGGGAGGAAACAAAGCGAGGAAAGAAGGGTTGGGGGGGGGGAGAGGGGAGGAGCCACGGCTCAGCACCCAGAAACCCACAATGCAAAAATAAAGCTAGATTGCGATCGTCCCAAGATCATTTGTAAGATATTGGATCCATGGGTCCCACACTTTATGAAATAGCTTCATTTTATCTTGCGCTAATGCTGTCAACCTTTCGTTTAACATTAGCCAAGTTAGTTTTCCTTTAAGCTGTTCGAATGGCAGGGCAACAGACTTCAAATTTCTAGTTATGGTTATCTTTGCAGAAATTAATATGAATGCGAGAAGCCGCCTGCAATATTTGGAGGCTTCTACCACCCCACTCCCCAGTAGTGCTTGCTTCGCTGATTTTGACAGATTTATCTGGGTGAGGGTGTATAGAAAATTGTAAACCCTAATACAAAAACCTCCTAACCTTGGGGCACGTCCACCATATGGGATAGGTGGTACCAATTTGGCCACATCCTCTGAAACACAGTGGGGTAGCCCCTGATACGAATGTGGCCAACCTGGCCGGCACCATATACCATCTCAATAGAACTTTATAATTCCCCTCTATTATCGAGGTATTGATGAGCGATCGAGATGCTATCTCCGCTATCGAATGCCATTCCTCTAGGTCAAGGGTTTCCTGCAAATCCTTTTCCCATTGGATCATGTAGTTCAGCTTTGTCAATGCACTCATCAATATCGTATATATGGCAGATATGTGACCCTTAATTTTATCATATTGACTACATAAATGTTCCATGGGTGTTAGTGTTGCTAAATCACTCTTACGGGCTAGAGTTTGAACAGCGTTCTGCTGGACGCATTTGATATTTGTCTATCATAGTACGCTCGGATACCATACCCTTATGATCGCAAAGGTCAGCTATTTGCATTAAACCCTTATTAGTCCACCATTCGAATGCAAGAGAAGTGAGGCCCGGGGTGAATGCTCTATTTTTCAATAGAGGTGCCAATGGAGAATGGGGAGACTTGGATTTCTGAGATCTTGAGAGCCTGTCCCATATTTCTAGTGAGAGCCTAATTGCCTTTAGTAAATCAACCCCACAGGCTTGCATTGTGAGAAGGAGCAGTACAGCCCAATCATGATGTAGCCCTTCAATACCAGAAGCAGAGCCTGCCTATGTAAAATACAAACATGTCTGCCCCCATATACAGCAGCTACACATACTACAGAGAAACAAGGTTTTTAGCACATTAACACATATATGTAAGATTATTTACATCGAGCTGATCTCTTTTACCCAATTATAAAAAAGTTTTGAAAATACTATAAACTCCCTTTAAAAAGATTTTTTCTCCACTCTGCTTCACTTCTCCTCCTCCTGAACTATATTATGAATGAATTACTCAAAATTACTTCACCGTCACATTGCCAAGCCAAACTTTTTGCGGTAAATGCTGATCATAACTTTGAGTTCTCAGTGACCTGAGTGACGCTGGATTTTATAGCTGACATAAAAATATACTCTACATCTCTTTCACATAAGGAAGTATGTAGCCAACCTATTTTCTGTTTAACATAATGATTCCATTGAGTACAATAGTGCCACCTAGCAGGGTCAGTTAAATGTACTTTCTTTTCTCTCTAAGCATAAAACAAATATAACATTATTAATTCTGTATATTCATTACAGAAAAAGATTTTTAATCAACACTGTAAAATTAAGAAATTACACTGGCCTGTGAACAATAAATACAATAAATTAATTTTCAATATGAAACAAGATAATCTTTGGTTAGGACCCAAAGCAGAATACATGTTAATAGAAAACAGAACCGGTTCCTTCCATGTTCCTTCCATGCTGTCAGTAAATATATTTAAAGCAGAACTTCACTCTATCAATCGGCCAATCAGCATTAACTATGTTAATCCTTATAGGTAAAAAAAACTTTTGTGTGCAGTGCCCCCCCCCCCAATCCTTACCTGAGTTCTCTTTGATACAGCGATGTTCACGATAGCCTCGGCTGTCCCGGGACTCTCCCTCCTTCTGTCAATCACAGCCAGTGAGCCAATGAGGAGAAAGGGGGGAGCTGAAGCTCTATGTGTCTTATGGATGCATAGAGCAGTGGCTCTATGCGAGCACGCAGCGGTGCCCCCACAGCAAGCTGCTTTCTCTGGGGGGAGTGCTCGAGGGGGAGGAGCCAGAAGCTCCGGCAGGGGACCCGAAAAGAAGAGGATTGAAGCTGCTCTGTGTAAAACCACCGCACAGAGCAGGTAAGTATAACATGTTTGTTATTTTTTTTTAGAACAAAGCTTTAATACCACTTGGAGTTATAAGCTGATTGACTACCATGCACAGCTGCACCAAATTTTCTACTTTTTGGGCTCATGCCCACGGACGTTTTTACAGCTGCGTTTTTTACAGCTTAAAAACGCCTGTCCATGTTATTGTATAAATTTTTTGACCTTTTTTTTAAAAAAATCGCTGCGTTTTTGCGCGTGTTTTTGCGCGTTTTTTAACGCTTCGCGTTTTTTTATGCCTAACACAGACGCCGAGGAACGCACTGGTCCTGGGTTTCCCCATTGGAAGATTTCTCCTCTATTACATTTCTAGGGACAACCCAAAATTTGGGATTTTCTTTTACTTTCACTTTCAATTAAAATGGTAAACAGGACAAATAGAGAGTGTGAATCTCACTAACAGGGACACAGACAGCAAAACTGGTGGGTGTTGTAATTAGGGTTGAGCGGACCCGAACTGGATCCTGTAAAGTTCGGGTCTGTACCAAACTTTTGGGTTTTTGGGTCCCGGAACCGAACCCGAACAATTGACTGTATGTTCGGGTTCGGGTCCGGTGTTTGGCAATATGCATGTAAAGTCGCGCTTGTTTCCCGTGCTTAGAACTGTCCCTGCACAAAGTGTCATTTCTGAAGGAAAAAAAGTCATTTAAAACTCACTCGCGGCTATTAATGAATTGTCGGCTCCCGGCAATACATAGAAAAGTCATTGATAAAAAAAAAAAAAAAAGCGTGGGGGTCCCCCCAAATTCAATTACCAGGCCCTTCAGGTCTGGTATGGATTTTAATGGGAACTCCACCCCAAATTAAAATAAAAATGGCGTGGAGTTCCCCCAAAAATCCATACCAGACCCTTTATCCGAGCACGCAACCTGGCAGGCCGCAGAAAAAGAGGGGGGGACGAGAGAGCATCTCGTGTGGACAGCGCTGGACATCGGGATCGGCGCGGGACACTGGATTTCATCGCTGGAATGTGTTTTTTTATTTTTTATTTTTTTTATTTTTAATAAAGGACTTTTCCAAGGTGTCTGTGTGTTTTTTTACATTTTTTTTACACTTTCTTCGTACAATGTACCCCTTACCAATTCACATAGGGGGGGGCAGGATCTGGGGGTCCCCTTTGTTAAAGGGGTCTTCCAGATTCCGATAAGCCCCCCGCCCGCAGACCCCCACAACCACCGGGCAAGGGTTGTAGGGATGAGGCTCTTGTCCCCATCGACATCCTTCCCATGTTGAGGGCATGTGGCCTGGTACGGTTCAGGAGGGGGGGCGCTCTCTCGTTCCCCCCTCTTTTCCTGCGGCCTGCCAGGTTGTGTGCTCGGATAAAGGGTCTGGTATGGATTTTTGGGGGAACTCCACGCCATTTTTTTTTTAATTTGGGGTAGAGTTCCCCTTAAAATCCATACCAGACCTAAAGGGCCTGGTAATTGAATTTGGGGGGACCCTCACGCTTTTTTTTATTTTTTATCAGTGACTTTTCTATGTATTGCCGGGAGCCGAGTTTTAAATAACTTTTTTTCCTTCAGAAATGACACTTTGTGCAGGGACAGTTCTAAGCACAGGAAACAAGCGCGAATAGTCCTTAAAAGTTCGGGTCCCCATTGACTTCAATGGGGTTCGGGTTCGGGGTCAAGTTCGGTCCCGAACTCTAACTTTTTTCCGAAGTTCGGTCGAACCCGAACATCCAGGTGTCCGCTCAACTCTAGTTGTAATTCATCTCCACTCTATGCAAAACTAAAAAGTTATACTTTAATTTTAATCAGATGGCATGATCAACCTCTAAAACTTTTTTTTTTATTTCCTGAATATTTATATATCTACATTGCTATTAGTAGGGTGCTTAACATTCTATTTAGAGAATAATGATGAGTGATATATACATACACTATATTACCAAAGGTATTGGGATGCCTGGATTTAGGCTGGATTCACACCTATGCATTTTGCAGATTTACACTACAGAACGTGTTCCATAGGAAACCATGTTAAATGGGCTGTAGTGCAAATCTGCAAAATGAAAAAAGTAGGGCTGTGGAAATTAACTATTAATTCCTCGATTAATCGATTAATTGTTTTGATCGATCAAAATTCTTTGGGCTTGCCGTGTCCATCTGAAGGGCTCCTTTGCTGTGCCTTCATATCTGCATGGCGGCGGGACCTTACTATCTGCCACACGCAAGGGCTGTTACACTTCCCTCTATCACTTCCCTCTATCAACCTGGGATTCTACAGCCATCCACTGGGAGTTGTGATAGTTCCCTTCACGGGACATCTACATGCTGACGGACTGATGTTAACCCCTCCTCATCTGGATTCAGCAGTGATATCGTTGTACACATTTTTATACCAGTATCATACTTAGCTACAGGTTTTTATGACTGCTTTTGCTACCGTTTGGTATTACTCGCACCATTTTTACAGTTTATGTAGCTACATCGATTTTATCTCCAGTGCAATATTTATTTTGTTACCTACTTGAAGACTATAAAAGTTTTAATGCTATTCCCATCGAGCGCTGCCTTTGTGTGTTTTTTGTATCCTGCTATCCATTTTTCCAGTGGTTGGTAGCTGCACTGGGAATCGGCCTGCAAGGAGATCAGCTAAAAGTAGTTGGATCTCTGTGCGTTATAATTAATCGAAATTAATCGATTAATCGATTTAAAAAAAAACGATTAAACGAACAAGAAAATTTTAATCAGTAACAGCCCTAGAAAAAAGCACTAAAAATGCATAGGTGTGAATCCAGCCTCACACACACATGAACTTCGATGGCATCCCAGTCTTAGTTTATAGGGTTTAATATTGGGTTGGCCCACCCTTTGCAGCTATAACAGCTTCGACTTTTCTGGGAAGGATGGCCACAAGATTTAGGAGTGTGTCTATGGGAATGTTTGACCATTCTTCCAGAAGCGCATTTGGAGGTCAGGCACTGATGTGGACTAGAAGGCCTGGCTCGCAGTCTCCTCTCTAATTCATCCCAAAAGTGTTCTATAGAGTTGAGGTCAGGACTCTGTGCAGGCCAGTCAAGTTTCTCTACCCCAAACTCGCTTGTCCATATCTTTATGGACCTTGCTTTGTGCACTGGTGTGCAGCATGTTGGAACAGGAAGGGGCCATCCACAAAGTTGGGAGCATGAAATTGTCCAAAATGTCTTGGGATGCTGACGCCTTAAGAGTTCCCACACCATAATTCCCCCTCCACCAAATGATTTGGACCAGTGCACAAAGCATGGTCCATAAAGACATGGATGAGCGAGTTTGAGGTGGAGGAACTTGACTGGCCTGCAGAGTCCTGACCTCAACCCGATGGAACATCTTTAGGATTAATTAGAGCGGAGACTGCGAGCCAGGCCTTCTAGTCCACATCAGTGCCTGACCTCCAAATGCGCTTCAGGAAGAATGGTCAAACATTCCCATAGACACACTCCTAAACCTTGTGGACAGCCTTCCCTTGTGGACAGCCTTAAAAGTTTTAATGCTATTCCCATCGAGCGCTGCCTTTGTGTGTTTTTTGTATCCTGCTATCCATTTTTCCAGTGGTTGGTAGCTGCACTGGGAATCGGCCTGCAAGGAGATCAGCTAAAAGTAGTTGGATCTCTGTGCGTTATAATTAATCGAAATTAATCGATTAATTGATTTAAAAAAAATCGATTAATCGAACACGAAAATTTTAATCAGTAACAGCCCTAGAAAAAAGCACTAAAAATGCATAGGTGTGAATCCAGCCTCACACACACATGAACTTCAATGGCATCCCAGTCTTAGTTTATAGGGTTTAATATTGGGTTGGCCCACCCTTTGCAGCTATAACAGCTTCGACTTTTCTGGGAAGGATGGCCACAAGATTTAGGAGTGTGTCTATGGGAATGTTTGACCATTCTTCCAGAAGCGCATTTGGAGGTCAGGCACTGATGTGGACTAGAAGGCCTGGCTCGCAGTCTCCTCTCTAATTCATCACCATAATTCCCCCTCCACCAAATGATTTGGATCAGTGCACAAAGCATGGTCCATAAAGACATGGATGAGCGAGTTTGAGGTGGAGGAACTTGACTGGCCTGCAGAGTCCTGACCTCAACCCGATGGAACACCTTTGGGATTAATTAGAGCGGAGACTGCGAGCCAGGCCTTCTAGTCCACATCAGTGCCTGACCTCCAAATGCTCTTCTGGTAGAATGGTCAAACATTCCCATAGACACACTCCTAAACCTTGTGGACAGCCTTCCCAGAAGAGTTGAAGCTGTTATAGCTGCAAAGGTTGGGCCAACTCAATATTGAACCCTACAGACGAAGGCTGGGATGCCAATAAAGTTCATGTGCATGTAAAGGCAGGTGTCCCAATACTTTTGGTAATATAGTGCGCATCTATATATACTATACAATTGTAGATATTTCATTGATTGGTTTCTGCTATTAGGTAGCTGAACATTCTATTCAGAGAACAATGAATAATGTGGCAGAATGTGAAACATTCTCAATTCTCAGCTCTCGAACAATACACTATCGTGTTTGTATGGAAGCTGTAGCAAGGCAGAGAATTAAAGAATACAAAAGAAAAGGCAAGGCCAAGATATTGATCTTGATTCCTGGGCTCTGATAACATCTCACTAATCCACACATTATTTGGAGCGTATTTGACTGGCGCACATCCACTTCTCTTACATGTTTGTGCTGGTAGACAGAAGAGTCTGTTAGCTGATAGAAGAACACGTTTCATTGCTCTGATCAGTTCTAGTTTTACAGTTTAGCTGCCAACATTTCTCCCTATCAGTATGATTTATTTGCTTTTGTCATGAATGAGATTCATGTATTCACATTTATAGCTAGATCTTACTGTTGATTTAAACATGTTTAAAAGTCTAAACATTATTTTCAAGTTTTTTATATAAACTCCTTGAACATGTATAGATGT
This sequence comes from Rana muscosa, assembly GCA_029206835.1. Classification (NCBI taxonomy): domain Eukaryota; kingdom Metazoa; phylum Chordata; class Amphibia; order Anura; family Ranidae; genus Rana; species Rana muscosa. The sequence continues at coordinate 142,716,648 of CM055126.1, read as the reverse complement.
ATGCACGTAACATTCATTGATACATACAATATACAGTTTAAACATTTCAACAACGTGAGATTAAAGAGGAACTTCAGTTCCTGCAAAGCTGGCTCTGTCCTGTCCTGGAAAATCAGGCGCGCACACAGATTTACCGAGGGGCTCTGACCGGCCTTCAGGACCCACCAGAGACCTGCAGCACATCTGTATACGCAATTCAGAAGCGCACATGCGGCATCATAGGCACCGGGAGTGCAAGATCATTTCTGCCTAGGCACAAAAAATAGAAACACTTAAACAAATCAAATTGCGGGAGAGAGGAGAAGCCAGGTGCAAATACTTGTTTTAATGGGTGTGGGTCCAGTTTTGTTACCAGCCCGCAAGGCCTAACCATTGTACATACACTGACACCTTTTTTTTCTTATATTTTTTGCACTCCACATGTTTTGTCACTGCACTTTATATGTATGTTTTTTTCATTTACGGATTGTAGGGTGTGGGTAGGCCTACCCTAAAGTCTAGGAGGAGGAAGTATGGCCATTAGGTTCCTTCCTCTCCTGCCATGGGAGGTCTCTCTTCAGGGGGTCCTTCATCCAGTATTCAGTGGTCCACTTTGACTGATCACAAGAAGAAGGGTCTGCCAGACTTTTTGTCTAGTCCTGAACCCTGGGGATGGGGGGGGGGCTAGGGCCCCCCCAGCCCACCCGAGTGCACTTTTTTGTGTGTGTTCACATGCACATTTTTGGTTCACTTTGGTGCATTGTTATTTAGCACCGCACTTCTGGCTCCAAAAATAAAAAGTGGAACTGGAGTTTGTGGCCATGTGACCATATGGTTAAATGGGGAAAAAGCGGCATTTAAATTGTGATTCGTGCTGATTAGAGGAAAGGGACACCCCCCCCCCCCCTTCCAAATAGGCAGAGGAACAAAGGAACATGCAGAGCTGTATTCTGAATAGACAAACTCCCTGCTTATCTCCCTCTAAGCTACCTCCCCGACACAAATTTTTTTGTTGTCTAATGTGTCGGAGAAATTGTCAGAAGTGACTCTGCTGATAACAGAGGAATGAAGCACCAGAGAGGAACCACACTTAGAGCTTTAGAGATAGATAAGTAAACACTACAGACATGTGTGCTTAGTTCAAATTTCATTAATGGGGTTTACATCCACTTTAAAGCACTAAAGAACATTTGCAGATTTGCCAGCATTTGACCAAAGCATTGTTAATCAGCAGGATAAAGTAAAGTCTGGCCTGCCTAGATTCAGATTATGAAACCACAGGGTGCTCTGTAGCCTTACCCCCACTGTCATAGAACTACATTCACCTTTTTTTTCAGTAATAATAGCTAGAAGCTATTTTTTTTCAATGTAGCAACCAATAGCAACCAATCAGAAATAAATCTCATCTTTTTCTGTTAGGTTACTTGCATACTAGAGCCAACTGATGAAGTGAAGACACCTTGCAAACAAGGGTATACATATAGGGGGGCTGATTTGCTCATGAAGTGAAGGCTGTTTACTTAAAAGTAAATTTTCTCTTTCCAATTATAGTAGATTAAGTAAACCTGTGTTCTTTGTAGAATACCTAATCGTGTGCAAGGATATTTTTTTTAAATATTACAAGCTCATGATTGGTTGATTACAGTGAACACATTTTTGTCCTATTTACAAAGCTCAATGAACAATCTTTGCTAAGTGAACAGTTTCTATTTCTTTAGAAAATCAACCTCACAAATTTCAAGTAGCTAGTGTTCCTGGCAGATCCTAAAGTCAGGACCCTGATGTTGCAAGATTACTACCCACTAAGCCATACCATCAGCATGACAGTAGCATGATCTACATGTCATCCATCAACCTCTTAATAACTGCATTACACTTGTCTTAAACGTCTTTGTGATGTGAAGCTGAAAAATGTTATAAACTCGATCTAAAGAAGGATAATTCTACTATTAAAAGTTCTCAATTGTTTCTCTCCATTACAGATGTAGACACATGTCCACTGCCTCACAAGATGTAATAGGGCTTTGATTCCCCACACAGATACTTGGCCTTCAAATAAAGATCTTGTCTTGTATTTAAATAGCATTACAATTTCAAGCAACATAATTGCTGCATCAGTCTAATGGGATCTTACAAGAACAGCATCTGTTCTGCAATTACTTTACGTGGAATTTATTTTATTTAATGCTGGATTTTCCCAGCTCATCAAAATTGCTGTTCATTAAGTCTGGCCTTTATCACATCTGAGTTCTGGAAATGCCTGGAGATGACTAACTTGTTCATGCTGCCAAAACGATGGAAATCAAATACAAAGAATTATAAAAGTATTAATGTCAGATTATGGTATGTTATTCATGTAATTTCTGTAGAAATATACTGCTAGGCATCGGTCATATCAAGCAGTGTAATGGCATATTTACATTCACTACAATGATATAACATGGTCTTCATAGAAATGATCCTTTGCATGCATCTCAACATATCAGTCCTCAAATGGTGATCACTAACATTACTTAGTGATTCCTCAATATAGTATTATTGCCTTAATAGTTTTTTTACATTTAAATTAGACCTCCAGGCAAAACAGTTTAAGGATGTTGATAGGTTAAAACCTCTTGCAGGCTTTTCTTGCTATCAGTATCCCTATTGGGAAGCATATCCTTCACTTCCAATCCCATAGATGATACAGACTGTGATTGGCAATCACTTCAAATTGTGGGAAATCCACCATTGAGAGTTGTCACTGGAAAGGGTTTTGGATTTCACATAATTTCTCTCCCGGTGATAACTCTCATCTTGGCAAATAAAGTGGTTGTCTCTCCAGTGGGACAAAGACATCAGTAAAAATTTAAACAGAAGTTCTGATTCATCACCACAAAAAATAAGCGAACACCAGCCATCGAAAAACTGAGAATTCTATCCTTCCTTGACGTGTCACCATTCTGCCAGTACCACCATCTACTGCAGAGGGGTAGAAAGTGGGACGTTTGTTCCTGACCTTGTCCCATATGTATATCTTGGTGGGAATGTTTCTGTACTGTTTGTGACACTGCAATCATAAAACAACACATTTCCCTGGAACTTGATGGAGTTTTATGGCAACTGCAGCTTCAACGCTTCAAATATGTTAAAAGAGTCTTTTAAAACAGATGCCATATCCAACGATAACATACATAAATTTAAGAAGATATGGAATCTTTGGGTGACCTATTTTTTTTTTTCCTCCAAATTTTGACACTTCTTTACTAAGACCTTGGTAACTATGTAACTTTGTTTTGAATAACTGCCGAATAGATACTATGTATATATTATTACTAGGAAATCCCTGGAAACTTCTACTAATCCAGACTTTCTTCCTCTTATCTTTACTTTCCTTTTAGTCTTTTCTTTTCTCCTTATTCTATCCTGTCTTCTCCTATTTATTTTTATATAAAAAATGGTAGCGAAGCATTCACTTAAACAATGTTCAATAATAACACAATAATAGTTAGTAAGCTCTAATGTCCTATTATAAGTAACTGAATCTTGTAGTAATTAATATTATTTCTCTATTACATATTACTCTAAAAGTTAAAAGTTTAACAACTTTTTCATTTTTTGTTGCTCTTGATTATATAAATGTTAAAATTGATTGTAAAGCCCTGTACACACGTATTTCCTATGGATTCTAATCCGATGGATTTTTCCATCGGAAATCCGATGAAGCTGACTTCCATCAGTCTTGCCTACACACCATCAGTCAAAAATCCGACCGTCCCAAACACCGTAATGTAAAACACTCCGACAAGCCGAGAAAAATTAAGTTCAATGCTTCTGAGCATGCGTCGACTTGATTCTGAGCATGCGTGGGTTTTTTGTCCGATGAAGTTCCACACAGACGATCTGAATTTGCTATCGTTTTTTTTCCCATCGGATAAATTTAAAACATGTTCTATTTTTTCTCATCGATGGAAAAAAGACCGATGGGGCCCATACACGATCGGTTTGTCCGATGAGAAAAGTCCATCGGACTGTTTTCATCGGTAAAACCGATCGTGTGTACACGGCATAACACCTTAGTCTTTCAAATAACATATAGCTTACTTAAAAGAGAAGTATGGGTTTTCTTTTTTTTGCTTACATCTATATGTGAGCTGCTGATATCTATAAACCCTCCCCGCCCTCTCAGAAGTGCCCCTATTCTGTTAAAATCGAGATAAATACCTGTGGGAGGTTCTAGAGTCTTTCATACAGCATCATCCAGACAATGGTGTGAATATAGAGTCTGGATACACCCCCTTTCCTGACATTTTGCTTGATTGATGTCGGCTCTTCTCCCTCTGCTTGTTTATGAGACTTCACAGAGGTAGCTGCTCCCCCCTCCCTTTCCCTCCTCCCTCCTCCCCCTCCCTATCTATCAGCACAGCCACGTCTCTTAGGGGAGTGGGGACAGAGGCAGCGGGTGTGTTGGTGTGTTGGTGGAGATGTTCACACCCCCTGAGAACTTTTCAAACTGAAAGTGGACCCTTTTTGCTAGCAGAAGGAAAGTTCATGTGCACATGCTGTAAAAACTAAAAGAGGTAGGAAAAAAAGATTAGCTGATATGTGACTAATGTGATATGTACTAGTTATTTAACTCATCCCATACTTCTCATTTAAGTCTTCAATTGCTTGTAACTACAAGTAATACTAAGATTTGATATGTAAATTCAACTAATGCTACCATTTAAAGTAATCAATATTTTGTTAATTGTACTAATGTTTTTATTTTCAAAATCAATAAACAAATTTGACAAGAAGAAGAAGAAAAAAAGAGTCTTTGACTGTCTAAAATATACAGTGCAGAGCATGTTGTATGTATGTTGTTGCACATGACAAATCTGAGCACACATTTGAGTGCACTGACTGTACTGGAAGTATTATGTATTGGAAGACATGACATACTTTCTTACATCTAGTGTGATCGCTGTGATTGTTGCATTTGGTAAATATATATGAAAACCAACGGTGGAAAGTCAACAGCGGACAATTTTCAGCACTCTGATAAACCTCTTCAGCCAACCACAGGATAATCATGATACATGTCATACATATCCTGATTATGAATAACAATGCTCTTACTAGTTGGATTGCTATAAAAAAATTAACCTGTGTGTCTATAACCATTCTTAGGGGGTGCTTAAGATTTATTCCCACACAAGGAGTGGTTAAATAACACGTAGTAGTGCAGCGCAACCAAAAACGTGTAATAAATACCTGTGATATATGTGCTATAATCAATATACAAAAAACAGTATAAAAATTACAATTGTGTATTAATAATGTAATGCTAATATTGCAAAAAAAAATGACAGTCCACAGTTAGTATCTTTCCTTCACACTATAAAGTGTATCCACACACTTGTGCTTTCTTCCAATTATATGTGTTCCACCGCTGTGCTCCACCACCTGTTCAAGCTGCCTCTGACCTCATCTGGAGACCCCCTTAGGTCAAAAAGAGCCTTCCCAGATCTCTGGGTATAACCACTGCAGGAGCACTCCAGAAGAACCTTCACAGAAGAAGCTTCACAGAAGAAGCTTCTCTTTAGTAGAAGAGAAAATGACAGTCCACAGTTAGTATCTTTCCATCGCACTATAAAGTGTATCCACACACTTGTGCTTTCTTCCAATTATATGTGCCAGAAAAATTAGTGTTCCACTGCTGTGCACCACCAACTGTTCAGGCTGCCTCCTATCTCATTTGGAGACCCCCTTAAAGCTACGGTCAAAAAGGGAAGTAGTTCCCTATGAGGAAGTCACTGTACCATGTGACAAAACGTGTCAGGGGGCAGGGCCACAAGACCTCACCAAGTTTTAACTTAAGAGGGCAATAACCATATGAATGTTAACAGGCATCTGTATTCAGTACACTGGATTGAAGAGTGCACTCTCTTTTCTTTGTGAGTGCATATTGGTTTCATTAATAAACCAGTCCTTTGATTTTACATACTGCACTATGATAGTTTCTATTTGATTTATCCCTGGCTGAGTTTGAAAGGTATGACACCAAGAAGCACTGTGTAATTTGGTCCTGATATCTGTGAAGCTTCTTCTAGAGTGCTCCTGCAGTGGTTATACCCAGAGATCTGGGAAGGCTCTTTTTGACCCTACCTTTAAGGGGGTCTCCAGATGAGGCAAGAGGCAGCTTGAACAGGTGGTGGCTACCTGCACTGTTCATGTTGCTTTGCACTATTTATTAAATAGGCTCAGTGGACTCCCAAGGTAGCTTGTTGAGAAAATCAGATTCAGCGATTAAAGAATTCTTATCACATATGTCTACTGCCAGGATGCCATCTCCTCACAGGTGGCTGTATGGCACTGCTTTAACATTTATTCCACTCCCTGTAAAACAAAATGGCACTTGTCTCCATTTTGGGGCCCTCATTCACACCACAACCTTCAGATGCATCAGTTGTAGTGCCAAAAGACCCTTGTATGTGCCATCATAAAAACCAGGCATCAAACGCTGAAGCCCATCTGATCGGTCTATTATAACAAATTTCATCTGCTGACAGCCCTGCACTGCCACAATAAAGAAGCAGGCACCAATAGAAGAAGGACCAGACCAAATGATCAAAGAGTCCAAAATCCTTTTATTGACTATCAATAAAAAAAACAGTCAACACATTTCAGGGACCAGAAGCACTTCCATCTTTCATCTGGGTTTCAGTTCAAATAGGATGCTTGAGTGGACTCAAAAGATGGCAGAAGTATTGAAGCTGTTATAGCTGCAAAGGGTGGGCCAACTCAATATTGAACCCTACAGACTAAGACCGGGATGCCATTAAAGTTCATGAGCGTGTAAAGGCAAGTGTCCCAATACTTTTGGCAATATTGTGTATATTCACATAGGAAAGTCCGTTTTTTTTTAGTGCAAATCAATAAAATAAATTTGGACCTTTATTATTTGGTCTGGCACTCCTTGCATTGCTGCATGTTTTTTTCATATAACCTGCTGGGTACCCACTGGAGGGTAGGTAGCCCTGTCTGTTGTGAGCAGAATAACCTGAGCCAGTGGACTTTCCGAATGTCTCTAATTAGTCCCTATAGTACATCAACCCCTTTAGTAAAATATTTTCAGTATATTTACCCTACTTGGTTGTAAAATGCAGTTTTGTTGGATATAGAGGTGACTTATATACTGTGGGCTCCCATACGCACAAAGGCCCTAATGTCACCTGAGCTTTGTTTGACACTGGCAAACATCTGTTGCAAGGCCAAACAAGTGACTTCCTCAGAAATATCTTGATACAGGTATAGAATATCTGTGGTTTTAGACTGTAGAATAGTATATGTGCCATTATTGATTCCTGTAAAGACATCCTGTTCTAGAAACAATTTTAGAAAAAGAGGAAAAACCCTGAAAAGATAAGATTTCTCACAAGGAAATTGAATTGGGAACACATGCCAAAATATCTTCCAGCATTTTTTTTCTCTTTTTTTTTTAAAGTATCTAGAGGCCAAATGTGGAGAGAATGTCTACTTGTTACAGTTGTGATGCAACATTTCTTGCAGACCATAATAGGTGTCAGTGTTACAGCAGGGAAACTGGATCTCAAAATGACGTTGGCTAGAAAAACTGTCTGCGGCTATGGCTGCTTCTGCTGACCGTGTTATAGTTGGATTGGCTAGTCAATGGAAAACATTTATACAGGAAATTAGTTGGCCAATCAAAAAAAAAAAAAATTATAAAATGTTTGGACTTGGTAAAACAGTTTTCAAATGGTTTTTATTTTCAGTGAATCAATCAATCAATGACAAACTGCCTTGTCTTACTTCTTTGTGCACAACATAGTGATCTATATAAGTACAAAGGGGTTCCCCACATCAACCAATCAAAGGCTTGATTTATTTTTCTAGTCTGCACGCTAGAAGAATTGACAGTTTGAACCTGATTATCTTGTATAAATAATATTACTACATAAGCATTTCTTCAGTTTCCATAAATAACATTTTAGAGGAAATGTAAAAAAAATAAACAGCAACCAATCAGATAATAATCTATTGGGCTAGAGAAACCTATAGACAGTAAAAACATACGTTTATGTTACCACAATGTGAAGAATTATTTTTTCAGTATTTTCCCTTTTTTTTTGAGTCATAGGAATGAGTCACATTAATAATAATATATAACAGGCACACTACTGGCATTAACTCACAGCAACATAGTACAAGTATAGTAGCATATACAGCAAAAGCCTCCATTAAACCTTTAGTGGCTGTCCTTAGTTTTTGATGAAGCAAAAAAAAAGGGTTATGCCGCGTACACACGACCGTTTTTAATGTCATTAAAAACAGCTACGTTTTTCTCGACATGATTCTTCTCAAGCCTGCCTTGCCTACACATGATCATGAAAAAAAATGCTCGAGCAAAGCGCGGTGACGTACGAAATGTATGACGGCACTATAAAGGGGAAGTTCCATTCGGATGGCGCCACCCTTTGGGCTGCTTTTGCTGATCCTCGTGTTAGTAAAGTTTGGTGAGAGACGATTTGCGCTTTTCAGCCTCGTGCTCTTCAGTCCATTACAGCGTGACGAATGTGCTATCTCCATTACGAACGCTAGTTTTACCAGAATGAGTGCTCCCGTCTCATCACTTGCTTCTGAGCATGCGCATTTTTTTCATGTCGTTAAAGCCTACACACGGCCGTTTTTCATGACGAGAAAAACGACAATGTGAAAAGCGACGAGAAAAATTAAAGCATGTTCCAAATTTTAATGGCCATTTTTCACGTTGTGAAAAATGCTCTGGAGCCCACACACGATCGTTTTTAATGACCAAATTCAAAAATTGCATTTTTCTCGTCATGAAAAACGATCGTGTGTACGCGGCATAAGAGTATCTAGTTGTTTTTTTGTTTTGTTTTTTGCTGACTATGGGCCTAAAAAAGAGATTCCTCCTCATTTCACGTCAAGACACATGTGGGGTTATCTACTAAAACTGGAGAGTGCAAACTCTGCAAATCTGCCTAGAAACCAATCAGCTTCCAGGTTTTATTGCCAAAGTTTAATTGAACAAGCTGAAGTTAGAAGCTGATTGGCTACCATGCACAGCTGCACCAGATTCTGACTGCTCCAGTTTTAGTAAATCTCCACCATGGGGACACAGAACTAAAATGTGTTATATTTATACTTATATCTCATAAGGGCATTGAAGGGACAGAAAGTTAGGGGAATATCTACTAAAAAGAGTCACGGACGGAAAATAGACGGAAATTTTATATTTTTCTTGCCCTATTAAAACTTAAAAAAAGTATTGGCTGGAGTTCGACATTGCCTGGAAGTGACAGGTTCTTAGACCAGCCATGAAACTAAGTGTTGTCAGAGATAGCAGGCAGGATCTAACTACCAAAAGATTTGTCTACTGGATGGTTGTCAGATAAATATGCACGCTTAAGCCGGACAAATTTCGATCTGTCTATAATAGGCAGGCTAGTTGTAATGAAATCGATCCATTGATCAACTTCAAAACAACCAACCTGTCTGGGTTTTTTTTCACCCGATTACTGACGGCGGCTATAGCCGCCAGCAGTGATCATTGTATTCTGAAGACTCCCCACCGGCAGAACACAATAGCGCTGTGGGAGGGATTCCCGTGGTTGAAGGAAATCAAATTGCATAATGTATGGCCTGCTTTAGACTACCGGGATGCACATGTTAACGTTATGAGGGCAGGAGGGGAAGCCACTGTAAAACTGGGCATACACTGGTAGAATTTAATTCAAAAAAGTTTATTTTTGGAACATTCGTAGTGACAAGAGAATTCAAAAGAGCAGGATGGAAATTTTTCTCAAACATATTAAAACGATTGTAAAGGCTATATATATATATATATATATATATATATATATATATATATATAATTTTTCTTAAATAACAAACATGTTATACTTACCTGCTCTGTGCAATGGTATTGTATAGCACAGCCCCTGAACCTCTTCTTCTGGTATCCCATGCTGGTGCTCTCAGCTTTTCCTCTTCTCTGTGTGCCCCCATAGGAAGCTGCTTGGTGGCACACCAGCAGCCTCTCTCCCAAGCCGGGCTGTGTGCATCCATAGACACACACAGTGAGGTGCCGAAGGGCTGCATATTCGCGTGCAGATGCTCCAATAGAGCTGTGCTGAGAGCTCTCGTCATGACACAGTGAGAAGCAGAAACCTCCCGATCGCTCCTTGGATTTTTCTAATCACGGCGTTCACATGGCCATAAGCCCCGCCCCACCCCACCTCCCAGCATTCTAAAGCCTTTATAGGGCCAAGGGGTTAAGTTCTAACTGTGATTGTGGTTTGTACATACCGTAATGAACCCTTTTACATGTGAGATCCTTCTTAAATAGCAGATATGGACAAAATTTAAAGGACTTTTGAATAAAATTAATTGATTACTTAAATTTTTCTGAATTTCTGTATGAACATTCAAACTAAAACCTAACCATATATGGGCAGCTTAACCACTTGCCAACCAGCCGCTGCAGTTTTACTGCGGCAGGTTGGCTCGGCTGGATATATCGCCGTTACCTTACATCGCTTCCCATTGTGGCCACCAGAGCCGATGCGAGTACCCGGCGGGTGCGATGACCACCGGACACCCGCGATCCCTCGTGACAGAGTGAGAACCGGGATCTGTGTGTGCAAACACACAGATCCCGGTTCTTTCAGGGGAGAAGAGACTGATCGTATGTTCATACAAATTATGAACAACGATCTGTCATCTCCCCTAGTAAGTCCCCTCCCTCCTTCAGTTAGAACACAGTGAGGGAACACAGTTAACCCCTTGATCGCACCCTAGTGTTAACCCCTTTCCCTGCCAGTAACATTTTTAAAGTAATCAGTGCATTTTTATAGCACTGATCGCTGTATAATTGTCAATGGTCCCAAAAATGTGTCAAAAGTGTGCAATTTGTCCGCCACAATATCGCAGTCCTAATAAATATCGCAGATCGCCACCATTGCTAGTAAAAAAATAATAATAATAATAAAAATACCATAAATCTTTACCCTTTTTTGTAGACACTATAACTTTTGCGCAAACCAATCAATATACGCTTATTGAGATTTTTTTACCAAAAATATGTAGAAGAATACATATCGTCCTAAACTGAGGAAAAAAATTTTATTTATTTTTTTTAAATGTGGGATATTTATTATAAAAGCAAAAAGTAAAAGATATTGTGTTTTTTTTTTTTTAAATTGTCGCTCTTCTTTTGTTTATAGCGCAAAAAATAAAAACCGCAGAGGTGAACAAATACCACCAAAAGGAATCTCTATTTGTAGGGAAAAAAGGACGTCAATTTTGTTTGGGTACAACGTCGCATGACCGCGTAATTGTCAGTTAAAGCAACGCAGTGCCGTATCGCAAAAAATGGCCTGGTCATTGGGCAGCCAAATCTTCTGTGGCTGAAGTGGTTAAACCACCTTGTAATCCTGTAGTATACTGTAGCAATTGCTCCAGCAGTAACAGTTCTTGAGATCAGCTGACTGAGTCAGGTATCTGATAGGGTTGCTACTGCTTATAGGATGTAAAATGTTACTAGTTTTTGGTAAGACATGTCATGGCCAGCTTTACCCAATTTAATATAAGAGATCAGAGAACTGATTGGAATATTCATGAATAGTAAAGCTCAAATCATTCCATTAACATTTGTGATCATCAGGAAATGCAAATTGTGGGGATTAAAACCAACTGTCTAAATTGCTATGAATATGAAAATGATGACTTGCCTCCGAATCACCATTCTGGCGGTAAATCAGTGATTAAACAAATCTTTAAAGTGGTTGTAAACCCTTACAGACCACTTAGACCTACAGGTAAGCCTAGATTAAGGCTTACCTGTAGGTGCAAGAAATATCTCCTAAACCTACACGGCTTAGGAGATATTTGCAAAAGACATGCACCGATGTCTACGGCGCATGTGCCGCAGACAACGGCGCACAGGCGCACTGAGCGTGCAGTTACTAACAGCGATCATGCTGTTAGTGGCGTCATCGCCGCTCTGGCCAGTCACAGCGCTGGAGCCGCAATACGAGGAAGACACTCGGGGAGAGATGGTGGCGATGGAGGAGAGGAACGAGCACTGCTGCGGGGGGCTTCGATCTCAGGTAAGTAATACATAATGAGCTAGTATGCTAGCAGTTAAACATACATTTTATCTGGAAAAGTTATAACTCTGAACCTAATCCATTTTTTTACGTTTGTAAATTAGAAGAAAAAATAATAATGAATGCATTTAAAATAACTTATTCATCTCAGTGAACTGGCCCATAAGTCACAAGCTGATAGAGAGGGCAGGTTATAATTAAACATTTCTTGTGTGAAACGCGTCAACCATCTGTAGCCTGTCATTGTCTTTGTCTTGTGTGTGTCACTTTGGGATGTTGCAATAAAAGGACTCAGGATCAGTCATGGTCCGCAGCCAATGCTTTCTTTGGTACCATTTCCATGATAAGGAGCCAGGGCGAGCACCCATGTGTGGAGTCTAACAAGCCATAATCATCTCACCTGGACCAACGTGTCTTTTGCCTTTCTAGAGAAGTCAGGGAAGCAGAAGCCATTGTCAAAGGCTGAACTTTAACTGTCAAACTATCAGCTGGTTCCAACCAGGATACAGCAGGGGGGAAATCTAGGGTGTGTATATGCACTGAAGGCTTAAAGGGGTTGTAAAGGTTCGTTTTTTATTTTCTAAATAGGTTCATTTAAGCTAGTGCATTGTTGGTTCACTTACCTTTTCCTTCGATTCGCCTTCTTAAGGTTTGTTTTCTTTGTCTGAATTTCTCACTTCCTGTTTCTCCTCACTAAACTTCACACCAACATCCGAGCGGTGTGGAGTCAGCCAGAACAGCTTACTGAACAGCTTACTGAGGAGGAACAGGAAGTGAGAAATTCAGACAAAGAAAACAAAGAAAAAAAGGGAAGGGAAATCTAAGGAAAGGGTAAGTGAATCAACAATGCACTTGCTTAAAGGAACCTATTTAGAAAATAAAAACGAACCTTTACAACCCCTTTAAAGCCAGGTAAGTAAAACATCTTTCTAAGTGGGACAATTATGGTTTATATTTGTTTCCCCCCAAATCACAGTTGCTTTACAGTAAACTATGCAATCCCATCTAGGAGTACCTGTGCCCAGAGGTTGTTGAGGACACTCCTTCATGTTGCAACTCCCTAGCTATCCTTAGATAGCAGCTGTGAAGACTGGTTAAAAATACACTGATCTGACTTTTGAAGGTAAAAATTTATTCTTTCACAGTATCTCTGGGTACAATTACATCATCCTCCTTACCCATTATTTTTCTGTGTTGTTTTGTATTGTCTGGAAACAGGCAATAAAAAAAATTATTCCAACAAGTTGGGACAGCACTGATATAAGCATTGGTGCTCAACCTGTGGTCCTCCAGCTGTTGTGAAACAATGAGGCATTGCAAGGCTGACAGTTACAAGCATGACTCCTAAAAGAAGAGGCATGATGAGACTTGTAGTTCTACCACATCTGGAGGGTCCCAGGTTGAGCACCCATTTAATAGAGGAAGCAATAAAAAGCTTACAACACTCATTAAGCACAGATACTCTAAAGCCTTGTACACACAATAGGTTTTACTAATGAAAACAGTCCGATGGACTATTTTCATCGGACAAACCGATCGTGTATGGGCCCCATCTGTCTTTTTTCCATCAGTGTTGAAAAATAGAACATGTTTTAAATTTATCCGATGGAAAAAAAACGATAGCAAATTACTATCGTCTGTGGGGAACTCCATCGGATGAAAAAACCCACGCATGCTCAGAATCAAGTCGACGCATGCTCAGAAGCATAGAACTTCATTTTTCTTGGCTCGTCTGAGTGTTTTACATCACGGGGTTTGGGACGATTGGTTTTTTGACTGATGGTGTGTAGGCAAGACTGATGGAAGTCAGCTTCATCGGATTTCCGAAGGAAAAATCCATCGGTTTAAAAGCCATAGGAAATCCGACCGTGTGTACAGGGCTTTAGAAGGGGTAGCAGGCATGCAGGTTTTCTTTACCTGATGTCCTTCAGGGCATTTATATTTCTTAAAAGTTCCTTAAGTGATTAAGGGGTCCGTTATCATTACTACTTTTTTTTAAATGCACCTCACTGCATTGCACTGGAGTGAACTGCCTCCAGTGATTTAGAGATTACATGCAGTAGGGGCATAAATTAAACCATAAAACCACGAAAGCATATATGAAGAGGTAAACAAAACAGCAGAAATGTAAATGTAAATTGAACTTGGGAGTGTACTAACTAGGATATATGGCTTATTTGCAAGTGGCAATTCAGTATGCAGCTCTCCAACATACAATACAGGCTGCCAGGCTCATAAACAGAACATGGATAGGATAACCAGATTGGAGATACTCTCATATTGAAGCGCTAATATTTGTTTTGGAGATAGTAGCCAACTTATATTGTGCTAGATCACTTAGGGCCAATGATCTGGCCGCATGTCCACCACCAGTAGCCATGAGGATTTAGTATAGAGACACTAGAGCTGCATGTGAAAGCATCAGCAATTACATCTGAAAAGATTTAAGCCTAGTATTGCAGAGGCCTCTTGGTACTTAGACATTTCAAAGTCATAAGAATGGCACACAGCTAAAAAGATATACCAAATATTACCAAACCAGATACAACATCAACTTGTAACATTCCAAACAAAAGTACACAGAACAACCAGACTTGGTATGGGGATTGGGGAATTGGCCCAAAAGAACCAAAAACCTATACCAGTAGAACCTTCTTAAAACAGGGGTTAATTCACTAAAGAAATAAAGAATGTCCACTTAGAAACTTGAATTTTCACTCTGCTTTTTAAAAAATGGGAAGCTGTATTCACTTTAGTAAACCAATCATGAGCTAGCAAAGATCTTGTTTTTTATTTACCCTTGCATGATAGAAAATTCAATGGAGTCACAGCATCACATCATTTGCTAACATTTTCTTTAAAAGTGAACATACTTCTTACAAAGTTAGCTATCATTATGCTAGGAGAACATCCTCTTTTACTTTAGAAGAGGAACCCCAGTATTTTGGAATGTCTCGCAAGGCATTTTTCTAGCAATTTCAATTACTTTCTAATAGCTTTCATCCCAAGAAAAGACCAAACACATCATGTGGTAACATACTACCAACAGTTTTGACATACTAGAGGCAGTTGATAGGCTGCCTTGATCAGTTCAGCTGGTTCAACGTGCATAAAATTACTAGAAATTGGCCAAATGTGTGGCTAACATTGGGCTAGTTATTCAAGGAGCAAATTCCATGTGTTTGGTACTCATCACCAAATATGGTAACCTATAAACATTTCCAACTTACAAGGAACATTGTCACAAACTCATTAAGGAACTCATAGGACTGTGTATTTTTACAATTTTCATTAGAAAAAGGAAATAACTTCTCTAATAAGACAAACTTGCATGCTATTTGTGGACAATTTGTCATATTTTAAAGGAATGACTGAATGGCATCAGAACACTTCAGATATTTAAAATAGTCAGGAGGCTGATACACCCATAAATTGGCATCAGTGTCGGTTCCATATTTGAACCTAAGTGGCACTTAGAATGCCTTTCTAAATCCCAGCAACTGAATGGGATGGTGGTCTCTTCTGAGGGACAGACATTGGAAAACTGTAATATGTGATTGATTCATATTTTCTGATTGTGTATACAATATGCTTTTTGATGGATATATCCAGGATATATACCAGCGTATAAAATGGAAAAATATCAGTACAAATGGATACCAGAGGGAATGAGGATGGGACAAACAGAATTGCTCCGTAGTATTTTAAAGGCTGTAAATATATTTGTGCAAAATCTGTTGTTCTTTGAGTAAGATGTCAAGAGCATCAAGTTCTAGAAATTAACATATTTCTATAAATAGTTTTAAAAATAAAAATAAAACTCTTGCACTTGGTTAATAGAGTATTAAAGACTGCTGCCTTCAACTATTATGTCTTGAATACTAGACCCAAATGATAATTGTGCGAAAAAGTGCGCTGTGTGTATATCCTCAATATTCAATCAAACAAACATGTTAAAACTTGCCTAATGAATATAACATAATAAAAATTTTAATGAAAATACAATCAATGTTCACAATAATCACCATGCATGATATTAAATCTCATATAAACTAATAGTCCATAGTAATTCATATGTGAATAAAGTGCTCCGTGCTCGTAATCCACTGTAGAAAAAAGTGCTACAGTGCTGAAAAGTGCTCCTCATATAAAAAGGGCCTCTTAGCAGATCATAATGAGGATGCCCAGAAGATGTCAGTTGTGGGGAAACGCATTGGGCGGAGTTAGCGTGTGACATTTTTACCTGGTGGCATGTCAGCTGATTTTCTTGGCCACATTGATCTGCTCAATACCTGCTTTTGATCAACATTTATGTAAGTGCAATACCTTTTTTAAAGAGAGTTTTTTTAAACATATTGCATTATGAAGTCTCTCCCTACTTATGCCCTTATATATGTGAATTTTGAATATCGGGAGTTGTAGTGGAGGATGTGATAAGTTCTTTCTATATGAGAAGTGTATTATCCCTATCCATCTCAATCATTCAAAGGCGTTTTTTACAGTTAGAGTGTCGGTCTTGTCTTTGAGATACCAAAAGCGCATTTGTCCTCTGTAATTGAAGATCATAAAAATTTTGGTAGAAGGCCTTTTTATATGAGGAGCAATTTTCAGCACTGGAGCGATTTTTTTCTACAGTGGTTTATGAGCACAGAGCATTTTATTCACATATAAATTACTATGAACTATTCATTTATAGGAGATTTAATATCATGCATGGTGATTATTGTGGAAATTAATTGCATTTTCATTTTTATGTTTTTTATTCTGATTATGTTATATTCATTGCACAAGTTTTATCATGTTTGTTTGATTGAATATTGAGGAATCACATAAGATTGAAAGGGACAGTGCACTTTTTTTGCACAATTTTAGTTTTAAAACTGCAATGTTAAGTTGCCTATACCAGTAAAGATTTACCTAATCTGGTCATTTATAGAAATGTTTGTCTGATGGCACTACCTGACAAAGAAAGACATCCCCTTGCCCCTTGGCTGGCATAGATTTTTTTATTTCTGATCTCTATTCCTTTTTGCCCCAGGGAGGCATGAATGATGTCTGCTAAGAGCTCTTTCTTCTATTCTATAGCTACAATAATGTTTATTTGCCCAATGTGAACATGAATGTTTATGCCAAGTTCTTCAATCAGAAACATGGTTCAGTGGCGGGGTCATGTATGATCTAGCATACAAGTTGTTAAAGTCTGTGACGTAGCACATGAATTAATAGCTTAAGGTTAAGATGTTCCTATTTCATAGAATATAGGTATACAAAAATGTTATGTTGGTGAGAAATGCATGTTGGGGAACTACCATTGATGCTATTAAAGTAGGAGCTCTGGAGACCTTGCATCACTTTTCTGTGGGTCTCTGGATGTTTTGTCTGTTGTTGCATTGACATTTCTTACTATAAAAGAGGTGATAAAAAACAGCACTATGCGCAGTGCGCAGTAACAACAGTAATGTCTTGTACACACGACCGGATTTTCAGATGGAAAAAGTCAGACGGGATCTTTTCATCAGATATTCCGGCCGTGTGTATGCCCCATCAGACTTTTTCCTTTGGAAATTCCATCGGACTTAGATAGAGAACATGTTCTCAATTTTTCCGACGGACAAAAACGGAAAATCCGTTTGTCTGTATGCAATTCCGACGGACTAAAAACCATGCATGGTCAGAAACAATTTGACGCATGCTCGGAAGCATAGAACTTAATTTTCTCGGCTAGTCGTAATGTTTTACGTCACCGCGTTCTTGACGGTCGGATTTTAGTGTGTATGCAAGACAGCTTGAGCGGAATTCCGTCGGACAAACCGGCGGACTTTATTCCGACGGACAATCCGGTCGTGTGTACAGGGCATAAGAGGTGTTCCTTTGCATGGGAGTGAGAGTTCCACCACTGGTGCAGTGTGACAATAAAACAAAGTTATCCTGGTGGTCACAACAGTGGCTATACACCAGAAACTGGGTATTTGCATTGGACCTTCTTCCCTTGTTCCTACAACCACAGACAGACATTTGCCTCTACTTTCTTCCCTGCAGTTTTCATCGGGTAGACTAACCACAGGTAACAATACCTATAAGCACACACACATTAACAGCCAAGAAAAGTTTCTTTAAACCTAATTTGGCCATATGTGACAATCTCATGGCTCTGAATATCATTTTAACAGGAGGGTAAATATGATCATGATATAACTACATTGGTGAATGTCAGCAGCTATTGTGTGAGTTTTCTTTTGTCCCCTAAATGAACTAGAAGTTTATCAGGAGTGCCAAATGACCAGATCATACAAATCTGTTCACACATGTTTGGTAGTCTGTTGCTGAACATGTCACCCAAGAATGGGTCTGAATTGGGTCAGATGGTCTCAACTAGTACACTTCAAGTTAATAATGTGATATCTATTGCTTACTGACCTAACAGTGCATTGTTTTACAATTAAATAGATTTTCCTGGCATACTTTAAAGACAGTGAACCATCTACTCTTTTGTATCTAAGAGCCTTCTTTACATTCAGTCTAGATCAGTGGTCTCCAAACTCGGATGCAGACCTTTGCTTGCCTTTATCTGGCTTTGGGGCACTGTCCCTTCCACTCATGCAAGACACATTTTCTCCCACTGACACCAACAATTGGGCATAATTCCTGTAACTGACATCAACAACAGGGCACTATTTCTCCTATTTACACCAACGATAGGGCACTATTCCTCTCCACTGGCACCAACGATGGGGCACTATTTTTCCCACTGACACAAATGATGGGGCACTATTCTTCCCACTGAAACCACTGATGGGGCACTATTCCTCCCCCTAATACCAAAGATGCATTGTTTACACCCACTGACATCAGGAAAAATTATACTCCGAATGGCCACAGTCCGCCCCCCTAAAGTCTGAAGCAGAGTAATCTGGCCCTTTGTTTAGGAAGTTTGAAGACCCCTGGTCTAGAGAATACTTCATAAAAGGCTTTCCTACTATGAAGTTTTCCTACTATGTCATTTTTTAAATGTAAACCACACACCAATATGAGAATTAATTGACTTGTCTCTTAATGTGTATAAGCCAGTCCTTTTCAACCAGGGTGCAAGTCATCCTGGGGTGCCTTCTGGGTTCTTCAGGGGTGCCTTGGAAAAATGCCTAAAAACTGCCCCAAATTGTCCAAAAATTTCAACAAGCCAGCCTCTTTTTTGCACAAACCACATATTTTTATTGTGCAGCATTACAACTTTGAGCACTGAGAAGGCCAGCCTCTGGCATCCTAACAATTGATGATGTAATTGGTTGATAAGGAGGACATTAGGCGCCTGTATCCTTGTTTGCCCCTTCTCAGCACTGGAGCTGAGTAAGGGAGAAGAGGAACGCTGGAATACCAGTACCAGTGTGCAAAAAATAAATCACCTCTAATATTTGGTGTCCTACATGTGTGGATATTGTTGCATTATGTAAAATTATTAATTTAGTTTCTTTACATTTTATTGCAGGGTGCCTCAATATTGGGCAGAATTTTAAAGGGTGCCTTGACTTAAAATAGGTTGACAAACACTGGTAAACGCAGCCAAATCAATTGTTATTCAGTTATTTAAACAAAGTGTATTTTGGTCATACAGAGTGAAATTTGCTAAATTTAATAGGCACACATAAAAACTAAACACTAAGTACAAAATGGTTAAAAAAAATAAAGTCTTACAAATAATATGATACAAAAACATTCCTGCGTCTGCCCGTGAACATTAAAAAAAATTAAGCAATTAAAATGTTCATCATTTAAAGCTGTAATCATAATCACGTTAACATGGCTGTTTTAAATTATTTTAAGTTGCATGAAATAACAGCATTTCTTGTCATGCAGAGAGGGTAAGCCCAGGTCAGTTACATTCAGGTGAAAAGAAAATTCCTGTTTTTATTATTTCCCTTAAAAGAATTTAGTTTTTAGACAGATTTGCAAGTTGGTTTGAACCTTTACTGTTTAGTAAAACACCCTTATCAACCAAAGATGTCATTTTTCTCATTAGTTTGCGTTCACTTCAAAAATCCAATAAGGTTCAGGGAAAAATTAGCATTTTTAAAATATCCATACATGATTAGATATTTTAATGTGAACACATAATGGTATGGAACTGACTATATTAGTATATCTAATGAGGTTGATATACTAAAGGCAAATAGGCTGTTCGTTTTGCAAGAGAATTTGAACTTTGCAAGGTAATTTTTCCTTAGCTTAGTAAATGTGTTGAAAATTCACTTTACAAAGAATATCCAATGACGTGCAAGATAAAAAAAAATATATATATTTTTGCATTCACATGATTGAACTAAATAAATTCATCAGAGCTTCCCCACATTCACCAAGCTAAAGAAAATGCCCTTGCAAAGTGCAATAATCCTCGCAAAGTAAACAGTTTATGTACCGTATTTTCCGGGGTATAAGACGACTTTTTAACCCCTAAAAATCCTCTCAAAAGTCGGAGGTCATCTTATACGCCGGTACCTGACCTTACTGTAGAATCTCAGACCGCGGCCGTCCATTTTTCAAAAGCCGCGCCTCCTCCTCATGCTGTTCCGTGATAGGCGGAACACTCAGCTTCCCAGCAGAGCCTCTGTTTAGTGTTCTGCCTATCACGGATGCCCTCTCATCCTCGGATGAGAGGGCATCTGTAATAGGCGGAACACTGAACACAGTGTCTGCTGGGAAGCTGAGTGTTCCGCCTATCACAGAACAGCACGAGGAGGAGGCGCGGCTTTTGAAAAATGGACGGCCGCGGTCTGACTGAGATTCTACGTCAGGGATAAGGTAAGTGATCGTCGAGGGGGCACAGTGAGGTATGCAGGGGAACAGTGAGGTATGCAATGGCACAGTGAGGTATGGTGAGGCATGGCTAGTCGGAAGGGGGTCGTCTTATACGGCGAGTATATCCCAAAACCCAAATTTTATCTGGAAAATTAGGGGGTCGTCTTATACGCCCATTCGCCTTATACGCCGGAAAATACGGTATTAAAAAGAAAATCACAAATTGCTGTGTTTTTAAAAGATAATCAAAACTACCAAATGGACACATAGGGGTTAATTTACTACTCCTGTTTATCCATTTGGCAGTTGTGATTATCTTTTATAAACATGGATACATTTTCTGTTTACCTGTTTAATGTATACATCCCTATTACCAGCTGTTCATGTCCATTGGTAAGAAAACAGCACAAAACAGTTTGGCATCACTTTGATAATAAAAAAAAAAATGAATAGCTTCATAAAATTTAAATGTAACTTTTTTTCCTCACTGAAAATGGAACAGTTTAATTTATTGGCCACAGAATAAGGATGTAAAGATTCCTTAATTCATAGAAAGCAGATGGATTCAGCGGTTTATATTTTCCGAAGCCATGGACAGGAGGCTGCGTGTGTACTGGCTTACAGATGTGTCTTTTACAGATATGTATTCCCAACTTTATAGTAAAAACACCCTGCAATGCACATGAAAGGGGATACACAACAGCAGCGCATCACATTGCAAAGCAGCCTATGAACTAAAACTGTAGGGATGCAATTCTAGTCCAGCAGAGTGTAAAAAAAAATGAATGAGAATTTCAAAGATATTATATTTGCCTAACCACAAACACAAACCCGCAAAATTTCAAATTTCTGATGTCATAAACCATCACCCTAATTTACTGGACTTAAACACATTATCTATATATATTATTCCATTATATGCTGCTGGTTTTATACTCTACAGCAGCCTTACCCAACTTTTTTGACATGGAGGAACCCTTAAAATAACTTTCAGGTCTCAGGGAACCCCTGCTGATATTTAATTTATCTACAGCTCACTATACGTTGGCCTTGGGGTCAGTGGGAAGGGAGCTTCTTACATTGGTGGTCAGTGGGAAGAATGCTCTCTTTATAGGTAGCTTAAAACATAATTGGTGTCCGTGACTACATTTCTGAGAAGCAGAAATTGCTCATTGCTCAAGGAACCCATAGCAACCTTTGGAGGAACTTTGGTTGAGAAAGGCTGCTCTCCAGGACCATTTATGTAGGCCAGGGATCTTCAAACAATGGCCCTCCAGCTGTTGCAGAACTACAGGTCCCATGAGGCATTGTAAAACTCGGACATTCAAAGGCATGACTAGGCATGGTGGGAATTGTAGTTCTTGAACAACTGGAGGGCCATAGTTTGGAGACACCTGATGTAGGCCATAGATCTGTCATCATTAAGGTGATTAGAAAATAAATGATTCTATTGGGTGTTATAAACTACAACAGGTATCCAGTTCAGGGTGGCTCTTCAAGGTCTGCTTTACCCACTTTAATAAATACTATTACTTAAGCTCATCATAGTAGGGTGACTACTTAGCCCTGATTATGCAAATGCATATGTAAATAAATGTGTATATTCTATTACAATGAATGCATACGATTCTGGTTTACAGATGATCTTTTTAAAGATCTCTAGAGACCAGTGATTAAAAGTACAGGTATTAATCAATCATTTGTAGTTTTACACACCAAGATTGACTACTTTTACTATAGATATATTATATGGAGTCATTACTATAGCGGTTGGTTTGAATTAGTAAAGGATTTAAGCCATTCGTTACTTGCAAGTATTTATTGTGATAGCTCTGTGGTTTCGGAATATAAGCATGATTCATTTTGAAGCAAATTTAATATGGGAGATGTTAATGCAAATTTTTCTAGTGCTGTGTTACAGAGGAGGCTTTTGTGGTTTGAAGAAACGTATGCACTAATATTAATCTCAGTGAGAATGCCTCCCAGGAAGGAATATCCCTAAGGCATGCCATGTTTGGCCCCTTTCGTAGGCAGGTCTCATCACCAGTGATTATTCAGGACTGGAGCAGTTAACAAACGTGTAATAACAAGTATTTGGGGGCATCAAATGTGTGCGTCATTGGTTGCAAACATTTTAAAGCATTCTTGGAAATCTCAGTCAACAATTTCAAATTTTTCTGTGTTCCCTAAGGAATAGATCTCTGCACTCGTGTAAAACAACACCCTTGGGAAAAAAAATAGAAAAACAATGTGTGGCAATCTCTAATCTAAAGTAGATCAAGTATATGTGTGGCTAGTTTAAACATTGCCGCAGTCAGTAGATTGAAGTTTGGGGTCCACATGCATCCAATCAAATACAAAGAAAATACCTATTTTTACATTGCTATGCACATAATTGGATTTTCAAAATAAATACAGGTTCACTTGGGTAAATAAAGAAATTTAAATCTATATTCAATCATGCCCATAGACCGGTATGCTAGTATATACTGGTAGATAATATATATACTTTTGTGGTTATGCCCCTTTTTAGCCAGGGTCTTCTGACGTATGAAGTACCCATAGACATATAGGAAAAAAATTGGCACACATTGGTGGTACCAATCATTTTTATTCTTCAACATCTTCTACATTTTATGTTGAACCCCCTCCTGCGGGAAGGCTCTTTTTTGTTGCAGCTGAGTACTTTATATTAATAGCTTTACTGGTGTCTATAGAATTTTGCCAGCTAGCAGGTTGAGTTCTTAGACAAAGGCTACACATTTTAAGCACTGAGAAATGCTAACCCTATTTATCTCATGATGATTGTAGGTAACGAATGGGCCATGAGAAATGGTCCAAAACGTAGCCTCACTGTGGCCGTTATAATAATAGCTCTGTGTATTCGTCTTTGTCCTTTGAAAACATGCATGGCTCTTTTAGACGTGGGAAGCTTGATGGCAAAAAAAATAAATTTGCATGGGAATTTGCAGCAAAGGTATCTTTTACCTCAAAACCTTGAGTGTTGCGTCAGTTTGCACTTATCACTGAAAAAACAGCCATTAAAAAAGAAAATACTGCGACATAGGCCTGCTGCCCTTTCCAAAAATGTCATAACGCAATTAGACAACTCTCCATCAACTAGAAAGGTATTATATACATATTACACTCATATTCATGTAATGTTTGATTTTAAAATATAATTAAACTGACATATGAATTATTCCTTAATTATAAATAAAATAAGCAACCAGTTGTTAAAGGCTGGAGTTTAATCTGCTTATATTTTACATTCTCTGGTTTCTCTCATCCTCTTCATCCATGCTAGTAATATTTGTAATTAAAACTTTTTTGTTTTTAGTATGCACCTTATTTTAGTTCCAGTGACATCCTCACTGGGTCTCTGCACTTCTGCAATGCAGGCAGATCATGGCTGGTAGGAGGGTCAGTGGGGTACTGTACATGGCTTCTTCAAAATATTGCAGCACCCTCCTCCTCTCAAGGAGTACAATACAGAAGGCTGGAATTCGGCTTTAGATATTACGGCAGGTACTAGGTAAATTTAAAGTGGCAACCTCACCTGTACTTTCCTTTATTTGTTCTTATTTGTCAATCTGTACTTTGTGATTAAGGCCCCTTTCACACTGGGGCGGGCAGGAGCAGTGGCGGTATAGCAGCGCGATTTTCAGCGCTGCTATACCGTCGTTATTACCGCGGTATGCGGTCGCTAGGGGGGTTAATTTAACCCCCGCTAGCGGCCGAAAAAGCGTTAATACCGCCCGCAAACCGCGGCTATTGCCGCGGTCTGCGGGCGGTATTGCCGCGCTGTCCCATTGATTTCAATGGGAGACCGCGGTAAAGGAGCGGTGAACACACCACTCCTTTACCGCTGTAAAGAAGCGGCTAGCAGGACTTTTGGAGCGGTCCTGCTAGCGCACCGCTTCAGTGTGAAAGCCTTCGGGCTTTCACATTAAAGGCACAGGGCAGGATATTTTCATGCGGTATAACAGCGCTATTATTAGCGCTAAACCGCATGAAAAACGCCCCAGTGTGAAAGGGGCCTAACTCTTGTGTATAATATACCTAGTCCAACCTAGGGGAATACTATTATCTTAGGATGGGGTATCTGGTTAGTATCAGGAGTCCTGTGCTTTTTACTCATAATATTACTGGGAATCTCCTATTGTTTATATGTAGGAGGCTGCAATATATATTTCATAACTCTGTACAATAAACAGGTAAGTATAGTTACATAGTTAGTCTACAGTAGTCCATCTACAGTAGTTCAATCAATAAAGGCAGATTTTTTTAAAATTAAAATAAATAAATTAGAAACTATACAATCCTATATCTATCTATCTATCTATCTATGTATGTATATATATATATATATATATATATATATATATATATATATATATATACAATCCTATATCTACAGTTGATCCAGAGGAAGGCAGAAAACCTCAGCAAAGCATAATACAATTTGCTCCAGCAGGGGAAGAAAATTATTTCCTGATCCCCAAAAGGCAATTGGATATTCCCTGGATCAACGTTACCTATACATGTTCGTATCCAGTTATATTATGAACATTTAAGAAAGAACCCAGGCCTTTCTTAAAGCAATCTACTGAGCTGGATAGTACCACCTCTGGGGGGAGTCTATTCCCCATTTTCACAGCTCTTATTGTGAAGAAGCTCTTTCGTATTTGGAGATGAGATCTCTTTTCTTCCAGATGTAAAGAGTGCCCCCTTGTCCTCTGTGATGACCTTAAAGTGATTAACTCAACACCAAGGTCACTATATGGACCACTTATTTATTTATACATGTTGATCATATGCCCCCTTAATCTCCATTTCTTAAGAGAGAATAAATTCACTTCCTCTAATCTTTCCTCATAGCTGAGCTCCTCCATGCCTCTTATCAGTTTGGTTGCCCTTTTCTGCACTTTCTTCAGTTCCCCAATATAATTTTTATGAACTGGTAACCAAAACTGAACTGCATATTCCAGATGAGGTCTTACTAATTATTTGTACAGGGGCAAAATTATATCTTTCTATGTATGAAGTCCATACCTCTGTTAATACAAGAAAGGACTTTGCCTGCTTTGGAAACTGCAGCTTACCATTGTTTGCTATTATTAACTTAAGCTTATAATCGACCAAAACACCCAGATCCTTCTCCACCACTGATTCCTCCAGTTGTACTCCCCCTAGTATGTATGATGCATGCATAATCTAAACCCCCAAGTGCACAACTTTCCATTTATCAACACATAGTTGCCCAATTAAACAGTGCATTGAGGTTGTCCTGTAAGTTGGAGACCTCCTGAAAGGACGTTATTCCACTGCATAGCTTGGTGTCATCTACAAAGACTGAAATAGTACTTTTAATCCCAGACCCAATATCATTTATGAATATATTAAAAAGCATGGGTCCCAACACTGAACCTTGGGGTACACCATTCAGAGTATTAATCATTAATCACACTGTCAATTAATTATACAGTCATATTAAGGGGGGAACGTACAGTTTCTAAATGAAATGTGGCCTAGATACCAAGGTGGTACATTAAATTCAGGCCTCATAAAATTGGGGTGATATCTTTTGACACATGCATTTTACAGCTAAAAATAAATGTGAGAAGTCCAGAAAAAAATTATTGGTTTTACCTGAAACAATTGAACTTAAATTGTTAACATAAGTAACTTACTATTACCTAAAACCTAACCCCTTCATTGTAAACATTATCCAAACCTCAGCTTAACCACTTCAATACCAGGCACTTATACACCTTTCTGCCCAAGCCAATTTTGAGCTTTCAGCGCTGTCGCAATTTGAATGACAATTGCGCGGTCATGCTACACTGTACCCAAACAAATTTTTTATAATTTTGTTCCCACAAATAGAGCTTTCTTTCGGTGGTATTTGATCACCTCTGCGATTTTTATTTTTTGCACAACAAATAAAAAAAGAGCGAAAATTTTGAAAAAAACTAAGTTTTTCTTTGTTTCTGTTAATTTTTTTGTAAATAAGTACCTTTTCTACTTCAATGACGGACACTGATAAGGCGGCACTGACGGTACTGATAAGGCGACACTGATGGGCACCGATGAGGTGGCACTGATGGGCACTGATGATGGGCACTGATAGGCGGCACTGATATGTGGCACTGGTATGCGGCACTGATTGGCACTCATAGGCGGCACTGATTGGCACTCATAGGCGGCACTGATGGGCACTTATAGGCGGCACTGATGGGCACTTATGGGTGGCACTGATAGGTGGCACGGACGGGCACTGATAGGTGGGCACTTATGGGCACAGATGGGCACTGATAGGTGGCACTGATGGACACTAGTAGGTGGCACTGATGACATTGATGCCCAGCAACGCCAGCCACCACACATTGTGGTCGTGCCATGATGGTGCCCGTCAGTGCCCATTTGTGGGCACTGATTGGCATATGTTTTTTATGTTTTACTACATGTGGATGGCCATGGGGGCCATCCACATGCTTGGGACTTACCTGGTGGTCCTGGGCGGCATCCTGGTGGTCTAGTGTGGGTATCCAAGGGGGGGCTGCGCTGATAAACAATCAGCGCAAACCCCCCCTGTCAGGAGAGCCGCCGATCGGCTCTCCTCTACTCGCGTCTGTCAGACGCGAGTGAGGAAGAGCCGATCAACGGCTCTTCCTGTTTACATCGTGATCAGCCGTGATTGGACACAGCTGATCACGTGGTAAAAAGCCTCCGCCGGAGGCTCTTTACCGAGATCAGTGTAGCGGTGTGTCAGACTGACACACCGCTCCACCGATCACCGCGATGTGCGCCCCCCCTGTTATGCGCGCCCCCCTAGGCTGTTATCCTGCAGGACGTCAATAGACGTCCAGTGTGGATAACAGAACCACTTCCCGGACGTCAATCTCCTATTGACTGAGCGGGAAGTGGTTAAACCTTCAACTTACCCCTTAACATACACCTAACTCTCAAATCAAAACTTTAATTTAACCACCTAAACCTAAATATTAACCTTGAACAAACCTGTAAACCTAACCTTTAACATGAACACTGCAGCTAAAATTTAACCCTTAACCTTCAACCAATAAACTTAATTAATAACCTTAACCAAAACCCCTAACCCTTTAAATTAATAACTTTAACCTAATTCCCAAAACCTTTACCTAACCACTAAACTTAACTTTTACCCTTGACCTAACCCCTTGACCTAATCTTATCCCAAATACAACACTTAAACTTAACTCTTATAACTTTAACATAACTCCTAAAGGTTTATTTTTTATCTATAACAGTAATATTATTAAGATTACAATAATATTACTGGAACATACATAAAACGACCACACCAGCGATTCTTCGGATATTATTTAGAAATGTACTTGCACCCAACCCAAAATTGCCCACAAAAAACTCTCGGTCCAAATGTTGGCAACAAGAATAGCTCCCAGGAGTGTTTAGTCTATTTGGGTATGAAGAAGTAGTGAGAATGTTGTAATGTTTTTTGTGCACGTATTATATGAATATTTATTTGTAGTAACCATATATTAAAATTGTTCATATAAGAAGCTAAAGCAAGGACACACATCCATCAACCAAGCATCCTCAAAACTATTCCCGATCAAGAGAGAAAGAAAGAAAAAGCAAAGTCCAGCTTGTCTTTAGATGATATGAATTTCCACATGACCCCAAGCTGTCCACTAGACACTTTCCTGGAGCAGCATTATTATCTAGAACTTTTAATGCTGACCAGCTTTCAAATAACATATATATTTTATCCTGTTGCCAATTCTAGTTCAGAAAGTCCCTGCAGAGTTGGGTTCTACAATATATATTTTTTTCCATTTAATGTCATACTAGCTACTGCATGAATCTATCCTTCTACAACCACAAAGATACCTCATCTCTGTGCTTAGAACTACTTCCATTATATTATTAATTTTAAACAATTATTTGTTTTACTGTGCTCGTCGGGTTCAATTGGACATGTTCACATGACATACTTCCTAAATTATAAGCACTAGAACAAAGAAAACTGTTGTAAATAAGCCTGATAGAGTTACTAGTCAAATTCCTTCTTTCATCTCTCCAGAAGATAAAAGATGAAAATGGACAACAGGTCTACTTTTTGCTCTAGTTTTTCTTGTTTAATCTTTTTTCTTTGTTTAAATAAACCTTGTGTATTTTTTTAATATTCTAGAAGAAACAATACTATCCTCTCCTTAGAGTGCCAATAAGATAGAAGTCTAAAGACACAAGCGATTTAAGCTGGATACACACTATACAATTTTATTTAGATTTACCAAAACCATATAATATGAGGTCAAACCTAAACACTTTCAATTTGTATGCAATCAGGAAGGCCCTTGCACTACATAGTTGAATTAAATCTAAAGGAAATCTAACAACAAAAGTGGTATAGTGTGTATCCAGCTTTAGGCTAAAAGATCATTCATACAAAAGATCTTTTATAGATAAAATTGGAGCTGAAGTTTTTCATTCGTTTTTGATTGGGTAAACAATTGTTTTGTGGGCCAATTTGTCAATCTTTAAGTTAATTGTTTTATGATAATAACTAGCCTGAATAACAATAATACCCCTACAATGAAACGCGCTTTCAATCTTATCTACGCACTATGATATGTATATTTGTGAACAATTATATTCTTCATAGAAAAAATCATGACCATTTCTGGTGTGAACAATTATTTGTATGGAAAACCATTTGTGCAGAAAATCATTTATACTTTTCAAGTGATTATTCACAAATCTCTGGCTTTCAAAACTGACTGAACATGTTATTTTAAATAGTACAATCCCTCTATATAGTCTACATTAGATTTACAGCTGTGTAGTATAGGGACCTATCTAAGCAATGGGCTTGATTTACTAAAGGAGTTGAGGCTGTTCATCTAGAAAAGTCAATGTTAATGAATAAGGTGCAACTGTGTTTACTTTGAATACCCAATCATGTACAAGGGACAGTTAAAAAGGGACTTTTATTTAATCATTTAATTGGTGAAAAGACTTTAAATAGTGAAAAGACTCTACACATTTAGTAAACCAACCTCACTCTGTTCAATTCATATCCAATTGCATAAGCCCTTAAGCTTCATAAATGTTGAAAAATTCAAAGATGATCGTGCAACTAGATTGGCCATCTTTATATCTATGTGCAATGTGGGACATTCATTATACTAGGAAATAAAATCCTCATTTATTACAAGTCATTGTAGTTGTAATAGTGCACTTGCAACAGCTCAGTTGAGTACTGTCCATGATAATTTTTTTAATTCAATCTTATTTTATTTGTTTATGCAATGAAACGACAGAAAAAGACATACATTGTCTTAAACATTACAAACATTAATAGGATACATCCTCAACAGGCATCATGTGTGTCAGAACAGAGCAGGGCTAAGTACCATCAGATGAAGGTATACACAAACCTATTTGGAGAGTATGAAGTAGGGTCACTCAACGGGTTGTAGGTAGTAGGTAAATTGAAGCCCTGGTACGTTATCCTACTGGGTTCTTAGAGGTGTATTTATGTGTAGAGAGAAGAGAAAGAGTCAGAGTCAGGGGCAAATAGTAGGGGTACACAGATAGGGGACAGGGATCAGAATCACTCCATCAAGGTCCGAGAGTGGTCTCGTCCAGGGCACACTCCGCCCAAGAGATAAACTCCGAGGAGTACCGAAACACGGACCACGAAGTCCATGTGAGAGAGAACTGTTCACTTTTGTCATTTTCCTCCGCCACCAGACGCTCAAGGTCCCTAATGCGGTCCACCTCAACAGCCCAATCCCCCAGGGAAGGCATGGTTGCCGTTCTCCAATGACGGGGAATCACTACTCTGACCGCCGCCAGAAAGTGTCGCAAGACATCATTCCTGATGGATTTAAAAGATCCTGGGATAATAGACAAGAGAGCCACCTCAGGTGAAGGGTGGATAGAGGTCGCCATCAATTTGCAGTAGAGTGTGAAAATCCGCTGCCAGTACTTCCGCACAGGAGGGCACTCCCACCAGATGTGGAGCATGGTTCCCCGGGAGCCGAGGCACCGCCAGCAGGCATCCGACACCTCCGGATTGAAGTGGTGAAGAGTTGATGGACATCTGTACCATCTTGTTAACAGTTTAAACCCCTTCTCCTGGGTCTTGGTGGCTATGGACAATTTGTGCGTCAGGGTAAAACATTTCTGCCAGTCGATAGGGGAGATAGTGTGACGGAGGTCTGTCTCCCAGGCCACCGTAAACGGTGGGAGGCCAGGGGAGTAAACATCGAGCAGAAGGGAGTATAGTTGCGATACAACATGCGTTGGAGGTTCCACCTGCAGGAGCAGTTCCTCGAATCCCGTCGGTTCAGCAAGAATGTCTGTAATAGATGGGAAAGTCCGGATGTAGGAGGCAGTCTGTTGCCTCCGAAGCCACTGCATGGGGTGACGGGAGGTCAGACCGGTAGAGGTATCTGACCTCAAAGTGGGGTCTGCACGAAGGACCTGGGCAAGTCGCCTATGATCCTCTCTTCGCCATGGTCCGAATCTTGCTACCGACATAGCTGGCGGAAAGGCCGGGGTCCCAAAGAAGGGAGTCATAGGCCCCATGCGGTTTGATAAGCCCCTTCTGGACAGCATGAGATCCCAAATCTGGATCGTTTGATGGGTAAGGTCATTAAGAGGGCCCGAACCCCCCCGTACCGTAGGCAAGGTCCAGGGGAGAGCGGAGAGCTCAATTGGGCTCATGTGGCTTTCCAACTGAACCCAAAGCTTGGTTGAAGAATGATGGAACCAATCTAGTATGCGGGTGAGCACCGCTGCTTTATGGTATAGGGAGGCATCTGGGGCTCCAGCCCCCCCCCGAGCCTTTGGAAGAGAAAGTGTTTCATACCGTATCCTGGGACGGGCCGCATTCCAAATAAATTTGGAAAACAGTTGGCGTATTTTCTTAAAGTACGAATTAGGTATGTGAATAGGGATGGTCTGAAACAAATACAGGAACCTAGGGAGAACATCCATTTTCAGGGCGTTCACTCTACCTAGCCATGAGAGCTGTTTGGACGCATAATTGATTAAATCTGCCTGGGTCCTAAGAAGTAGGGGGGCAAAGTTCAAGGAAAAAAGTTGGGAAGCATCCGCCGGTATTTGAATTCCGAGATACCTTATGGAGGAGGAACCAGTTTTGAAGGGGAAAGAAGACGATAGTCTTCGCAGGGCCGACGTAGGCAGAGATATGTTGAGGATTTCCGATTTATTGTAGTTGACCTTGAAGTTGCTAACTTCTCAAAATTTCCGAAACTCCTGCAATACCAAGGGCAAGGATGTGTGAGGGTGTGTCACGAACAGGAGCAGATCATCTGCAAAGAGGGCAAGTTTAGTATGTGTGGGCCCGACTGTTATGCCTTGGATAGAAGAATTGTTACGTAGAGCAATAGCTAGGTGTTCCATAGTGAGAACGTAGAGGAGGGGGGACAGTGGGCATCCCTGTCGCGTCCCGTTAGATACAGAGAAGGCTGGAGATAGCGAGCCATTTAGTCTAATCCTAGCATATGGAGAGGAGTAAAGGGACATTATTCTCGCCATCATATTGGTTCCCACGCCTATTTGTTGCAGGGATAGTCGAAGGAACTGCCAGTCTACTCGGTCGAATGCCTTCTCGGCATCGACTGTTAAGAGGCATAGTGGGATATCGTGGGACCGGGCATAGTTGGTTAAAAGAAGGGTCTTCAGGGTATTGTCCCTAGCCTCACGGCCACTCACAAAGCCGACCTGGTCTAGGTGTATTATCCCAGGCAACAATGGTTGTAATCTATTGGCTAGGATTTTAGCAAAGACTTTCAAATCGACCCCAATCAAGGAGATCGGCCTATAGCTTGCACAAAGAGTGGGGTCTTTGCCTGGCTTTGGGATGAGGGATATGTGAGCCTCAAGTGTTTGTGGAGGGAACACTGAACCCTCCGACAAAGAGTTGAACACCTTAGTTAGAAAGGGCGTGAGGAGGGCGGCAAAAAGTTTGTAGAACTTAGGAGTAAAGCCGTCTGGGCCCGGGCTCTTTCCACTCGGTGTACCCGCTATGGCTTTGGTGACTTCGTCTTCTGTGATTGAGGTTTCCAGATCAGCGATGACGTCATCGTCTAACGTAGGGAGCGCGGTTTCCAATACATATGACATCTGGTCCTCCACCCCGGAGGAAGGGGAACTTGTCCCTTGAGTCTTAGGGATATTGTACAGGGACTGATAAAAGTCCCTGAATTCCCCCGCCATCTTAGTGGGTGAGGATACCATTTCCCCCTGTGCCCCCCGAATATGAGGCACAAAGGCGGAGGTTGTTTTTGGGTGCAGGGAGCGAGCCAGTGGCCTACCACATTTATCTCGAAACTTATATTGATGGAAAGTGAGCTTATCTGCATATGTACGTGCAGAGGCTTCATAAAGTTCTCTAAGTTGTGATCGTGCCCTAGAAACGTCCGCCAGCATTGTCACTGTCGGGGATCGTTTGTGCTCAGTTTCTAAGTTTCTAAGCGTTTTATTTGCTGCCTCTATGGCGGCTGAGCGCTCCTTTTTAAGACGCGTACCCATTTGAATAAAGGTACCACGTAGGACAGCCTTAAGTGCCTCCCATTGAAAGGGCAACGATGTCGTATCCAAAGCGTGGTCCGCAAAAAAGTTAGAGATTGTATCTGAAACCCTTGTCACACATTCCGGGTTCGTAAGCAGCGAATCGTTCAAGCGCCATGACCATTCCCTAATCGGAGTGGAAGGGAGCGAGAATGTCATGTGTATAGGAGAATGGTCAGACCAGACCATTGGGTCTATGGTGCATTCCGGGGACCAATCCAGGCAGCTATGGTCACTCATTAGGTAGTCTATGCGACTATAGGTTGGATGAACATGGGAGAAGTGGGTATAGTTACGGACCGTGGGGTACAGCACTCTCCAAACGTCCACCAGACGCAGATCGTAGAATGCCCGTTTCAGAGCCCTCAGTTTGGGGAAGGAGATACACGATCGCGAGGTGGAGGAATCTAAAAGTGGTTCAAGAGGGGTGTTAAAATCTCCCCCCAATATGAGCTTACCCTCCCTGAATCCTGACAAAATCCTCATGTATTGTAACGCGGCCGATACTTGATTAACATTAGGAAGGTAAATGTTAGCTACTGTAAATTTGGTACCCCATAACACGAATTTCACAAAAACATACCTCCCCTGGGGGTCCGAGAGATGGTCAAGCACCTCTATAGGGAGCGTCTTATGGAAGGCCACAGACACTCCCTTGGCTTTCTGGGTTGGGCTAGTGCTGTGGAACCACCTGTTGAAGTATCTGTTGGAACAGGAAGGGGTGGAGGCAGAGTGAAAATGTGTCTCTTGGAGAAGAAGCACATTGACTTGGCGTTTGTGCATTTGATACAGGATTTGTCCTCTTTTGGAGGCAATATTGAGCCCATTGACATTGTAGGAACAGAATTGTAACCTAGGGTGAGAGGTCACTGTGTGGGCCATGATGGAGCGATGGGGGGGAGGGGGGGGAAGGAGAGAGAGAAGAAGAAAAAAAGAAAAGCGGGGAAGAAAAAAAGGGGGGAAACACAACAGGGGAGGAAGAGAGAAGGTAGAGCGAGGCGGGGGAGAGATTGAACGTAGAGAGCACCTGGGGAAGGCGGCTCAAGGATACTAAAGTGTGCGCAAAAACGTAACACTTCGTGAAATATCACGTAGTAGGCACTAACTGTGCCAATCCTATTTAGGGGGAGAGAACGGGGTTAGAACAGCTGAGTTGTGATCCCGACAACCTAACAGGCATATATAACATAACTGTAAGTGTAACACACCCAATGACCGTGGCATCTAATGCTCAACTGCCTAGTCACTAAAGGGCAGAGTGTCAGACTAATACCATTGGTACGCTGGAGTGTAATAAACAGTCTAAAATTACATAGAAAAATAACATCAACGTAGAACAAGATGTACACAATCTGGTGACAGAATAAAGGCACAGGTATTCCCGCGTAAGCATGTGAGGGTTGGAAGCACCAATTACTACATTTATAGCAGCATTAACTATGATAGTTGTCACGGCTTAGCTCAGATATCTGTGTAAACGCACAGAAGGTGTCAGTGATAAGGCCAGTCAGTCCCAAGCTCCAGGGACATAGATGTCCAGAGCCCGAGGAAAGACCCGGAGGTCCCCGGACAAGCCAAAGGGCTATGCCCGGGAAACACCAAGCCAGCCAGTAGAGCCAATGCCGTGAAAGAACATATCAACACCACCGACCGCCTTTCCAAAGCCCCCGCAAGCACAACCGCACCAGCTGAGGGCAAGGAAACATTCTCCGTGCCAAGCGAGACAACTAAACCGTCAGCAGCACTTAAATAACAAAGTGAGCAAGAGTCAGCGGGGTGGATACGCAAGTAAAACCGTGAGTACAAAACAAAATAGAGAAAACAGTAGGCAAACCTGGCCGGAGTCTCATAAAGGAACTGTAGTCACCTGGTGGACTAAAGGACATATCAAAAAAGAACCATTTCAGGTCTCGGACGACAGAGTCTGGATCAGTCTTCTGGTGACGTGGCTCGCCGTACTCTAGGACCGGAAGGTACCGATCTAGACTGTGGGCGTCCTCGACGCTGTAGAGGAGGGCCCGGTAGCCGCTGACGGTCATCTGGGGGGTCCAACCAGTTCGGGATGACAATAGGGTCCCGGTCCAGGAACAGGAAGAAGGCAGGAAGCTGGTCCGGGTCTGACAGCACAAATTTGTGGTTATCTTCTCGGGTCACTTTGATGCTGAAGGGGTGGCCCCAAGTGTACGTGGCGCCTACTTGGCGAATCAAGTCCAGCAGAGGACGGACCGCTCGCCGCATGTACAGCGTGTTGCGGGAGAGGTCCGGGTAGAGGTGTATAGGTGACCCGTGAAAGTCCAGTGGCCCCAGGCGCCAGGCCTTGCGCAAAATTTCTTCCTTCAAGGTATAGTAGTGCACCCGGCAAAGTACGTCACGAGGGCGGTCCCTGCGGTCACCCCCCCATGCCTCCCACTCTATGCACTCTGTCCAATTCAATGGGAGATGTAACTTCCCTGCCCAGGACCTTATTGAGGATAGCGATGACAGTGGGTTTGAGATCGGCACCTGATGTAGCCTCCGGGACCCCCCTGCAGCCGGATGTTGTTCCTGCGGCTCCGGTTCTCACTATCTTCTATCCGGAGCTGGTGTTGCCGTAGACGGGAGAGGTGAGCCGTAGATGCATTTTCAAGCGCCTTTATGCGGGCTGAATGGTCCTCCTGGGTGGTGGCCATAGCAGAAACCGTGACCTCCGACGCGGAAACCCGTTGTTTGAGGGCATTCAGTTCAACATGGAGAGAAGTTTCCATTTTGGAAGCCCAGGAATCAAAGTCAGCTCGGAAAGCAGAAAGTACGGCAGCGGATGTGGAGCCCTGGGAGAGCATCTCTGCTGAGGCCGTGTTCACGCTAAGAGTAGTGGGATCCATCGGAGGGGTCGGGTGTACACCTGGGCCGGTCCCACCGACAGAGAAAGCTGCTGCAGCCGGGGGAGGAGGTGTTGGTTTGCCTGGAGTTCGGGCTGATGAAGCCCTGTCTTTCCCTGTACGGGAGTCCTGTGAGGCTGTGCGTAGCAGGTACCGTTGGATATTACCTGGTTGCAGTGCAGCGGAATCAGTAGAGGTAGAGCTGGAAGCCGCCATCAGCAGATTGGGCGTGATTGGTTGGGAACGCAGCCTGCGGTCGTCGGGAGAGCACAATGCTCAGCAGTACATGTCTTCAGCCGTCCATCCTCAGCCACGCATCCCCATAGGTGGAGTGGAAGAACAGAAAGTGCGACCCGTGTCGTACATGGGAATAGACGCTTGCTTTGCTGCTACTGACGTCTTGGAGCAGGCGCAGGGGAGTGCCGGTGTTTGCGTTACAGGACAGCGGTACGGCAGCCTGGGCAGCACTGGCGGCTGAGGAGGGGGCAGAGCAAGGCTAGTGGCAAGGGGGAGCACGGAGTCCGGGTGGAGCAAGATGGCCACTACACTGCTTGCTAGTCTGTGACTGGAGGGTTACGGGGAGGGCCAGATGAATGAGGTGGGGGCCCAGCCGCCCCGTACACCAGAGTAATCAGACCTTGATGGGTAGGGCAAAGCGGTTTTAAACGGGCAAGGGGGGACCCAGCAGTCCTATGGTCGGGTATAGCAAGATGGCCGCCCCTCGAACCTATGGGGTCAGGGCTCCCACCGAGTGCTCCTTTCTGACTGCCAGCTGGGGAGGGATCAGCCTACTTCTGGTGCCTTTTACTCTGCCCCCGCCCTGCTTACCCCGTGCGAGATGGTGCTTTGTGCTGGATGTTGCTCTGGGTGTATTGGGAGCAGCAAGATGGCCGCCGACTTCCAGGAGTAGGCCGAAGCCGCGGACTTTCCTAGAACTGGCCGCCGCGGGTGTGTCAGGCCGAACGTCCCGGGATCCCTCAGGTATGTAGACCAGACCAGTGCAGACACACTTGCGGCCGATCCGCCCGCCGCACACTCCGCCGACCGCAGCACTTTAGGCCGGAGGATGCTGCTGTTCCCGCAGGCCGCAAGATGGCGGCCAGGCCCCGGAGCCGACCACGGGCCGAAAAGAAGACCAAAGGGGGTTCCCTAAGAGTCAAACACCTCCATCCAAGCCTGGATGGAGATGTAGAATGTCCGTGGGGTATCCGGAGACCCTCCGGGAGGCGGTGGAGGCTTCGTGGGCCCCAAGATGGCGTCGGGCCTGGGCCGTGTAGAGCAGGCCTGGTAGTTGCCGCACGGCCGGCCCGGAGTCACAATTCAGGCTGGGTTGCAGGTATGGAATCCTCAGGAACGACAGGGGAAGAGTTGGAGCAATTTCCAGTGGATTAGGAGCGAGGATGGCTATAGATTGAGGGTGCAGTTGTGGAGCTCAATGTCTGCACGTCCTCCTCAGTCGGCTCCCGGACACGCCCCCCCATGATAATTTTTTTAACATTTTTTTTTTTCATTTCAAGGGTCTACCCTCTTCTTCTAGGTCTAAGCAGTACTGTTAGGTTGCATACGAAGGGGGTAGACCCCTAAAATCTTGTTCTAAAAAAATAACTGTTAGTGTAAAAAAAAAAGTTAAAATAGACAGTACTCAACTGCGTAATTTATTAGAAGCAATCTCATTGGCTGCAAAGCCAAGATTTCCATTAAGAAAATGTCCCCAATAAGCATTTATCTAGTTTAGAGTGTAGCCATGAATAAATAGGTGTTTTGGTTCATTTACCCCAGCAGCATTGGGTTACATTGAAAAGCATTGCCCAAAATAGTCCCAGTGCAACAACAAGGCAATTGGCCTTATCTC
The DNA here is from genome assembly GCA_029206835.1 of Rana muscosa. NCBI lineage: Eukaryota > Metazoa > Chordata > Amphibia > Anura > Ranidae > Rana > Rana muscosa. The sequence goes on along the minus strand of CM055126.1, from coordinate 142,678,441 downwards.
CTATGGTTTCAATTCACATATGCACTGAAAAAAAAATTACATATTTCATTTTTGCGCTGTACATTCGGATGTTCTGTAATGCATTGCAATGTACTGCAGCACAATTGAAGAAAAAAAAGCAAGCATTGCAATGTGTTTTAACAATGTATTGCAGCCCATGGCAGCTCTCATTCACATTACACACCAGCGTACATGCATTATGCACATAATAATGTGCACTGTGTAGCATGAATGAGCTCCAAATGTTTGTTATGCCCCCCAATCCCTAATAATTATCTCTCACCCCCTTTACCTGGCTGTATTTGACTTCCTGTTCAAGGGAACCTTTTTCCAACCCGTTGAGCATATGCTGTGAAGACTGAAAACTGTTCCTACTTAGACTGCTCCATTCTTCCAACTTGGGGCTGTGATAGGGTGACGTGTCTGGGGAGAAAAAGAGCAAGTGTTACTAATACATTTCTATGTACAGAGGCAAGTCTATGCTGCTTGTAGCTGATGAGCTATGTGTTATCGTCTAGTACCGGGCTCACCAAACACTGCGGAAATGCAACTCACAAACTCCAATAAAACATTAAGAATAATAAAAATTCCTTTTTTGTCTTAGTTTTCCATAGGTAATAAAATGAATCGCTGTGCGTGTTTTTAGCATCTGCAACCTAGAGTAAGAAATGTCCTTATGACTAATACTGTGAAACACACAGCTAATAGGAACAGCATGTGTATAAAATAGGAGAATACTGTATACTACAGAATGACTATACCTGGAAATATAATACATACTAATGTCAGGCACAGTCTCTATGCAGTTTACAATTTATTTATTTTTTTGCCTCTTATATTCTGCTTATACTCTGACGCCATGAATGGATCAAAACCTAGATTATTAACTTAATTTTATTTTGGTGTTTTGGTTGTTTTTCTCTTTTTTATGCACCTAAATGTGGACCAAAACCTAGATTATTAACATTATTTTATTTTGGTGTTTTGTTTTGGTTGTTACCGGTATTCTCTTTTTTATGTACCTAAATGAGGACCAAAACCTAGATTATTAACTTTATTTTATTTTGGTGTTTTGGTTGTTTTTCTCTTTTTTATGCACCTAAATGTGGACCAAAACCTAGATTATTAACATTATTTTATTTTGGTGTTTTGTTTTGGTTGTTACCGGTATTCTCTTTTTTATGTACCTAAATGAGGACCAAAACCTAGATTATTAACTTTATTTTATTTTGGTGTTTTGTTTTGGTTGTTTTTCTCCTTTTTTTGTACCTAAATGCAAGCTCTTTGAAACAGACTATTTATGCCTTTTTCATTTTTATTTTTATTTTTCTATTAGAATCGATGACATTTACAGAACCCCACATACATAGGAGTTTTGTGTTCTGCCTGAAGGAGCAGCTCAATGTTATCTTATGTGTCCATGCACATTAGGACGATTAGAGGCATATAGATGCATATTTTGAGTTCAGCTATTAAAAGCAGGGAAGAAAAAACCCTCTGGTTTGCGTTTTTGATTGGAGCTTTCTAGCAGATTAAATGCTAAACACTCCTAAACTTGTCTAAACGTGTACAAAAACGCTCTATAGAAGCGTTTTGTTGTTTGTTTTTTTACCAAGGGAACTGGCGTTTTTTTTTTTAAGCCCAGTGTGCATGGGGCCTGAGACTCTGAAGTTGATTAACTAAAGGGGTTATTAATCTTTATTTATTAAATTGTGTTAGTACAGTATTCTCTTCAGTATACAACTATGAGGTTGATTTACTAAAACTGGAGAGAGCAAAATCTTGTGCAGCTGTGCATGACAGCCAATCAGCTTCTAACTTCAGCTTGTTCAATTAAGCTTTAGCAAAAAAAACCTGGAAGCTGATTGGTTTCTATGCAGAGCTGCACCAGATTTTGCACTCAAGTTTTAATAAATCTACCCCTATGTGAATGTCCAATGATATGCAGATGAAATAAATAAACAGGAATTTGCTTTTCATTACGATCTGATAACTGGAAGGAACATTCACACAATTTATTGAGTGAACTTTCTCAACACCTTTAGTACAAACATATAAATTTTGTACAGTATGTTACGAGCCAGTCCTAATATATTATTCAGCTAACGAGACCTTTTTATGCAAAATGAATATGTGTGATGTGCATCTTACTTAGGGCCCTTTCAGGCGTGCGGATCCCGTGAAGATCCGATTTTAAACATCCGCTTTCTCAGCGGGGATCGCTCCGTTGATCCCCGCTGAGCTGGCGGATGACTAGCCCGTGTCTGCACACTGTGCAGAGACGGACCAGTCAGATCTCCGCTCTCCTCTATGGGGGGATCGGATGAACACGGACTGTCTGTCCGTGTTCATCCGATCCGCAGACGGATGGAAAAATAGGATTTTTCTCCGTCTTCAGAAACGGACCATAGCGGAGACTGATGAGATCGGATGTCAGCGGATGTTCATCCGCTGACATCCGCTATCCCATAGGGATACATGTATTCCATATTTCATCCGAAAACGGATGGATGAAAAACGGACATACTGTTCGCACGTCTGAAAGGGCCCTAAGTGTGTTGGCAGCAGGATCATGTAGCATTTAGCCATGCATGAAAACAGAAAGGTTGGCGTGAACGTTACACCACATCCTGGATAAGGATTTAAAATGCAGGTTTTCTAGATTTCCTAGTCAGACATGCAAAGCTAAATTAGAAAATACATGTATACACAAAACAATGAGTGGTATTAGCTGGTGTAAACTAAGAAAACTGTATATAGATAGTAATCCGAAGCATAACTGGAAAATGGGCACGCGATGCACAAATTGGGAGTCTTGACACACTTTGGGGGGGATTTACTAAAACTGGAGCAGACAGAATTTGGTGCAGCTGTGCATAGTAACCAATCAGCTTCTATATTCAGCTTGTTCAATTAAGTTTTGACAATAAACCTGGAAGCTGATTGGTTACTATGCACAGTTACACCAGAATCTGTGCGCACCAGATTTAGTAAATCTCCCTCTTTGAGACAGACGAGCTGAAAATCTTCATTCAATAAATTGCAGCTATGTTCACTTAAATACCCAATCGGGTTTGAATGAAATTATTATTATCATGCAGGATTTATATAGCGCTAGCATTTTGCACAGTGTTTTTTTCTAAATTAAAGGAGACAGTACATTTAAAAAACAGAACTTTGCTTTTCACGTAATTGACTAATTGAAGTGAATCTTCATTTAATGTATTGAGTGAATATTTTCAACTCCTTAGTAAATCAGCACTCTGTGCAGCCTTGTGATATAGTGATGATGGTGAAAGTCTCTTGAAATTTCTATACACTGCATTAATGATAGGCTTACAATGAACAGACTTCTTGAAAGTTGTTCCCAAAGAGTTATGAGTTGATTTATTATAGTAGTAGAGTTTGTTTAATTAGCACAGTGAAGGTGCACTGAACTAGTAAAAATAGTGAAGCTGCGTTCACTTCTGTCATCTGATCATTCGAAAAAATCTTTTTTTTTTTACTTCTCTGTTTGCAAATGATTAAGAATTCTAAAGTGAGCACAGCTTCACTGTATTTACTAATCTCAATGAAGGTTCACAGTGCAAAGTGAACATTTACATTGATGGTATACATAAGTGGTAGGCAACATTACTCCAGCTGTTGTGGAACTACAAGTCCCATGATGCATTGCAAGACTCTGACAGTGACAGGAATGACACCCAGAGGTAGAAGGATGATGGAATTTGTAGTTTCGCTAATATATTAACACAGAACAAATAATATGTATTTAATAAGACCATAGCCATAAACGGTTCTACAAATAAATATTCCAATAAAAAAAAAAAAAAAAATTGGGGAAGTTCCCATAACTGCTATAAACTGTACATACTGTGTGTAGCTGTTTAATGTATATACTGTATAAAAGCAATGCACTCCAACTAAAAGTCCCTATTGGATACATCATTAGAAGATTAAATTAAAGATTAAAAAAAAAAAAAAAAAAAAATAGAAGATTAAAGGATAACCTTACCTTGACATAAAATTCCACATATAGTGTATTCCTATACTATTATATACACCTATCCCCATGATCACAAGTATAAATATAACTACAGACCTCAGGTGAAACTTGTTTCCCATTTCACACTACCATAACTGTCTAGGGCAGTGGTAACCAGTGACCTGTGCAATCTTACATGCCAGCCATACACATGGATGACCTACAAGTCTTCCTGCTTGCTGCATGGTGGTGGGCAGGCCATAAACCCCTATGGCCAGCTGTCAGTTCCCAAGTGGCTGTACACATTGCCCAGCCATGAGCAAGTCGTAGCAGCAAGAAATGGGGAAAAACTGCAATCTGAGGTCTGAAGTTATATTAAAATATTTGATCAGGGGGGACAATAGGGCCATGTTACTGACTTTTAGTTAGAAAATGTTATCCTTTTAATGTTTCATAGGGGCCCAAGCACTTTTACTGAGCCTGCTGTAAGGCTTTAGGAAAAAATGTATATAATTTTTTTTTTATTGGTTTCAAAATGCTGGTATACTTCTACTGATAACAATAATAATAATCATCATCATCATATTAATGCAAAATAGCAGTAATTTTATTTTCTGTAACATACAGTATATTAGAAAAATATGTATTGTTACTTTACTATCCCTACATTTTTGATCACATATTTGTACTGAAAATCACAGTCCTATGAGGGCACCTATCACTGCACTCTATGCAAAGCACACGCAAGCTAATGCTTGTAATTGCACACATTTGCATCATAAGATAATGGGGTTGATTTACTAAAGGCAAATAGACTGTGCACTTTGAAAAGTGCAGTTGCACTCTGCAAGCACAATTGCTCCAGAAATGAGGTCAAGTTTCACTTTACAAAGAAAACCCCATACACATGCAAGGAAAATAAATAAAAAAACAGCATTTTTGCTTGCACATGATTAGATGATGGAACTTCTGCTCCTAAACCTTTGCAAAGTGCACAGTCAATTTGCCTTTAGTAAATCAATCCCATAATCTTCATTCACAGAGCCGAAAAAAGCTGCATTTACAAGCTTTTTTTATTTACAGATCTGAACGCAGTTGGGTTATTTACAATGGGGACATTCGCACAAGTGCGTAAAGATCCGAAAAATAAAATCCCCAAATCTGCATCGTAACACATAGGTATACATGTATGCCAGATGTAGGTATTGGAATAAAACAGGAAACATTTTAGAAGCATTTACTAATCTAATATATACTCTGGAACTTTTGTGCTTAAAGAACAAAAACAAAAAAAAGATGCGTATCAGTAAACTTTTTATGCCCCTAACAGGCATTATATTTTCTTGTACATATAATAGGAAAATGTATATGTATATTGTTCCTATTGCTACACCTACAACTGCACTCTATGCAAAGGCCTTGCAAACTGACCCATGTAAACGCACACATCTGCATCATAGGGTATAGAATAGTCATGGCGTGCATGTGGTGCACAAGTATAGTGAACACATGTGAACAAACTCTAAAGCCCCTTTCACACGGGTGGCTGTTCTGCCGCAGTTAAAAGCATGTTTCTTTCTTTTGAAATTCAAGACCCCAGGCACAGCGATCAGCTGCATTTGTACACTGCGATTAGCTGCGTTTACGTGCGGCTGCGTTTAGCTGCGGTTGGCCATTATTGTCACCCCCATAGCAACCATTTTTATTTTGATGTGCTTCCTGTTGTTTTTTTTCTTTTTTTCTTTTGTTCACGCTGCTATCCGCAGCTGACACAGTGCACTGCGATTACCTGCAATTATGTGCTACATCGCACCTGGACGCATTTAATTCTATTTTTTCTATTCGCACCGAACCGCATGTAACGAAATCGCAGGTAAACGCTGTGTGTGAATGGGGCCATAGGAAAGCATTGTGTGCTTTTAGCTGCGGTAGAAAACTAGAAAATCCGCAGCTAAAAGCACTATTCTATCCGTCCATGTGAAAGGGGCCTAATAAGACTTTAATTAAAGGAATATATAGAGATTATGTACTGTAGTGAAGATTGGAAATTTTGGGGGAAAATGTGAGGGAATACACATTTGCAATTTAGCAACATTAATATTCCTAATAATCTATCTGATATAATAAAACAGTCCAAAGAGCAATTATCACCCACAAAAAGTACTACCTCCCCAGCAACCAGAATTCAGTTTCCAATGAAAGTAGCAAGATCATTGAAAGTGAAATGCTATTTGGTTGCTATGGGTTACTGCTGCTGTCATTTTATGATGTGTCAGTTATTATGATGATGATGGCAAATGATGTAGCAGGAGGAAGGAGCTGCAGTGATATTGCTGTGCAGCCACATTCACCCCAGATAGAAGTGCAGCCTATGAAATCAGATTATTAAAATATTGCGGTCACAGTCACACTTGTGCTGAGTGTATATCTTGGCTCCCCAGCCCTGCAGCCTCGTCAATGTGAGAATTTCAAACAGCCACATGGAGGATGGAAGCGATCACAGCACTGTTGATGTGGGCATGTTGTTGGGATAAATAGTCGGAGACGGAGTCTCAATAGGGGAAGGGAAAGATTACTTATCAGGTACAGAAAAAGTGACACCGTGCAAAATCCAGGCAAACCACTCATCTCCAGGTCATTAATCACAGAGTGGGGGTGACACCAGGCACCTAAAGGTGACACTCCATGGACAGCTTAGAGGTGACACCTCATCCATGGACAGCCTAGAGGTGACACCCCATCCATGGACAGCCTAGAGGTGACACCCCATCCATGGACAGCCTAGAGGTGACACCCCATCCATGGACAGCCTAGAGGTGACACCCCATCTATGGACAGCCTAGAGGTGACACCCCATCCATGGAAAACCTAGAGGTGACACCCCATCCATGGACACCCATCCATCTGAGACATAGAAAATCACATTTCTCTAAAAGACTGGAGACCCTCGAATTTAGTAGAAGAAAGCCCAGCCTGTGTTTGAAGAAGGGATTACAAATACGGAAAATACTTAGAATTCCAGAATTTGTCAGAAATGTTTATTTTACAGTGAGAGAGGGGGGGAAAAAGGGACTCTCCAAAGATATTCATACAATGTGGCCAAAGCTAAAAATGTTGTCCTTCCAGATCGCAGAAAAAGAAGGTGGCAGAGATAAAACTGGTATCACTGCACCCTGGATATCCACTGATATACTGGCAGTTGCTAAGCAACAACAAGATAGGCAGAAAAAAAACTACTGTGTCATAAAAGAAGGAGCCTTTATTTAAAGTGTACTCATCAACAACTTTCAAAAATAATAATGTATATATATATATATATTAGAATAGCGCATGGTGGTCAAAACTGGCATTCATATCACAGAAATAGATGTGAAGAAATAATTGAACTGATAGAGATACAGATTGGTGTCCCTGCACCCTGGATACACAACTGAAATACTGGCAGCAGCAACAAGTATGGCCAAATAAATAAATAAACAGCTAAGGCACCATTACATGAAGTGTAGCGATCTACAACTTGCAAAAATAATATTGTCTGTAAAAATATAATATTATAGTGATCAAAACTGCCATTCATATCACAGAAATAGATGTGGAGAAATAATGGGGGTGAAAGAAATAAAAAGTCACTGCACTCTAGATACCAACTGATATACTGGCAGTTGCTAAGCAACAACAAGAATGGCAGAAAAAAAAACAGCAAAGTGACATAAAAGAAGGCGTGATTACTTAAAGTATCTCCATCAACTTGCAAGAATAATAACGTTTATATATATATATATATATATATATATATATATATATATATATATATATACATTATTACAGCACAGAAAAGTGGTCACCGCTGTACTTCAGATCACAGAAACAGATGTAGAGAAATAATGCAGGTGATAGAAATAAAACTGGGGTCACTGCATCCTGGATTCCAACTAATATACTGGCAGCTGCTGGGCAACGACAAGAATGGCAGAAAATAGCACCTTTCCTTTGCCAATCGCAACCCAGATTGCACTCACACTGGTATAAATAGTAAAAATCGATATGAATATATTATTATAGTACAATGCAGCCAAAGCTGAAATTTCTGTCGCAGAAAAAGTTGTTGGGAAATATTGGAGGTGATGGAGGTAAAACTGGTGTCACTGCACCCTGCATACCAACCGATATACTGGCAGCTACTAGGCAACAACAATGCCAGAAAAGATAACGTGAAAAAGACGCCCATTATGAAGTGTTATCATCAACAACTTGCATAAATATCAAATGTATACACTGTATGGATACATTGTTATAGCACAATGTGGCCAAAGCTGCACAAACGATGTGAAGAAATAATAAAGAGATTAATACTGGTGTCACTGCAGATACTGGGCAAGGACAAGATCACAGCTTGCCATGAAATAAGGCGCCATTGCTTAGAGTGTAGCCATTACAGATTTATGTTTAATAAGGAAGGTGTCTAATTAAAAAAAAATCGTAGTAGTGAAAGGCAGTCAAAACTGCAAATTGTATTCCTATATGGCAGAAAAGGATGTGGAGAAATTCTATAGATTATACCTGTATATATTATAGAGGCCATAAAGATAACCGGTGTCACTGAACCCTGGATATCAGCAGATGTATTGGCACCTACTCAGCAACAACTTCCCCATAGAGAAGAAGAGGGGCAGAATAGATCACAACATGGCACATGAAATAAGGAGCTCATGATTAGCCTAACCATCATAAATAAGTGCATAAATCCAAGGTAACAGCAGCATAAAGTGATCATTTATTTATAAATCATAAAAAAGTGTAAAATATAGAAACTACCTACAACGTGAATTAAAAATCCACTGAGGTAAGTAGATTATCCAGGTTACAAAGTGCTCATCCACACTATATTATTATTAATATTAATGTTATTATTGTGTTCAAACCACTAGCACACAGGACCACCAGCTCCGCAGGAGCTCCCACTGACCGAGCTGCTCAGATTTGCTGACTCGCTGCTGGCGAACAGATTGTCCCGTTGAGTGGAAAACCATCTATTCGCCGAACTGATTACCTTTATGATTTGTAACCGATCATATACACTGGGAGCTCTTTTTAGCCTGCATAGGGTGAATTAATTAGTGGATTATTTGATTAATTTTCTACTTTGTATAGTTGACTATTTTTTTTAACTATTATTATAAATGAGTTTATTATGCTCAAATACATCAATGTACAACAAATTTAGATTTTATCTATTTAAGAAGAGCCATGTGCAAGTGTAGCCACTTTGGTTTATTAAATGAAAGTTATAAATATATTTAAAAATATTTGGTAGTGCAAAGGTAATCACTACTAACAAACAACCTGGGGGGGGGGGGGGGGTAATGTGAAAGCATGGAGAGACAATTTGTCCTCCTACTTACTGAGCATTGCCTTGTGAGATTACAAGGGAAAGTCTGTTCTGGGCTAAAAATAACACAGATTTTAATTTTTTCTATTTATGTATTTTTTTAATTTTTTTTTTTTTTTTTACTTAATAAGAGGTATTAAAATAAAAATGAAGTCTTATTTAAAATCCCTGTTTTTTATGCTGTTCTTTAACCATCTCGAAAATATTTTAATATTAGGACATGAAGATTTCCTAAATTTTAATGAAATGTGGAAATATATAGATAGGACTGATCTGGGAGAAATTGACCAGCTAAGCTATTTTCAATAATGGCCAATGAGGTTCTATGTTCACTTTTTTAAATACTGGTTACTAGTGGAAAAAGCATACTTTTGCTATGTTGATCAAATGTGTTGAATACATTTATTATATTTTGAATACTTTGTTATACATATATTGTATAGCTACATACTATAGTTAAAGTTGAAAAAAAAGACAAGTCTTGTGTGTGTGTATATATATATATATATGTATGTGTGTGTGTGTGTGTGTGTGTATATATATATATATATATATATATATATATATATATATATATATATACACACACACACACACACACACACACACACACACACACACACACACACATACATTTTGCAGTATATTGAGACATGGTTGAATATTTGCACACAGTTGTTAAAATATATATATATATATATATATATATATATATATATATTTTATCTAACATATATATATATATATATATATATATATATATATATATTGTACACAGATGTTATATATATATAAAATATTTTTTAACTCTATATAACTATGCAATATATATATATATATATATATATATATATATATATATATATATATGTAACATCTGTGTACAAATATTTTTCTATGTCTCCATATACAGAAATAAATATTGCCTTTTGTGTTTTGTATGTGGTGTCCCCACCATGTCTGATACATGTGTCCCCCCTCCTGTCCCCCTCCTGCAGCCTTTATAACCAGTTAACACTTTCCCCTGTCCTGTGTCACAGACGAAGGTTCGGCTAATAAATTAGCAATTTTGCTACAAAGGGCGTAAAAAAAAAGCTAATGATCTAAGCAGTCCCAGCAGCAGAAGTCCTGGGCAGTGAGTAGAGTTCAGGAATCTTTCTTCCACATATCTGAGACACAGAGGAACAAACCCAGACAGTCCCCTCCAAGGCCTGACTGCCAATGTGGTGTTAATAAAAGAGGAAACCATTAGAGGGATCTACAAACATTCCCAATTTGTAATCTAATTCTCCAGTGTGAGGGCCTTTTCTAACCATCATTGCAGGAAATGGTAATCTGTATATTTCTCCAGGAGGCTGTGTGTCTTTAGAGGAAAGTAGGATGCAGTGTAAACAGGACTTTCTCTAATGAAGCAATTAATAGGCACAACCTAATGGAGAGGGCCCTGTTGGGTAGAGGCATGGCTTTAGTTAGGCAGAAGGGGCACTTATTATCCTGGGCACTTGTCAATGAGGCATTCTGATGGTAAGTAAGGGCTCCTAGCCTGTCCTATCCCCTGCCTGGATTAGGAAGGAAGAAAATAAGCAGAAAATGAGTCTCTAGGTGAACAGCAATTCTCTCCTTCTGTTCTGAGTATGCCCAGAGGTTGTACTTTGTGCCTAAGAATGAAACCAATTATCTGACATTTGAACTTCCTGTCTGGGTAAATTTAGGCTGATTGCACAAACTCAAGAAGTGAAACTTTTCCTTAATTTCCAGCAGGCATTATGCTGATGACAAATTCCTGTTTTTAGCCAAAGTGAAATGTTTTTTTTTCTCCTTCAGACCCAGGCTGAGGGATGGCCTATTTATTCTCTCATTTATTAAAGATGGAATTAACTGGGCAATTAGCTGGCTACCCTGAGCTGGCAAGGCACTTATCTGTGGCACTGTCAGCTGTGCCCGCTGCTTCTCTCACCCACCCCACCACTGGAATCTCCAAGCTGCAATTATAGGAAGCATTTTATAAAGTCACTTTATTGGTGCTGACATGGGGCAATCATGGCTGCTATATAATGGAACAACACTACTGCTTTATATAGGGAGGACACATACATGGGATACTTTGTGTTACTTCTATTACATTTATTAAATAGCTATACCAGGATCAGTTTGGTGTTTATGGTAGCTTTATAAAATTCGGAACCCCTGCCACCAATTATTTTTTTTTGTATCTTTGTTTTACCTTTCTTTTGCTACTTTTTAGTTAACAGCAATGTTATTGTATTTGTGTATTTAACGTTTTATATCTCAGTGATTACAGGTATTGCCTGCACAATGAACACATGTTTTACAAATGAATTAGATTATATAATTGAAGATTTTTGTATTTATAGATACTACTTATAGAATGTTAAAATTAATAAAGTGAATGTTATCTTGTGAATTAAAGCAAATACATGTGTTTAAAACACACACACACACACACACACACACACACACACACACACACACACACACATATATATATATATATATATATATATATATATTCTAGATTGTAAGCTCTAAAGAGCAGGGCCCTCTGATTCCTACTGTATTGTATTGTAACTGTACTGTCTGCCCTCTTGTTGTAATGTGCTGTGGAAACTGTTGGCACTATATAAATACTGTATAATATTAATACCCACATACATATATATATATATATATATTACATAAAGGAGTTGGTTTACTAAAGAAATCATTTTTTTATGGGCCTATTTGTAAAAAAGAGGGCTAATTTAGTAAATGAGTTGAGAATTTTCACTAAGAAACTGTGTGTCTATTTACTTTAATTATCATATCATGTAAGGAAATTCTTGTTCACTTTGAATACTCAATTATGTGCGAATGCTTTTCACATAACTGGATAAATAAAGTGAATATTCACAGTTTTTTTTTGAGTAAAAATTATCAACTCCTGTAGCAAATCAGCCTAATTGTGTGTGTAACTAAATATGTATTTGCTCTGTTGTGATGATTTATATGTATCCATCTGTCTCATATTCTCTCTCTCTCTCTCTCTCTATATATATATATATACACAGTATATATAAAACATATAGTACACATATGTATATCTATTCATCTTTCTCTCTCTTTCTCTCTATACAGTATATATAAAACATATTTATAGTACACACAATGTATATCTATCCATATCTCTCTCTCTCTCTCCCTAAAATATATTGATAGTGCACACATACACACATATGTATATATATTGGGGATATTATATTATGTTATGCCCATAGATGTGTCCTCTGTTGGACAGGGGTGAGTGACTAGTGGGGGGCACTTACCTTGATCTGTGATGGACCTAATCCCCAGGATATCAGTGACAGAGTGTGAGGAAGGCCATGTCCTGTGCACAGCCATGGAGTGCATTCCAGGGGGGGTAGGTACCTTGGCTCCAGCAGCGATGGGGTTGGGGTAGGGGTAGATATGGTTGTAGGTGGCGGTGGTATGGGGGTGCTGTTTATGGTTGTGCTCATAATGACTTTGCTGGGACAAATTACCGATCTTATTTCTCAGGATCCTGCTGATAGAACTGACCGATGGCACGTTGTATTTGTCGCACACCCCATCGGCCAGGAGCCGGTCCCTGATCTCCCAGGCGAAGATCCCGGGGTCCCTCTGTTTGTAGGTCCTGATATGTTTGACCACAGTGGGGGTGGTGACCCGAGGCTTGCTGCCCCCGATGGCCCCGGGGAGGATGGAGCCGGTCTCGTTGTACCGGGCCAGGATCTTACTGACACATCCATGGGAGACCCGCAACTGGCGGCTGATATCACACGGCCGGATCCCCAGCTGGGCCAGTTCTACGATCCGCAGCCGGATGGCATTGGGGAGAGGCCGCCCGTTCACAAACACCCCTCCGAGCTGATTGACTTCACCGAAGGCCGGCTCTGTGGATGGAGAGGACACCGATCAGATACATGGAGGGAGGGGGCATACACTGTGCAATCGGATTGTACAATCATATAGGGACATGCCTATTCTATGTATATCATTGCATGGCTGATAGTATGATCTAAGGGGATTGTACGATCAGATTGCACCATCTCCTTTACATCTACAATGCAATCCATTCAGCTCTATGCTTGTACTACATAGCTGGTGTAGATCTAAAGGGAATTGTGCAATCATATAAGGACTTACCTATTCCATTTGTATCCTTGTACTACATGGCTGATGGAAGCTCTAAAGGGGATTGTACAACCAGATAAGGACTTACCTATTCCATTTGTATCCTTGTACTACATGGCTGATGGGAGCTCTAAAGGGGATTGTACAATCAGATTGCACCATCTCCTTCTACAATGCAATCCATTCAGCTGTATCCTTGTACTACATAGTTGGTGTAGATCTAAAGGGCACTGTACAATCAGATTGCACCAACTCCTTAACATTTGCAAAAACTGTAATATAAGGACATACCTACACAATCCATTCAGATACATGCTGGTGGTAGATCTACAGGGGATTGTACAATCAGATTGTACGGTCTATGGTCAGCTTCGGTAAATAAGGGGAAGCTGTTCTCACTTTAAATGCTGTTTTAAAAAAAATCCCTTGCACATGATTGGGGGCTTAAAGTGGACCCCTTGTCCAAGTGATTTTGATACTGTACAGCTTCCATCCCAGTCCCAGTATCGTGTACACTAAAATATACTATATATATATATATATATATATATATATATATATATATATATATATATATATATATATATACATTATCTGTTTAATATAGACACATATGCATTATATATATATAGTATGCGCTTATGCATGCACATCTCATATATAATATACATGTGTACATACACACACTATGAGAATCGGATTTACTAAAGGAGAAGATCCAGGTATATTCACTCGGCCTAGAGATCTCTATTTCTGGTAGATCCCTTTAGTAAATCTCCCCAATTGTCTGACACTGACTGTCAGTAAGAATGAGGAAATATTCAGTCCTGATCTATAACTGCTGAACCCCAAAGAGCAAATACACCCAGCACATCAGCCAATCAGAAACAAGTCTCCACTTTTCTTACTACACCGAAGCGATGAAAGATTCCATCTGATAGGTTGCTGCATCTCTCACTGCATCGTGTTCATAAGAAGGTCCAAGAGCACTAAGCCCCCCCCTAGGACTGATGAATGGGGTGGTCACCTCCCTGGCAGCAGAGAGGTTAATGCCAGTCCTATCTGCTCCCAGTGACCCCACACAGCACTGTCTGGCAGATCATTGGTAATGAAGCCTCCTGCATGCCCTCCTGCTAATGATCCTGAACGTGCTTGTAGGGACAGGACCATGTACAGAGCCGGGACTTGTCTAGGAGGGAGATCTCAGTCCCCTAGATGTGCCACTTACCCATCATTGAGCTCAGGGGGCTCCCTGGGTGCCCAGGAGTAGGGAGTGAGAAGGAGCAGGCCAGGATTACAGGAGGCTTTCCAGCGCCGGCTGATAACAGGGATCCGGGAATTAAAGGTGAGGACCTTCCTGACTTGGAGGAACTGTCTGTATTTCCCTCTAATACAACGTGGGCTGGGCAGGGCTGGCCTGGACTGTCATTCTGACAAGCCACGCCCCACGGTGGGCGGGCACCGGCAAAAGGCCCCGCTCAATTGGGCGCCTGCTGTGACAGACAGGGGAGCGGTGAGAGTGTCAATGCTGTCCGAGGAATACCTTCCAAGCATGCTCTGCACCTGGAGTGCGGATTACAGGAGGGGACACTCACCCCTGACAGGCGGTAAGTCCCCAAACTCTGCACACAAGATTAACTCCTTCCATGCCACCTCTATGGTCACATTACACTTATGTAAGTTCAAGTGATTTTATACTGTATACCTTCCACCCCTGTATAGTGTACAATAGAACTGGAGGAAAATACATTTTACAAAGATATGCTCCTATATATACATAGTAATTGTGTCTAATAATATGTATTATATTTCTATGTATAATCTGTATGTCTGCATACACACACACTGGGCTGATTTACTCATTATATGGTAACATATTCTATGTATATATCCATCTATATGGATAGATAGATATAAAAATATATCATAGGTTATATATATATATATATATATATATGTATAATTTATGATATAGATGTAAGCTAACATGCATATATAATTTTATATATATATATATATATATATATATATATATATATTTATACACTAATATATACTTTATATAATATATGCATACATAATATAGACACGTATAATATATATATATATATATATATATATATATATATATATATATATATATATATACATATGTTAACTTACATCTATATCATAAATTATACATATATATATAATCTATGATATATTTTTATATCTATCTATCCATATAGATGGATATATACATAGAATATGTTACCATATAATGAGTAAATCAGGCCCAGTGTGTGTGTATGCAGACATACAGATTATACATACAAATATAATACATATTAATAGACACAATTACTATGTATATATAGGAGCATATCTTTGCAAAATGTATATTTATTGTATATATATATATAAAAATTATATATGCATGTTAACTTACATGTATATCTTACATCTATATCATAAATTTACATATATATATATATATATATATATATATATTATAAATATATATATATATATATATATATATATATATATATATATTATACGTGTCTATATTATGTATGCATATATCATATAAAATATATATTATTGTATATATATATATATATATCTATATATATAAAAATTATATATGCATGTTAACTTACATGTATATCTTACATCTATATCATAAATTTACATATATATATATATATATATATATATTATACGTGTCTATATTATGTATGCATATATTATATAAAACATATACTAGTATATATATATATATATATATATATATATATATACATACACTGACACATGCACAGTATAAGAGGCTGATTTACTAAAGGTGTTGCAAATCATTACACAATGAAGAATCCAATCATGTGAAAAGCAATTACCTGTTTACTTATCCGCTAGTCATATAATTTATTGTGTAAACAGTCACAATGTCCTTTAATAATGAATCAGCCCCAATATATATATAATTTTTTTATTTATATACATACCACCCACTTAATATACGTTTGTCACTTTATTGTAAAAAAAAAATATTTTTTGGCTTTAGTAATAATACTAGAAGAAAAATCAATTTGCAATATTATTTGTTTCTTTATTTATATTGTGGTCAGAGTATCAATTCCATTTGTAATTATATGGGATATAAATTTGAAAATAAGATGTTAGGATGCACAGCTAATTGCAATCAACCAGCCTTTCAAATCTTCGGATTCAGCACTGGCAATTATAATATTATAATAATACTGGTCACATTAATAATAATAATAATTGGAATGTAAGAATGATAAATGTCCCAGGCCAGCACAGGAAGGGTTAGCTTGGCTCAGGTTGGGTGCGGATGCAGAGTTGGAAGTCTCTCCAATCCCATCCTATGTGGTAGGGAACATTCCCAGATTGTTTATGGATGTGTGGAGGTATCTGTGTCTGATTACTGGAAGGGAAATGAAGACATTACTGTTTGTCCCAGAAGATGCAAAGATGC